>CM074728.1:4634325-5834325 GCA_037306005.1 Rhinophrynus dorsalis
ACCACATCGGGTCACTATATGGATGCGATGCTGTACCGCATCGGGTCACTGTACTGATAAGATGCTGTAACACATCGAGTCACTGTACGGATAAGATGTTGTACCACATCAGGTCACTGTACGGTTAAGATGCTGTACCACATCTGGTCACTGTACGGTTAAGATGCTGTACCACATCTGGTCACTGTACGGTTAAGATGCTGTACCACATCTGGTCACTGTACCAATACGATGCTGTACCACATCGGGTCACTGTACTGATAAGATGCTGTACCACATCGAGTCACTGTACGGATATGATGTTGTACGACATCTGGTCACTGTACGGTTAAGATGCTGTACCACATCTGGTCACTGTACGGTTAAGATGCTGTACCACATCTGGTCACTGTACGGATAAGACGCTGTACCACATCGGGTCACTGTACCACATCGAGTCACTGTACCACATCTGGTCACTGTACCAATATGATGCTGTACCACATCGAGTCACTGTACGGATATGATGCTGTACCACATCGGGTCACAGTACACAGGGCTTAAACTTTGAAGTCCTTTGCTACTAGCCAGACCTGAAAAGTTACTCGTCACTGCAAGCCAAAACATACCAACCAGGACTGAATTTCTACTCGCCAGGGCTATATTTTCACTCGCCATTGGCTAGTGGCGAGTGGAAATTTTGAGCCCTGACTGTACGGATAAGATGCTATACCACATCGGGTCACAGTACGGATACGATGCTCTACCACATTGGGTCACAGTACGGATACGATGCTCTACCACATTGGGTCACAGTACGGATACGATGCTCTACCACATTGGGCTCTGGGAGCTATTTCCTAGCCTATGCCACCTAGCGCCAATATACTAGTTAATTTACCCTAAACGTCTCTCTGTAATGACATTGTGCACAGGATAAAGGCAGTGGGGCAGCGTAAGATGTTTCAGTATTTTCCTCTACTCTACAACTTGTTTAATACCATGCATTAACCATCTGAAAGGCATCCAACGCAATGTAAAGCAGTCTAAGTGATGAGTAAGGCACAGGGGAAATCGTTTCCCTGTGGGCCTTTTCCTGAGTGGGCTATGGAACAGGTGTATAGTCATGCTACATTAGTGGACGTGTGAGTGTGCGTGCCGGTGTAGCCGATAAATACTCGTATATAGTCAACAGTGGGTGCTAAACCCAGTGCAGATGGGTCCATTTGAGGGTTAAAAACACAATTGAAATAGATGGGACTTGTCTGATTATTTCTTTATCCCCTGTGGTACAGCGTGCATTCCCCCAAATTAATCCATCTTTCTTTCGAACACAAGGCCTAAAGATTTATTTTTTTTGTCAGTAAAAAGTTAAACTAATTTATTCATTTTGAATTGGACCTGTCGCCTTAGTAAATTGTATGTGCAAAATTAAATTTCATTTGCTGGAAGCACTTTGTGGCCCTTTATCCAAATTAGTTTATGTGCTAGGCCAGTAATACCACACTGTGCTATGAATGACTGTAAGCAGAGACCACACCTACTGGGGGGGGTGTCTAACAGCACAGTGATGGGGTTAAGAGTGGAGTGGAGTACTGCTAATTTGCATACCACACAGAGAATTCGCATTCAGTGCCATACTGTGCCACAGGCAAACAAAGGCTAATTTCTCAAGCATGATATATTTTACAGAAGAACGGCTAATACATTTAGGCAGATTTTACTTATCCGTAAAACAAACTAAACTCGCCTTAGGGTGACAGGTCTATTTTAACTCTTTCAGAGCCGGAGAGGTATTCAACACAACCTCTCTGGCACTCGAATGGTTAAAGGGTGGTGTTGTTGCATCTGCATATAAAGTAGTGTTCATGGAATGCGTAGGGAGAAAGCAGATGTCCACAATGCGTTGCATACCCCTCTGGCACTCAAAGGGTTAAACCACTTGAATTGGACAGGGGATTCCCAAACGTGTTCGTATTGCACAGAGGACTGAGTTAGCACTAAATTGTTTTATTTACAACGTGCAGCCGCTTGCTATACAGTTATTCCTTTTACTTTGTGTTTGTGACCCATTATGTGCAAGTGCACCACGCCCCTCCTAGCCTGCACCCTCCTCCCCGAAAGAGATATTTATACTCCCGCAGGGTGCACTTAACGCTTTACCAGGTCTGTAATTTACCATCCTGAGATACACAAGTTACTATAATGACACACTGCGCAGTCTGTTTACTCCCAAAGCATCTGCACCCCCTTCATGCCTTAACTCCTTCACTGCCTAGTGATTTACTAACAGAGTAGTGAGTTAGTGGAACAGCTTCTCAGCAGCGATGGGTACAGTACATTCCGTAAGAGACTTCCCTAAAAATAGCAACAGGCATATATTGTAGATTTACAACAATCTTGCTCATTTTCCTTAAAATCGTGGCAGTTAATAAAGGTTATCTTCACCTAAGGGTGGTTTAGTTTTTGGTGAAAAGTGAGAGCCGGTCCTCTTTGAGCGATTATATACTGCAATGGTAAATCGTCACGTGAACATTTTTGTTACATACCTCCCAGCATTTCAAATGGCCAAAGAGGGACACTTTTGTTTTAGGTGGTGGTGTTGGGGGCGGGGCTTGTGGGCGGGGCATTACGAATGATATTTAGGTAATTTTATTACCTTCTCATACCTCCTTGTGTGACTGAATAGATGATTTAGAGCAAGGATAAAGCATTTTATTTACACACACTAATGTATAAACACATATACTGAAGTGTAAACAAACATTACTGTGAGTTTTATTGCTGTAGAGCAATGTGATACACTTGTATATACCACTCACAGTCTGATCTCCTAAAAAGAGGGACATCGGGGTAGTAAAGAGGGACAGAGAGATTTAGGTCTTAAACAGGGTTGTCCCTCCTAAATAGGGACACTTGGGAGGTATGTTGTTACAGTATATAGATTTTCTGCACAAAATTGGTTACAAAAAAATCTCTGATCTGTCAAAAATTAAGGTAAAATGTTATTGAGCCCATTGATGCAAAAATAAAGAAAACGGTGGGGAAAAAATAGTGTGAAAGTCGGGGGGAGGGGTACGTATAGCTGTATGTGTTTTTGTATGACTGTATGTGTGTATACAAATCTGTGTGTGTGTGTGTGTGTGTGTCTAGGTGTGTATGTTTGTCTGGGTGTGGGTGTGTGTCTCTGTATGCATGCATATTTATTTCTGTCTGTCTGTCTAGGTGTGTGTGTATACATATTACGTTAGAAAACGTATTGTATAACAGATGTTGCTGCCAGTCATAGACTATGGTGACGTAGTATATGCTCCAGCACCAGGGCCGGCCCAAGACATTGTGTTGCCTGGTCCAAGGATGAAATGCTGCCCAGCCAAACCACACCCACGAAAACACGCCCGTATGGATGCTCTATGCACATTTAACCCTTTGAGTGCCAGAGGGGTAGGCAATGCATTGCTTTGCAATACGTTGCATCCCCTCTGGCACACTAAGGGTTACGCCCCAGGTCTTTCAAAGCCAACCAACTCCCCTGGTTACATTCCCTGCGCAGTTAGTATAATGTGAAGACAAATGGAAGAACTGCACATTTTCTTTGATATTTTAAAACTGTCCATTTTTTTTTTTTTTTTTACAATTGCAGCAGTGTTAGATAGCAATCTTTCACACAGGACACCACTTTAACCCTTTCATAACCAGGGATGTCTGCTCCTGTACTCAAAGGGTTAGAATTTTCTGCTCCTGTACTCAAAGGGTTAGAAAATCTAACCGTGCAGGAGCAGACATCCCTGGTTATGAAAGGGTTAAAGTGATGTCCTATATGACTCTGCTGCAGGTGTAAAAAATGGAGAGTTATAAAATACCATCTAACATTTCTAGATGATATTTTATAAATGTCCATTTTTTTTTACTTTTTCAACAGTATTAGATAGAAATCTTTCACACAGGACACTACTTTAACCCTTTCATAACTTAGTAAACTTGACACTCTGTATAATTCAATATGCCACATTTGCCTCCAATGTAATTATACTACCCATTAAGATGTGCCCTTCACCTTTCTTGCTAAGTACACAACCACTTTTCTGGAAAACTACCAAACTACCTGAGCAGTATGATCACTCCAGATCTCCATACTAACTATAACCTCCACTGCTAACAACTCACTGACTATTCCACACTACCTGAGCAGTGTGATCACTCCAGATCTCCATACTAACTATAACCTCCACTACTAACAACTCACTGACTATTCCACACTACCTGAGCAGTATGATCACTCCAGATCTCCATACTAACTATAACCTCCACTACTAACAACTCACTGACTATTCCACACTACCTGAGCAGTCTGATCACTCCAGATCTCCATACTAACTATAACCTCCACTACTAACAACTCACTGACTATTCCATACTACCTGAGCAGTATGATCACTCCAGATCTCCATACTAACTATAACCTCCACTACTAACAACTCACTGACTATTCCACACTACCTGAGCAGTATGATCACTCCAGATCTCCATACTAACTATAACCTCCACTACTAACAACTCACTGACTATTCCACACTACCTGAGCAGTATGATCACTCCAGATCTCTACACTAACTATAACTTCCACTACTAACAACTCACTGACTATTCCACACTACCTGAGCAGTATGATCACTACAGATCTCCACACTAACTATAACCTCCACTGCTAACAACTCACTGACTATTCTACACTACCTGAGCAGTCTGATCACTCCAGATCTCTACACTAACTATAACTTCCACTACTAACAACTCACTGACTATTCCACACTACCTGAGCAGTATGATCACTCCAGATCTCCATACTAACTATAACCTCCACTGCTAACAACTCACTGACTATTCTACACTACCTGAGCAGTATGATCACTCCAGATCTCTACACTAACTATAACCTCCACTACTAACAACTCACTGACTATTCCACACTACCTGAGCAGTATGATCACTCCAGATCTCCATACTAACTATAACCTCCACTACTAACAACTCACTGACTATTCCACACTACCTGAGCAGTATGATCATTCCAGATCTCCATACTAACTATAACCTCCACTACTAACAACTCACTGACTATTCCACACTACCTGAGCAGTCTGATCACTCCAGATCTCCATACTAACTATAACCTCCACTACTAACAACTCACTGACTATTCCACACTACCTGAGCAGTCTGATCACTCCAGATCTCCATACTAACTATAACCTCCACTACTAACAACTCACTGACTATTCCACACTACCTGAGCAGTCTGATCACTCCAGATCTCCATACTAACTATAACCTCCACTACTAACAACTCACTGACTATTCCACACTACCTGAGCAGTATGATCACTCCAGATCTCCATACTAACTATAACCTCCACTACTAACAACTCACTGACTATTCCACACTACCTGAGCAGTATGATCACTCCAGATCTCCATACTAACTATAACCTCCACTACTAACAACTCACTGACTATTCCACACTACCTGAGCAGTATGATCACTCCAGATCTCCATACTAACTATAACCTCCACTGCTAACAACTCACTGACTATTCCACACTACCTGAGCAGTATGATCACTCCAGATCTCCATACTAACTATAACCTCCACTACTAACAACTCACTGACTATTCCACACTACCTGAGCAGTATGATCACTCCAGATCTCCATACTAACTATAACCTCCACTGCTAACAACTCACTGACTATTCCACACTACCTGAGCAGTATGATCACTCCAGATCTCCATACTAACTATAACCTCCACTGCTAACAACTCACTGACTATTCCACACTACCTGATCCGTATGATCACTCCAGATCTCCATACTAACTATAACCTCCACTGCTAACAACTCACTGACTATTCCACACTACCTGATCCGTATGATCACTCCAGATCTCCATACTAACTATAACCTCCACTACTAACAACTCACTGACTATTCCACACTACCTGAGCAGTATGATCACTCCAATCTCCATACTAACTATAACCTCCACTGCTAACAGCTCACTGACTATTCCACACTACCTGAGCAGTATTATCACTCCAGATCTCCATACTAACTATAACCTCCACTACTAACAACTCACTGACTATTCCACACTATCTGAGCAGTATGATCACTCCAGATCTCCATACTAACTATAACCTCCACTGCTAACAACTCACTGACTATTCCACACTACCTGAGCAGTATGATCACTCCAGATCTCCATACTAACTATAACCTCCACTACTAACATCTCACTGACTATTCCACACTACCTGAGCAGTATGATCACTCCAGATCACCATACTAATTATAACCTCCACTGCTAACAACTCACTGACTATTCCACACTACCTGAGCAGTATAATCACTCCAGATCTCCATACTAACTATAACCTCCACTACTAACAACTCACTGACTATTCCACACTACCTGAGCAGTATGATCACTACAGATCTCCATACTAACTATAACCTCCACTACTAACAACTCACTGACTATTCCACATTACCTGAGCAGTATGATCACTCCAGATCTCCATACTAACTATAACCTCCACTACTAACAACTCACTGATTATTCCACACTACCTGAGCAGTATGATCACTACAGATCTCCATACTAACTATAACCTCCACTGCTAACAACTCACTGACTATTCCACACTACCTGAGCAGTATAATCACTCCAGATCTCCATACTAACTATAACCTCCACTACTAACAACTCACTGACTATTCCACACTACCTGAGCAGTATGATCACTACAGATCTCCATACTAACTATAACCTCCACTACTAACAACTCACTGACTATTCCACACTACCTGAGCAGTATGATCACTCCAGATCTCCATACTAACTATAACCTCCACTACTAACAACTCACTGACTATTCCACACTACCTGAGCAGTATGATCATTCCAGATCTCCATACTAACTATAACCTCCACTACTAACAACTCACTGACTATTCCACACTACCTGAGCAGTATGATCACTCCAGATCTCCATACTAACTATAACCTCCACTCCACTACTAATAACTCACTGCATATACATCACTACCAGATAGGAAACCTGCCTTCTCCTTCAGAGCTCGAAAGTATGGAACAATCGGCCTGAAATAATCAGATCTGCTCCCAGTCTAAAATCCTTAAAAGTAAATGCTACTTTATATCTAAAAACAGTGTGTAACTGTATATCATTTTAATATTTAATATATATTTCTATGTGTATATATATATATAATAGTAACATGTAATATATAATGTTTCTCAATGTGTGTAAATATGTAAACCTTTACTGAAAACTATCCAGGACATGACTTGAAAAAGAGAGAAATCTCAATGCATCCTTTCTGGTGAAACGTTTACTAAATAAGTAAAATGTATAGGTAAAGCATGGTACCCTATTAGCCACAGAAACAATCAGGAGACTAGTACAGTAAGAATGATACCTTTATTGACTGAGCGTCTCTAGGATGCAGAGATATCAATAAAGTGACGTCTCTTCTTCAGACATAACACCAGTGAAGGGTGAATACACAGTACAGGTCAGGTTACACACTCATGCAGATTGTTTTAACATTTAAATTCC
Source organism: Rhinophrynus dorsalis (assembly GCA_037306005.1). Lineage (NCBI taxonomy): Eukaryota > Metazoa > Chordata > Amphibia > Anura > Rhinophrynidae > Rhinophrynus > Rhinophrynus dorsalis. The sequence continues at coordinate 4,641,947 of CM074728.1, forward strand.
ATTTAGCCAACTACAAAAAGAATCTGCTGGAGCCTCGGGAATTCATTATATAGATGTAAATGTTAAAATAATTTGCATGAGTGTATAACCTGTCCTGTATTGTGTATTCATTAGGGTTGCACCGATACCAGTATTTGCGCGAGTACTTGTACTCGCCCAAATGCGGCCGATGCCAGCACCGATACCCTGTGTCAGGGTCGGTGCTGCAGTGAGGGAGCCCGGGTAGCTGCTCACAATGCTCCCCGGTCGCCTCTCTCCCTCCTGTAGCATCGGAGCATTGCCGCGGGTTACCATGGCAACGCTCCGACGCTGACCTCTGCCGGGGCTCGCGAGAGAACAGCGAGCACCCAGTAGAAGAGGGTAAGGGAGGCAAAATGGGACACTGAGCGGGTGGTGAAAGAGGCAGAGAGGGGGGCCAAGAGGGAGAAAGAGGCAAAAGGAGGAAGGATCAGGAGACAAAAGGAGGGGGAACAAGAAGAGGCAAAAAGGAGGGGTAATCAGGAGGGAGAGAGAGGCAAAAGAGTGGGATCAAGTGTCAGGGAGGGGGACAAAGGGGAGAGAAAAAGCCAAGGCAAAAGGAGGGGGCTCAAGAGGGGGAGAATGAAGTAAAAGGTGGGAATCAAGAGTGGGAGAAAGAGGCAAAAGGGGACAGTCAAGAGGTGGTGTGTGTGTATATATATATATTTCAAGTACTCACCAATACTTTTTTTTTGCGGTCTTTTGCCAGTTTTCCAAGTACCTAAAGCGTATATATATACATATATGTGCTTTAAGTACTTGGAAAACTGGCAAATGACCGCAAAAAAAAAGTATCAGTAATTGGTATCGGTAAGTACTTGAAAAAGTATTGGTACTCGTACTCGGTCTTAAAAAAAGTGGTATCGGTGCATCTCTAGTATTCATCCTTCACTCTTATTATAACTGAAGGAGAGACATAATTGTACTGAAACATTGCATCCAAAGCCACTCAGCCAATAAAAGTATCACTTTTCCTCTACCACTCTTGTGTGTGTGTTTGTGTGTTTGTGTGTGTGTGTCTGTGTTTGTGTCTGTGTTTGTGTGTGTCTGTGTCTCACTGTTTGTGTCCTGGACCGTCATGGGTTGTTATACCCTTAAGGACCCATGACGGTCCAGGACCGTTCGGGGAGTCCATAATTGGATTCCGAAAAAAAATGGTCCCTGGTCCTTAAGTGACCGCACTGTGTGTGCGCGGCCAGTCCTTAGGGGGTTAACAAAGTCCTGTTCTACTGACTCTACAACTTGTCGTTCCCATCATAACTATGTTTTACTTAAAGAGATACTAACACTTATTATATAGCAAAATCTGTTTTGTAAGGTTCATCCTTCAGAGTAAAACAAGGGTACTTCCACTCCTGGGAAGTGTTTTATTCAAAAGTTATCACGGCTCAAATTAGATTACTGAAGGAGAGACATAATTGTACTGAAACATTGCATCCAAAGCCACTCAGCCAATAAAGGTATCACTTTTCCTCTACCACTCTCGTGTCTCTCTCTCTCTCTCTCACTCTCTCTCTCCAGCAATGCGCTGGAAAGCTGTAGGCACTCCAGGGTTTCCAAGCCCCATTGAGATCAGTGGGGATGTGTATTAGTTCCTATGATGTATGTTGTGTTCTGTGGAACTGTAGCACTTTCCTTAGTGCAAGACCCTCAGCGTGTTTAGATCCGTCCTTGTGGGAAGGTCAGTTCTTGGCTCTGTAGAAGAGATGCTCTCCCTGCTCCCAGTCCCAGTGAGTATAGATGTCTGCCTGTGAGCCGGGCGGTGGTGGAGGCAGGATGATGAGGGCTGTGGGTCCCACCCTGTATAATTACTAGTGTGTCTGTTGTGGGAGGTTGGTGGGACAGAGAGGCTCTTTGTGTGTGGGATTTAGGGGACTACATCCCTTACACAGTTTCCCACCCAGACTCACCAGCTGGGAGACTGCAGGTGCTCTCACGTTTAACCCTCTGCGTGCCAGCTGAGCACTTCAATGGCTAACCAGCTTTACTCTTATTAACCCTCTGGGTGCTGCAGATGTCTCCATTACTTCATGGTTAAAAGCACAATAATGCTAAAATTCAACTGATTCTTATTTAACCCCTTGCTGGCAACATCCACAACACATTATGGTTACAGCCCACTAATGCAACAATTTAGTGTTCTCTTGTTTAACCCCTTGGTTACCGAGGAGAAGCATCCGGCTAAAAGAGTGTTGCAATATTCCCATACCTAGCTATAATATTGCAGGTGCTGTTTTTCCAGCAGGTTGGGGGAAGCCATTTCATGTTGCACTTCTCACCTTCTGCTGTACTGTACACAGTACATTGCAGCCTCTTAACCAGGAAGTGATGAGTACAAAGGAAAATGGCTTCCCCCAGTCTAATGAAAACAACATATCATATCAGTTAAATTAAATTCTATTAAGGTAAGGGAAGGACTTGTGAAGCCAGTAGGGTTGCCACCTTTTCTTCAAATAAAATACCAGCCACGGCATTCCCTCCATAGACTTAAAGGTATAGTAATACTTAAAATGTAAAAAAAATTATGTTGTAGGATTTATCGCCCTGAGTAAAACAAGAGTACTCCCACTGCTGAAAGGTGTTTCATTCAAAAGTTATTAATTTTCAAAGTTGAATTTTTTAGGTGCAATATCACAGTGGCCTGAAATTGTACAGTGGCGCTGTTGCTACACAATCCTATGGACAGCTCTGGTCCCGGGACCATAAATCTCCATAGGATGGAGTAGCAGCAGCGCCACTGTACAATTTCAGGCCACTGTGATAGTGCACCTAAAAAATTCAACTTTGAAAATTAATAACTTTTGAATGAAACACCTTTCAGCAGTGGGAGTACCCTTGTTTTACTCAGGGGGATAAACCCTACAACATATATTTTTTTACATTTTAAGTATTACTATCCCTTTAACACTGGAAAGAAGCCAGTTTTTTTACCGGCCTGCCGGTAAAATACCAGCTGGGTGGCAACCCTAAAAGCCAGGTATGAAAACTCAGTGTTGTGTTAAGACAGATGGGGAAATATGGTACTGTGTCAAGAAAATGTAGTTATTAACACTTGGAATTGTGTAATGATAGGTGTGAAAACTCTATATTGTGCACAAATGTACAATACAAATGTATTGTAAGTGTAAGCACTTGGAAATATTTGGCTATAGGCTTAAAGATAGTGTAAAAGTGTGACGTAATGCATTGTGACCTCTCTAGCAGGCACAGCATTGTAGTAGGACTAATACCTCTTTAAAATAAATTCCTGATTACCATACTATGGCATTAAATCCTAATGTCCCATATGAATTCCTCCTTTGTTCAAGAGATAATGTGCAATCAGTCGTAAATGTCATGTCCATGGAGACGGAACATGGCAGTTTTTGGCAATGTTTTCAAACAGAAGCGGGCAGCGTTCATGGGCATACCTGGGAACTTTTGAAGCAGGGCTACCTGGAGGGTAACCCTGTCAGTGCCGACCGGGGAGGAAAATGACGTGATTCGTGCCTCAAAAGGGGCGGGGCTTATTCATGGGGGGCGGGACAAATAAAACCCGGCAAAATGGAGGTAAGAGGGCGGGGAGTGGGAGGAACCAGGCGGGATGGAGCACAAGTGGGCAGCGTTTCTACTTAAACTCTGCCCACCCGGAGATTCACACATTGCCCCAGAGACCCGGTAATTCAGTTTGAAATCCGGAGTCTCCGGGGCAAAACTGGAGAGTTCCCAGGTATGTTTATGGGCCTACAAAACAGTTTAAGGACCAGAGAAGTTTGCAGTGCATTGAACACCAGGATAAGATTACCAAGTGCATTGGGTGGAGTTTGAAGTGCTGTGGTCCTGCTGGTAATAGGGTGACCACACGTCCCGGAATGCCCGGGACTGTCCCTTATTGGGGGTCTTTGTCCCACGTCCCGGGTCTCCCCCCACCGAGACAACAAAGAGTCCCGGAATGGAGCAACATGCACCAGTCCAGCCAGCCAATTAAATGTATTTGCTATATGGTCCTCATCGGCTGGCTCAGCCAGCCAATGAAGATCATATAGCAAATACATTTCATTGGCTGGCTGGACTGGTGCGTTGGAGACAGCTGGGATAGAGTAGGTATGTTGGCGCTGTAAGTGAGACCCGTGGCTGAGGCTCCCGCCGGCGCTGGCCATCTTTATGAGGCTGATACAGAGTAAGAGTTCCCACTGGGAAGCCTCAGAAAGATGGTCAGCGTCGGCGGGAGCCTCAGCCGCTGGACTATGGTGGCCACATGTCCCGGAATGGCAGAATGGAATTGTGGTCGCCCTAGCTGGCACCTGTCATGTCCACCTGCATGGATGTGACAACCACAGGAATAACCAATTAGATAAAGGTTCACATGGCGATAGACTGCAAGCCTCAAATGCTTCTCTTCTGTCTCCTATGTCCCGAGATTCATGTTGTTTTTTTCCTGTCTCCGTCCATTTTTAAGGTCCAGTAAACTCCTTCAATATTGACGCCAGGAGGCCGCAGATCTTCCTTGGTCCAGAAGAAGCTCAGTTTGGGTACAAGGTTCTCCAGCATGAAGCTGAAGGCAAGAAATGGTAAGTGGCCAGCTTGAGGAGCTTCACTGCTCTGGTTCATGAATGGTTAATATTGCCCTTCTGGCTCCAAAAAATCCTCCTCACATCCGTACCTTGTTTAACAAAGTCCTGTTCTATTGACTGTACAACTTATCATTCTCATCATAACTATGTTTTACTTAAAGGGATAGTAATCTTTCATAATAAAAGCAGCTCTAATTAATCTTCATAGTATTTGGCCATGGAGAGTATTATTTCAGTTCTGTCAGAGTTGTAGTTCAAAAGTAATTCAATGACAAAGTATCCTCCTCCTGCCCCTTTTACTGATGTAACACTGCTCAGCCAGATCAGAAGGGAGGTGTCCAGGTAGACTGCAGAGATGGACAATCATCAGTTAAGATAAAGGAAAAATCTGAAAAACATGAATAACGATATGTCTTATATCTCAGACCTTTATGGTTTGAGAGATATTCACAAGTAAAGTTTCCCCTCCCGCCCCTTTTACCTAGTGTAAGACATCTCTTCTCAGATGTGGAATGCAGTCCATAGACCAGACAGATAGCAGGGGGCAATCTTCTTCCTATGAGAACAATGAAAGCCCTGCCCCCCTTGACAAGTTTTTCAGGTTTTCCCCTTATCTTAATTGAAGATTGTCCCTCTCTGCAGTCTACCTGGGCACCTCCCTTCTGATCTGGCTGAGCAGTGTGACATCAGTAAAAGGGGTGGTAGGCGGATACTTTATCATTGAATTACTCTTGAACTACAACTCTGACAGAACTGAAATAACACTCTCCAAAGTCCAAATACTATGATGATTAATTAGAGCTGCTTTTATTATGAAACATTACTATCCCTTTAAAGGGGAAGCAATGTCCCATGAAAAATTCTTATAGTGTTGTACACAAAAAAATAAACTCTATGGTACAAATCCTATCTCTCAAACCGCTATGTTTTGAGAGATATAAGCGTTCAGAGTTCACCTCTCCCTCCCCTTCTCCTGACGTTTGCTGTAAAGCTGACAGCAGGAGATTCAAGTCGGCCGACACTAAGAGGCTCTTCAGCAGAGCCCAAATCACGTTATTTAAAAAGAACTACTTCATCTGAACAGTCTACAAATTGTGCTTGCAAACCAGACACCCTTTGTAGACCTTTCCAATTAAGTAATTCTTTTCCAGTAACGGGATTTCAGCTCTGCTGCAGAGCCGCCGGCTGGTCCCAGGCCCGGTATCTCCTGCTGTCAGCACAGCGCTGACGTCAGGAGAAGAGGAGGGGGAACTTTAACGGAGGATATTTCTCAAACCATAGCGGTTTGAGAGATAAGATTTGTGCCATAACGTTCATTTTTTTATTGTCTACAAAACTATAAGAATTTTTTATGGGACATGATTGTCCCTTTAAGTGCCAGGGAGGTAACCAACGCATTCTGTTGCAATGCTATGGAACGCAAAGTGTTAATGCCTTTGTTTGAGTATGCATTAGAGAACTCTCTACCATCCAAAGGGTTAAAGTGATTTTAAGGTAAAGCGAGACACATTTGTTGAACTATTCTGATGGAAAACAGGAGCAATGTTTTAGTTAATGTTCCCTAACACAGCTGCTTGTTAAAAGCCCTTAAAAGAGTATGTTTCCTTTCAAATCACTCCCAGATGCCAAATGAGTCTGACAGCAGCACCTTATTAATGGGGATCACATCCTAAAGCCCCCATATAGGAAGAGCAGGGGCGTCCTTAGGGATCTAGATGTAGAAGAATCTTGTGTACGAAACTGTAAGAGGAAAAAGATTTCACTCTTACATCTGGATTCCTAATCTAGATTATACAATTTCTTCTCATGCAATGTACAAGTGTATACGGCTCCAACAGACTCTCCGAAACACCCACTGTTTAATTCTTCACTTGTGAACTATTTGTGTAGAATGAGTGGCTTTTAATTTGTTTAATAAATTAATTTGTGTTTGTGGTATTCCTTCATAAAGCAGTCATGTGTTAATTACTGTGTGTAACAGAAGCACTTACCTAGGTAGGAGTCCATCACACAGCAGTCAGGTGTATCTGTATAATTACTGTGTGTAACAGAAGCACTTACCTAGGTAGGAGTCCATCACACAGCAGTCAGGTGTATCTATATAATTACTGTGTGTAACAGAAGCACTTACCTAGGTAGGAGTCCATCACATAGCAGTCAGGTATATCTATATAATTACTGTGTGTAACAGAAGCACTTACCTAGGTAGGAGTCCATCACATAGCAGTCAGGTGTATCTATATAATTACTGTGTGTAACAGAAGCACTTACCTAGGTAGGAGTCCATCACATAGCAGTCAGGTGTATCTATATAATTACTGTGTGTAACAGAAGCACTTACCTAGGTAGGAGTCCATCACACAGCAGTCAGGTGTACCTATATAATTACTGTGTGTAACAGAAGTACTTACCTAGGTAGGAGTCCATCACACAGCAGTCAGCTGTATCTATATAATTACTGTGTGTAACAGAAGTACTTACCTAGGTAGGAGTCCATCATACAGCAGTCAGGTGTATCTATATAATTACTGTGTGTAACAGAAGTACTTACCTAGGTAGGAGTCCATCACACAGCAGTCAGGCGTATCTATATAATTACTGTGAGTGACAGAAGCACTTACCTAGGTAGGAGTCCATCACACAGCAGTCAGGCGTATCTATATAATTACTGTGTGTGACAGAAGCACTTACCTAGGTAGGAGTCCATCATACAGCAGTCAGGTGTATATATAATTACTGTGTGTGACAGAAGCACTTACCTAGGTAGGAGTCATCACACATCAGACAGGTGCATCTATATAATTACTGTGTGTAACAGAAGTACTTACCTAGGTAGGAGTCCATCACACAGCAGTCAGGCGTATCTATATAATTACTGTGTGTAACAGAAGCACTTACCTAGGTAGGAGTCCATCACACAGCAGTCAGGTGTATCTATATAATTACTGTGTGTGACAGAAGCACTTATCTAGGTAGGAGTCCATCACACAGCAGTCAGGCGTATCAATATAATTACTGTGTGTGACAGAAGCACTTACCTAGGTAGTAGTCCATCACACAGCAGTCAGGTGTATCTATATAATTACTGTGTGTAACAGAAGCACTTACCTAGGTAGGAGTCTATCATACAGCAGTCAGGTGTATCTACATCATTACTGTGTCTAACAGAAGCACTTACCTAGGTAGGAGTCCATCACACTGCAGTCAGATGTATCTATATAATTACTGTGTGTAATAGAAGCACTTACCTAGGTAGGAGTCCATCACACAGCAGTCAGGTATATCTATATAATTACTGTGTGTGACAGAAGCACTTACCTAGGTCCATCATACAGCAGTCAGGTGTATCTATATCATTACTGTGTGTAATAGAAGCACTTACCTAGGTAGGAGTCCATCACACAGCAGTCAGGTATATCTATATAATTACTGTGTGTGACAGAAGCACTTACCTAGGTCCATCATACAGCAGTCAGGTGTATCTATATCATTACTGTGTGTAACAGAAGCACTTACCTAGGTATGAGTCCATCACACAGTTGTTTCTCTGAACACTGAAGAATACAACTTTATTAAGAAAAACACGAGCCAGTGCTTTGCGAGTCAAGCCGTGTTTATATAAGCGCACTGGGAAAGACATCATTGTAATTATGTATTACTGGAAAGTCCATTTGCCATCACAGCATAGAGAGCACTGAGCAGTCTGTATACTGTATGTAATGAATGACTGGTGAGCGAGAGACCCCTACACTTAGTTCAGCTACTTCTGCACCAGAGATACTGGTACATTGTATCACTGTCCCTGCTTTTAGGAGTTGAATACTATGTAGTGTATTGAAAGAGATAAGACCTTATCATTGTATAAAGGGAGGTACAGAACATAGCCCTAGTCATAGTAAAGAATTATGACAAATAAAGTTGACCATTTAACCACTTGAAGACCAGATCCTCAAGGAGTTAAAATACACAGAAATTCAGACCAGTTTCTTTGCTCTGTTACTGGGCCGCTTTGCTTTTATAATGAAGACCCAATGTGTTGTGAATACGGTAATAATTGGTTCCCACGTCATTCTGGATTGTTTATGTTAATAAAAAGGTTAGATTTATTTTCAAGCTGTCGGCTCCTCAGGGACAGCTGATGTTTCTTTGACTGTCCTGTTATAGACATCAGAATGAGGAATAAAATGAGATTTGCAGGCTGTGTGTGTCATCCTAGAGAACAGAATCCCACACTTGTCATGGTAGCCAGAGGATGGTGGGAGGCAGCTGATGGGACGTTGTGTAATTCCTAGTCCTCTTAGGCCTCCCCACCAGGGCAGCGCTGTCAACTTCTGGCCAGGGGGGCAAATAAAATCAAGTGGCCCATTTCTACCATTGTTCCAGCCCTCTGTCCCACTAAACCCCTTTCTGTAACTATTAAAACGGACAGTAATGTTGTGACGTAAGGCAACTCATACCGTATAGCTTTCAGTTAATGGAGCAGTAAACTTTTATTTATGAAAATGCATATTTTATAGAGCTTTTCCTGCTGAATAAAACAAGGTCACTCCCACCGCTGTCAGATGTTTTATTCAAATATTATAGCAGTTTAAATAATCAGGAAGTGACTTTACTGTGTTTACTTCCTGATAGCTCTAACTGACAGGAAGTGAACTTACTGTGTTTACTTCCTGATAGCTCTAACTGACAGGAAGTGAATTTACTGTGATTACTTCCTGATAGTTCTAACTGACAGGAAGTGAACTTACTGTGTTTACTTCCTGATAGTTCTAACTGACATGAAGTGAATTTACTGTGTTTACTTCCTGATAGTTCTAACTGACAGGAAGTGACTCAGCAGTTTCTATCACATTCTATGGAGAACTGTATGTCTCTGACTTTTCTGACTTTCCTCTCCATTAGAATCTAACAGGAAATCTAATTAGAATTTGACCACTAGAGGGCACTGCTAATGTAAAAAAACATGGGTTTAAACTGTAATAACTCTGGAAATATAAATCTCTAGGCAGTGGGAGTACCCTTATTTCACTCAATAGGAAAATCCCTACAATATATATTGTTTCATAAAAAAAAGTTTACTGCTCCTTTAAATTGGGGCTACACTATTGATATACAGAGCTTACAATTTAAAGCAGAGCTATCATCAAAACATCACTGCCCCCCGAACACTTACTACATAGCGAGTGGCAAAGGCATACTGTCATTAGGCTGTTGAAAATCAACTTACTCGGCAGCCACCTGCAGGCAACAGCGCAGACATCTTAGAGGCAAGGTACCTCTGAGTCTTGACAAATGGTGTGGTCCTTGGTACCTTAAGGTACCGGAAGTTACTGATGTTGCAGGCGCAGAAAGCTTCTCTTGTAAGCTCTGTGTAGCCTGATGTGAGCCGAAGAAGTTGGTTTTCAACAATAACGTGGACTTCTTCAGCCTAATGACAGTATGCCTTTGCCTGTCACTATGTTAGTTTATGTTTGGGGGGCAATGATATTTTAGTGATAGTTCCGCTTTAAGTAAAGCTACATTAGCGATACCCCAGAGCTTACAAAGGCAATGGGTTATCTATTAGTTTAGCTACATATGGACTGTAGCTCCGTGATGTCACTAGTGTATCTCCATTTACTGCAGCATGAGGAAGAGTGGGTGAAGCAGTGACTGACCGGCACAGGGGGCAATTGCCCCCCCCCAGCCAGCCCTCCCCTGCTCCCTACCAGGTGTAACGCACCATGTGTGTTTTAGTTACGGTCATATACTTAAAGGGATAGTAATACTTTATTATTACTATCCCCCATATTGTAGGTATTTGCAAAATAATTTAATAGCCCCCAGGTTCATCTCTCAGACCTTTATGGTGTGAGAGATAACAGAAGTCAAAGTTCCGCCCTCCCTCCCCCTTCCCTGAAGTCAGCGTTGTACTGACTGCAGGGGAAGTCTGTCGTATGACAGGCTTGCGGCTCTGCAGCTGAGCCGAGATTCCGTTAGTGAAAAATAATTATTTCACTGAAACGGTCTTCTACGTGTGATTGGTTTGTGATTGGTTTGCAAGCACATGTAGAAGACCGTTGCAGTGAAATAATTCTTTGTCACTAACGAGATCTCAGCTCTGCTGCAGAGCCGCATGATGAATGTCAGACCGGATATCCCTGCAGATAGCACAACGCTGACTTCAGGGAAGGGGGACGGAGGGGGGAACTTTGCATTCAGTTATCTCTCAAACCATAAAGGTCTGAGAGATGAACCTGGGGGCTATTACGTTATTTTACAAATATGTACAATATGGGGGATAGTAATAATAAAGTATTACTGTTCCTTTAAACATAAAAGGGGAGCAGTACTGGGGCTACCAAACTGCACTCTAGGGGCCACATCTAAACTCCCGTTGATGTAAGAAATAGATTACACAGTGAGTTTAGTTGTGGAACACAAGATTCTACTGAACATGATTGTAGCAGGAAAAGTCGGCCCATGGGAACTGCCCCATAGAAAACAATGATGTCTATTCTGTGTAACTGCAACAAAGTGGCTAGTGTGAACCAGACCTAAATAGCTATTTCCGAGCCTTGAATGACAGTTCTCTTTGCCTTGAAAGAGACCGCTACCTTTAAAGGGATAGTAATATTATGTAAAATATATATACATATTTTGTAGTGGTTATCCTCCTGAGTAAATCATGTGTACTCCCAATTCTGAACCCTTTGAGTGCCAGAGGGGTACACAGCGCATTGTATTCGGTACTCAAAAGGTTAAATGGGTTTTATTCAAAAGTTATTACATTTCACTATCTCAATGGCCTGAAATTGTATAGTGGCGCTGTTGTTACACCATCCTATAGACAGCTCTGGTCAGTTGACCATAAATCACCATAGGACAGTGTAACAACAGCATCCCCTGTCCAGTTTCAGGCCACTGAGATACCGCACCTAAAACATTCAAGTCTGACTTGTAATAACTTTTGAATAAAACACCTTCCTGCAATGAGAGTACTCTTGTTTTATTCAGGGGCAAACCCTACAGCATTATTTTTGTTTACATTTTAAGTATTGTTATCCCTCTTAAGGGCTTAAAAAGCATAATGAATCTATGGGAATTGTCACTTGTTCTGTATGGTGCAGTGAGTTTACCTCCAGAATTGTTCCTGTTTTGGCTTTGTACATAGGGGGCCGATGCCTTCCACTTCGGATTTAACCCTTTTGGTAGTCCAAGAAGACTGTCTAGTGCTTTGCTAAGCATTGAGTGACAGTTCTGAATTTACAGGGTTAAAGCAGAAGTAACTTCACAAACATTTACACACACACATTCCAGACACACACACACACACACACACACACACACACACACACACACACACACACAGATTTATATATATATATATATATATATATATATATATATATATATATACACATATATACATACACACACACACATGCGCATACATTCCAGGAACAGACAGACAGAGACACATACATACATACATACACACACACACACACACACACACACACACACACAATTTCACATACATACACAGACACGCACAGGCCCATACATTCCAGGAACACAGATATATATATATATATACACACACACACACACACACGCATTCCAGAGACACATGCACACACAGACACACACACATTAGATATATATATATATATATACACACAGACATAGACAAACAGACACATACATTCCAGGAACACACAGACAGACAGACATAAATATATATACACACACACACAAACACATATAGACACACAAACAGGCACATACATTCCAGGAACACACAAACACTCATACACACACACACACACACACAGACATATATACACACACACAGGCACATATGTTCCAGATGCGCGCGCGCACACACACACACACACACACACACATATATATATACACACACACACACACACATATATATACACACAGACACATACACACAGACTTTTCCTGCTGAATAAATCAGAGCACACGTCTTTGCTGGGAGATGTTCATTCATAAGTTTGTACAGAGCAAACACTGCTTTTCCAGGTGTGGTATCTTCATGGCCTGTCCATTTTGTGGGGGCGCTGTTGCTACTGATGTGTCTCGATTTCTTTTGCTACAAATAATTATTCTCCATTGGCCGCACTCCCATAATTTATGTGTTGGAGATGGCACTAGCATTAACCCTTTGAGCACCATAGGGGTATGCAGTACACTGCTTTGCAATGCGTTGCGTACCCCTCTGACACTCAAAAGCTTAAACAGTCAATTCCAGATTTTGCAGATATTATAGACAGCTCTGGAGGATTGGCCCTTGGAGACTGGCTTGTTCTGCAAAGTGTTTCCCAATCCTCTGGCACTCTAAAGGTAAACCACCTATAGTATAAGGGCAAGGCTGTGCTGGACAAGTGACTGCTATCCTGTATTTAATTGCACCCCATCTTTGTGCACAGGATGCTGGTGGGGGCTCCATGGGATGGATCAGACACTAACCACCAGGGAGATGTGTACAAGTGCATTATGGGAGCGCCTGCCAATTCCTCCTGCACTAAAGTGCATCTCGGTAAGTACTGTGTGCGTGCCATTCCAGTAGTTCACAGCTAGGCAACCTCTGGTTCTCCGGCTGTTGGGAACTGCAACTCCCATCATCCTCAACCAACCAAAATCTGTTTAGGGATCATGGAAGTTGTAATTTACCCAAAAGATGGCGAGCCAAAGGTTGCCCATTTCTTTGCTAATGCTTACTAGTCTGTGCTAATGTGTGTATATTGTACATATATACAATTATCTACCTGATATATCATATGTATAATACCAGCAATGTGGTGATGGCGTTACAAGTCTGTTTTTACGTTTTGCGGGCTTTGTACTGTTTGTATTTTGGTTTTTAGCATGTGTTGTGTTACTGAAGTGTATTAGTACACACAGACAAAATTACCACACAATCTAAATTACCACTAGCGCAGTTGACTAACATACTGCTTGCAATACAAACCCCCCCAAAAAAATTAAAAAAAAAATATATATATATATTTTTTTTTTAATTTGTGTTTAAAACAAATGCCTAAAGCCGTCACCACATTGCTAGTAGCATATAAAATAACAGTTGTAAGTATTTTAATTGTTAAAGGGATAGTAATACTTCGTTTTATCTTTATTTTATTTTGTAGGCATTAAAAAAACATGAAGAACGGTATAGGTCTTATCTCTCAAACCTTTATGGTTTAAGAGATATTCACAAGCAAAGTTTCCCCTCCTGCCCCTTTTACCTAGTGTAAGTCATCTCTTCTCAGATGTGGAATCCAGTCCATAGACCAGACAGATAACAGAAGGGGACAATCTTCTTCCTATGAGAACAATGAAAGCCCTGCCCCTCTTGACAGATTTTTCAGGCTTTTCCCTTATCTTAATTGAAGATTGTCCCTCTCTGCAGTCTACCTGGGCACCTCCCTTCTGATCTGGCTGAGCAGTGTTACATCAGTAAAAGGGGTGGGAGGGGGATACTTTATCATTGAATTACTCTTGAACTACAACTCTGACAGTATTGAAATAACAATCTCCAAAGTCTATGATGATTAATTAGAGCTGCTTTTATCATGAAACATTACTATCCCTTAAAACCAATGTAAGTTGTGTGTGTAGTTACTGTTTGTCAGAGACTGGTGATGGGATATGTGCAGGCTTGAAGGATTCTGGAGACAGTGGATTTTGGAGAAGGGGAGTGAGAAGTGTGATAAAGGGGAGCAGTACACAAGTGTCTTGGTATAACACGTGTCTGTCCATGTAATGAAAGTGGAAATCAGTGTATAATGTTATGTTCGTACAAGAGGAGCAAATAGTGTCCTCTCCCTTGTCCTCTGTCTCCCTCTTGTTCCAGTGTCTTTCCCCTTGTTCCCATGTCCTCCCTCTTGTTCCCATGTCCTCCCTCTTGTTCCCATGTCCTCCCTCTTGTTCCCGTGTCTTCCCTCTTGTTCCCATGTCCTCCCTCTTGTTCCCATGTCCTCCCTCTTGTTCCCGTGTCTTCCCTCTTGTTCCCATGTCTTCCCTCTTGTTCCCGTGTCTTCCCTCTTGTTCCTGTGTCCTCTGTCTCCCTCTTGTTCCCGTGTCCTCCCTCTTGTTCCCGTGTCCTCCCTCTTGTTCCCGTGTCCTCCCTCTTGTTCCCGTGTCCTCCTTCTTGTTCCCGTGTCTTCCCTTTTGTTCCTGTGTCCTCTGTCTACCTCTTGTTCCCGTGTCCTCCCTCTTGTTCCCGTGTCTTCCCTCTTGTTCTCGTGTCCTTGGTCTACATCTTGTTCCCGTGTCCTCTCTCTTGTTCCCGTATCCTCCCTCTTGTTCCTGTGTCCTCTGTCTCCCTCTGGTTCCCATGTCTTCTCTCTTGTTCCCGTGTCTTCTTTCTCCCTATCGTTCCAGTGTCCTCACTCTCCTCCTTGTTCCTATAACCTGCCTCTCTCTTTCATTCCTGTATCCTTGTACCCATATCCTCACTCTCCCTGTTGTCCCTGTATCCTCACTCTCCCCCCGACATACCCTCACTAATGTTGTGTCTCCCCACATAACTTCACGCTTCCTCTTTCTCTCCCCATCCTATCATCCTGTCTCTATCACTTACACCCCGCTTTACTTATTTTTGGCTCTCTGTGTAAGGTGAACTTGCTCTCCGCAATGTCTCCAAGCAAACGAGGAACATGCACTTGGGAATGGCGCTGACGCAGGATGCACAAGGTGGTTTTGTGGTGAGCGATTTCCGTTCCAGCAATCTATAAATGTAATGTTCCTCAGACAAGTACAACGGGCAGATTACAATGGAGGAACATTCCTCCCACTCCACTTCACCTGCCCCAGACCCCTCCAAATGCCCACCACACCTAGTGACCGGTACTGACCTCTGTCCTGTAACCCTTCATATAAACTGAATGAGTAAGGTCACTTGGTGCTCCTGCCCCCCCCAAAAAAATCCCATGTACCAAAATAAGAAGATCGTTTAATATTTTGATTGTCAAATGTGTGAGCTCTAAACACTAGAGGGAGCACTGTCTGTTGATTCCTGTGACAGAAAGCGATGCCTGTGGTGGGCTACAAGATAATGTACATCACACCCAAAGCCTTTATTATACTACTGATTGATGTCAGGGTCTAGGCTCAGTTCTTGCTCTAGTGATTGGAAGCCATTTTGTTGTAGCCCAGCAGAGGAGTCACTTCCTGTCACAGAAGGTAATGGGCAGTTCTCCTAGTGTTCAGAACTCAGAGCTCTGGAGTCTTCATTCCAGGACTTTGTGTTGTCCCAGAAGGGGGCTGCCCAGGACAAGGGACACACACTTAAAATCCGGGACCGTCCCGGGCAATCAGGGACATGTGGACACCCTACGTAGTCCTGCTAAAAACGTTCATGTCTGCATCCATGGACCTGAGATTCAGGACTGAATCAAGGAGCAAGGTTATTAGGATTTTCTGTCCATAGTAAGGTAATTGGGAGGAAGGCTGTTATTAGGTGGTGTAACTTCCTCTTTAACCTCTGGAATGACTGTGAGGTCTCCAAAGCAATGCTTCGCTTAGGGTTGCCACCTTTTCTTAAAAAAAAAATACCGGCCATGGCATTCCCTCCATAGACTTAATATTGGACAGAAGCCAATTTTTTACCGGCCTGCCGGTAAAATACCGGCTGGGTGGCAACCCTAGCTTCGCTTCCATTTAGAAATCGCTCTAAACACAGGACTGTAAGTCTCTCCCTGTCCCGGCACTGATGCACTAATTAGGAATCGGCTCCCATGTGCTCAGGTAGGGGAATCGGTGTGCTGTGTGTGAATTATTGTAACCACATTTCCATTCTGCCATTCAGGGACAATGCAGAGGAGAGAGAGGCAGAATATTTGTCCTCAACTCTGGGGCAGCTGTGCTGGATGGGTCACCTTAGCACTCACTAAACATTCGTGCTGTCAATGTGCAGTGCGGATTCTAGAGCTCGTGGTAGTGTTTTAGAGTAATTCTGGCACTTAACATGTTAACCCTTTGAGTGCCAGAGGGGTAGGCAACGCATTGCCTACCCCTCTGGCACTCAAAGGGTTAAAGCCAGGCTGGTAGGATGGCTGGGTGGTGGTGGGGGTGTCAAGGAATATTTGTGGTTGTGCAAGAGGAGCACTGAGTTCTGATGAGATCCGGAGCCAAGGAAAGCATGTCGTGACCACTGTGTTCTTCAGCCAATTCAGGTAAAACGTCCGCTATGTTCTAGGTAAACAGCCTCCTCCCAGGCCATCTGCTGCTCTGAGACGTGCGAGAGATTAGGAAACAAGTCTTTTTGGGACAGTGGAAACATCTGCTTCAAGCATTAACACTTTGAGTCCCAGAAGTGTGTTTAATGTAACATAGTTGATGAGGCTGAAAAAAGACGTACGGCCATCAAGTTCAGCCCATGACAAACCACCCCTGTTGATTTACAGGAAGGCAGAAAAAAAAAAACACTATTGAAGTAATTTCTAGTCAAGCCCAAGTGGGCAAAAAACTCCTTCATGAGTCCAGATGGCAGTAGATATTTTCCTGGATCAATATTCTATCTGCCAACTGTCATAATTCTCGATATTGCTCTACATAGGTTTTCCTTACTTTTTTTTTTTTTTTTAAAGCATTTACTGTATATCCAAGCACAGCATTCCGAGGCAAAGAATTCCATCGCTTTACCACCCTTATTTTTAAAAAAGCCCTGTCTTTGTTTCAGTCTAAATCGCCTTTCCTCTAGTCTTAAAGGGATAGTAATACTTCGTTTTAACTTTATTTTATTTTGTAGGCATTAAAAAAACATGAAGAATGATATAGGTCTTATCTCTCAAACCTTTATGGTTTATGAGATATTCACAAGCAAAGTTCCCCTCCCCGCCCCTTTTACCTAGTGTAAGCCATCTCTTCTCAGATGTGAGTCTGGTTGTATGACCAGACAGATAACAGAAGGGGACAATTTTCTTTGTATGAAAACAATGAAAGCCCTTCCCCCCTTGACAAGTTTTTCAGCTTTTTCCATTATCTTAATTGAAGATTGTCCCTCTCTGCAGTCTACCTGGGCATCTCCCATCTGCTCTGGTTGAACAGGGGGGGGATACTTTGTTTGTGAATATCTCTTAAACCATAAAGGTTTCAGAGATAAGACTTATATCATTCTTCATGTTTTTTTAATGCCTACAAAATAAAATAAAGTTAAAATGAAGTATTACTATCCCTTTAATGGTTGACCTCTCATTCTTTGCTCAGCTCTTTGAATAAATAATTCATTGGATAGTTCTTTGTATTGACTTTGGATGTATTTGTAGATGGTAATCATATCACCCCTTAGACATCTCTTCTCTAATATAAGTGTAAATGGTAATCATATCACCCCTTAGACGTCTCTTCTCTAATATAAGTGTAAATGGTAATCATATCACCCCTTAGACAACTCTTCTCTAATGTAAACAAACCCAGTTTGGCTAGTCTCTCCTTATAACTCGGATCCTCCAATCCCTTTATCAGTTTTGTTGCATCTCTCTGCACTTTTTCCAGTGGTCCAATAATGTGTTTTTTAAGAACTGGTGCCCAAAACTGTACTACATATTCTAGATGAGGCATAATTAAGGATTTATACAGAGGTAGAATTAAATTTGCATCTGTACCCCTTTTTATGCAGGCTAGTACCCTATTTGCTCTTGCAGCAGCTGAGTGACTCTGCACACTGCTGTGAAGTCTATTGTCTATCAGTTCTCCTAAATCTTTCTCTAATGAAGATTCCCCAAGTTGTTTCCCATTTAGAGTATAGGTAGCAAGTTTGTTTCTACAGCCCAAATGTATAAATGTACATTTATCTACATTAAATGTCATCTGCCACTTTTCTGCCCATTCACCCAGTTTATCTAAATCCTTGTGCAGAGAAAATCATTCAGCCCTGTATGTATTTCCTTGCATAGCTTAGTGTCCTCGCAATTTATGGCAAAGGGATACCGATGGGTGTTAGTAAAATTGTAAGCTCTATGGTATGACTAATGCAGTTCAATTTCAACTGGGTTTGGAGAGAAGGAAAAATGGGGGAAGCCCCCAACCTGTTTCATCCTCTTTCTTGGCCCCACTAATGTGTTTGTTCCTCTTTCTCTGCCTCTCAATCTATGCCCCCTATTTCTCTCCTCCCATTCCCTTAACCTTCTATCTCTTTTTCTACTACAGTTTTTTCCTTCTCTCTCCAAGTTGCACCCCCTCCTCTGATCCCTCTATTTGTTTCCATTTCTTTCTCCCAGCCCCTCCTTTCCTGCTATCCTCTCCTACTTGCCTACCTTAGCTGGCACAAGAGAGTGCCTCATCCCTGGTGGTCCATGTGGAAGAGAGGTCCGAGACCTTTTTGGTGCACACCTCAATTAGCAGCTCCTTCATTGTCCTCTCTGTCCAATAACGCAAAATACTGAGATATAACATCATATCTTTCACGCTGCATTATCAGAGTGCTGGGGGACAGTTATGTAGGTGGCTGTAGAGGTCTGTGACGAAGGAGGCATAAACCTCACGTTGCCGGTGGGAAGATCTGTCTGATGTTATGATGTTCCCACCAGCCAGCTGTTTTGTTTCAGGGTTGGTTTGGCTTTACAGGGCCCCCTACTTGACCAAGCCTAGGCATGCACCTAGAGTGCCTTGCCCATGATCTAGCACTGAATGATTAGTATTTTGTTTTGTTTTTTTCAATACTTCTCTTATTTCAAGTTTTAGGTAGCCTAACTGCTTGTTTGCAGATTATTTGTATTCTTTATATATTTTAAGTGGTGCATTTGAAGCTTCTAACTTAAAGGGATAGTAATACCTAAAATGTAAAAATAAATCTGTTGTAGGGTTTATCCCCCTGAGTAAAACAAGAGTACTCCCACTGCTGAAAGATGTTTCATTCAAAAGTTATTAATTTTCAAAGTTGATTTTTTAGGTGCAATATCACAGTGGCCTGAAATTGTACAGTGGCGCTGTTGCTACACGATCCTATGGACAGCTCTGGTCTCAGGACCATAAATCTCCATAGGATGGTGTAGCAACAGCACCACTGTACAATTTCAGGCCACTGTGATATTGCACCTAAAAAAATCAACTTTGAAAATTAATAACTTTTGAATGAAACATCTTTCAGCAGTGGGAGTACTCTTGTTTTACTCAGGGGGATAAACCCTACAACATATTTTTTTTTACATTTTAGGTATTACTATCCCTTTAAATAGTTTCAAGTCCTGCTTCTTATTCCTTATTTTCCTGCAAATCTTTGTAAACCACATTGGCCTTAATTTGTTCCTCTTTTATAGTGTCCCCAAGTGGTACATTGCGACATGTATATTTATCCAAGAACATTTTGTGTATTTTTAACTTTGAAGCAACACATTGTGAAGCAATGGGTTGCACAATCTTCTGGTATGTAAATGGTTAACACTGCCCCCTATCGAGATGTATATAATAGAGAGCTAATGTTGTTAGATTGTCCGGTGAACACTGGACACATGAAAAATGGCTGCTGCAGGTCTGCAATGGATCCAATGTATCTTTGCGGCAGATACATTTCATATGTGTCCAGTTGTAAAAGGATGATCCGGTGACCCAAAGCGTTTTAAATAATTTGTAAAAGTCACAATAATAAATGTGAAAAAATTGTCAGTTTAACTCGGATACTAGACGAGTTTCAAACACATTGGTTGGGAATGATGGTACTTGTTGTCCTAAACTGCTGTAAGTCCAACAAATTCCTACCCTTGGGTTTTAGGGTCACTGCTAGTTTACTAAGTGGACAGCAATGCTTTGCATACCGCTCTGGTGCTTAAAGAGTTAACTAACAGTATGACAAGCTTGGACATACATTAAAAGGTAATCGAAATCTTAATGATTCTGCTCATTAGACTTTCCTGCATTTAACGATAGGAGGGAAAATATGTCCTGGTAATTCTACACCTTGTTACAACAACCGCAGTGCACGGAATCTGAGGCTGGAAAACAAGAGCCATAGGCACAAAGTAAAGTGGATTCGTTATAGAGCAGACCAACTGCACCCTACAATGGAAATATTACCAGTGGTTTAATTGAGGTTTTTAACCCTTAGAATGTTAGAGATCTCAGACTCTTTTTTTTTTTTTTGCAATGTGCTGAAGACGCCTGTGCATTGATCTAGCCACGCCCATAATTCACAATGTGGGTGTGGCCAGCAACACTGAGGCACCGCCCCTCAACATGTAGTTCTCTGTGCAGTTGTCTACTCTGCCTATTGGTAAATCTGCCTATATGCGGTACTGGACGTTTTTCTGTAAAATAAATTGTTTTTCAGAAATAAAACTTTGTGTGGGTGGCACAGCGTGGCTCTTTTTCCTAATTAGGTCTATCCAAGGCTGACCGTGCACTTCACTGTGACATTATACATGACCCCAGTGTATGGGCCCAGTAGAGAAACTAATTAGCATAAAGTGCCACACTGCCATCAACAAATAAAGGTTCATTTCTCCTAAATTATTTTTGTTACAAACAAATGGGACAACATATGGGCAATTTTTACTTCTCATTAAAATAAACTTAATTTACTGGGAATTCTCTAGATCTGACCCAGAGACTCCGGTCTTCAGACTGAATTACCTAGTCTCTGGGGACAGATGCTGATTCTCCTGCAGTGATGAGTTACTTCTCCTTCCCACCCTGTTCTCCAACTTCTCCTCCTTCCTCCCTGTTCCTCCCACTTCCCACCCACTTCTCCTCCTTCCCACCCTGTTCCTCTCACTTCTCCTCCTTCCTACCCTGTCCCTCCCACTTCTCTTCCTTCCTGCCCTGTTCCTCCCACTTCTCTTCCTTCCTGCCCTGTTCCTCCCACTTCTCCTCCTTCCCACCCTGTTCCTCCTACTTCTCCTCCTTCTCACCCTGTTCCTCCCACTTCTCCTCCTTCCCACCCTGTTCCTCCTACTTCTCCTCCTTCCCACCCTGTTCCTCCCACTTCTCCTCCTTACCACCCTGTTCCTCCCACTTCTCCTCCTTCCCACCCTGTTCCTCCTACTTCTCCTCCTTCCCACCCTGTTCCTCCTACTTCTCCTCCTTCCCACCCTGTTCCTCCCACTTCTCCTCCTTCCCACCCTGTTCCTCCTACTTCTCCTCCTTCCCACCCTGTTCCTCCTACTTCTCCTCCTTCCCACCCTGTTCCTCCCACTTCTCCTCCTTCCCACCCTGTTCCTCCTACTTCTCCTCCTTCTCACCCTGTTCCTCCCACTTCTCCTCCTTCCCACCCTGTTCCTCCTACTTCTCCTCCTTCCCACCCTGTTCCTCCCACTTCTCCTCCTTCCCACCCTGTTCCTCCTACTTCTCCTCCTTCCCACCCTGTTCCTCCCACTTCTCCTCCTTCCCACCCTGTTCCTCCCACTTCTCCTCCTTCCTACCCTGTTCCTCCCACTTCTTCTCCTCCTTCCTACCCTGTTCCTCCCACTTCTTCTCGTCCTTCCTACCCTGTTCCACCCACTTCTTCTCCTCCTTCCTACCCTGTCTCTCCCACTTCTCCTCCTTCCCACCCTGTTCTGCCCACTTCACACCCACTTCCCGCTCACCTCATAATAGTAAAATTATTAAGCCCCACCCCTTTATGATGCAAATAACGTCAATGTCCTCGCCGGAAGCACATGACACCTCTGTGAGGGTGGAAGTTTCCAGGTATGGCAATGCATTGTACACCCTTCTGGTCCTCGCAATTTTACATTTTGTATGAAACCTGTAACACAGACCCCTGTGAATGGCACAGCATGCTCTATTTATATAAGAATAACGTGTGTGTTGGTATTGATGTCAATGTGATCTCTGCCCATCCCAGGCCTGTGCCCCTCTCTGGTCCCAGGAGTGTGGCACCTCCATGTACAGCACTGGAATCTGCGCCAGCGTTGACAGGACCTTCCGGCCTACTGGGACCATAGCACCAACAAAACAGAGTGAGTAACTAGGAGAACGACGGCACCAGGGGTGGGTAATACGTGGCTCCCCGGCTACCTTTACTATATCCCATCATTCCATACCTCCCAAGTGTCCCTCTTTAGGAGGGACAGTCCCTCTTTTAGATCCAAATCCCTCTGTCCCTCATTTCCACCCTGATGTCCCTCTTTTTGGAAGATCAGACTTTGCGGTGTGTATATAAGTGTATCACATTGCTCCACAGCAATACAACTCCCATTATTGTTTGTTTAAAGGTCAGTATATGTGTTTATAAATTAATTTGTGTAAATAAAATACATAAGTCATTTATTAGGTTACACAAAGAGGTGTCAGTAGGTCAAGAAATAGCCTAAAAATTCTTGGCAATGCCCTGCCCACCAGCCACACCCTCAGAAACACCCCCTAAAACACAATTGTCCCTCTTTGGCAATTTGAAATGTTGGGAGGTATGTCATTCTCAGCTAATCTGTATGCACTCACCTCTCACTGCTCTTAGCAACCTGTGGCTCTCATGCTGGTGTGTAGATGCTATACGCACTCGCCCCCTCTCACTGACCTGTATCCCATGTTTGAGGTGGTGGGGAGACAACTGTAATGTGCATCTGACCTGTATCCTATATACACTGCCCCCTAGCAGTGCTTTATATTATCTCATCACTGATCTGTGCTCTGTACCACTGTTTCTCAATGACAGTTAGATTTTCATTATATAAATGCTTAATCATGGGTGACAATACTCAGTCATTGTGACTGATCCAACTGTACTTTATTAGGGATATCTTGAAAACACGACCTGTTGGTGCACCCTGAGATCTCAGGGGCTGAATCCCTGCTCTATACACACTCTCACTGCTCTGACCAACCCATGGCTTTCCAGCAGTCTAAATACTATACACACCATTCTTACTGATCTGAATCCTGTGCACTACGCGTGGCTCTCCATCTAATTTATATCTATACAGACCACTCTCACTGCTCTAAGTCCTAAAACATGTTGCTCTTCAGTTGTTGGCCCATAATTCTCAGCTGGCCTTCATATCTACTATTATACTTTGCTAGGATGCGTCGCTCCCTGTTTGCGTAACACGCATGGACACAGACCACAAACGGACTCAGCATTAATCAACACACATACATACTCAGACAGCATTAATCAACACACACAGACTCAGACAGCACTAATCAACACGCATGGACATAGACCACAAACGGACTCAGCATTAATCAACACACACACAGACTCAGACAGCATTAATCAACACACACAGAGACTCAGACAGCACGGACTCAGACAGCACTAATCAACACACATGGACACGGACTCAGACAGCACTAATTGACAGACACAGACCACGCACGGACGGCGGTGGAGGGGAAAGCAGCGGTAATGCGCCAGCACAGACCTAGACCCCGTAGGGTTGCCACCCAGTCGGTATTTTACCGGCAGGCCGGTAAAAAATCGCCTTCTGTCCAATGTTAAGTCTGTGGAGGGAATGCCATGGCCGGTATTTTTTTGAAGAAAAGGTGGCAACCCTAAGACCCCGTCGAATGACGGGCTGTAACCTAGTGTGTGTGTGTTGGTGTATATATATATATATATACCAGGGCTTAAAAGTTGAAATCCTTTGCTACTAGCCAGACCTGAAAAGTTACTCGCCACTGCAATACATAACATACCCACCAGGGCTGAATTTTCACTTGCCATTGGCTAGTGGCAAGTGGAAATTTTGAGCCCTGTTTATATATATATATATATATATATATATATATATATATATATATATATATATATACACACACACACACACACACACTCACCCCTCTCACTGATCTGTGTCTCCCCCCTATAGCACTGAGCAAACTGTAGCTATCCTTCTGCTGCTATACTACAATTCCCTGTATCCTCACTTATCCAATAGCTGGGCAGTTACAGGTTGCCTACCCCTACACATGCATTGGTATAACCCATTGTGCCTTTTCCCCTGTAGAGTGCTCCACATACCTGGATATAGTGATCCTCCTGGACGGCTCCAATAGTATCTACCCCTGGTACGAGGTGCAGAATTTCCTCAGGAACATTCTCAGCAAATTCTTCATTGGGCCGGACCAAATCCAGGTCAGTCTGGGATACGGGGGGGGGTGGGGATGAAATGCAACCTGTCAGGGTAAAGGAGTAGTTCTGCCTTATGGAGTGACCAACCCAGCAAAGGTGGTAGAGGCTAAGACAATGCTTAAGATATATTCTGAGTGTAAAAGAATGCTGTGGGGGAAATAAGGTCTGAGGATTTGGGATGAAGGTCAGACCAGCTGGTATAGGGGGGTCCTATTTACTGTTATTATTGGGAAATTGAACTTCGCATCAAAATGACTGTATCTGTCTGAAACATTGGGACAAGTGTCTGAATTCTTCGGTGAAGGCTCACAAGCCTCAGTCTTTATCACCAGCGGCTGCACTGATGGGTATGTCCTACAGAGTATCATGCATGTAGTGCGTAGTGATAGACACACTCCACCACCCTTTAACCCTACAAGTGCCAGAGGGGTATCCTATGCACGTAGTATACCCCTATGGCAATCAAAGGGTTAATGCCAGCAAGCCCTGCGCTGTCTGCACCTTAAAGGGATGGTAAGGTCCCTGAAAAAATATTTTGCATTGTGTACTGCTTCAAAAGTGGAACTGAGTGCAAAAAACTGTATCTCTCAAACTACTATGGTTTGAGAGATATGTGCATTTAAAGTTTAATGTTTCCTGCTGTCAGCTGTAAAGTTGTCAGCAGGAGATCCATGTCGGTGGACACGAGGAGGCTCTGCAGCAGAGCCGCAATTGCATTATTTACAACGAATGGCTTCATTGGAATGGTCTAAAAAGTGTGCTTGCAAACCAGGCACACTTATTAGACTATTCCAGTGCAGTCATTCCTTTTAAATAATGCGATTGTGGCTCTGCTGCAGAGCCTCCTCGTGTCCACCGACATGGATCTCCTGCTGACAGCAGGAAACATCAAATTTTAAATGCAGATATCTCTCAAACCATAGCAGTTTGAGAGATATGTTTTTTTTGCACTCAGTTCTACATTTGAAGCACTACACAATGCAAAATATTTTTTCTGGGACATTACTGTCACTTTAACATGCAGAGGGAAATGGTGTACACCCACGACTTTCCTCTAAGCCACTCCTCTTTCTTAGTACATTGAGTTAAGCATTGCACAGCGGAAAGCACCGCCCAGTACGCTCACAGTATGTCCCCTGCTTGGAGTTAGTGCAGTTAAATGGGATAAACCTGGTGTATGTAACATAGTACATAAGGCGGGACTCTAAATCGATTCCTGTGCTTGACATAACGTGGAACTGGTTTTGTCCATTCACCACACTGAGGGTAATATGCTGTGGACTATTGTAACACTGGGATCCACGGCTGCACGTCAGAGGGGAGATAAATATTCAATTTTAATTTGTTAAAGTGGCAGTAAAGGTTCATTATAAAACCCTTTCAACACTTGACCGACCAGTGAGATGTGCGACACATTTCTAAGCAGTGAGTTGTTCACCCATCAAGTCCTTAAAGGGACAGTAATGTCCCATAAAAAATGTTTTAGTTTTGTCGGGGATAAAAAATGAAACTAAATGCTACAAATCCTATCTCTCAAACCGCTATGGTTTGAGAGATATTTGCTTTCAAAGTTCCCTCCTCCCTCCCCTTCTCCTGATGTCAGCTGTAAAGCTGGCAGCAGGAGATTTGAGTCATACGACTTGAGAAGGCTCTGCAGCAGAGCTGAAATTGCGTTTTTGCAAAAGAATTACTTCTTTGGAACGGTCTACAAAGTGTGCTTGCAAACCAGGCACACTTTGTGGACCTTTTCAGTGAAGTGACTCTTTTCCTATAACGTGATTTTGGCTCTGCTGTAGAGCCGCCAGCTGATCCCCAGACCGGGATTTCCTGCTGTCAGCACAGCACTGATGTCAGGAGAAGGGGAGGGAGGGGGGAATTTTGAAAGCAAATATCTCTCAAACTATAGCAGTTTGAGAGATAGGATTCGTAGCATTTGGTTTAATTTTTTAACCTTTACAAAATAACATTTTTTTTTATGGGGCATTACTGACCCTTTAAAGGGTTGAACAATATTCAGTATCTGTATCCTAGCAGCTATGGAAATATATTTCCCATATTTTAAAACCCCGTTCTGTGTGTGTTCCTCCTGCAGATCTCCATGATCTGCAGGGCTGGGTGATGTCCTAGTATCACTCTGAGCTTATGGGAGAGGAATCAATGCTGCTGTTCTCTCTACTGAAGATCTGTGTCTGCACATTTACCATCACTGCGCTTCTATTAAGTAGGCAGACCTCCCTGAACCGCAGAGTGAAAAGTTCAGGTCACCCAGCCCTGCAGATCTCTGTGATAAACAGGGGTAGGGTTGCCACCTTTTCTTAAAAAAAATACCGGCCATGGCATTCCCTCCATAGACTTAACATTGGACAGAAGCCAATTTTTACTGGCCTGCCAGTAAAATACCTGCTGGGTGGCAACCCTAAACAGGGGTAACACAGAGGGACATGTGCACTTTAAGTTATTGGTACTGTGAGGACACATATTAACCCTTTGAGTGTTAGAGAGATAGTCAATGAATCGCTTTGCAATGTTTTGGATACTTCTGGCATTCAAAGGGTGGGTTAAAGGGATTTTATATGGACCTTTTACTTCGTTTTTAATATCCCCATTTGAATCAGTGTGGTTTGTGGACATTTCTGTTTATATCCTATGGAGTGCAATAGGTTTGCCCCCAAATTTTTGCAGATTTATTCAGTGCACCAACCTCGGAGTGCATTCTATAAAGCCAGATTGTATCCTTGTAGATCAATGTCTTCTCTTTCAGTATAAATATTGTAACCAACACACATACAGGAAGACCCTAAGGGCTCCTTCAGACTCCTGTGTTTAGTTATGTGGTTTCAGTGCTAGGAACGCTTGCATGGTTTTGGTATAATGGAGTCCTGCTGTGCTGATCAGACTGGTGCGTGTAACACTGCAAAGTCCTGTTACGCATTACCACACAGACAAACTCTGTCCATACAGTTCAGTTGTATCACACGTTATGGAACATTTTCTTTCTTGTGCGTTACGGAGTGTATGCTGGGAATAGAGATAAGAAATGCATAAGAACATTCAAAATATAGGGAAAAATGTAGCATTTTTTCCTTGTGATTTCATGCTGTTTCAGTACAACACGTCGATTGCAAGTGTGAGCCCAGAGTCGTACCTACAGCGGGTGTAGCCGTACCACGACCCAGTATCTACAGAAGCACTATCTGCTCCAGGGTTCAACAGGTTCTAGTTAGGGCTGCCACCTTTTCTTAAGAAAAATACTGGCCATGGCATTCCCTCCATAGACTTAACATTAGACAGAAGCCAATTTTTTACCGGCCTAGTTCTAGTTATGCCTGCGTGATAGGCATACCTTCCAAGTGTCCCTCTTTAGGAGGGACAGTCCCTCTTTGAGACCCAAATCCCTCTGTCCCTCTTTTCTACCCTTTTGTCCCTCTTTTTAGGACATCAAAATGAGTGGTGTGTATTACATTGCTCCACAGCAATAAAACATACATAAATGTGTTGTTAATTGTCAGTATATGTGTTTATACATTAATATGGGTAATTAAAATACTTTGGTCTTGCTCTAAATTATTTATCAGTTACACAAAGAGGTGCAGATGGGTCAAGAAATAACCTAAAAATTCTTGGAAATGTCCCGCCTACCAGCCACGCCCCCAGAAACGCCACCTAAAACAGAAGTGTCCCTCTTTCGCCATTTGTAATGTTGGGAGGTATGGATAGGGGACCAAAAAGTGTTGGCACCAGGGCACTGCAATTGCTAATTGAGCCACTAATGAGCCGAACCCTTCCAAGATGTGTTGCATTGTTCTTGTTGTTTCAATGTGCTTCTTCTATATGAAATTAGTCCAACGCTTATGGCAGGTAAACATAATAAAACTTTAATAACAGTGGTGTAACATGGCCGCTCTCACTGCCTGTGCCACTTACTTTCACTTTCCTTATCTGCAGCCTGCCACTTCCTAATAGTTCCAGTGTCCCACTATAAGTGCTCCCACTGGAAACTACAGCTAACATTTATAGTTCCACACATATTGTTACACTTGTTAAGGGGTTAAATGAATGTTAATCTACAGGGTAGACCCCTGGAAGGGGGCATACCTCCCAACATTTCAAATTGCCAAAGAGGGACACATGTGTTTTAGGGGGTGTTGCTGTGGGCGTGGCTGGTGGGGGGGCATTACCAATAATTTTTAGGCTATTTCATGACCTATTGATACCTCCTTGTGTAACCTAATGAATTACTTCTAACAAGACCAAAGGTTTTCTATTTACACAGACTAATTTATAAACCCATGTAATGAAGATTAATTATTTCTGTGGAGCAATGTGATACACTTATATACACACCACACAGTCTGATTTCCTAAAAAGAGGGACATCAGGGTGGGAAAGAGTGACAGAGGGATTTGGGTCTAAAAGAGGGACTGTCCCTCCTAAAGAGGGACACTTGGGAGGTATGAGGGGGAGTGGGGGAGTGTAACGTATCCTTTTGAAATGTCACCCACTAATGGGCAACATACAAAACACTGTATTAAAAATGTCACCTGCTTGAAAAGGGCGACATTCTGATGTCCCAGGCTTACAGGAGCAGTAAACTCTTTCTTATGAAAACACATATTTTATAGAGCATTTCCTGCTGAATAAAACAAGGTCACTCCCATCGCTAACAGATGTTTTATTCAAAATTTATAGCAGTTCAAATAATCAGGAAGTGAATTTACTGTGTTTACTTCCTGATAGTTCTAACTGACAGGAAGTGAATTTACTGTGTTTACTTCCTGATAGTTCTGACAGGCAGTGAATTTACTGTGTTTACTTCCTGATAGTTCTGACAGGCAGTGAATTTACTGTGTTTACTTCCTGGTAGTTCTAACTGACAGTAAGTGAATTTACTGTGTTTACTTCCTGGAAGTTCTAACTGACAGGAAGTAAATTTACGGTGTTTACTTCCTGATAGATCTAACTGACAGGAAGTGAATTTACTGTGTTTACTTCCTGATAGTTCTAACTGACAGGAAGTGAATTTACTGTGATTACTTCCTGATGGTTCTAACTGACAGGAAGTAGGGTTGCCACCTTTTCTTCAAAAAAATACCGGCCATGGCATTCCCTCCACAGACTTAACATTGGACAGAAGCCTGCCGGTAAAATCCCAGCTGGGTGGCAACCCTAACAGGAAGTGAATTTACTGTGTTTACTTCCTGATGGTTCTGACAGGCAGTGAATTTACTGTGTTTACTTCCTGATAGTTCTAACTGACAGGAAGTGAATTTACTGTGTGTTTTCTTCCTGATAGTCCCCTGTCAGCTCCATACTACCCCCATCAGCTCCAACTTACCCTCACATTGCCCCCATCAGCTCCATATTGCCCCATCAGCGCCAACTTACCCTCACATTGCCTCCTGTCAGCTCCATATTGCCCCCATCGTCTCCATATTGCCCCATTATCTCCATATTGCCCCCATCAGCTCCAACTTACCCTCACATTGCCCCCATCAGCTCCATATTGCCCCATCAGCTCCATATTGCTCCATCAGCTCCAACTTACCCTCACCTTGCCCCATCATCTCTATATTGCCCCCATCAGCTCCATATTGCCCCATCAGCTCCAACTAGGGTTGCCACCTTTTGTTCAAAAAAATACCGGCCAAGGTATTCCCTCCATAGACTTAACATTGGAAAGAAGCCAATTTTTTACCGGCCTGCCGGTAAAATACCGGCTGGGTGGCAGCCCTAGCTCCAACTTACCCTCACATTGCCCCCTTCATCTCCATATTGCCCCCCATCAGCTCCATATTGCCATCAACTCCAACTTACCCTCACATACATTGCCCCATCATCTCTACATTGCCATCATCTTGCCCCCCATCAGATCCATATTGCCCCCAGTGTCTGTTTCCTACCTCTTCTCTGGTGGTCCAGTGGCAGGAGAGGTCTGTATGTGCCTCCTCTGTCACAGACCTGTATGATGTCATCTCCCAGCGCTCTGTAATACTAAAGAGCCGAAGAGGGAGCGCAGCATCAACAGGTCTGTCCTGTAGGAGGCACAGACCTGACTGTGCGGTGGGGGGGTTAGTGCGGGCGGCGAGGCAACTTTTTTTTTTTTTTAAAAGGACACGAGGGCACTTTGGACAAAAAGGGCAGGTGCTCAAGCGCCCCTTGGTGCTTGCTGCCCCATACATCTTACAATCTGAGTGATAAATGTTAAATGCATGTGCTTTTTGTACAATAGAACAGACTGAGGCAAATCTCCTGTCACGTCTGACTTCCCATTCAGCCAGAGGAGAATCTAAGGGGGGTTAACCCATTATATGCCAGAGAGATCTCTGTCATGTTGATTCCAAGTGCTTTGAAGAACTCTGTCCACCAAGAGGTTAATTAAAAATGTGTGTTTAGTGTACAAAAAAGAGAACTAAGCAGGGGGAAAGGGGGATTTTTGGCCTTTATTTCCCTCTAGGTGGGAGCCACACAATGTGGGTTGAATTCGGCAAGATAATCATTTTTATTCGCCCCCAAAAGCTGATTATAGCACAATTACACCAGCAGCACGAGGAGGAAGTAAACCACAGGCAAACAGAGCGTCACCAGGAATCCGTCTCCTCAGATTTGTGGGCACCTGCATTTTTACATCAAGGGCACATACAGAAAAAACGTACCGTAGAGGATAAATAGAACATTCTCCTTGGTGTTATGTGAATTTTAACCCCATAAATGCTACAGAGGTCTCCGCGTTTGAGACCTCTCAAGCATTCCAGGGGTTAAAAGCCCCATTAAAATAAAAAGGAATTTGAATTTTTTCCCTATGGCACAGTTGGTTTGTGCCAGGATATATATATATATATATATATATATATATTTGTGCATAGGATCATAAAAACGTGTTGTAACATTCACAGATACATGTTTCAGTTTTCTGTGCCTTGCTAGATCTTTAGATTAGATAATATTACATGTACTGTTTTCAGCAGGCAGGGGGAAGCGATTTTCAGTTGCATTCCTCACTTCCTGCTGTGTTTCACACAGTAGACTGCAGCCTCCTGGCCAGGAAGTGATGGGTGCAAAGGAAAATGTATTCCCCAAGCTTGGCCATGCCCACTGCTCGGGATAGTGGGTGTGGCCAGCACAGCTGAACATCACCATAGTCAGTGGCCTACTCTGCCTAATAGGAGATGTATTCCTGCCCGCTTGTGACCAGGTGGGGGTGCTCCAGTACGGAGAGGTGGCAGTGCACGAGTGGTCCCTGAAGGATTACAGCACCTCTAAAGAGGTCATGAAAGCCGCCAAGAATATCAGTCGTCAGGAAGGACGAGAGACCCGGACAGCGTTCGCCATCCACAAGGCCTGGTGAGCAATGTGCTGAGCACTGATATATTTACACACAACGGGGGCATCTACCTAAAGATGATAAATAAGACATGAGCAAGAGAATTGTCTTTACCAGGGGGCCTTTCCCATATTTCCCCCACTACGTAATATCATTCACATTAATGGTCACAATTGTTTGTTCCCTGTTTCACAACTGGTTTCCCACAGATTTGTTCTTCTAATGAATTTTTGCATATTCTCCTTTGAGTCAAACCTTGCCTTCTCATAATGTCACTCATTACAAGCTTAAACACAAGCCATTAGAAAGTGTTTTTTTCAATGGCACAAGCAAAGTCTTTTTTGTCTGTCCGTCTGTCTGTCTATCTATCTGTCTATCTCATTATCTATCTATTTCATATCTATCTATCTATCTATCTATCTATCTATCTATCTATCTATCTCATATTTAGCTAGCTATCACCTATCTATCTTATATCTGTCTGTCTATCTCATTATCTATCTCTCTCTCTGTCTCATTATCTATCTATCCCTTATTATCTATCTCTATCTCTGTCTGTCTGTCTATCTATCTCATATCTATCTATCTATCTATCTATCTATCTATCTATCTATCTATCTATCCATCTCATATCTATCTATCTATCTATCTCATATTTAGCTAGCTATCACCTATCTATCTTATATCTGTCTGTCTATCTCATTATCTATCTATCTATCTATCTCATTATCTATCTATCTGTCTGTCTCATTATCTATCTCTACCTTATTATCTATCTCTGTCTGTCTATCTGTCTGTCTATCTATCTATCTATCTATCTATCTATCTATCTCATATCTATCTATCTATCTATCTATCTATCTATCTATCTATCTATCTATATCTATCTATCTATCTATCTCCATCTATCTATCTCATATCTATCTATATCTATCTATATCTATCTATCTATCTCATATCTATCTATCTATCTATCTATCTATCTATCTATCTATCTATCTCATATCTATCTATCTATCTATCTATCTATCTGTATCTATCTATCTATCTATCTATCTATCTATCTATCTATCTATCTATCTATCTCCATCTATCTATCTCATATCTATCTATATCTATCTCTATCTATCTATCTATCTATCTATCTATCTATCTATCTATCTATCTATCTATCTCATATCTATCTATATCTATCTATCTATCTCATATCTATCTATCTATCTATCTATCTATCTAATAATATCTCTGAAAATCACATTTAGGAGGAATCAGTTTTTGTATTAAATAAATAAATTCTTACATATCCTGACTGGGAGAACATGACAGGTAACATAATGGCCCATTTTAGGTGTTAATTCACCTTTAAATAGATAAATAAACCCCCTTTTGATCATTCTGGGCATTTTGTATACCGATGTGCATGATTTCTTGCCCCACATTACAGTTCTGAAGCTTTTAGCCCAGAAAGAGGAGGGCGAGGTGGGGCGAGCAAACTCCTCATCGTGGTGACTGATGGCGAATCCCATGATGGGGATGAACTGCCGGTGGCGCTGGAAGAATGTGAGAAGCGTGACATCACGCGTTACGCTATAGCGGTAAATCACTGTACAGACAGTATCCGGTCATACAGGGGCTTTATTCATCATGCTAAAGTTGAGCATTTTTGGAGCAAACCAACTGCACCACAATAGGGGAGAATGTAAATTCTCAGTGATTTTAATGGGACTTTCCAATGCTTCAATCCTAGAAAGGTTTCCTGTGCATTGAGCCGGAGACCTCAGATGAGAGTTGGTACCATGTTAGCCGCAGGAAGACAGGAGGCAAATATATAGTCAAGTTGATACCTTTATTGGCTAATGATGTAGCTTTAGGATGCACACTTTCTAGACCTCTTAGGTCTCTTCTTTAGGTTGGTATGACATGCCCAGGAAGAGACCTAAGAGGTCTTGAAAGCGTGCATCCTAAATCTGTTTAATTAGCCAATAAAGGTATCAACTTGACTATATTTGCCTCCTCTCTAGCTTAAAGGAGCAGTAAACTTTTTTATGAAAAAATATATATTGTAGGGATTTTCCTATTGAGTTAAATAAGAGTACTCTCACTGCCAAGAGATTCATATTTCCAGAGTTACTACAGTTTAAACCTGTTTTTTTTTTTTACATTAGCAGTGCCCTCTAGTGGTCAAATTCTAATTAGATTTCCTGTTAGATTCTAATGGAGAGGAAAGTCAGAAAAGTCAGAGACATACAGTTCTCCATAGAATGTGATAGAAACTGCTGAGTCACTTCCTGTCAGTTAGAACTATCAGGAAGTAAACACACAGTAAATTCACTTCCTGTCAGACTATCAGGAAGTAAACACAGTAAATTCACTTCCTGGTTATTTAAACTGCTATAAGTTTTGAATAAAACATCTGACAGCAGTGGGAGTGACCTTGTTTTATTCAGCAGGAAATGCTGTGTAAAATATATGTTTTCATAAAAAAAAGTTTACTGCTTCTTTAACGAACAGTTAAAAGCCCCATTTAAAGTGTTAGTAATGTCCACAAAAAAGTTTTTTTGCTTTTAGAAGAGCTTAAAAAGCTGAGCTAAATGCAAAAAACCGTATCTCTCAAACCGCTATGGTTTAAGAGATACAGGCGTTTAAAGTTTGATCTCTCCTACAGACAGCTATAAAGCTGTCAGTAGGAGATCCGTGTCGGCCAACACGGAGGCGCTTGATCAGAGCAGTGATCTCGTTATTTACCACGAATCCCTTCATTGGAATGATCTAAAACGTGTGCCTGGTTTTCAAGCACTCTTTTTAGACCATTCCAATGAAGGGATTTGTGGTAAATAACGAGATCACTGCTCTGCTCGAGCGCCTCCGTGTCAACCGACACAAATCTCCTGCTGACAGCTTTACAGCTGTCAGTAGGAGACAGAGAACTTTAAACGCCTGTATCTCTTAAACCATAGCGGTTTGAGAGATACGTCTTTTGCATTTAGCGCAAGTTTTTAAGCTCTTCTAAAAGCAAAAAACTTTTTTGGGGACATTACGAACACTTTAAATCAATGACATTTTACAGAATTTTCATATCCACCTCATGGTGCTTCGCAATGCTTTGAAGACCTTTCTAGCCTCCGAAGAGTTAAATCAACTGCCCAGTTAAAGAGAGTATAAATCAGTAATAAAATTGGACATTATATCAGTATATAAACTGGTTTATAAACTTAAAAAAAATGTGACTGTAAACTGGACATCGCAAAAATTTAGAATCCGGTAAATAAACTGGCCAAATGTATAAATAAATTGTGAATTATTGTAAACTGGACATTACGGCAATATATAAGCTGATAAACTGGCAACATCAATATTTAAACTGGACATTGCATTAGTAGATAAACTGACCATATTAGGATATAAACTGGACATCACAGCACTATATAAACTGATAATTATAAATGTTATATTAATATATAAATTGGACATTACAGCACTGGATAATTTGGTAATTAAAACTTTCCATATCAGTGTATAAATTGGACATTACAGCAATATATATATATATATCCTATATAATCGCTAAAAGTTCGTAACAATGCAGTCATACACAGTAGAGATCTCTGCGCGTGCTGCAGTCATGCTCAGTAGAGATCTCTGCGCGTGCTGCAGTCATGCTCAGTAGAGATCTCTGCGCGTGCTGCAGTTATGTGCAGTAGAGACTGCCCATGACGCGGCTGATACGGAGTGGGAAGCTCTGAATTCAGACGGTGGTCTTCTCTGCGCCCCACTCCGTATTAGCCGTGTCATGGGTAGTCTCTACTGCACATAACTGCAGCGCGGCCGGCACTGTTGCCCATGTACACGGGCTCAGGGACTTGCACAGACATTCTGGGGGGCAGGGGCTCAAATGAAAAAAAGGGCACTTCTCGATAAAATCGGATTGATTAAATTTTTTTTTTTTTTGTTAACCCCATAGCGACAATTGACTTACCAGGTAAGTCCCGCAAAAACTGTCACTTAGTGACAGAGGACGTACCTGGTAAGTCCCGGAAGTCCGGGTCTCTGTGCGGCTGCACGCCGTTCGGAGACTCCAGACTCGTTTAAAAAAAAAAAATGTTCCACAGGTGTTAAGGTGACAGACGCGTACGAACGCGACTGTCACTAAGGGGTTAAAAGGGCACGATAGCACTTTGGACAAAAAGTACAGGTGCTCAAGACCCCCTTGGTGTCTATGTGTGCACGTGCCTGTATATATATATATATATATATATATATATATATATATATATATATATATATATATTGGCCAGATTAGTATATAAACTGGATAATACAGTAAAATATACACTGGTCAGTAAACCAACTAACACAACCGAGGCTCATGTCACATTTAGGCACGACAATGGGAAATGCGTTTCTACATTGGGATTAATGGGTTGAACACTTTTGCACAGAGGCCACTACATTAATTCGGTGTGTCTGTGTCCACACTTCCCTTTGGTCAGGTTTTGGGTCACTACACAAGAAGACAGAAGGACCCGGACTCTTTTATCAATGAGATCAAGTACATCGCCAGTGATCCGGATGAGAAGTATTTCTTTAATGTGACTGACGAGGCTGCGCTAAATGACATTGTGGATGCGCTTGGAGACCGGATCTTCAGCTTAGAAGGTATCAGACAATTCAAGGAAAACCAACACCATCTAATAATAACCCCGCATTTACCTTACTATGGCCAGTAAATTCTAATGACCCCTAAGAATTTTGTCCTCGTGCCTTTGTTCAAGTGAGAACATTGTCCGTCAGTCCTGGATGTCACTTTTATGGAGGAGTACATGACACTTGCTGGTTGAACCACAGGACCTCAGACTCTGCACATGGTACTCTTAAAGGGATAGTAATACTTTATTATTGCTATCCCCCATATTGTGCATATTTGTAAAATAATGTAATAGCCCCCAGGTTCATCTCTCAGACCTTTATGGTTTTAGAGATAACCGAAGGCAAAGTTCCCCCTCCCTCCCCCTTCCCTGAAGTCAACATTGTACTGACTGCAGGGATATCCGGTCTGACTTTCATCAGGCGGCTCTGCAGCGGAGCCACTATCGCGTTAGAGAAAAATAATTATTTCACTGAAGCGGTCTTCTATGTGTGCTTGCAAACCAATCACATGTAGAAGACCATTTCAGTGAAATAATTCTTTGTCACTAACGGGATCTCAGCTCAGCTGCTGAGCCGCATCATGAAAGTAAGACTTGATATCCGTGCAGTCAGTACAACCCTGACTTCAGGGAAGGGGGAGGGGGGAACTTTGCATTAAAAAACATGAAGAACGATATAAGTCTTATCTCTCAAACCTTTATAGTTTGAGAGATATTCACAAGCAAAGTTTCCCCTCCCGCCCCTTTTACCTAGTGTAAGCCATCTCTTCTCAGATGTGGAATCCAGTCCATAGACCAGACAGATAACAGCAGGGGACAATCTTCTTCCTATGAGAACAATGAAAGCCCTGCCCCCCTTTTACCTAGTGTAAGCCATCTCTTCTCAGATGTGGAATGCAGTCCATAGACCAGACAGATAACAGAAGGGGACAATCTTCTTCCTATGAGAACAATCAAAGCCCTGCCCCCCTTGACAAGTTTTTCAGGTTTTTCCCTTATCTTAATTGAAGATTGTCCCTCTCTGCAGTCTATCTGGGCACCTCCCTTCTGATCTGGCTGAGCAGTGTTACATCAGTAAAAGGGGCGGGAGGGGGACACTTTATCATTCAATTACTCTTGTACTACAACTCTGACAGTATTGATATAACACTCTCCAAAGTCCACATACTATGATGATTAATTAGAGCTGCTTTTATTATGAAACATTACTATCCCTTTAAGGCCGAAAGGGGTATACACAACCCTCTGGTCCTGAAAGGGTTAAGAATGTTTTATGTGCTGTTCCTGCTTCAGTCTGAAAAAGCTGCCGGCAACTGTCATGGCTGCCTCCATGGACCTGACATCCAGGACTGATTGTAAATGTTACTCTTGAACCAAGAGGCAAGAGGAAAATTCATGGGGGCCATTAGAATTTTCTGGGCTTAGTAAGGTAAGTGGAGCATTATTGTTAGGAGGAGTTTGTTTTCATTTAACAACTCTTTAAATACCCCTCTGGAACTCAAAGGGTTAAGTAGTAATACTACAAAGTCTCTTTAAGATCTTCCCCCTCATGTTGAGCCTTATCACTATATACAGAATCTCCCTTTATCCTCTGTTTGTGGTCTCCTGCTGTGCTGCCTCCTTACACCCATACCTGGGGACTTCTCGGTATGGACTCCCCAGAGAGGGGAGTCCTGTGATGCCAGTGAAGGAATTGAAAGATGCATATTTTGTCAAAAAGGGGTGGGGCTTACTCACAAATGGGAGCGGGACAAAAAAATGTAGTAATTGGCTGTGGAGTGGGAGGAACAGACCACAAATGCACCAATCTCCTATCATCCGGAGAATCAGCATCTGTCCCGGAGACCCAGTAATTAGCTGCACAAACCGGGGTCTCCGGGGCAAATCCAGAGAGTTCCCACCTATGCTTACACCCTCCCCTAACTCACACCTCACAGACTTTCCCAGTGCTGCCCCCTATCTCTGAAACTCATTTCTTTGGTCTGACAGACTTTCGTACAGCTTCCCAACCGTAAAGAGCACCCTAAGTAGTCATCTCTATAGAGAAGCCTACAGCCAAACCTCATATTATCTTCCAGCGGTGTAGATAGCCATTGAGGAGCCCTGGGGCAAACATTTTTTGGGTCCTGTAACACAAAGAATTCTCCCAGTGATGAAAGTAAAACATAATCAGCCCTGTCTAATCTATACACTCTGAACCCCCTTGTAGTTATTCCTCTTCCTTACTCTGCCTAGATCGTTAGCTCATAGTTACTACAACAAATGCTCTGTATTCAGCACCCATACCAATGGTGTGGCCAACCTCTGGCTGACAGTAACGTATTGCGTGCCAGAGGGGTGCAGCGCCATGTGGAGCAATGTGTTTTGTACCCCTCTGGCACTCAAAGAGTATAAGTAGTGGGCCACACTCATGGAGGAAGAGGAGTCCATATCCTATATAATAATTTGCTAGGATGTTTGTCAGAAGCCATCATGCACAGTAGAGACTGCTGGATTGCTCAGAATGCTGGGAGTTCTGTGCTGGGAGCATTCTGTGCGGAATGCTGGGAGTTCTGTGCTGGGAGCATTCTGTGTGGAATGCTGGGAGTTCTGTGCTGGGAGCATTCTGTACAGAATGCTGGGAGTTCTGTGCTGGGAGCATTCTGTGCGGAATGCTGGGAGTTCTGTGCTGGGAGCTTTCCGTGCTGGGAGCATTCTGTGCGGAATGCTGGGAGTTCTGTGCTGGGAGCATTCTGTGCGGAATGCTTGGAGTTCTGTGCTGGGAGCATTCTGTACAGAATGCTGGGAGCTCTGTGCTGGGAGCTTTCCGTGTGGAATGCTGGGAGTTCTGTTCTGGGAGCATTCTGTACGGAATGCTGGAAGTTCTGTGCTGGGAGCATTCTGTACAGAATGCTGGGAGTTCTGTGCTGGGAGCATTCTGTGCGGAATGCTGGGAGTTCTGTGCTGGGAGCTTTCCGTGCTGGGAGCATTCTGTGCGGAATGCTGGGAGTTCTGTGCTGGGAGCATTCTGTGTGGAATGCTGGGAGTTCTGTGCTGGGAGCATTCTGTGCGGAATGCTGGGAGTTCTGTGCTGGGAGCATTCTGTGCTTTCGGCCAGTCTCTACAGTGAATGATTGCGTCGGTGGCAGGATGCAGAGCAGGACTGGCCTCTTAACCCTTTGAGTGCCAGAGGGGTACACAACACATTGCAAAGCAATTCGTTGCGTACCCCTCAGACACTCAAAGGGTTGACATCACCTGGACCTTGCTTTTACACTAGTTATTGAATAATCATATTCTATACAGAACAGTTGTCGGTGATTCACCGCTCTCACAGAATGCAATAGAATAACTGTCTGAACACCACGTGAACTGTAGGTTAACATTCTGGTCACTAGAGGGCTCTGTTAATGGGGGTGGGGGGACAAAACTGTATAACTAATAACTCTGGAAAGACACATCTCCCAGCAGTGGGAATACCTTTCTTTCTTCAACTGAAATCTACCTATAACATGTAGATTTCCATTTTAAAAATGTACCGCTCCATTAATGTCTAGAATTTATGTATCCAGTGTCTGTAGTATGAACATCCTGATTGCCTTCTACAGTATGGTCTCCTCTTCCACTATGAGCGCAGTCCTCTAATTGAATGTCTAGATCAGTGATTCTCAGCCTCTCTGTGATCAAGGCACCCCTAATATGTATTAAGGCATTTTTGGGGCACCCCTAAAAATGGATATGTAATTTGTCAAAACTAACAAGCAAAGACCAAGAAAACAAAAAACAGGGGCGCCAGTAGTGCCTTATCAGAATTATCAATAAATATATAACAATGTAATGATTGCACTCACATTTAAACGTTGCTGCACTAATACTTATGTATAGATACAGCTAATATTGCTTACAGGGTTTCTTACCGCCCCTGTTTGGTCACTGTTTGAATAGACTCCTCCAGGCTCTGCGTAGACTCTCCCCATCTTATATCTTCATGTATGTCTCAATATGACCCACTGTCCGACAGGGAATCTCTGGATACGTTAGGTCCAAATACCATAAAGGATCAAAAAGACAGTTGCTCCGTATATTCCAAAGCGTTTATTGTATACAATATATCAAAATGATTGGTTAAAAACTATATAAAACCATTTCGCAGCAGTCCACGCTGCTTCCTCAGCTAGTATAGAACAAAAGTATCTTTTGTTCTATACTAGCTGTCTTTTTGATCCTTTATGGTATTTGGACCTAACGATGGATGTCCACTAATAGGAATACGCAAAAGAATAGTCAGACCAGGTTGGATGGAGGACTAGCCAGGTCATACACAGAGCCCAAGGTAAGAGAACTGCTAAGCACAGCAAACCAAGGGCAACTGAGTCAGGACTCAGTCTGCCTTTTAACACCCCCCCCCCACAGGATGTAGGTAGGAAGAGCAGCTCAGAGGGAGGAAGTAGGTAGGAGGAGACTACAGGAAGCAAACACATAAAACAGAGGCCTACTACATGCCTGAAGCCTCGCACCTGTAGATGACGCTGAAACAAAGGTAAGCTGTAACACTGTGAAATAACAACACTCAACAAGTAGAGATACAATGAGCTTTAGTAATAAAGAATTAAAAGAAATAATATCTCTCTCCAACCTTCACTAGACCAGGTAGGAACAATGCAACGGCACTTCCCCAACCCTTCACTTGACAGGCTTGAACACAGAGAAATACTATACACCAGAACGCTGGAGTATCTACCAAGAGCTACAG
The DNA here is from genome assembly GCA_037306005.1 of Rhinophrynus dorsalis. Classification (NCBI taxonomy): domain Eukaryota; kingdom Metazoa; phylum Chordata; class Amphibia; order Anura; family Rhinophrynidae; genus Rhinophrynus; species Rhinophrynus dorsalis. The sequence continues at coordinate 4,683,240 of CM074728.1, forward strand.
CACCTCTTCCACCTTCACGAGGCCCTGTATAGGACACTGTAACAACACTTCCACAACACGTCACTAGACAGGTGGAAGAGAGGTGAACCGAATATACTCCAGAATGCTGGAGCAACCAAGGAGCGAGAGCACTTTCTTCCACCCTCTTGAGGCCCGGTATAGGACAGTGTAATGACACTTCCTCAACACTTCACTAGACAGGTGGAAGAGAAGTGAACAGAATATACTCCAGAACTCTGGAGCAACCAAGGAGCGAGAGCACCTTCTCCTACCTTCACGAGGCCTAGTCTGGAAACAGTGTAACGATACTTTCCCAATCATTCACTAGACAGGTAGGAGGATTACTACCGGACTATACTCCAGAACGCTGGAGCACCACCAGGAACGAGAGCACAGCCTCCACCTTCACGAGGCCAGGTAAAGGGACAGTGTAATGACACTTCCCAAAACCCTTCACCAGACAGGTGGAAGCAGGGCACACCGACTACACTCCAGAATGCTGGAGGACCACCAAGTGCGAGAACACCTCTCCAACAGGAGATGACTAGGCTATGGATAGGTCCTAGATGCTAGGGACCCTGACAGACAATGGTTACCACCCCTAGATGGCTAGGGGTAACCGACAGACAGAGGTGACAGACCCTAGAACACTAGGGGATATAACCGGCTACCCAGGATAGGCCGCACGTGGACAACAGACTAGGCAACAAGCACACGTACTGCCAGGAAGCAGTAGCGCGGTGGCGGCAGGTGAGTAAACCAAGGGAGGAAGGCAGCCAGGCCGGGGTAGGCCGTAGGTGATAAATCAACCTGAGTCGGGAGCACAGCAGAGCAAGTGTCAACCAAAGCCATAAGGTATGGCTCGGGTAGTCAGACGAAGCCAGAGGTCTCAGCTGGATCGGATAGTCAGACAAAGCCAGAGGTCTCAGCCGGATCGGGTAGTTTAGATTTTTTTTTTTTTATTCTAAGCTCCTAATTTCTGTAAGTTCTTTCAATGTGACTCATTCCAAACATGAGTGTAACATATCCTTAGTGCAAAACACGCAGTGCATTTAGGTTGTAGTGAGTGGACTGTACTGTGGGAAATGGCTTCATTCTATATGATTATTCTGTCCTTGTGTTTTCACCTATAGGGACCCATGGCTTCAATGAGAGCTCCTTCCAACTGGAAATGTCTCAAGTCGGTTTTTCCATGCACGTGTTGGAGGTGAGAAAGTGGAGGCGGACATGAGGGTTGCAGGCAGTTTTATTCAGACTAAAGCAAGCTGAGTGCGTTAATCTACTTCACAGTTTAAAGCGGAACTACCATGTTAGTCGCCCTGCAATATTTAGGCAGGTGGCGACTAGCTTAGTAATGGTTATTTTACCTCTGAAAAGTAGCCACTTGTAAAGAAATCCTTAATCTTCCGAGACCAGAAGCCAGGCATCAGAGCGGACATCTGGTCTGTGTGCCTGCACTGTCAGTCCTGGTGTCCATTAAAAAGCATTGCACTGGCCCGAAAGGCACCGGGAGGGACTGATGGTGCAGGCACGCAGACTGCACTAACCTGGCCATCAGTCTTGGAAGATTAATGGTTACTTTACAAGAGGGGGTACTTTGAGAGGTAAAATAACTATTATTAAGCTAATCGCCAGCTGCCTAAGTATTGCAGGGCGGCTTTAGCTAATGCAGTAGTTCCGCTATTAGGACCATTAGATTGTGCACATTGCTCTGGTTCTTAAAGTGTTAAAGCGGAACTATCATCCCAAATAAAGTCCCCCCCTCCCAATAATTACTGATATATCGATAAGCTTAGCAATAGTACTATTATCCAGCATAGGTACAGCATTATGAAGAAATCCTACTTCTGAGACTGACAGCCAGGCCTGCGCCGTCAGTTCCTTCCTGTTACCTTAAAGGAGCAATAAACTTTTTTTTTACGAAAACACATATTTTATAGAGATTTTCCTGCTGAATAAAACAAGGTCACTCCCATCGCTGTCAGATGTTTTATTCAAAATTTATAGCAGTTTAAATAATCAGGAAGTGAATTTACTGTGTTTACTTCCTGATAGTTCTAACTGACAGGAAGTGAATTTACTGTGTTTACTTCCTGATAGATCTAACTAACAGGAAGTGACTTTACTGTGTGTTTACTTCCTGATAGTTCTAACTGACAGGAAGTGAATTTACTACGTTTACTTCTTGATAGTTCTGACAGGTAGTGAATTTCCTGTGTGTTTACTTCCTGATAGTTCTAACTTTCTATCACATTCTATGGAGAACTGTATGTCTCTGACTTTTCTGACGTTCCTTTCTATTAGAATCTAACAGGAAATCTAATTAGAATATGACCACTAGAGGGCACTGCTAATGTAAAAAAACATGGGTTTAAACTGTAATAACTCTGGAAATATAAATCTCTTGGCAGTGGGAGTACCCTTATTTTACTCAATAGGAAAATCCCTAAAATACATAATTTTTATAAGAAAAACTTTACTGCTTCTTTAAGGTACAATGCAACACCTCCTACAGGAGACCGGGACGGACATCTGTGCCATGATGTTTACACTGATGCCTGCCCGTCTGTCTCATAAGAAGTAGGATTTCTTAATAACTCTGTACTTATGCTGGATAATACTACTATTTCTAAGCTTATCGCTATATGAATAATTATTAGGGGGTCTTTGACTGGGGTAAAAGTTCTGCTTTTAATATTATCTTATTCAGCGAGAAGAGTTCTAGGTCCTGTAGGCCTGATAGTAACTGTTATGGCCACAGGAGTGATTTCTAAAAAAAAAAAAAAAAAAAGAAAGGTACTAGGTCAGCTTACTGAAGTGTGAAAAAGTATCAAAAAATATTTCGCTGCTAAAAGGTGCATATAGAAAAGTATTTATTTAGAGAGAGAGATGTTTTCTTGTGGAGGATATCGGGAGTCATAGCACTGCTCAGAACAGCTTTGTGTTAGAGTTAGCACAGCTCAGATCGGACCACAAAATTAGTTTGTTTTATTTTCTGTGCCCGACTTCCTGAAACGTTTGTCCCTGACTACAGTTCTCCTTAGAAAATACAGCAACAGCACTCCCCAGTGGCGTAACAATAGGGGTCGCACCTGCGACCGGGCCCCATCACTCTCAGGGGCCCGGCCGCCCCCTGCGACCCCCTCGCCATGCGCCCGCAGCACAGCTGATCTCCCGGCGGCTGGTAGTGCAGAGCGCTGGGAGATGACATAATCTCCCAGCGCTCTGCATTACTAATAACCGCGCGGGAGCTTGCGATGCAGAAAGAGGTGTGTGCCGAATGAGGCACAGATCTGTTATCTCACACACCGCTAGACCACCAGGGACTCGAGTAGGAGGAGGGGGGAGGTCAGTAGGGGCATTGTGGAGAATGAGGGGCACTGTGGAGAATGAGGGGCATTGTGGAAGGGGCATTGTGGAGAATGAGGGGCACGGTGATGGAGACACTGTGGAGAATGAGGGTCATTGTGGAAGGGGCATTATGGAGATTGAGGGGAAATGTGGAGATGGGGGCATTGTGGAGAAAGAGGGGCATTGTGGAAGGGGCAATATGGAGAATGAGGGGCAATGTGGAGATGTGGGCATTGTGAAAGGGGCAATGTGGAAGGGGCAATATGGAGGTGGCCAATGTAGTTGAGGGGGGCCAATGTGGTCGGGGGGGGCATGGCAATTCTTGCACCAGGGCCCAGTGGCTTCTAGTTATGCCTCTGGTACTCCCTAATGGTACTTTTTCGTAAATTGAATTTTCTTAAAAAAAATAATCTTGAATTGTAACAAGAATCTACTATAGTCTGAGGCGATATGAGCATCCCCCCATAGATATGAACTGGAGCATCAACACAGAATTAAAGTCCTGGAGCTAGTTTGAATCAAATGCCAATACGATACAATATCGAGGTGCAGTTCCCTGCTGGTACATCCCAGAAGGTCTTACTGTGACTGGGAAAGACAGCGAGAGTAAGGAATTGATTTCCAGTGACAGGCAACTGCCGTATCATGATTCCCCACCCACAAGCTGACCGTTACCCTTATTAGTTCAAGAGGGGTGTCAAACGCATTGCTTTTACAATACATTGTACACCTGTCTGGTGCTCGCAGGGTTAATTAAGAAAGGGGGAAGGGTCTCACTAATGTTATTCTTATATTCTTATATGATGTCAGTGTCTAGCGGCCAAGATAGGAAACTGGTCAGATTGTAAAAGGCTCATAGGGTAGATGCAGAGCCGACGGGCCCAGTTACACCTGTGCTCCTTGTAGTTGCTCCCTTGGGCTGTAATAACTTTTGAATCAAGCATCTTCCAGAAATGGCAATTTCCTTTTTTACTCATAAGGAAAAGCACTGAATTCTAGACGTGTGTCCAGCACACTGAGGATCACCGCATTGGTGCAATCTCTAGCATAGTATGGTATAGGAACATCTCCTCCAGTCCATTGAAGCTGTACATGTCTTACCTCCACAGGATGGCATTCTGTTTGGGACTGTTGGAGCCTATGACTGGGACGGAGCTGTGCTGAAGGAGTCCAGCCAGAGAAGGATCATGCCTCCGCGGGCTGCCTTCCAGAAGGAGTTCCCGGTGAAGATGAAGAACCACGCGGCTTACCTGGGTAATGCTGATCTCCATGTCCACTATATGAAACATGCTTCATTCAAAAGTAATTACTGGCCCCACTGCCATGGTAATGCAGAGCTGTTGCTATCCTTTTCTGTGTACAGCATCCTGAACTCCAGCTTTCCCACAAGGAGCAATAGAAAACTGTTGTGTGAACGCTGGATAGTGCTGTTACTAAACTTTAATTGGACTGGAAGCTCTTAAAGGGATAGTAATACATCGTTTTATCTTTATTTTATTTTGTAGGCATTAAAAAAACATGAAGAACGATGTAAGTCTTACTTCTCAGACCTTTATGGTTTATGAGATATTCACAAGCAAAGTTCCCCTCCCGTCCCTTTTACCTAGTGTAAGCCATCTCTTCTCAGATGTGGAATCCAGTCCATAGACCAGACAGATAACAGCAGGGGACAATCTTCTTCCTATGAGAACAATGAAAGCCCTGCCCCCCTTGACAAGTTTTTCAGGTGTTTCCCTTATCTTAATTGAAGATTGTCCCTCTCTGCAGTCTACCTGGGCACCTCCCTTCTGATCTGGCTGAGCAGTGTTACATCAGTAAAAGGGGCGGGAGGGGGACACTTTGTCATTGAATTACTCTTGTACTACATCTCTGACAGAATTGAAATAACACTCTCCAAAGTCCAAATACTATGATGATTAATTACAGCTGCTTTTATTATGAAACATTACTATCCCTTTAAACCGTAATATTTGAATAACGCATCTCCAGGCAGTGAGATCACTATGTTATAGATATGATGACATAATATACCTCTACTGCTCCTTTTATGTATACCCCAGTGAGTGATATTTACTAGTCTGTTGGATTATTAATGTGTTTGTAATCATATGATATTTAAAGGTTATAGCACAGTTACGTGCTTAACCCTTTCAATGCTAGAGAAACCTCAAATTTATTGCTTCTCAATGTGTTTTTGATCTCTTTAGCATGCAAGGGGTTAAATCCTTAAGGGCATGTCACGTGACTGTTTATAGTGTTGTGGTGTCTTTGCTGCAGGTTACACGGTGTCCTCCATCAGACTGCGGAGCGGGAAGGCTCTGTACGTGGCCGGTGCCCCAAGGTTCCAGCATAAGGGGAAGGTCATCTTGTTTGACCTGTCCTGGAATGGCAGTATGTCCATCTCACAGGCACTGGTGGGGGAACAGGTAGATAGATACCCAGGACATGGGTGGGGATAAGTGGCCCTGTTATATGATTGCAAATGGGGATTTGTTTGTACCACAACTAGTCCGTTGTTCTCTCTCCCTTCCAACTGTCTAATCTCCCTTTCCCTCCCCTTAATGTGCTCTCTCTGCCCCAACACTTATTTCTTTCTTCCTTCTCTTATTGTGCTCTTTCCATCTCCTCCCCACTCTTCTCTCTCTCCCCCCTTCTTTCTCTCTCTCCCCTTATTTCTCTCCTCTCCTCTCCTTCCTTCTCTCTCTCTCTCTCCCCTCCTTCTTTCCCTCACTCCCCTTCTTCCTCTCCCCCTCCCATCTTCTTTCTCTCCCCTCCTTCTATCTCTCCTCCCCTTCTTTCTCTCCCCCTCTTCTTTCTCTCTCCCCTTCTTTCTCTGTCTCCCCTTTTCTCACCCCCTCTTCTTTTCTCCCCCTCTTCTTTCTCTCTCCCTTTTTCTTTCTCTCTCCCCTTTTCTCTCTCTCCCCCTCTTCTTTCTCTCCCCTCCTTCTATCTCTCCTCCCCTTCTTTCTCTCCCCCTCTTCTTTCTCTCTCCCCTTCTTTCTCTCTCTCTCCTTTTCTCACCCCCTCTTCTTTTCTCCCCCTCTTCTTTCTCTCTCCCTTTTTCTTTCTCTCTCCCCTTTTCTCTCTCTCCCCCTCTTCTTTCTCTCTCTCCCCCCTTCTTTCTCTCCACTTCTTCTTTATCTCACTCCTTTTGCTTCTCCCCTTCTTTCTCTCCTCCTCTTCTTTTTTTCTCTCTCTCCTCTTTTTTTCTCCTCCCCTTCTTCCTCTCTCCCCCTCTTCTTTCTCTCTCGCCTCTTCTTTTTTTTCTCTCTTTCCTCTTCTTTTTTTCCTCCCTTTCTTACTCTCCTCCTGCTTCTTGCTCTCTCTCTCTCTCCCTTTATTACTCTTTCTTTGTCTCTCCGTTTATTTATATTTCTCCCCCTTTATATCTCTCTCCTCACCTTCTCTCTCTGTACCTCCCCTTCTCTTTCTCTTGCCATGTCTCTCTCTCATCTCTTCTTTCTCCCCCTTCTACGTTCTCTTTTTTCTCTACTCTCCTTCTTTCTCTCCCCCTCTTCTTTCTATCCTCCTCTTCTCTCTCTCTCCCCTTCTTTCCTCCTCTTCTTTCTCTATCTCCCCCTCTTTTTTCTCTCCCTCCTCTTCTTTCTCTCCTCCCCTCTCCTTCCTCCCCCCTCCACAGATCGGATCCTATTTTGGCAGTGAAGTGTGTCCTGTGGATGTTAATGGAGATGGAGCTACAGACATTCTGCTGGTAGCCGCCCCGATGTTCCTCGGTCTTCAGAACAAAGAAACAGGACGTGTTTATATCTACAGGGTGGGCCAGGTGAGTCCATGATGAAGGTGCTGACTTTTTATTCCTAATCCTAGAACCGCCTGATGTGGAGTCAGTGTTGGTCACTTGTAGAGAGGTTAATGTCCATCTTGGCCACAATCCTAGTCCTGTGATAAGCTCCTTGTGTGCTGGAGAGAGAATAGGTCCCCTGTATCTGAACTCTCCCTTATGGGAAGAGATCACACAGGATTAAATGGTCTGGACCATACGCATAAAGACAGATGCAGAGCAATTCTGGGCTAAACCAACTGCACAGTAAGGTACAAAGAAAAATGCACATTGAGCTAAATGGACATTCGAATGTTAGACCTGCGTTGTAGGCCTCTCTGTCTGAATAGATCACGGACTTAATATGAGTCGTCTTGTTGTTGTTTTTTTTTGCAGTTGCACTTGACGCTGAATGGTACTCTGCACCCCGACAGTAAAGTGCAAGATTCCCGCTTTGGATACGCCCTGGCATCCATCCCAGACGTGAACCATGACAGCTTCAATGACGTCGTGGTAGGGGCGCCTCTAGAGGATGAACACAAAGGGGCAGTATATGTCTATCATGGGTATCGCAACACAATCCTGCCAGTGTACAAACAGGTTTGTAGCAATATTCTAAGGCGAGGATTTCCAACATGTCACCTATGTGCCAAATGCCTCCGATCTGATCCCAGTGTATGGCCCATTTTAGGCTTTTAACCATTTGAGTTGAATTGGAATGCTTTGCATGCCCCTCTTGCAGACAAAGGGTTAACAAAGAATTTTCCCCTAATTAGCTATCATAAAAGAGCTAGTACCCCAGCGGTTACTATTCAGCTGTCTCTGCTGCAGTTGTGTAACTGACCCACTACAGATATCAAGATAATTAATTCTGTTTATTCCAGTATTTTTAGTGACTTGGTGAAGGTTTGGTAGTGACTAGCACTAAGCCTAAAACGCTGCACTTTTTATGAATTAGTTCATTGTAAGGATTATAAGGACAAGGGATTGGTCAGAGAAGGGAAAAACATGGGGGAAAACAATACTATTTTATCATTCTGTGCAATTGAAGAGTGATACACGTTAGCACTAAGCAAAACACTGATAAAATACCGTAATGCATCTCACACTCTATTACCACTCAGAGAGGGTATTACTAGTGGGGCAACAGTAATAGGCAGGGGTTGAATGTATGTGTATATGATAATTATATTTCTGTTTAGAGGTTAGGAAGAAGAGTTATGGCGCTACAGTATTGTCCTTCAGCAAAATAATTGCCTATCCCCATGTTACACTGTTTGATCAGTTGAATTCCATATAGCAGTGGATCTCCATGGTGGCATTTCCCATTAGTCCGAGCAAGAAATGCACAGGGCCTTAACGGTCCCAGCCTTCTGGCACAAGAAACATATGTTGGTTTTATCATGCCTACCATTAGACAGTGGAACAAGACTGGGGTGTCAGACAGTATATGTGTGGTCTGTGGGTATCAGTGTATGTTTGGTTCTGTGACAAGCAATGGAACAAGGCTGGGTTGTTATTCAGTGTATGTGTGGGTCTGTGACTACCAATGGAACAAGGCTGTGGTGTCAGACAGTGTATGTGTAGGTCTGTGACTACCAGTGGAACAAGGCTGGGGTGTCAGACAGTATATGTGTGGGTCTGTGGATACCAGTAGAACAAGGCTGGGGTGTCAGACAGTGTATGTGTGGGTCTGTGGATACCAGTGGAACAAGGCTGGGGTGTCAGACAGTGTATGTGTGGGTCTGTGACTAACAGTGTAACAAGGCTGGGGTGTCAGACAGTGTATGTGTGGGTCTGTGGATACCAGTGGAACAAGGCTGGGGTGTCAGACAGTGTATGTGTGGGTCTGTGACTAACAGTGTAACAAGGCTGGGGTGTCAGACAGTGTATGTGTGGGTCTGTGGATACCAGTAGAACAAGGCTGGGGTGTCAGACAGTGTATGTGTGGGTCTGTGACTAACAGTGTAACAAGACTGGGGTATCAGACAGTGTATGTGTGGGTCTGTGGATACCAGTAGAACAAGGCTGGGGTATCAGACAGTGTATGTGTGGGTCTGTGGATACCAGTAGAACAAGGCTGGGGTGTCAGACAGTGTATGTGTGGGTCTTTGACTACCAGTTGAAGAAGGTTGGGGTGTCAGACAGTGTATGTGTGGGTCTGTGGATACCAGTGGAACAAGGCTGGGGTATCAGACATCGTACTTGCGGTTCTGTAACATCTGACACCATTCATTTCTGTTAGATTTATCTTGTAATGATCAAGATAATATCAGGTACAATGAAATAGCCTGGTAGCCATAGCATCCATATATATTTAGTATTCAGGCTTTAATAGCCCCTTATTGTCCTGCAGAGAATAGATGCCTCTTCCTTCAGCCATGGATTGAAGTACTTTGGACGCAGTGTGAGTGCACAGATGGATCTGGATGGGGACAGGCTGCTGGATCTGACGGTCGGGAGCCAGGGAGCGGCTGTTTTTCTGAGGTACATCCGCATACCTGGGAACTCTCCGGATTTGCCCCGGAGACTCCGGTTCTGACAGAACTTTACCGGGTCTCCGGGGCAGAGGCTGATTCCTCCGGATGTGGAGAGTTTCTATTGAAACTCTGCCACATCCGCTTTTTCTCCTGCTGATACTCAGTCCCTAGCCCTCTGAGTGCCAGAGTAGTAAGGAATGCATTGCTTTGCAATGCATTCCGTACCACTCTGGCACTCAAAGGGTTAAGCCCCCCCCCCCACTCGCGGCAAGCCCCGCCCCTTTTTGACGCGATTAGCGTCATTTTTGTCACCCCCTGGTGAACAGAGGACTACCCTCCGGGTAGCCCTCCACTGGAAGTTCCCAGGTATGTACATCCGTAACTAACTTCCTTGGACAACTGGATGCCAAACAGGCACCTATAAAGGATATATTCACAAAAACAAATGGGGACCAATAGTGGGTCAAACTAACTGGACCACAGAAGACAAAATAACATACCCCAAATACCCATTCATATAAAAAGGGTTTTTTTACTCGTTCAATACAAAGCAAATTGAAGACCTCTCTAGCATTCAAGGGGTTAAAAGCTCCATTTAAAGGTGCAAAAATTATTTTATTAAAAAACAAAATGGTAGTGATTTCCCGCTGAGTACAATATTGGTGCTTCCACTGTTGGGATATGGCTTATTCCTAAATTAATACAGCCCAAACTTTCTCACTGTTGGAAACAGAAAACCTTGTGTCCAAAAGACTTTTTTTCTGTGGCATTCTCTGGGAGATCTTGAGTCGCTGACTGTGGCTCCTGACACTGACGCTGAATGGTGACAGCAACAGAAAGTGGCATTTTAATTCAAAGGAAAATAATGAGAAGCCTGGGCTGTAATAAATTTTGAATGAAAGATCTCCAGCTCTCTCAGCAGGAAAGGCCCTGTGCATACTGTCCTGCATGGACGCACTATGTAATCATAGGTAAGAGTTAGAACAGTTAATTAGATATGTACTCACTGCTCTGTATTCATATAGGCAGATTTACAGACAATACAGCACTATCCCTTCTAAGACACCCATCAAGATAGCTATGGTCATGGGAGCCTGGGTAAAAGCACGAATGGGCGCTCCCGCGGAGCATATATAGGATGTGAATTTAGGCCACAGGGAATTGGTACAGTTTCCAGCATATAGTACAGGGTATTTAAAGGACCAGTGCATGATCTATATAAAGCCATATTGTCTATACTTTACATTTTTATGTCCCTGAGAGGGACCTATAAAAATGTGTTTTTCAGAAATCATTCTGTGTAGGGAATGTAACAGCAGACAGTTTGCAACAATGTAATAAAAGATACAATGTAAAAATCACAGTGATACAATGTAGCAAAGCCACCTGTACAGCATACAGACCAACCAGTGGTGGCGAGAAACAGCAACATTGTACAAATATCCCTAATTACACTGTCAGGGAAAAAGCTCCCTGGATTCAGGAATTCACTGACTGGCAGGGGCTTAAAGGAGCAGTAAACTTTTTTTATGAAAAAATATATATTGTAGGGATTTTCCTATTGAGTAAAATAAGGGTACTCCCACTGCGGAGAGATTTATATTTCCAGAGCTATTACAGTTTAAACCCATGTTTTTTTACATTAGCAGTGCCCTCTAGTGGCCAATTTCTAATTAGATTTCCTGTTCGATTCTAATGGAGAGGAAAGTCAGAAAAGTCAGAGACAAACAGTTCTCCACAGAATGTGATAGAAACTGCTGAGTCACTTCCTGTCAGTTAGAACTATCAGGAAGTAAACACAGTAAAGTCACTTCCTGATTATTTAAACTGCTATAAATGTTTAATAAAACATCTGACAGCGATGGGAGTCACCTTGTTTTATTCAGCGAGAAATGCTCTATAAAATGTGTTTTCATAAAAAAAAGTTTACTTCTCCTTTAAATATTTAAAACTTATAGCAGAAGAGGCGAAAAAAAAATATTAAAAAGGACATGCAGTTAGACTTAACATACGATTCATTGCAGAGTATGTAAAATGTAAAAAAAAAAGGTTACCGTTTCTTTAAGTTCTGTATTCCCTGGATTATTTTGAGGTGTTGGTGTTCCTTTAAGTGAAAGGGGAAGTGAGGTGAATTGGGGATGGGAAACTTGGTGGGTTTGGGCGTTCTTGTTTAGAACATTTACATTGATTCCTTGTTTCATCCACTTCCGAGGAATCCGCGTCAGGCTGTGTATTGTGGACAATTGCCCTGTGTTCCTAGTACAGCTCGTTAAGCTGTAATTAGTCCTGATCTTTCATTTCTATAGATTTCTTGAGCAACATGCACAAAAATAGAGGGGAGCAATTTTGGTGTAAACCAACAGCGCCATCAGGATCAAATAAATGTTCACAAGTCTCTCCCTGAGTTAAAAGGGTCTTAAAGGGATAGTAATGTATCATAATAAAAACAGCTCTAATTAATCATCATAGTATTTGGACTTTGGAGAGTGTTATTTCAATTCTGTCAGAGTTGTAGTACAAGAGTAATTCAATGACAAAGTATCCCCCTCCCGTCCCTTTTACTGATGTAACACTGTTCAGTCAGATCAGAAGGGAGGTGCCCAGGTAGACTGCAGAGAGGGACAATCTTCAATTAAGATAAGGGAAAAAACTGAAAAACCTGTCAAGGGGGGCAGGGATTTAATTGTTCTCATAGGAAGAAGATTGTCCCCTTCTGTTATCTGTCTGGTCTATAGACTGGATTCCACATCTGAGAAGAGATGGCTTACACTAGGTAAAAGGGGCGGGAGGGGAAACTTTGCTTGTGAACATCTCTCAAACCATAAAGGTTTGAGAGATAAGACTTATATCATTCTTCATGTTTTTTTAATGCCTACAAAATAAAATAAAGATAAAACGAAGTATTACTATCCCTTTAACCCTTTTCATGTTAGAGAGGTTCTTTGTTCTGGCGTACCATATCCGCCAGGATGCCGTCCCTGGTACCTACCACCCTTTCATGTAAATAAGCATTCTGTCATATTATGGGCTCTATGCAAAACTCAAGCGATTCTGGGGGCAGACCGACTGCACCACAGGAAAGAGCTAAGCATTTCCAAAGTTCACAGAATTTAACCTCTTGGTTGCCAGAGTGGTGTGCAATATGTCACACACCTCTTTGGCACACAAATAGTTAAGCTGGGTTTTTAATCACTTTAGTAAGAGAAAGGTCTTCAGCGCTTTGCTTCACATTGAAGACCCACCTAGTATTCAAGGAGTTAAAAGTCCAGTATAAATCAATAGGGATTTTTATTTGCAGCTGTGGACCAGTTAGTATAACCCTAGTACTGCTCCTTCATGTTTCTTTCTGTGTATGACCTCTAGTGTATTAACCCCTTCAGTGCAGGATGCATTGTGTACCCCTCTGGCACTCAGATGGTTAACCTCTTCACCACCAGATGGAGGTGTAGAAGCATTGCGCGTCCCTGTGGAGTTGATTGGGTCCATTGATTTCTTTGTGCAGGTCTCGGAGTATCGTGCGAGTCAACGCCTCAGTCCAGGTCAGCCCTCCGTCCATTAACATGGTGCAGAAGAACTGCCAGCGCCAGGGCAAGGAGTCCGTCTGTCTGAATGTCACGCTCTGCTTCTCTGTCGCCTCTAGGTCCCCCGGGAAATGGGACGGACGCTTCGGTCTGTAATTCAAATTTCTTACTAATAATAATAATAGATCATTCTCTTACACTTGGCTGGAGTTAGTGTTCCACATTATGTCATATACCTATCTGGCACTCAAAGGGTTAAACCTCTTCTTAAAGCTGACCTGTCCCAGTTCAGTTGGTTTAAATGAGAAGTAAAATCGATCTATATGCTGTACTAGTAATTGTCTATTTAATGGCTTCTGACGGTGTAAGCTTTATGCGTTGATGGCACCGTGTTTCACTCTGTTCTAATTATCTGTACAGTATGATAATTAGTTCTGTTCCAGGAGAAACTCCCCCCTCTGTTCTGTTAGATACACCCCAGTGTGTCTGGGCTCTGCCTACATTCATTCCTAGCGCAATGTGTGCTCATATCGGCCTGGCACACTCTAATTAGATTAATGTGCCAGACTGTGCCAAAAGTTCATCCCTCGAAAAGCTATTTAAATTACAACTAATAGCTAGTACAACATAAAGGCAGTTTTTACTTCTCTTTACAATGAACTAAACCTGGGGTGATATGTCTATTTCAAGGGATAGTAATAGTATGTAAAAACAGATAGATAGATAGATAGATAGATAGATAGATAGATAGATAGATAGATAGATATAGATATAAGATAGATAGATAGATATAGATATAAGATAGATAGATAGATAGATAGATAGATAGATAGATAGATAGAAAATAGATAGGTAGATAGATAGATAGATAGATAGATAGATAGATAGATAGATAGATATGAAATAGATAGATAGATAGATAGATAGATAGATAGATAGATAGATATGACATAGATAGATAGACAGATATGAGATAGATAGATAGATAGATAGATAGGTATGAGATAGATAGATAGATATGAGATAGATAGATAGATAGATAGATAGATAGATAGATAGATAGATATGAGATTGATATGAGATAGATAGATAGATAGATAGCTAGATATGAGATAGATAGATAGATAGCTAGATAGATATGACATAGCTAGATAGATAGATAGATAGATAGATAGATAGATAGATAGATAGATAGATATGAGATTGATATGAGATAGATAGATAGATAGATAGATAGATATGAGATAGATAGATAGATAGATAGATAGATAGATAGATATGACATAGCTAGATAGATAGATAGATAGATAGATAGATAGATAGATGAGATAGGGTTTGTGTTTGTTGTCTTGTTTCTTCGATCCTCTGGTGAATTATTGAATCCAATCATTGACTTGTCTTGTGCAAATATACTGCTTTTTTTCACCCCTGGAATAATGTCCACCACAGGTCTTCATTACAACCTCTCCTTGGATGATAGGAAGATCACCCCACGAGCGGTGTTTGATGACAATTCTCAGAAACTGGTGACCAAGCGCATCCGAGTGAGTGCCGGCAAGGTGACCTGCATGAGCCTGGGATTCCATGTCATTGTGAGTACTGGGAAAGAGGCAAAGAGCTTGTCTAAATGCGCGTACCTGGGAACTCTCCCGATCTGCCCCGGAGACTCCAGATTTTGTAGTGAATTACTTGGTCTCCGGGGACAGGCACTGATTCTCCAGTGGTGGGGAGTTTCTTATGAAACTGCCCACTTCTCCTCCTTCCAACCCTGTTCTGCCCACATTATAGAACATTCTGTTAATCCGCCCCACCCGTGAGTAAGCACAACCCCTTTGTGATGCAAATCATGTCATTTATTTCCCCCCAGTGGCTCCACATGAGCCCCTTCTCGGGACTCTAAAAGACAAAGTTCCTAGGTATGTAAATGAGTAGTAAGCTTTTATTATGTAATCATGCATTGGATAGGCATAAAGCTGTCCTGAACATAAGACAAGACCAAGGACCAAATAAGTTTTATTTTATTTTGTAGGTATTAAAAAAACATGAAGAACAATATAAGTCTTATCTCTCAAACCTTTATGGTTTGAGAGATATTCACAAACAAAGTTTCCCCTCCTGCCCCTTTTACCTAGTGTAAGTCATCTCTTCTCAGATGTGGAATCCAGTCCATAGACCAGACAGATAACAGCAGGGGACAATCTTCTTCCTATGAGAACAATGACAGCCCTGCCCCCCTTGACAAGTTTTTCAGGTTTTTCCCTTATCTTAATTGAAGATTGTCCCTCTCTGCAGTCTACCTGGGCACCTCCCTTCTGATCTGGCTGAACAGTGTTACATCAGTAAAAGGGGCAGGAGGGGGATACTTTGTCATTGATTTACTCTTCAACTACAACTCTGACAGAACTGAAATAACACTCTCCAAAGTCCAAATACTATGATGATTAATTAGAGCTGATTTTATGATGAAACATTACTACCCTTTTAAAAATTCTCCACAGCTAAGGTGGTGTTCCCTTGGCAGTGTTTAATCTTCATGATATATCGATCATGCAGGACACCATTACTAGATAAACCAATTGTTCATTACGACTTCCCTTCCCCTCTGTTTCATCATGATTATGTATTCCTTCTCCTCTCAGGAAACAGTTGACTACCTGAGGCCAGTCAGTGTCCTCCTTCGCTTTAACCTAAGTGATTCTGAATCCAGCCCTGTTCTGGATGACCGGTGTCCAACCTCTGTGAAAACGCTGGTGAGTACCTGTAGCAAAAGTGAATCGAATAAGCTAGAACTTCAAATTATGGCTATTAAAATCCCATCTAACCCTAACACTACAGATCTAGATTCAAAATATATCAACTGCAATTGGTATTTCTAGAATATGAACATATCTCTGCCTGCTTATCATTGTTTCTAGAACACAGTGTCCAGCTTTGTGTATTAGTTCTAGGTAACTCTACATATATATATTATCAATTTGTCTTGCAGGTTCCATTCTTCAAAGACTGCGGTGAAGATGATGAGTGCATCACTGATTTGGCTCTTCAGGCTCATATGGACATCTCCGGAACAAGGTAGGTGTTTTTACCCGTCAGTGAGTATAAGTTCCCACCCTTGCCAAAAACTTGTGGAAGCAGTTCTGGATTTGGGGCATGTTTCTAGATTCTGCACTACAGCAAGATCTCATGACTGATCTTCTGATACAGACTGAAGAGCAGGCAATTTGTCTCTCGAAATCTGAGTGTGATCATTTTTTGTTGTTCTCTCTTCCTACTGACCTCCCAAATAACCAGCTTGGAGATGAGAAGAGATACAGAAAGACATTCTGTGTAAAGGAATTAAGACTAGAGGAAAGGCACTTTGTACTAAAACAAAGGCCAGGCATTATTTTATAGTAAGGACAGTAAATTCTTTACCTCGGGAAGCTCTGTTTGCAGATACTCTATGTACTTTTTCAGAACTGTAGTGGGTACCTTTCTAGTTCAGAAAAACATTCAGAATTATGACGTTCTTTTTCAATGCAGATAGGATGTTGATCCAGAGAAATGTCCAACCTCCTTTTGGCATAAGGAAGGAAAAAAATTGTAACCACTTGGAGCTTAATTGGAAATGGCTTCAACACATTTTTTTTTCTTCCTCTGGATCAACAACAGGACCGGCGCCACCTATAGGCGAGTTAGGCGCCGGCCTAGGGCGCACATTCTCTGGGGGCGCATCGGGGCCAACCCCACCACCCCCGCTCATCACTTATTGCCCAAGTCAGTGGCACAGCGGAGGGGAGAGCGTAGAAAATATTAGCCTGCCCATATTAAAAAAAAAAGTATGTTTTGGTGCCCTCCCTTGGCTGGCTATTTTTTTAATGTAGCACAGCGATGCCCATTTCTCTTTTCCCCTCCTCTCCTTCAATCCTGGACAAGGATTGAAGGAACAGAGGGGGAGAGAGAAACGGGCATCGCTGTGCTACATTAAAAAAATAGCCAGCCAAGTGAGGGCACCAAAATGGAGAGAGAGAGAGAGAGAGAGAGACACAGGAAAATAAAATTGAACGTGCACCGGGAAGAGTAAGTGGAAGGGGGGGTCAAGAGGGGATAATGAGTCAGACGGGGAAGAAAGTGTCAAAGTGGGGATCAACAGTCAAAGGGGGTTCAACAGTCAGATGGGGGAGAGAGAGAGAGTCAAAGGGGGGGTCAACAGTCAGACGGGGGAGAGAGAGAGTCAAAGGGGGGGGTCAACAGTCAGACGGGGGAGAGAGAGAGTCAAAGGGGGGATCAACAGTCAAGAAGGGGAAGTCACATATAGAGAATATACACTCTGTCACACTGATACACATATAGAGAAGCACACACACACACATACTTACACACTGATATCCTTACAGAGACTCACACATACTGACACACATATACATACAGGGAACACATACTGACACACTTATATCCATACAGGGAACACATACTTACACACACACACATACACATATAGGGAACACACAAACACACTGACACTTAAACACATACAGGGTGGGGCATAAAGGGGTAGGGCACAAGGGGCGGCAAAATTAGGTTTTGCCTAGGGTGGCAAAAATCCTTGCACCGGCCCTGATCAACAAGGGTTATATGTCATGGCCTGGACTTGATGGATACATGTTCCTATATTACAAAAGTTGAACATTTATGTGGCAAAGAAACTGTAGTATTTATAAAATGTATCCATTGAATGCTGGAAAGGTATCTAACAACGTGTTGGAGAATTCTCTAAAATCCAGCAGATTAAGTCGGGTGTCATGTCAGAAACCATCAGACCAGGGGACCAAATTTTATGTTTCTTTTCAAAAAGCTGGGCCGCACAACCGAAATAGATTGCTGAACAAGCAGTAACAATACGTTCTGTGGGCCTCACCTGGTGTTCCGGCTTCTGTGTGTTTGACTGAACTTGTCCATTTACCTCCTTATGGGCAGGAATCCAGAATGCCACAATGCTGGGCACACGAACAGGGCCTTATGGTTCAAAGAAGGTGCGATTCTGGAGTAGATCAACAACACCATCAAATAAAAATTCCCCATATTCTCATTCCAATAAATTAGTCTTTTAAACCTAGAATTCTAAGACGATCTCGTGTTGGAGACCTTTCTAGCATTCGATTGGGTAAAAATCACAGTTTAATTCAATTGTATTTCCTCCTGTAGATGGTCTTCTTCAAAATTGCTCCTCTGACTTCTTGTAATGAAGCAGAAGGGTCTTACACATTTCTTGAGCAGTCACAGTTATTTATAGACCCATGATTACTTTCGACTATGCACAAAATTAGTAGGGTCCTTTTCTACTGTGTCTCTTTCCAAAATTGCAGTTTTTTTTAGTGATTTTAGTTTATTCTGCTGTGAACCGGCTTTCTTCATTTTAGCAGATGCAACCTTCTTGATTCATTCTGCTCTTGCGATTTTAGGGATAAGCCGTACATAATTCGAAGGGACAAGAGGAAGGTGGCAGTGCAGATCTCACTGGAGAACAAGCGAGAGAACGCGTACAACACCACCCTGAGGGTCTGGTTCTCCAGAAACCTGCTCTTCTCCAGCATGTTCGGAAAGGTACCTACAGAGTGCACAAACAGATTGGCGTCTAACCCGTGAGTGGATGTAATGAGGAGAATTGTGTTTTTTTCAGGGAGAAGCTCAGACCAAGGTGGAGTGTGCAGCCCTGTCTCCTAATACCAGGTCCTGCAGTGTGAACTATCCAGTCCTAAGATCTGGAGCAAAGGTGAGAGGACATCATCCAAATTGTTAAAAGGTTCAAGAAGGGGATGGGTGTGGGGCATTCAGGAACATGAGAGGGAGAGAGAAAACAACAAGGGAAGAAAGTCAAGATGAGAGGTAAACAAAAGAGAGAGAAAAAAGGAAGAGATAGATATGGACAGAGAGAGAGAGAGAGAGAGAGAGAATGAAAGGCGTAAGGAGGGAGAAAACTAGGCCAAACTGAACACATATGGAGAGAGAGAGAGAGAGAGAGAGAGTTTGAGAGAACGTGAGAGCGAATGAAGGCCTTATGTTGAAAAATGTTTAAAGAGGAACTGTAACTTTTCCAGATCCTTCTATCAGTGGGGGCATCCATTTTAACAGGATTTACGCAATTATTCCCCTTTTTAATTTATTCCACCCTCTTTGGTGGCAGTGTTTGAAGAAAGAGAGAGGAGATAGGAAGATTGTTCAGAACAGGTCAGAAAGTTATTACGCAGTCAGAGAACACTGCTCTGCTGAGGTTAGAGAATCCCTAACTACTAAACCAAAAATCCCTAAAACCATTACACTTACTGAATAAAAAAGCACAAGGTATAAGCAGGTTAAACAGATGACTTTAATGATACTTAAAGCTGGCTGGTGACAGATCTACTTTAGAAATTTTTGTAAACTGTCTATATTAGCACTGTTTCAATGGAAGAAATGTTCTTTGAAAATGAATACGTTATATATAAATCAATGTAATAGATACTTATAATTTAAAATAGCAATGTTATGGTTATTTTGTACTTCAAAAGAGATGTTAAAGGAAAAAACATAGTTTAGGGTTTTTCCAGCTGATTATAACAATAGTACATTCCCTATGAGGAGATGCCATCTTAAAACATTACTACAGCTAAAGCATTTTTTTAATGTAACTGTTAGCAACAGTGCCACCTGGTGTCCAGGCAGTCATTCTGCTGCATTCTATGCGAGAGGGTGAGCCACTGGCTACAGTTCTCCATAGAATGTGGTAGTAACTTCTCCACCACTCAGTGATAGTTTGAACTGTAATAAAGTTTGGATAAAGTATATTCCAGCAGTAGGAGTACCCTTCTTTCTACAATATGTGTGTGTTTTGCTATAATAAAACATTATTGATCACTTTTTCCCCTAATCATAAAATACTACTTGCCATTAGCAAAGCAAACATGCTAATTTAAATGAGTAGTGTATTCTGTGAGTACACAATACGTACAGTCAATATACATTATATTATTTTTTTTACTTTTATATCCCTGTCCGTGAGCTTGAGAGTCTCCAGAGACTTTTCTAGTAGATAGATCATCAAAGCAGGACAGTGATACAATGTTACACAATCTCTGCAGTACTGAATGCTCTGTGTGATGTAATACAATGTTACACTCTCCCTGCAGTACTGAATGCTCTGTGTGATGTAATACAATGTTATACACTCCCTGCAGTACTGATTGCTCTGTGTGATGTAATATAATGTTACACTCTCCCTGCAGTACTGATTGCTCTGTGTGATGTAATACAATGTTACACTCCCCTGCAGCACTGATTGCTCTGTGTGATGTAATATAATGTTACACTCCCTGCAGCACTGAATGCTCTGTGTGATGTAATACAATGTTACACTCTCCCTGCAGTACAGAATGTTCTGTGTGATGTAATACAATGTTACACTCTCCCTGCAGCACTGATTGCTCTGTGTGATGTAATGCAATGTTATACACTCCCTGCAGCACTGAATGTTCTGTGTGATGTAATACAATGTTATACACTCCTTGCAGCACTGAATGCTTTGTGTGATGTAATACAATGTTACATTATCCCTGCAGTACTGAATGCTCTGTGTGATGTAATACAATGTTACACTATCCCTGCAGCACTGAATGATCTGTGTGATGTAATACAATGTTACACTCTCCCTGCAGCACTGAATGATCTGTGTGATGTAATACAATGTTACAGTTTCCCTGCAGCACTGAATGCTCTGTGTGATGTAATACAATGTAACACTCTCCCTGCAGCACTGAATGATCTGTGTGATGTAATACAGAGTTACACTCTCCCTGCAGCACTGATTGCTCTGTGTGATGTAATACAATGTAACACTCTCCCTGCAGCACTGAATGTTCTGTGTGATGTAATACAATGTAACACTCTCCCTGCAGTACTGAATGCTCTGTGTGATGTAATACAATGTAACACTCTCCCTGCAGCACTGAATGATCTGTGGGATGTAATACAATGTTACACTCCCTGCAGCACTGAATGCTCTGTGTGATATAATACAATGTTACACTCTCCCTGCAGTACAGAATGTTCTGTGTGATGTAATACAATGTTACACTCTCCCTGCAGCACTGATTGCTCTGTGTGATGTAATACAATGTTATACACTCCCTGCAGCACTGAATGTTCTGTGTGATGTAATACAATGTTATACACTCCTTGCAGCACTGAATGCTTTGTGTGATGTAATACAATGTTACATTATCCCTGCAGTACTGAATGCTCTGTGTGATGTAATACAATGTAACACTCTCCCTGCAGCACTGAATGATCTGTGTGATGTAATACAGAGTTACACTCTCCCTGCAGCACTGATTGCTCTGTGTGATGTAATACAATGTAACACTCTCCCTGCAGTACAGAATGCTCTGTGTGATGTAATACAATGTTACACTCTCCCTGCAGCGCTGATTGCTCTGTGTGATGTAATACAATGTTATACACTCCCTGCAGCACTGAATGTTCTGTGTGATGTAATACAACGTTATACACTCCCTGCAGCACTGAATACTTTGTGTGATGTAATACAGTGTTACACTATCCCTGTAGCACTGAATGCTCTGTGTGATGTAATACAATGTTACACTATCCCTGTAGCACTGAATGCTGTGTGATGTCATACAGTGTTATACACTCCATGCAGCTGTGAATGCTTTGTATGATGTAATACAGTGTTACACACTCACTGCAGCACTGAATGTTCTGTGTGATGTAATACAATGTAACAGTCTTCGTGCAGCACTGAATTCTCTGTGTGATGTAATACACAGTTAGTCTCCCTGCAGCACCAAATGCTCTGTGTGATGTAATACAATATTAGTGTCTCTCTGCAGCACTGACTTTTCTATGTGATGTAATACAATGTTAGTCTCGCTGTAGTACTGAATGCTCTGTGTGATATAATACAATGTAACATTCTCCCTGCAGCACTGAATGCTCTGTGTGGTGTAATACAATGTTAGTCTCTCTGTAGTACTGAATACTCTGTGTGATATAATACAATGTAACATTCTCCCTGCAGCACTGAATGTTCTGTGATGTAATACAATGTTACACTTTTCCTGCAGCACTAAATGATCTGTGTGATGTAATACAATGCTAGTCTCTCTGCAGCACCAAATGCTGCGTGTGATGTAATGCAATGTATCATTCTCCCTGAAGCACTGAATACTCTGTGCGATATAATACGATTTAACATTCTCCCTGCACCTCTGAATTCTCTGTGTGATATAATACAATGTAACGCTCTCCCTACAATGTTAAATGCTCTGTGTGATATTATACCATGTAACACATTCCCTGTAGCACTGAATGCTCTACAGTATATGTATGTTTTTTCCTTACTAAAACTTAACCGATCCATTACATTGCTTAGGAGGAAGCGACATAAAGAAAGAATCTAGAAACAGAGAAAGTAGATAGGATGAGATAACACACACAAACACTTAATTAGCGGAAATCGTGTTCATTCTTACTCTTTTTCCATATAGGTGGCTTTTGTTCTGGAGTTGGAGTTTAACTGCTCCTCCCTCATCAACCGAGTGCAGATCAAACTCAACGCCAGCAGGTAAGTTACTTACAACAGGACAGGAGGAGTAGGGGAGATATGTGGTTGATCTGTTTGTGTTCATCCAGCTTCTCTTTCCTCTAGTGAGAACACTGAAATGAACGATACTCTTCATGACAACACAGCTCAGCTGTTGGCCTCTGTCCGATATGAGCCAGAGCTCTTCATCCTGAGGTGAGCATGGGATGGTGAGGTGGGTGGGATGGTGAGGACAGTGTGATCAGGATGGGAAGGTGGGTTGGTGAAGATGGGATGGTGACAGATCCATTGGACTATAAACGTTCCTAGAGAGTTACCAAATGGGAGAAGCTTCTTTCAAAAACACAAACCTGGAGATCAGATAACAGAAGTATATTTTACTATTGCTGTCTATGGAGAGCTTTTAATCATCAACTGAAGCTCTTTGGAGATGTAATAGCAACAGTGCCATGTTGCGACCAGACCACAAATTGTCATTTGATTAAAAGAAAATATAAACAAATTTGAACGCTAATAACTTTACTATTCCTCTTTAATTCACTGTGTGACACAGAGACCACTGAATGAGTCTCAGGGTGCAAATCAACCTGTCTGCCTGTTTAAAGGCCCACTGTATGGCTATGCTCCCTTAGTTGGTCTGTTGGTTAAGCAGTTCCCTGCTTACTTTGTCTTCTGCTTAGGCAGTTTTCCCCTTCCCCCTTAATCAGACAGCAGGCTTATTCCAGCCCCTGCAGTGGTGTGGTGGGACGCTATCACTTTAGTTATGTGGGCCCTGTCTTTACTAAGACTGGAGATCTTGGACTGTTGAACTGACATTTTTGCTAGGAGCATACATCCCTCGTTCCAATGGATGTGCAGGGGGAAGCATCTAGGGATTCAGTTGAGGCCACAGACAAGGCGGTTCCTGTGAGTGAGAGGTTCCTGATAACTGTGTCAAAGATATCTTTAAATTAATGAATCTTGTATTTTTTTGATTGTGAAGAGTTAGGGCCAAATTGTTATGGCTGAGCACAAGCATCCAAATAGGTGGCCTCTATTGTTGAGCCATTTTAAGCATATGTATAATTTTACTAAGGAATGTCCATCTGTGGGGGTCTCCTCTGGTAGTACATCAACCCATCTCACGTCTCTCTAAACGGACAGCCTTATCTATTGCAGATGCTAGAGAATGCAAGGAACTAGCTTATAAACATCTAGACTCTTTCCTGAAGACATCCTTCACTGTCGGGCTGTGCTCTGTCCTGATTGCACCAAGTTATTGTTTGTACTGAATAAAGACGGTGGCTATCACACGGTGATAGACCTGAAGGACTTAGCTTAAATTTGCTTAAACTTGTAGGTTTAAGATGGAGTATATTATTTCTGTCATATTCTTTCTGTGATGTGAACCAGAGAGTGTTTGGCATCCCTTTACAAAAAAATGATGGCTGCTTGCACATTCCAAATTGCAAACAGCTTAAGAAATATTCCTTCTTTTTACCCTTAAAGGAGCAGTAAACTCATATTTTATAGATCATTTCCTGCTGAATAAAACAAGGTCACTCCCATCCAGATGTTTTATTAAAAAATTATAGCAGTTTAAATAACCAGGAAGTGAATTTACTGTGATTACTTCCTGATAGTTCTAACTGACAGGAAGTGAATTTACTGTGTTTACTTCCTGATAGTTCTAACTGACAGGAAGTGACTCAGCAGTTTCTATCACATTCTATGGAGAACTGTATGTCCCTGACTTTTCCGACTTTCCTCTCCATTAGAATGTAACAGGAAATCTAATTAATATTTGACCACCAGAGGGCACTGCTAATGTAAAAAAAAACCCCATGGGTTTAAACTGTAATAACTCTGGAAATATAAATCTCTCGGCAGTGGGAGTACCCTTATTTTTCTCAATAGGAAAATCCCTATAATGTATATTTTTTCATAAAAAAAGTTAACTGCTCCTTTAACTTGCAAATCCGATTGAGCAGGTACTGCACACTTTGGATGTTTTCCATTGTCTCAGACAATATGTGAGGCAAACTGAGATGGATACCCTTTTTTTAATCTGGAGGGTCCAAGATGTGGTCAGGAAGCCTCTAAAGCTACTTTGTTGGCTTCTTGGATAAAGTCGGCCATAAGACAAGTTATGTTTTATTTGGGAAGCCAGCTATTCTCTCACGTCAAACCTCACTTTACCACCGCCGGTTCTGAGCCACAGGCATGCAAGAACCAGGAATCAGGGGAGCAGCTGTGCACGGTGGCTACGTAGACATCTCTCCACACTTTCATTAAAGGGATAGTAATGTTTCATAATAAAAGCAGCTCTAATTAATCATCATAGTATTTGGACTTTGGAGAGTGTTATTTCAATTCTGTCAGAGTTATAGTTCACGAGTAATTCAATTACAAAGTATCCCCCTCCTGCCCCTTTTACTGATGTAACACTGCTCAGCCAGATAAGAAGGGAGGTGCCCAGGTAGACTGCAGAGAGGGACAATCTTCAATTAAGATAAGGGGAAAAACCTGAAAAGCTTGTCAAATAGGGCAGGGCTTTCATTGTTCTTATAGGAAGAAGATTGTCTCCTTCTGTTATCTGTCTGGTCTATGGACTGCATTCCACATCTGAGGGGAGGTGTCTTACACTAGGTAAAAGGGACGGGAGGGGGATACTTTATCATTCAATTACTCTTGTACTACAACTCTGACAGTATTGAAATAACACTCTCCATGGCCCAAATACTATGAAGATTAATTGGAGCTGCTGTTTTTGTGAAACATTACTATCCCTTTAAGCACTAAAGAGTCAACGTCTTTACTTCTTTATAGGTGAATTTTGGAAATTAAGTGTGGCATGCTGTCAGCCCACCAGTTGTCTTGGTTGCGTGTTTAATTGTGATGATCCATTAATTGACACTAGATGCTTATTTGCTACATTTGCTTTGCTTTGAGATGGTTATGAGAATTGTCCCTCCCTCTCAACATCATTGTGATATTCTCTGGTCCCCCTGTGCTCACGTGGATGAAAAAAAAAGTGGGTCTTTCTGTTACTGATAAATTATTTTCTCTTCGTCCATGGAGACAGGAGACATCCCTCCTGGGGAGAATCTGTTTGTCCTCTGTCTGACAGGGGTGGCCTGCCGCTCTTCGCTTCTCTTGAATGGTGACTTCTTTTCTGTCCTTTTCTTTTTGTGGTTCCCCTTTGGAATTAGTCTGACTTTACTGTAGGTAACCTGACTGCAGCCAGAGCGGTTCCTTAGAGCACAGAGGGAATCTACCTTCTCCAGAGGCTTCTTTGTTAAAATGCTATGCCTCCTAGTGCAAAGACCAAACTTCTATGGTCCCTGTGTCCCCAATGAAGTAAGAGAAATGTATTTCTCAGAAAGTAGCACAAATATTGCTTTATAAAGGGATAGGAATGTTTCATAATAAAAACAGCTCCAATTAATCTTCATAGTATTTGGACTTTGGAGAGTGTTATTTCAATACTGTCAGAGTTGTAGTTCAAGAGTAATTGAATGATAAAGTATCCCCCTCCCGCCCCTTTACCTAGTGTAACACTGTTCACCTCAGATCAGCAAGACTGTCCGGATGGATCTCGGAGAGGGACAAACTTCAATTAACATAGGGGAAAAACCTGAAAAACCTGTCAATGGTAGCAGGGTTTTCATTGTTTTCACAGTAAGAAGATTGTCTCTTATTGTGATCTGTCTGGTCTGTGGACCAGATTCCACATCTGAGGGGAGGTGTCTTACACTAGGTAAAAGGGGGGGAGGGGGATACTTTATCATTCAATTACTCTTGTACTACAACTCTGACAGTAGTGAAATAACACTCTCCCTGGCCCAAATACTATGAAGATTGATTGGAGCTGATGTTTTTGTGAAACATTACTATCCCTTTAACTCTCTTGAATGCTAAAAATGTCTGCTTAGTATTTATTCTCTAGAAACCAAAAAGGGTGCAATGAAAGACAGTTCTGTATCCAACTTCTGTTTGGAATTGAGCATGTGAGACAATGAGGCCTCCTACTTAGTAACAGTACCACTGCTTTTTAGTACTGCTGGAGATAAAACCTTCTCCCCTGACTGTGCAATATACTGGAACTAATACTGATGTCCTCTTCACAGCGAGTCCAGTCTCAATCGGTACGAGGTACCATCTAGTCAGATGTCATCCCATCATCTGGCCCCAGAATTCAGAACCAGCTTCAAGGTAACATGGAGATTGTATGTGTAAGCGGGCATCACAGGGCACAATGCCACACACTGGGCCATACTCATGAAGTCTAAGAGGTGCCATTCTGGAGCAAACCAAGTGCCCATTGATTTTGTTTTCTTTCCACTTGTATGCTAGAGAGGTCTCTAACATTCAAGGCGTTAAAGACCCATTTAAATCAATGTGAGTTTGAAGTATTTTCATTTCCCCCTAGGGTGCAGTTGTTTGCTTCAGAATTGCTACTCGTTATTTAATACAGCCCTCTGTTTATACGAGAGTCTTTATTCTCCAATTTGTGGATTTTCATTTGAGCAACATGAAGTACAAGACTCAGGAATGGGGCGCCGCCTGGTGGCCACTTAGGGGTATATGAAGAAAGAAATAATTCAGGAGTGCAATAGCAGAGAGAGGATGATAGCATGTTAGTATGGAACATGGGTAGTTTATTATTGGCTCCACAGCTGTTGGGGACTGCAACAGCTTTTGTAGTCTCCAACAACTGGAGAGCCATAGGTTGCTTCATGTGGTATATAAGAGGATAGTTTGAGATTCTTATATAATAATAATAATACAATAACAAAAATCATAATCAGGGATTATTTTCTGAAAAGAAAGGTTTGAGTTATTTTATTCTTGCTGTCAAATAAATGTACAGTCACTGATAAAAGGAACCAGGTGACTGACATAAAGTATCAGTTCTCTGGCCCGACTGAAGATCAGATACAGTGATAATTGTTGTGCTTCTTGTTTGGACAACATGGCTAAGAACGAGTGGGCTCTGAGGTTTTACAGCTTCAATGAAGGAGAAGTCAGGTGGTACACAAGGCTGTGCTGTCCCACTCTCATACCTCCCAAGTGTCACTCTTTAGGAGGGACAGTCCCTCTTTTAGACCCAAACCCCTCTGTCCCTGTGTTTAGGAGATCAGACTGTGATGTGTGTATATAAGTGTATCACCCTGGTGTCCCTGTGTTTAGGAGATCAGACTGTGAGGTGTGTATAGAAGTGTATCACCCCGGTGTCCCTGTGTTTAGGAGATCAGACTGTGTGGTGTGTATATAAGTGTATCACCTTGGTGTCCCTGTGTTTAGGAGATCAGACTGTATGGTGTGTGTATAAGTGTATCACCCTGGTGTCCCTGTGTTTAGGAGATCAGACTGTGTGGTGTGTATAGAAGTGTATCACCCTGGTGTCCCTGTGTTTAGGAGATCAGACTGTATGGTGTGTATATAAGTGTATCGCCCTGGTGTCCCTGTGTATAGGAGATCAGACTGTGTGGTGTGTATATAAGTGTATCACCCTGGTGTCCCTGTGTTTAGGAGATCAGACTGTGAGGTGTGTATATAAGTGTATCACCCTGGCGTCCCTGTGTTTAGGAGATCAGACTGTGTGGTGTGTATTGAAGTGTATCACCCTGGTGTACCTGTGTTTAGATCAGACTGTGTGGTGTGTATAGAAGTGTATCACCCTGGTGTCCCTGTGTTTAGGAAATCAGACTGTGTGGTGTGTATATAAGTGTATCACCCTGGTGTCCCTGTGTTTAGGAGATCAGACTGTGTGGTGTGTATATAAGTGTATCACCCTGGTGTCCCTGTGTTTAGGAGATCAGACTGTGTGGTGTGTATATAAGTGTATCACCCTGGTGTCCCTGTGTTTAGGAGATCAGACTGTGTGGTGTGTATATAAGTGTATCACCCTGGTGTCCCTGTGTTTAGGAGATCAGACTGTGTGGTGTGTATAGAAGTGTATCACCTTGGTGTCCCTGTGTTTAGGAGATCAGACTGTGTGGTGTGTATAGAAGTGTATCACCCTGGTGTACCTGTGTTTAGATCAGACTGTGTGGTGTGTATAGAAGTATATCACCCTGGTGTACCTGTGTTTAGATCAGACTGTGTGGTGTGTATAGAAGTGTATCACCCTGGTGTCCCTGTGTTTAGGAAATCAGACTGTGTGGTGTGTATATAAGTGTATCACCCTGGTGTCCCTGTGTTTAGGAGATCAGACTGTGTGGTGTGTATAGAAGTGTATCGCCCTGGTGTCCCTGTGTTTAGAAGATCAGACTGTGTGTTGTGTATAGAAGTGTATCACCCTGGTGTCCGTGTGTTTAGGAGATCAGACTGTGTGGTGTGTATAGAAGTGTATCACCCTGGTGTCCCTGTGTTTAGGAGATCAGATTGTGTGGTGTGTATATAAGTGTATCACCCTGGTGTCCCTGTGTTTAGGAGATCAGACTGTGCGGTGTGTATATAAGTGTATCACCCTGGTGTCCCTGTGTTTAGGAGATCAGACTGTGTGGTGTGTATATAACTGTATCACCCTGGTGTCCCTGTGTTTAGGAGATCAGACTGTGTGGTGTGTATATAACTGTATCACCCTGGTGTCCCTGTGTTTAGGAGATCAGACTGTGTGGTGTGTATATAAGTGTATCACCCTGGTGTCCCTGTGTTTAGGAGATCAGACTGTGTGGTGTGTATATAACTGTATCACCCTGGTGTCCCTGTGTTTAGGAGATCAGACTGTGTGGTGTGTATAGAAGTGTATCACCCTGGTGTCCCTGTGTTTAGGAGATCAGACTGTGTGGTGTGTATAGAAGTGTATCACCCTGGTGTCCCTGTGTTTAGGAGATCAGACTGTGTGGTGTGTATAGAAGTGTATCACCCTGGTGTCCCTGTGTTTAGGAGATCAGGCTGTGTGGTGTGTATAGAAGTGTATCACTCTGGTGTCCCTGTGTTTAGGATATCAGACTGTGTGGTGTGTATATAAGTGTATCACCCTGGTGTCCCTGTGTTTAGGAGATCAGACTGTGTGGTGTGTATAGAAGTGTATCACCCTGGTGTCCCTGTGTTTAGGAGATCAGACTGTGTGATGTGTATATAAGTGTATCACCCTGATGTCCCTGTGTTTAGGAGATCAGACTGTGTGGTGTGTATATAAGTGTATCACCCTGGTGTCCCTGTGTTTAGGAGATCAGACTGTGTGATGTGTATATAAGTGTATCACCCTGGTGTCCCTGTGTGTAGGAGATCAGACTGTGTGGTGTGTATAGAAGTGTATCACACTGGTGTCCCTGTGTTTAGGAGATCAGACTGTGTGGTGTGTATAGAAGTGTATCACCCTGGTGTCCCTGTGTTTAGGAGATCAGACTGTGTGGTGTGTGTTTAAATGTATCACCCTGGTGTCCCTGTGTTTAGGAGATCAGACTGTGTGGTGTGTATATAAATGTATCACCCTGGTGTCCCTGTGTTTAGGAGATCAGACTGTGTGGTGTGTATAGAAGTGTATCACCCTGATGTCCCTGTGTGTAGGAGATCAGACTGTGTGGTGTGTATAGAAGTGTATCACACTGGTGTCCCTGTGTTTAGGAGATCAGACTGTGTGGTGTGTATAGAAGTGTATCACCCTGGTGTCCCTGTGTTTAGGAGATCAGACTGTGTGGTGTGTATATAAGTGTATCACCCTGGTGTCCCTGTGTTTAGGAGATCAGACTGTGTGGTGTGTATAGAAGTGTATCACCCTGGTGTCCCTGTGTGTAGGAGATCAGACTGTGTGGTGTGTATATAAGTGTATCACCCTGGTGTCCCTGTGTTTAGGAGATCAGACTGTGTGGTGTGTATATAAGTGTATAACCCTGGTATCCCTGTGTTTAGGAGATCAGACTGTGGTGTGTATAGAAGTGTATCACCCTGGTGTCCCTGTGTTTAGGAGATCAGACTGTGTGATGTGTATATAAGTGTATCACCCTGGTGTCCTTGTGTTTAGGAGATCAGACTGTGTGGTATGTATATTAGTGTATCACCCTGGTGTACCTGTGTTTAGGAGATCAGACTGTGTGGTGTGTATATACGTGTATCACCCTGGTGTCCCTGTGTTTAGGAGATCAGACTGTGTGGTGTGTATATAAGTGTATCACCCTGGTGTCCCTGTGTTTAGGAGATCAGACTGTGTGGTGTGTATAGAAGTGTATCACGCTGGTGTCCCTGTGTTTAGGAGATCAGACTGTGTGGTGTGTATATAAATGTATCATATTGCTCCACAGCAATAAAACTCACATTATTGTTTATTTAACCCCTTAACGACTGGCTGCGCACGCACCTTGCGGTCCGGAGCCCGGAATTCCATGACGGTCCAGTTCTGTCATGGGTCATTAAGGGTATAACAACCCATGCTGGAACAGGACCGTCATGGGTCATTAAGGAGTTAAACATCAGTATGTGTGTTTATAAATTAGTCTGTGTAAATAAAATACTTTGATCTCGTTATAAGTCATGTATTAGGTTACACAAGGAGGTGGCAAAAAGTCATGAAATAGCCTAAAACTTCTCGTTAATGCCCTGACCACCAGCAACACCTTTGACAATCTGAAATGTTGGGAGGTATGCACTCTGGTCGTCTGTCTTGTAATGCTGTTGTGTTCTTGTATTGACAGGTGCAGTATGTTGATTGTTACCCTATACATAATGTATCGGTACACATCCACATGCCAGCAATGGCTTATGGGAACGCATACTTCCTGTCCGTCACCAGGATAATAGCCGACAATGTAAGGTGCTAGATACGTATGGGTCAGTCCTTATAAACTGATATTACTGCTGCTTTTACTGGTACTGACCTTTCACCTCTTCACGTTTTGTTTGTTTGGAAGGCCTCCTGCGTACTGACCAACATGACAAAGCCAAAGAGTGGGACTGTACCATTTCACCCGGAGGATCTCCTTCATGTGGACACTCTGGTGAGTTCAAGTTCAACTCTCCTAGTATAATACCTGACATTACAGCTCAGAATTGATGGCGACTGTGGTCTATGTATTTAATAAATGTAAATTGTGCTTATGAAACGTATTAATTAGGGGGCATTATTGCTATAGCTTTCTGTTGATGTCTTAAAGGGATAGTAATACTTCATTATCAGGGCCGGATTTCCCAATAGGCAGACTAGGCACCTGCCAGAGCTCCAGATTTTGAGGGGCGGTGCCTCAGCTGTGCTGGCCACACCCACATTCTGAATTGTGAGAGAAGCCAGAGCAATCTCTGCGTCCATGCAGTAGCTGATACACCCCTTTACAGGCTATTATTTAACCTGTTGGATGCTAGTGAGATCTCCAACACGAGATCTCTCTAGCAACCAAGGGGTTAAAGCTTTTATGCCCTTACTTGTTGTAGGCCAGAGGTATATTCTGTGCCAGGAAACAGAGGATGAGACTGGTGGTGTGGTTATGTGACGAGTGGGGTGTGGCCGTGGGCAGAGCTACGGGTGCCCAGAGTGCCTTGCCTAGGGGAGCCTGGAATGTAAATCCGGTCCTATTCATTATTATTGTCCCCCATGTTGTAGCCCTTAAAATTCTGAATTCAGCGATATCAGCGGCATCTCTCAAACCTTTATGGTCTGGGAGATATCCGCTTTCAAAGTTCCCTCTTTTTGGCTTTTCTCCCTTTGGCTTTTCCCCTTTTGGCTTTTCTAGCTCCCTGCAGGGGAATCCGGTCAGTGAGCAAGTGGCGGCTCTGCAGGAGTCCTGAGATCGTGTTATAGAAACAGAAATCCTTCACTAAAATGGTCTTCTACGTGTGCTTGGTTTTCTCTTGGTTTGCAAGCACACGTAGACCATTTTAGTGAAGGATTTCTGTTTCTATAATGAGATCTCAGCACTGCTGTAGAGCCGCCACTTGCTCACTGACAGGATTCCCCTGCTGTGAGCTTGAACGCTGTCGTAAGGGGAAAAGCCAAAAAGAGGGAACTTTGAAAGCGGATATCTCTCACACCATAAAGGATTGGAGATGCCGCTGGTATCGTTGAATTCAGAATTTTAAGGGCTACAACATGGGGGATAATAATAATGACATATAACTATCCCTTTAAGTTGGGACAGTTGTTGACTAAAAAAAAATGAAGAGGTAAAAATGTATTTTTCTTTACTATCGTCTGGTTTGAGCTGTAATAACTGTTGAATGATTCATCTACCAGCAGTTGGGAGTACAAGACTAAGTGTTGGGCAACAGGTGCTACTGTGGCCTCATGTGGCCTTCACAGGCTTCTTCTGTGGACCTTGGTTTATTATGTAATGCAGTGCAAAAAACACACAAACACACACAAACACACACACACACACAAACATTTCATGGGGTCCTCTTGCATTGATAATGATTAATTCGTTGGACCTCTCCAATGTATTGCTTTTCATTGTGTTGTAGATGTCTTTAGGGCTCAAGTAGTTTATTAACCCCTTAAGGACTAGCGGTCTCGGGGTGTGTGGTCCTTTAAGGACCAGATAGGAAACTTTGACGTGCCGTCCCACGTGACTGATCACGTGTGCCGGCACGCCGAATGGGGGACTGACAGAAATCGCTCCAGTCTTGGAGTGATCAACTTCAGTCTCCGGTATTACTCACCGCGCTCCTACAGGAGCGCGGTGAGTAAAAGTACGTGACGTACCAGGACCGTCACTGGTCCTTAAGTGCCGGACCAGCGTGACGTTCCTGCCACGTCAATGGTCCTTAAGGGGTTAAAACAGAACTTTCACCTGATATAAAGTCACCCTGCAATAACTAAACAGGTAGCGACTAGCTTTATAATAGATATGTTACCTCTGAGATGTATCAGATAATAAAGAAATCCTTTATTGTAGGAGACCGGAAGCCAGACATCAGTGCAGACATCTTGTCTGCGTGCCTGCGCTGTCAGTCCAGTCTCCATTGAAAAGCACCGCAGTGTGTCACATGGTAACCGGAAGGGACTTGATGGCGCAGGCGCGCAGACTGCACTAACCTGCCCCTCAGTCTCCTACAATAAAGGATTTCTTTATAATCGGATACATGTGAGAGGTAACATATATATTATAAAGCTAGTCGCTACCGGCTTAATTACTGCAGGGCCACTTTAGATCGGGTGAAATTTCCGCTTTATTGTAAGGTGAGTACGATTGGGCTCTAAATGCATTTTTCACACACCTCACTGCCGCCCCCTGGTGACATTGATTTATGTTTCTCGATAGAACTGCGCTAACAGCTGGTGTGAGACGGTGACCTGCCTGTTCCCCATCCTGCACCAGGACTCAGAACTCTCTGTGTCAATACTGCGGGTCATCCACAATCACTTCTTCACTAAGGTAAGAACCGCAAACTCCCCAGCAATGCAGCGTGCGTAACGTTAACGCGTTTTACAGCAGAACGAACTGGTAATTCCCAAGGGATAATAATGATCGCCTAAAACGATAGCAAGAAAGGGGTCTCTGTCCTGAAGAGCTTACAATCTATTCATTAAAGGCAATATTCACCAAGCTGTGCAATTCTAGAGCAGACCAATTGGGGGATGAACATTATGCAAATTCTCTTTGCTTTAACTGGGACTTTAAACCCCTTGGACGCTAGAGAGGCCTTGTGTTTTAGACCTGTCTACCATTCTAGGAATTAAAAGTCTCATTTATAGCAAATTTCATTTTGGGAATGTTCATTGCCTTTAAACGGATAGTAATGTTTCAAAATAAAAGATGCTCCAATTAATCTTCATGGTATTTGGGCCATGTAGAGTGTTATATCAATGCTGTCAGAGTTGTAGTACAAGAGTAATTCAGTGATAAAGTATCCTCCTCCCACCCCTTTTACTGATGTAACACTGCTCACCTCAGAGCAGCAAGACTGTCCGGATGGATCGCAGAGAGGGACAATCTTCAGTGATCTTAAGGGAAACCTGCAAAAACCTGACAAGGGGGGCAGGGTTTTCCTTATGATCACAGTAAGAAGATTGTCCCTTGTTGTGACCTGTCCGGTCATGTGACCAGATTCCACATCTTAGGTGAGTAGTGTTACATCAGTAAAAGGGGCGGGAGGGGGGAACTTTATCATTCAATTACTCTTGTACTACAACTCTGACAGTATTGATATAACACTCTCCATGGCCCAAATACTATGATGATTAATTGGAGCTGCTTTTATTGGGAAACATTACTATCCCTTCAAAAGGGATAGTAATACTTTGTTTTAACTTTATTTTATTTTGTAGGCATTAAAAAAAACCATGAAGAACGATATAAGTCTTATCTCTCAAACCTTTATGGTTTGAGAGATATTCATAAGCAAAGTTTCCCCTCCCGCCCCTTTTACCTAGTCTAAGCCATCTCTTCTCAGATGTGGAATCCAGTCCATAGACCAGACAGATAACAGAAGGGGACAATCTTCTTCCTATGAGAACAATGAAAGCCCTGCCCCCCTTGACAAGCTTTTCAGGTTTTTCCCTTATCTTAATTGAAGATTGTCCCTCTCTGCAGTCTACCTGGGCACCTCCCTTCTGATCTGGCTGAGCAGTGTTACATCAGTAAAAGGGGCGGGAGGGGGATATTTTGTCATTGAATTACTCTTGTACTATAACTCTGACAGAATTGAAATAACACTCTCCAAAGTCCAAATACTATGATGATTAATTAGAGCTGATTTTATTATGAAACATTACTATCCCTTTAAGTCTTCTGGTAGTACATACCCAAAAGAGGCCCATCCTTCCAAATATGACAGAAACTAATACAAAAAAGACGTCCCTTCCAACCATCCCTACTTATGTTCCTGTAGCCCCCCCCAACACACACAGGTTTTCATTTTTGTTTTATCTGTCTTAGGATCTACTTCCCAGTAATTGTATTGCTAAATGTGCTCAGCTGATGGTCTTGGCCTCTGGTTCCTTATATCTTGCTGTATTAGGAGTAGTCACTAGATAAATGCAGGCCACTGCTATTAACACAATTCACAATTCAGCAAATACGAATTACACCTCCGGTGTTGCCAAGGTCCCATACACATAAGACCGAGTATGATTCCTCCACTCCTGAGGCTATATTCATTCCCTTCATTACCCAACAACACATGAAAAAGAGAGACACTCATAGTGTAATAAATTCTTGGTATAAAACCTCCAAGTCTGTTCAGGCCAGCGGCCAAGGGAAAGACGACTCCCAGACTACAGTCGTGGGTATTTGATCAAACCCACTGAGATGCAGGGACCAGCCAATTGTGTCTGGGGTGTTGTTGGGTAGTAACTAGCACCGGTCTCTGAGCAATAGATTAACTGTCCACCCTGCTCGGAGATTGACCTCTGGCTTGGCTGACTACCCTCTAGGGCCTGACCCATGGCTTGTTGCCCATTCTCCTAGGCTATCCATTTGCCTTGTGGCTACTTCCTTGGGCTATTGACCATTGGCATTGGTTGACCATCTCCTTAGGCTATTAATCATTGGCTTGGTTGATTACCTCCTTGAGCTTGACTGTTGTCTTGGCCTACTACCTCCTTGAGCTGCTGACCATTGGCTTGGTTGACTACCTTCATAGTCTTCTGGCACATGGGGTCCGTGACAGAGAGGAATACTCCACTGGTGAGCAACTATGCTGAATTCATCCTCAGCTCTTCACTATAAGAGAGGGTTCACGCTCCCTTCTGGACATCCCATCAAGTTACACACTTTTGCAGCCGAGGTGAATTGGAACAATGAGGCTTTGGTTTCATTATTTACCAACGGTCTTTCCGAATGCCTGAAAGACAAACTGGCTCCTAGAAACTTGCCTGAGAAGTTGGAGGAACTCATAACTTTTGTTTCCCACATTGATCTCAGGCTCCAGGAGAGGCAAGTATAGTGGGACCATAGCAAGAGGGCTACAGTGAGATTTGCACCCATGTTTTCTTGGCGGTCACTGTTTCTCTCCCGCTTTAACTATGTGACCTCATACAGGCCGGATACCAAGAACACCAAAGCCGATGCCCTTTCATGGATGTTCACTAATCCCAGTGTGAGGCGGGGCAACAGATTGAGCCTATAGTTACCCCCGGAGGGTTCTTGCAACCATCACCTACTCCAGCTTCTCCTGTCAAGGGCTACATCCATAGTAGATAAGATAAAGCACCCTCCGCTTTACTTGAGGGGAAGATCTTTGTGCCCTTTGAGAAAATGGAGGCAGTTTTGAGACAGTGCCACGACTCTATGGCTCGATTTTCAGAGTCTTCTGGTGGCCAACATGGAAACAGGATATTCAGGACTTTGTGATGGCATGCCAGACCTGTACTACATCTAAAACTCCCAGATTGCTCCCTGTTGTGTTGCTTCATCCTCTCCCAATTCAGTCTCACCCTTGATCACATCTCTGGATGGAATTTGTTGTTGACTTGCACCTCTCCAAGGGTAATACTATTATCCTGAAGATCCTTTTCCTATCATCCCCGATCCATTGGGGTGGCAGAGTGGGCCAATCAGGAGATGGAACAATACCTCCGAATCCTCCATAACTAGAACCAGGATGTTTGGTCTGAACTTACCTTTGGCGGAATTTGCTAAAAATAATTTCCTACAGGAGTCCACCCAGACAACTCCTTTCTTTTTTCTCTACAAGACCAACCCAGTGGCTTTTCCTACAGCCTTCTCTGATTCCAGGATTCCTGCACTGGATATACATCTGGACAACATCAGACTACGCTAGGGTTCCATACGGGAGGTGCAGCTCAACCTCTGCAAAACAAAAGAGGAGTGCTGACAAGAGGCGGTCTGTTGCTCCCTCCTGTACTCTTGGTGATAGGGTGTGGTTTTCTACTCACGGTCTATGCCTTAAGGTACCCACCATGAAACTTGCAACTCGTTTCGTTGGCCCATTTCGCATCAGCAGGAGGATAAACGCAGTAGCCTATGATCTCTCTCTACCTAGAGCAGTCCGTATCCCAAGGGTCTTCCACGTCTCATTCCTTAAACCTCTGGTTTGCAACAGGTATACTTGGAGGGTTGCCGCTCCTGGCCCTGTGGAGGCAGTCCACGAGGATGTATATAAGGTCCAAGTCATTGTGGATTCTCATTTCCTCAGAGGGTCCTTACAGTACTTAGTACATTGGAAAGGATAGGGTCCTGAAGAGAGACCCTGGTTGTCCGTTACAAACGTCCATGGTCCCCATCTTGTCCAACAACACCATAAAAGATACCTGACATGCCCTGGTGCCACCCTCCCAGGGGTCAGTCTGACACAGACTGAGAACCAGTTGACTGGAGGAAACAACAGAGCATGGAGAGTGCAAGAGGAGACAGTAGGCCACAGGTATAGAACGATGGATAGTCAGCCGGAGCGGAGGTCAGCCTGGAGCGGGTAGTCAGCCAAAGCCAGGAGTCAGACCAGAGCGGGTAGTCAGACAGAGCCAAAGGTCAGACCAGAACCGCAGGCAGTAGTCAGGGATCAAACAGAGCCGGAGTCATACACAGAAATGGAGCATCGGAATCACAAGAGCTATAGTGCACAGGTACACCACGAAAGGGCAAAGGAGTAAAGGCAGGCTGAGGCCTATAAGGCCTAGCATGTAGGCGGAGACTCACTCTGGCAGTTAACAGCGGCCAATAAGAATAGCGAATGTGCCTCAGCGCAACAACCAGGAAGTAATGCAATGTCGCCTGCAAGCACAGTGTCACTGGAGGCGATCACGGGCACCATGATAGTAGCCCCCTTTCAATAATCTCTCCCCCATGGGAGAGATCCAACTTTATTCTGAAATTTAGCATGGAATCTGCGCAGCAGAACAGGAGTGTGAATATCAGACTGATTCACCCAGGAACTCTCTTCAGGACCATAGCCCTTCGAATGTATAAAATATTGAATGTGTCCACTGACTCTACGAGAGTCCAGAATGTTTTGAATTTCATACTTCTAGTGGTCTTGAATGCGCACAGGACCTGGTACCACTGGAGCAGAAGTGTAGCGGTTTCAGACCAAAGGCTGCAATAGGGAAACATGGAAGATGTTGTGAATGTGCATACTTCCAGGAAGGTCCAAGGCATGAGAGACAGGGTTCACTCTCCGAAGTACCCGGAAAGGGCCTACAAAACGTGGAGCCAGCTTATTACAAGGTACTTGGAGATTCAGGTTTCTGGAGGACAACCACACTCTATCCCCATCTTGGAGAACAGGATCAGGGAGCCTCCTGCTGTCTGAATGCTTCTGGTAGCGCTCAGAGGACATTCGCAAGGCATTCTGAACCCGTGCCCATGTGGAGCGAAGCTGCCTAATATGCTCATCCAGAGGCGGAATATCCTGAGCCTGAAAGAAGCCCGGGAGCAGAGATGGTTGGAACCCATAGTTAATCAGGAAGGGAGAGCTCCTGGATGAGGCATTTATGGCATATTTCCTGGCAAACAGCACACGGCAACAGGTCAACCCAATTATCATGATGGTCAGAGGTAAAACAGTGCAAGAATTGTTCCAATTGTTCCCTGGTTGGATCTTTCAGCAGCACCATTCGACTGGGGATGATAGGCCGAGGAAAATTACAGTTTGATGCCCATCTGGTCACAGAAGGCCCTCCAGAACCTTGACACGAACTGACTCCCACGGTCAGAGACCAGAACCGTGGGTACTCTGTGGAGTCGGAACACCTCTCTAGCAAACACCTCAGCCAATTCCTTAGAGGAAGGTAGTCCCTGGAGAGGGACAAAATGAGCCATTTTGGAAACACGGTCCACTATCATTAGTGTGACTGTACACCCCTTGGACAGTGGCAACTCCACCATAAAATCTATGGATACATGTGACCACAGGTGCTCACCATTCAGAACCGTCTGGAGCAGCCCTAGTGGAAGGTGCCTTGGGGTCTTAGCACGAGCACAAACAGAACAGGCCTCCACAAAAACTGTACATTCTGCTCTTAGACTAGGCCACCAAAAGTGCTGAGATACTGACCAGATCATTTGGTCACGACCAATGTGTCCAGCTGCCCTCAAGGAGTGGTATGTCTCCAGTAGTCTGGTACAGAGAGGTTCTGCTACAAAACACTTACCACTAGGTTTTTCTGCTGGAGCATTGCCCTGGGACTCCAGGATCTCCTCGCCCA
Organism: Rhinophrynus dorsalis; assembly: GCA_037306005.1. Taxonomy (NCBI): domain Eukaryota; kingdom Metazoa; phylum Chordata; class Amphibia; order Anura; family Rhinophrynidae; genus Rhinophrynus; species Rhinophrynus dorsalis. The sequence continues at coordinate 4,722,976 of CM074728.1, forward strand.
AAGGAGATGTCATACTAGTGCATATGGTGGCCAATATGCGATCTGGATGAATAATAGGTACAGGTGCACTGTCAGTCTCAGGGTCCGGACCAAGTTGCCTAGAAGAGCGTCAGCTTGAACATTTTTGGACCCTGTGAGATATGAGACCAAAAAATTCAATCTGGACAGGAGTAGTGCCCATCTGGCCTGCCATGGTGACAGTCTATTTGCCTCTGATAGATATGTGAGATTTTTATGATATGTGCAGGAGCTTCCTGTTCCAGCCCTAAATTTCCTCCCCTCTCATTGACACTTAACTCTTTCAGTGCTAGGGGAGGTGGATAATGCATTGCTGAGCGGTGTCAGTGAGTGGGGGAGTGATAGCTTCATACGGATTGCTTTAATTTCTAACATTTAAATAACTCCGAAACTAGCTCTCTAAATGAAGCATGGCTAATAGAGCATATAAGAGATATTAAACATTATTTGAAGGGTTGTTGGTAAAAGGGTCATTTTAATGCAGAATAGGATGAGAAAAGTCACTGTGGATGATGGCACTTGTAGTCCCCAACAGCTGGAGTGCCAAAAACCCTTTGTCTAGACCTTTAGAGATGGAATGGCAGATAGTGCGGCGATTGTGTTTGTACAGCCAACAAGTCTGCCTTTTGTTTCCCAACGCTGTGGAATTATTTAATCTTGGAAGAAGTGATCTCACATCCCAAAGGAGGAGAAAGTGATGATCAGATCAGCTGCTTACATTAAACGTGAATTAGTGCTTTATTCTGAGGCTCAAAAAACAAGTTTACTGTGAGTCTTTTCCTGCTGGGAAAGCAAAGGCTATACCTTCGCTGGTGGGAGAGACTTCACTCAAAGGTTATTATTGCTTAAAGGGATAGTAATGTCAGAAAAAAAGTATTAACTATATGGTAGATACAATTAAAAGAGAGTACTTGCACTTATTTGTATCTCTCAAACTGTTAGGCGCTTTTGCTACACCATCCTATGGAGTTTTATGGTCTACAGACCAGAGCAGTCCATAGGATGGTGTAGCAACAGCGCCACTGTAAATTTTCAGGCCACTGTGATATTGCACCTAAAAAAATTCAAGTTTGAGCTTTTATAATTTTATTAATAAAATATCTCTCAGCAGTGGGAGTACCCTTGTTTTACTCAGGGGGATAAGCCCTACGACATATATTTTTTTACATTTTAAGTATTACTATCCCTTTAATTGGGAGGAGGAAAGGCAGTTTCACTCGAAATGGGCAAGAAGTGGGCAGAATGGATGGAAAGTGGGTTGGCAGAATGGGTGGAACATGGTTGGAACGGTCTGTAAAGTGGTCGGGTTAGCCAGGAAACTCACTTTGCTGGAGAATCGGTCTCTGTCCCGGCACCTTGTAATGTAAATCTAAAAAACTAAGTTTCAGGGGCACAGCGAGCAAGTTTCCAGTTATGAATATGAATCAGTTCTACGTGAGTTGATTTCCCCAAATTAATCTTTAAAATAAGTAGTTTAATTGATGATCGTTTCCTTTGTTATAAACTTTAGGAAATGTTGATAGCTGTTCTCGTTCTTTACATAACAGGCAAAGTTTAAATCCGTCAAAGTGGTCAGTACATTTGCCCTGGACATAAAGGAAGATGGCATCCTGTTAATGGACAGCGCAGGACATCGGAGAGAGGTACAATGCCAGTGGAGGGTTGTATATAAAAATGTCATTATTTTTCTGCATTGTTCAAAGCAAAATATCCTTCTGTTCTATTTTTCTCTCACAAATCTGAAGCTTTCGCTTTCTTACTGCACCTAATTAATCAGCAATTCACCCCCTTCTTTTTAAAAAAAAAAAAAAAAAAAAATTGAAGATTTTGCAGAACCAGTCCACTTGCAAGAAATGGGTGCAATCAAGTGAAAAGATGTATCCTGCTCCCCTTTTAACACTGCGTGCTGGAAGTGTGAATAATGCATGGCAGAGTGCACGCACTGTCTGACACTCTCTCAAATACACACACACACACACACACACACACACACACACACACACACACACACACACACACACACACACACACACACACACACACACCTTAACCACCACACCAGTTGTGTCTGTGGTCTAGATGTAGTAAATTGTTGGAATTTCAGCTTCTGGGGAATAAAACTCCCATCCTTGCCAACTAGCCGTTGGATGGTTGGGGATGATGAAAATTGTTTCTCCAAAAACTGGATGTCTCATATCTGACTACTCCTGCTTTAGTTGGACATCACTGAGGCAGGAAATTGGCTCCTGTAGGCTGTGTTAGGTGTCCCCTATCCCTACGGCATCGCCTATGCCTACTACCTCCCCAGAATGCCCCAAATGATTTCCATTTATATATACTGTGGTTTGTGGGGATTGTGGGTCTAACTGAACATTGCAAACAAAAGGCTGAACATTCACAGTGAACCTCTTAAAGGGATAGTAATACTTTGTTTTAACTTTATTTTGTAGGCATTAAAAAAACATGAAGAACGATATGTCATATCTCTCAAACTTTTATGGTTTGAGAGATATTCACAAGCAAAGTTTCCCCCTCCCGCCCCTTTTACCTAGTGTAAGCCATCTCTTCTCAGATATGGAATCCAGTCCATAGACCAGACAGATAACAGCAGGGGACAATCTTCTTCCTATGAGAACAATGAAAGCCCTGCCCCCCTTGACAAGTTTTTCAGGTTTTTCCCTTATCTTAATTGAAGATTGTCCTTCTCTGCAGTCTACCTGGGCACCTCCCTTCTGATCTGGCTGAACAGTGTTACATCAGTAAAAGGGACGGGAGGGGGATACTTTGTCATTGAATTACTCTTGTACTACAACTCTGACAGAATTAAAATAACACTCTCCATGGCCCCAATACTATGATGATTAATTAGAGATGCTTTTATTATGAAACATTTCTATCCCTTTAAGCAAAAGAGTGTTATAGTCTTGGGATTACTTCAGGGATGCGGTAGCTTGTAAGGATTGTTGCAAGGGGCCCAAAGCAAAGGGCTGATTCTGTTGAAATATTCCCTATTTGTCCCCGATTTACTGATGGCTTCACCACCCCAGTGCCACATCACAGAGCTTCAGCACCAGACAGCAGGGACCGTTTCCTAGCCCGGAGATACTGCCATACTCCTTAACCGGCTTATCCCCTTATGTAATGTCAGTTTTTGTTGGGTATAAATTATTTATATAAGGAAATTAATGAAAATGTTTATTTATATAGCGTCACAAGTGTACACAGCTCTTTAACCCCTTAGGGACCCTTGACGTACCAGGACCGTCACGGTCCTTGAACTACTCAAGGACCGATGACGGTCATGGTACGTCACGTACTTTTTACTTACAGTGCTCTACCGGGAGCGCTGTAAGTAAAAATGGGGCATGAAATTGACCGCTCCAAGATCGGAGTGATCTCTATCAGGCCCCATAGTGACGCGCCAATACACGTGACAGGTCACGTGTACCAGCGCGTCAACGTGCCCCTATGCAGTCATTATGGGACGGAAATGTCCCATAACCTCCGGTCCTTAAGGGGTTAAAATTGAAGGATTTATACAATACAGGGTTACAAGTGCATTGCAATTTAAAACACCGGAAGTGAGGTCCCTACTTGAAAGCTTACAATCTAAAGTGATTTAGGGAGAGATACAGAGTACATAAGGGTTAAGTGTGGAAGACAGTGCTAGAGTTCTGGTCAGGACAAAGTAAATAAATACATTTTAAGTGCCTTGGATACATGAAGCTTTGTTGAGGTGGTGTGATTTTAAACGAGGCATGGACACTGCAAGAGAAGTGCAGCAGTGCAAGCTGGGAAATCCAGACTGGGGGTGGACGAGTATGTCACGTGCTTTGTATTATTTTATTGTACTTTACCCTATATACGTCAGCCATGAGCCGCCTGATTTACACCCATCAGATGGGACACCAGGGTTTTTGAACACCTCAATACCCTGAGTGTTTTCAGATTGCCTCTGGGACAGTGGATGACCCTACTGGGTGTCTTCCATTGTAACAGAGGGCTGGAACAAGGCAAGGGGAAAAACAAAGTCAGAATAGGGAAAAGATTGTCTCATCTTTCCTGTTGGTTAGGGGAAGGTGCCAGCAATGCTGTGATGTCTGGAGGATTCGTAGATCCAGGCTCCTGATTGGCTATCTTCTCCATGGAACTTTCATTGGGGAGGGAGAGTTGATTGCTGTGGCCGACTCAGAGTTCCAGGTGCCTGGGTATAAATTGTAGGTCTGTGTCCTGATGTAGTGTTAGTTGCGCTGTGTATTTTGGATTGGATGCAAGCTCTGGCTGCATTGCAGTATCCCAAGGTGATGATCTGTCTGGTTATGCTGTTATGATCTGCAGAGATCTGCAATAAAATGAGTTGGTGCTTCACTCAGCTTGATGTTGGAGTCTTCCTATAATGAAACCATGGTGGGTCCCATTCAGGCAACTTTCACCACAATTGCTGTTATTAGTGGGATCAAGCTGACCTCCTGGACCGTGACCAACTTACTGTCCAGAGCCCACCAGCTTGAAATCGATGGAGCTTGGAAGCTAAGCAGAGATCAGATCATTGTCTGGTTCTGATCCACGGAACCAGCAGCTTGGTTTCCTGAAGGAGGCTCTGATAGGACCTCCACTACTTCATACAGATCATTTCTCTCCCATCTGGTTTTTCCCAGAGTGTCCAGGTGCATGGCCAGGAGTATCTTGCAATCCTGAGGGACGAGCCCACTGTGGAAGACATAAGGAGGGCTGTGGAACTGGCCAATGAGCAACTAAGATGGAAGCAAGATCAGCAGACAAGCTAGTCCCTGGTCTGTAGTAAGTGGAGCACCATGCATGACAGAACCAGAACCTCCCTGTGGGCTGGAATCAGCGTCACAGTCAGTCTTCAAAGCTTTGACAGAGGGATCCCGGTCTATGGATAAGGTATTTCAGAAAATTGAGCACCAGTGCTTTTTGAATGAGGTTCCGTCCTAAGAATGTGTGCGAGTTCTGGATCTCCTCCTCTCTGAGTGATGGCCTCTGAAAATATATAAGACAACGTGGACTACGGGAGAGTCAATGAGGCCCCCTGTTATGAAGTATCTCCTGTGAGCCACCTATGAAAACTCTGAGGATTGTGACCCAGAGTTGGGGATACCATCAGATGTTTGCCCACTAACTCCAGATGATATGTAAGAACTGGTGGAAAGGAATGGGTGTACACCACTGTGGATGCCATGCAGCAGATTCTCCTTGCAATATCTTCTGGAAAGGTTGCCTAAGTAAATCCGACTTGAATCAGGCACCTGCTCTGGTGAAAGAAGTGATCCATCTGAAGCTGTGATGAGGAAAGATGCCAAGCCTGCGACTTCCCATATGAGATAGGTGCCCATTGGACTATCTCAGCAAGCTTCTGTGCTCCAGGTACAGGAGGAACACGATGGTGCTAATTGTGAAGCCAGCTGGGCCATCTGCAAAACAGAGGGACTTGACCCATGAGAAACCCAATTAGTTAGACTATTACCAAAGCCCTACTGAGACCCTTGAGGAAGATTTACCACATCCACCATCAGACTGGTACACTGGACCCTCTGAGGAAGAAGCCCAGGACAACCTGAGATTCTACTGGGTGATCAGAGCGCCCCACATCTACACAGCAGCCCATCCAGGTTGAAGGCCATCTTGCAGTAGGCTTCAGAGATTCCGGTGCTTTTGGTACTGTGGTAAAACCCCAGTTTGTTAACCCAAATGGTGGAATGTCCATGGAGCTGGCAGGGGTGGTTGGAGCCAGATTCCCCAGGCATGAATTAGCTTAGACTTCGGAGCTGGTGATGGAAATATATAGTTGGAGTGATGGACCATTTTGCTGGCAAATGTGATTCTGGCAAATGATTTTGGGCCGATGGGCTTCCAGTTGTGAACATGATCACCCAGAGCCAAAGCTGTTCCAGCCTACCTGACCAAGAATGAGGAGTGTGTAAAACCCTTCCAGACCAAATCACTGTAAGACCAACCAACCTACTAACCTGACTAGGCCAATGTACCGGACCTTCCCAGCCCCAACAGCCCCCCTGATTTCCTTAACCTCCAGACCCAGACTGCAGATCGAAATTCTGGCGACTGGCACTAGATGCTCTGCTCCCTCCCATACACCCTCTGGGGCAAGCCTCAGGCAGCTTTTCCAATTGCACCGGTGACTGAAGTTCCCGGTAAGAAAGGGAGTCCAGTGACAGGGCAGCCTAGATGGTCCTCCTCCCTGAATCCTCCTCTACAGAGATGGTGACACATGCAGCGACAGGAGAAATAGGGCCATATTGGAATAAATATCAATGGTTAGGGGGAGTGCTGTATCAAGCAACAGTCCCAGAAGATCACTTCCCCTGTTCATTTATCCAACAGCTAGTGTTGCCACAACCTCTCCTGTTGGAGCTGTCTCATGTGGTCTCATTGGTGGGGCATTTGGGTATCAAGAGAACATAGACTTGTCTAATCCAGATCTTCTGCTGGCCAGGGGCCTTACAGGAAGCTGATGAATTATACCAGACCTGCGATCCCTGCCAGAGGATTGGGCCTGCTGGGTGGCCCTCTCAGGTGCCCCTCACAGTGATATATGAGCCATTCTAATGGTTGGCAGTGGATATCCTTGGGCCTTTGCCTAGGCCCAGCTGTAAGGGGAAGAGGTGCATCCTCAGTGTGGTAGACTACACTACCAAGACCCAGAGGCTTTGGCTTGATCTTCTGTATCTACTGCCAAGGTGGGCCTGCCATGTGGCTGTCTTGGGCACCCCTGCAGCCCCTCCTAGTGATAAATGAGCCATTCCAATGGTTGGCAGTGGATGTCCATGGGCCTTTGGCTAGGCCCAGCTGTAAGGGGAAAGAAGTACATCCTCACTGTGGTAGACTACACTACCAAGACCTAGAGGATGTGGCTCGATCTTCTGTATCTACTGACAAGGTGGCTGGCGCTCTGGTGAACATTTACACTCAAGTAGGATTCCCTAATGATATCTTGTCAGAAAGGGGAACTCAATACTTGTCGAAATTGGTATAAGAACCATTGTGGACCTGTGATGTCTGAAGCCTACCTCCTACCATCCCAGACCAATAGCTTGTTTTAATGATTAAAGGATGCTGATGGCATTCAAGGAATCCAAAGAGAACTGGAATAAATACCTGCATATTCTCTTGTGGAGAGGTACAGCCATAATCTACAGCATCTTCCCGTTTTTAGTTACTGTCCAGGTGGACCCCCTAACTTTGTTCAAGGAGTATTTGGAGGGTGCCAAACAGGAGACCGGTACCCCTGTTATCTAGTATGTCCTGAAGTTCAGGGAGTGGATGGAGCAACTCACAGACTGGCTCATATTGATACCCCGATGGACCACCTACCCGTGAGCCTAGCATATTTCCACATTAGACTTATGCAAGGAATATCAGCAGGTGCCCTTAGCAGAGCAAGCCCGTCCCAAATCAGCACATGTCGCCCCATTTTGCCTGTTAAAAGTTTCTAGTAATGCCACTCAGGATGAGAAATGCCTTAGCAACTTTCCAGCAGCTGTCAGACTGGCTAATGGAGCAGTTGCAGCACAGTGCCTGCGCATATCTGAATGATACTGCGTTGTACAGTGCTGCCTGTGATGACCCCCTTGGTGAGGTGCTCAACCAGATACAGGAAGCTACGTTGACAGTACATCCTGACAAATGTCAGATGTGATGGCAGAGGTTCAGTATTTGGAATGCCTTATGTGGAATGTGCAGCTGCCACTAGAACCAGCTAAAGTTGGAGCAGGCCTCCAGTGGCCCACCAAATGAAGAAACTGGTTCTGGCCTTCTTGGGGAACCACTGGATACAACAAGAAATTCATCCCTAATTTCAGCTGTCTTTCCAAACTCCTGACAGACTTCACCAAACATTAGCAGCCCTGCACTGTGATCGGGAGCCCGGAATGTAAATATAATTCCTCTGCATGAAGAACGCTCTCTATACCTCTACAGCAGGGAGATCCCTGGTCCATATGGATTCCTCTACATTTGAACTAGGGGCTGTTCTCAGCCAAGTTAACAACCAATGGGGAGAGCACCCGGTTGCCTACCTCCACTGCAAACTGTTGGACCAAGAGTTCTGGCACAACACGGTGAAGGAGGAATGTCTGGCTATAGTGTGGGCTCTTAAAAAAACATCAGCCCTATCTTTATGGATGGGATTTCACCGTGGTAACAGACCAGGGTAATTGGGGACAACGTCTGCTGCTGTGATGGAGCATCTCTCTCCAACATCATGGTGAGCAATCAGTGGGGAAGCCAGCATCACAATGAGTACGGCTTGTCCTGGCAGGTGGATAAGTGAAGATGACCTCACAGAAAATATATAGTGGGTCTACGGCTGCCCTGTCGAGCAGCCGTCGCGCACTCTTTTCAGGATGGGGGGGATGTGATATGTGGGGATATTGGTCTAACTGAACATTGTAAACAAAAGGCTGAATATTCACAGTGAACATATTTCAGAGGAAGACTGAATGTCCAGTGTTAGGATTACTTCAGAGATTTGATGGCTTGTGTTGGTTGTTTGGGTGAGGAAAGTGAACTTCTTCAGCAAAGAACTGAATTCTGGTGAAATGTGCCCTGTTTGTCCCTGGTTTCCTGAAATCTTCACCACCTAGGTGCCCGCACCAAAGACCTTCAGCACCAGCCTGCAGGGACAGCGTCTGCTATTCAGCACCTGCCCTTTGGACAGTTCCCTAGCCTGGAGATGCTGCTGCATTCCTGAACAGGGTTATACCCGCCTGGCTCATGCCCCTGATTTTTCCGGACAAGTTGGTGGAGAGATTGAATGCAGGTTAAGTCCGTCCTACACCTGAGGTGTGCATCATCTGGATGAGACAGTGATGTAGGATGCGTAATGTCAAATTTTGTTGGATAAATATCTAACCAAATTCTAGAGAGGGTTGTGCTATTTATTATTTAGTTTATTGTATTTTACCCAATCTAAGTCAGCCATGGGCCGCCCCAGTTAAGCCCATCAGATGGGGTGCCAGGGTGTTAACACATCTCAGGGCACACAATGCCCTGAGTGTTTGCAGATTGCCTCTGGGACATAGGTGAATCCTCCAGGGTGTCTTCTATTGTAACAGGCGGCTGGCACCGGGGAAGAACTAAGCCAGGGCAGGGAAGAGATTACCTGCGCCTTTCCTGTTTGTTAAAGGGAATGTGCTGGAAATGCCCTGACTGGCTGATGTGTGCACTTGGTGCAGATCCCAGCTCCTGATTGGCCCTTTCCTTCCCATATCTTTCAGAAGGGGAGAGTTGATAGTTTTGGCCTATTCTTGAGTTTGAGGAGTCAGGGTACAATGTATAGGTCTGTGTCCTGATGTAGTGTTAGTTATGGTGTTTATTTTCGGGGTGGATGCGGGCTCTGGTTCCCCAGGAAGATTCTGTTATGATATGGAAGATCTGCAATAAAATGAGTTGGTGCTTTCACTCCTTTTGATCTTGAATTCTTCCTATTCTGAACCCACGATGGGGCTCATTCAGGTAGAGGGGATTTCGCCACATATTCACTCTGCTAACAATTGCCTCACCTTGTTTGGCTGTGTAACACATGCACATAAATACCCCACGGTGTCAGTCTCATTGTCTCCATCACTTTCCCTCTCCTTGATCTCTGCCGCTCTCACTCTCTTCTTCTCTCGTCTTTGTCACTTGCTCTCTCTTTGCTTTCATTCACACTATGGTATGCCCTTTCCCTCTCCTGCACTCTGTTCCTTCAGGTGCTCTTATGTGGTCTCTCTTGGACACACTTGGACTCTTTCACCTGCCTCCCTCTCTTTTGAATTAACTCCAGGACATGCTTGAAAACAAGGGAAATCTTAAAGGGACAGTAATGTCAGAAAAAAAGTATTAACTATATGGTAGATACAATTAAAAGAGAGTATTTGTACTTATTCGTATCTCTCAGACCGTTATGGTTTGAGAGATATAGGAAAATAAAGTTCTCCGCTCCCTCCCCTTTCTGCTTGACGAGCTGTAAAGCTGTCAGAAGCAGATTTTGGTCACTTGACCAGATGTGGCTCTTCAGCAGCGCCAATATAACAATATCTAAAGATACATACTTACTTTGGAACAGTCTACAAAGTGTGCGTGGTTTGCAAGCACACTTTGTAGACCGTTCCAATGAAGTATTTATTTCTAAATAACGTGATTTCAGCTCTGCTGAAGAGCCTCTGTCTGGTCAAGTGACTGGAATCTGCAGCTGTCAGCTAGATGGCAGACTTGAGTGAAACAGCCAGGAAAAGGTAAATTTAGCAAGTTATATCTCTCAAACTGTAAAGGTTTGAGCGATAAGACTTACATCGATGTTAATCTTTTTTAGTGTCTACAATATTAAAGTGATAGTAATGTTTCATAATAAAAGCAGCTCTAATTAATCATCATAGTATTTGGACTTTGTAGAGTGTTATTTCAATACTGTCAGAGTTGTAGTACAAGAGTAATTTAATGACAAAGTATCCCCCTCCCTCCCCTTTTACTGATGTAACACTGCTCAGCCAGATCAGAAGGGAGATGCCCAGGTAGACTGCAGAGAGGGACAATCTTCAATTAAGATAAGGGAAAAACCTGAAAAACTTGTCAAGGGGGGGCAGGGCTTTGATTGTTCTCATAGGAAGAAGATTGTCCCCTGCTGTTATCTGTCTGGTCTATGGACTGGATTCCACATCTGAGAAGAGATGGCTTACACTAGGTAAAAGGGGCGGGAGGGGAAACTTTGCTTGTGAATATCTCTCAAACCATAAAGGTTTGAGAGATAAGACTTATGTCTTTCTTCATGTTTTTTTAATGTCTACAAAATAAAATAAAGATAAAACAAAGTATTACTATCTCTTTAGATCAACTTCAAATTAACCATTACTATCCCTTTAAAGCATTTGTCCTAGTAAAATATTTTCTAAATAAATAAATAAAGTCCAACTAAACCCAAATGATGCCACTGGGTATTTTTGGCCCATCTGATATGTCTGTGATTTGCATATGTTTGGCATCTCCATTTACCAGTATAACTACTCCTTTACTGTCAGGTCCTTAACCCCTTAACGACCAGCGGTCCCAGGGTGTGTGGTCCGTTAAGGACCAGATATGGAATTTCGGCGTGCCACCCCACGTGACTGATCACGTGGGGCGGCGCACCGAACGGAGGGACTGAAAGAGATCACTCCGGTCTTGGAACGGTCAAATTCAGTCCCCGGTATTACTTAGCGCCCTCCTGCAAAAGCGCGGTGAGTAATAGTACGTGACGTACCAGGACCGTCACTGCTCCTTAAGTGCCGGACCGGCGTGAAGGTCCGGGTACGTCACCGGACGCGAAGGGGTTAAACCCACTGGACGTTTCTAGAGCCAGGTATGAGAGTCTCCATGTGTCTGTGTTGGTAACGAGTCTAATAATAATAATAATTAATAACAAGGGAATTGGGGATTGTTATCTCACTGACTGATGTTCTGAGAAGAATTGGTGCAGTTCTAGAGCAACCCAACTAGGCCATATGGATGAAATAAGTTCTTCAACTTTCTATTGAATTAAATGGAACTCACGTTGGAGATCTCGTTAGCATTTGAAGGATTAAAAGACCCATTTCAATTAATGGGACTTAATAATTGTCCTCTATAGAGCGGTTGGTTTTCTACAGATCTGTTGAGTACATCGGTCTTACTGTGTGTCTTGTTTCCTTGTAGAGCGTCCTAGAGATCCTGCAGCCCAGACTTCTCCCGCTGTCTCTGTGGATCCTAATTGGGAGCGTTATCGGTGGGCTTCTCCTGCTGGCGCTGATCATATTCATCCTTTGGAAGGTGCGTGTCCCAGCCTGGCCTTATTCCTGCCTGGGGTGACAGCTAGGAGTAGAACGCAATACAAGGCAAACAGTGGCACATCACAAGATGGCACAGGAAATTATCAGGAAAAACGGCTAAAAGGGATAGTAACCCCCCCCAACAATGTGACGCCAAAATACAGCAATCATACAAACATACTGAACTCACTTAGTCCCATCTCTCAAACCGTTATGGTTTGCGAGATGTAAGGCAAGACAGACCTCCGCTCCCTCCCCCTTCTCACACGTCCGCTGTATAGCGGACGTCATGAGATCCGGCTTCCAGCACCAGACGGCGGTTCTGCAGGAGCGCTGTCCTCTAGATATCTAAGTATAATTACTTCATCGGTATGGTCTACAACATGTCCCTGGCTTGCAAGCACATGTTGTAGACCATTCCTATGAAGTAATTATATGGAGATATCTAGATGTCAGAACTCCTGCAGAACCACCAAAAGTCAGCCGACCGGATTCTGCCTCTGACAGCTTTACAGCTCGTCAGGCAGAAGGGGGAGGGAGCGGAGGTCTGTCTTGCCTTACATCTCTCAATCCATAAAGGTTTGAGAGATGGGACTAAGTGCGTTCAGTATGTTTGTATGATTGCTGTATTTTGGCGTCACGTTGTTTGGGGGGGTTACTATCCCTTTAAAGCTGAACTTTCATCAGATAACCATAGAGCCGCAAATGATAATTACATTAGCAATATGCACACACCTAGTTTTATTTTCAAGAATAATTGCTGATTTAACTAAAAATATAACATTCTATGCAGACAGACAGCAGCTAGGATCTTGCTGTAGTTGCTCTCTGCCCCTGCGCTGTCGGTCCCTTCCGGTGCCTTTTGTCACAAAGGCATGAAACTCACCAGTCGTGGAGTTTAAGGGGACGGACAGCGCAGATGCAGAGATGCCGGCTCTGCAAGATGTATGTGCTGTTCCCCGCTGTCTGTCTGTATAGAAGGTTCTATTTTTGTTTAATGCCACAATTACACTTGAAAATAAAACTAGGTATGTGCATATCGCTAATGTAATTATTATTTGCGGCGCTATGGTTATCTGATGAAAGTTCCACTTTAACTTCCTTTTCCTACCAAAGAATTAAAGGAACCACAACACCACCTCATATTAATCCTTAAAGTGATAGTAAAGTTTCACAATAAAAGCAGCTCCAATTAATCTTCATAGTATTTGGGCCATGGAGAGTGTTATATCAATACTGTCCGAGTTGTAGTACAAGAGTAATTGAATGATAAAGTATCCCCCTCCCACCCCTTTTACTGATGTAACACTGTTCACCTCAGATGTGGAATCTGGTCAGGACAGGTTACAGCAAGGGACAATCTTCTTACTGTGATCATAAGGAAAACCCTGCCCCCCTTGACAGGTTTTTCCTCCAGTGAAGATTGTCCCTCTCTGTGATCCATCCGGACAGTCTTGCTGCTCTGAGGTGAGGAGTGTTACATCAGTAAAAGAGGCGGGAGGGGGACAGCAAGACTGTCCGGATGGATCACAGAGAGGGACAATCTTCAGTGATCATAAGAAAAACCCTGAAAAACCTGTCAAGGAGGCAGTGTTTTCCTTATGATCACAGTAAGAAGATTGTCCCTTGTTGTGACCTGTCCGGTCAAGTGACCAGATTCCACATCTGAGGGAAGGTGTCTTACACTAGGTAAAAGGGACGGGAGGGGGATACTTTATCATTCAATTACTCTTGAACTACAACCCTGACAGTAATGAAATAACACTCTCCATGGCCCAAATACTATGAAGATTAATTGGAGCTGATTTTATTGTGAAACATTACTATCCCTTTAACCCTCTCAGTGCCAGAAGGGTGTGCAGTGCCCTCTGCCACTCAAAGGGTTAATATCGGCAGAAAGTTCCAATGTCTGCTATGAATCCATATTCTTCTAAATGAATCTTGAATTAATGTTGGATATCATGCACATGGAAGCGTATGTGATCTGGTTGTGGAAATCCATGACCCCAGACTCCCTATGATGCCATTTTTTGGGAATGAAGGAACACTTCAGTGGGAGGGATTTGTGGTCCCGAAGTTCTGCAACAAAGAATCATGTCTCTTTGACATCCAGTGCTAATTAAAGATTAATTTTGGGAGGCCAATCCATGAACGGTTGTTTCATTGAGGCCATCGGGAGTTTCCAGATTAAGGAAAGTGTGTGTGTGTTTGTGTTTGTTTGTGTAGTATTAGGAGGTGCTCATTTTCCTTTAATTCTATGATGACCTATTACTGCATAGTAGTGTCCTGACAATTCTAGACCGGGTATTAGTAGGCCTTGAGGGGGGGAGTTACTAGGACAGGGATGGGCAAAATACAGCCCACGGGCCAATGGAGCTGTCTGGCAGGACATGTACAGCAGATCTCTTATACACTGAGAAAATATCACTATTTGACTTCTTTGTATGGTTAGAATAAGGCATTTTATCACAAAGCACATTTTATACAGTTTATCAATCTAACAGTGCAGAGAGAGAGAACTGATAAAATGTATCGATCTAACAGGGCAGAGAGAGCTCATACAATGCATCAACCTAACAGGGCATAGAGACAAAACTGATACTATGTATCAATCTAACAGAGCAGAGAGACAGAACTGATGCAATATATCAGTCTAACGGGGCAGAGAGACAGAAATGATAAATTGTCTGGGCAGTTGTGTGATCAGAACAATGACCAGCCAGAAAATTCTGTCACTCACTCACATCTCGGTTTAATTATGAACAATGATGTGGCCCTCCTTCTAAAATGAACGCCTACCCCTGAGTGAGATACTTGGACGAGTTAATGCACCAGATCTGATGCTTAAAACCAGCACTGTTATTGCCAGCTCGGGGCTTGTAATCATGCTCATCTCCCTACGAGTAATGGTGCAAGTGGGCTACGCAGTGCCCACAAGTGTCAGGTCTTTTGGGAGCCCACTAGACACCCTGGACTTGAATAAAACAAGATGGAGACGCAGTGGTCTGTTGTTTTCTCATATCAATGTTCTGTTTGTCCTGTCACAGCTGGGATTTTTCACACGGAAGATCCAAGGAGAGGAGACAGAAGAGACGGAGAAGCAGGACCAGTGACCCAGACACAGATCTCCTCCATACAGATATCCTACTGAGGATGAACTGACACTCACCAAGTGACTACAGGGGGCGGACACTAATGTGTGAGCCAGGACAGCTGGACAGAGGTCACACCTGGGGATTTTGGAGAGACCCTCATGGCAGCTGAACCTTATCACAGTGCAGGAGATGTTTATATCAGTGGATCCCTTCTTACTGATTGTCTGGACTCCTAGAAGGAGCAGGGTCAGATCTGAGGACACCCGGGGGACGTTGGCACAAGTGACCTTATGAAGGGGATCACAAACCAAATGTGATACAACATTCAACTGGGCCAACGGGAACACTGTGATGGGAACAGATATGGACGTTAGCCTCAATAAAGACACTAGGATATGTATAAAGTCATAAAAGTAGCAATTCTGGGCCAAACTAACTGCACTTTAGGATAAAATAAATAATCTCCATTGAATTAAATGGGGATTTGAGGAATTTTTAATTCACTCCCTTTGGGGCAGTTTGTTTGTCTCAGAATTGCTTCTTATTTTTATTTTCATTTTGTGTGTAAGATCCTAAGGGCAATATGCTCAAAGACAAAAGTGGAGCAATTCTGAGGAAGCCTAATATAATAAAATACCTAAATAAAAATTCACCAATCCACACACACACACTGTCCGACACCCCAGCCTTGCTCCACTGTCCCACTGGTATCCACAGACCCATACATACACTGTCCGACACCCCAGCCTTGTTCCACTGGTATCCACAGACCCACACATACACTGTCTGACACCCCAGCCTTGCTCCACTGGTATCTACAGACCCACACATACACTGTCTGACACCCCAGCCTTGTCCCACTGGTAGTCACAGACCCACACATACACTGTCTGATACCCCAGCCTTGTTCCACTGGTAGTCATAGACCACACACACACTGTCTGATACCCCAGCCTTATTCCACTGGTAGTCACAGACCCACATACACTGTCTGACACCCCAGTCTTGTTCCACTGGTAGTCACAGACCCACACATACACTGTCTGATACCCCAGCCTTGTTCCACTGGTAGTCACAGACCCACACATACACTGTCTGACACCCCATCCTTGTCCCACTGGTAGTCACAGACCACACATACACTGTCTGACACCTCAGCCTTGTTCCACTGGTAATCACAGACCACACATACACTGTCTGACACCCCAGCCTTGTTCCACTGGTAATCACAGACCCACATATACACTGTCTGATACCCCAGCCTTGTTCCACTGGTAGTCACAGACCCACACATACACTGTCTGACACCCCAGCCTTGTTCCACTGGTAATCACAGACCCACACATACACTGTCTGACACCCCAGTCTTGTTCCACTGGTAGTCACAGACCCACACATACACTGTGTGACACCCCAGCCTTGTTCCACTGGTAGTCACAGACCCACACATACACTGTCTGACACCCCAGCCTTGTTCCACTGGTAATCACAGACCCACACATACACTGTCTGACACCCCAGTCTTGTTCCACTGGTAGTCACAGACCCACACATACACTGCATGATGCCCCAGTCTTGTTCCATTGGTATCCACAGAACCACACATACACTTCGTGATACCCCAGTCTTGTCCCACTGGTGTGCTTGTTCATGGAATCCTGGTTCTCCACGGAAAGCAGTCTCAGGACCACTGGTTTAGGAGATTAGAGTATGCAGGCAGATAACCACGTTTCTTCGTTACCAGGTAGCACTAACACCACCTAAGTGTTGAACAATAAACACAGGACACATCTGCCAGCAACTGTTCTAATCTCAGCCTGTTAACCGTTTAAGATTTATAGGGGTGTGTGGTGCATTGTACATCCCTGTGGCCCTTAAAGGGTTAAAGGATGAGAGGTTTATTTAAAAACAAACAAGCATGTGTAGGCCTTTACCTGCTTCAACAAGTGATGGGAGGTGCTTCATTCAAAAGTTATCACAGTTCACAAAATGGAAGGGTTGCCATCATCACGTTCTATGTAGAAATGTGGCTAATTGCTATCATAGTGACACTGTTTTTTGTTATCAACAGTGCCACCTCGTGCCCATTCTGTATGCTAAAATTCAGTTCCCCATGGAATGTAATAGTAATAGGCCCACTACTTTTGTGACAGTTTTAAACGGACAGTAATGTTGTAAAGTAAATGCACTGTTGATTATTCTTCATAGTTTTTTTTGCCCATGCGCAGCATTATTAAAATATTGTCCGATTTGTAGCTCAAGAGTTATTAAAGGGATAGTAATAGTTAATTTTACATTTATTTAATAATGTAGGCATACAAAATATGAACAACGATGTAAGTCTTATCTCTGAAACCTTTATGATGTGAGAGATATTCCTCAGTAAAGTTCTCTCTTCCTGGCTGTTTGAGAGAAGTCAGCGCTCTAGCTGACAGCTGCAGATTCTGCTCAACTAAACATAAATATTTAATTGGAACGGTCTACAAAGTGTACTTGCAAACCAAGAGCCTCCGTCCGGTCAAATGACCAAATTCTGCAGCTGTCAGCTAAAGAGCTGACTTCTCTCAAACAGCCAAGAAGAGGGAAGTTTAGCGAGGTATATCTCTCACACCATAAAGGTTTGATAGATAAGACTTACACAGTTCATATTTTTTATGCCTACAATATTAGATAAACATAAAATTAACTGTTACTATCCCTTTAAGTTATAAAGTGTCCCCTCCCACCCCTTTCAGTTACGTAAGTCTGTTCACCTCTGAGCAGTAAGACCATCCGGATGGATCGCAGCGAAGGACAATCTTCAGTGATCATAAGGAAAAACCTGTCAAGGGCGGCAGGATTTTCCTTATGATCACAGTAAGAAGATCATCCCTTGCTGTGACCTGTCCGGTCAAGTGACCAGATTCCACATCTGAGGGGAGGAGGCTTACATTAGGTAAAATGAGCAGGAGGGGACCCTTTAATCCCTTAAAGACCCATGACGTACATGTATGTCACGGGGTGTAGGTCCCTAAAGGACCGAGGACATACACGTACGTCATGGAATTCAGGGCTCCCCATGGTCCTTAAATGCCAGCCGTGTGCATGTGCGTCCGGTCCTTAAAGGGATAGTAATACTTGGTCTTATCTTTATTTTATTTTGTAGGCATTCAAAAAACATGAAGAACAATATAAGTCTTATCTCTCACACCTTTATGGTTTGAGAGATATTCACAAGCAAAGTCCCCCCTCCCACCCCTGTTTCCTAGTGTAAGCCATCTCTTCTCAGATGTGGAATCCAATCCATAGACCAGACAGATAACAGAAGGGGACAATCTTCTTCCTATGAGAACAATGAAAGCCCTGCCCCCCTTGACAAGTTTACCTGGGCACCTCCCTTCTGATCTGGCTGAACGGGGGGGGGGGGTACTTTGTTTGTGAATATCTCTTAAACCATAAAGGTTTGAGAGATAAGACTTATATCGTTCTTCATGTTTTTTTAAAGCCTACAAAATAAAATAAAGATAAAACGAAGTATTACTATCCCTTTAAGGGGTTAAAACTTAATAACACTTGAAGTACAAATTGGACAATTTTGTAATAACGCTGCTCCTGGACAAAAAAAAAACATGAAAATTAAATCTACGGGGCATTTATTTTACAACATTACTATCCCTTTAAATAACATTTGAATAAAGCAATTCCCAGCACGCCCTTGTTTTATTTGGCAGGAAATGCCCTACAATATGTTTCTTTTTCCACGATTGAAGCTTACTGCTGCTTTATAGTATAAAAGTCTCTTTCTCTTACGTCCAATATGGAACACAGGTACCGTGGGGTTAAGTCCTTCCTCCTGGAGGGCAGGGCACAGCACAAAAGACAGTGCCTTTGGGGTAAAGGCGCCTTCCTTTTTTCTCCAGCTCATCCTCCCACCTATTTCCCAGAATGCATGTGTCCCACGAAGCAGTTGAGGGAGTGGTGTCCATCTCTTTAAATATGGGGCTGTATAGTCCCCCATTAGGCAGGCTCCTATCACTGGACTTCCCTTGAGTTGGATTGGCCAGTTCTCAGGTGCTGTGTGGACCCTTCTTGTCCTGTGGAAGTTGACTTACTGATAAGTCTGTTACCCATGACTGACTCTCCCTGAGATTCTGCCCTTACCTTATGAAGGAAGCCTAAAGGCAGAAAATCGGTAAGTAATATTTTGAGTGCCTTGGTCCACTGTATGTCCCATTCTTACACTCATGTGTACTTATAAGAAACTTATGCGGTCACTTCTAGCTCTGTTTTTCTCTTCAGGGAATCTGTATGTACAGACTGCTGATGTCCTAAGATAGTTAACCCATTCTCTGCTATTGTGGGTCTACCTTGTTTTTGGGTGCTTTGGGGGAGGGCTTATTTCTGCTCCTTCACTACTAGGACATTCATTATCTCTCTCCCCCCCATGTGTCCCTGGGGGTTTGAGTTTTTTCCCTTTATTTTTTAAATTGGGCTGATTTTCTATGCAGCGGTTTCTTTAAGAACTGGAGACCACTCACAGCCATCTTTGTTCCATTTACTTCTATGAGAGAAGATTCTTCAACTGTTTCTCCTCGTGTTTTTTCATCTGGTCAACATTCAGAGTGTCCAGGGGGAATGCCATAGCTGGACTTACAGGCAATTACGAGGCAACAAGGAAGGGAGAAGACTACAGTTCCCATAATGCCCAGTTTCCCTGGCTTTCTTCTGACTGGCTGGCACGCTTACTGGTGGCCACCTTACTTCTGCCTGCTTATCCTACACAGAGGCTGACTCTCCTTGCTCTCTCCTTCAGTTTAACCCTTTGCATGCCAGATAAGTGCATTTTTTGTATTTCTGGGGACCTTGCTTTAAACTCTGAACACTTAATGTAGTTCCACTAGATTTAGACACACTCTCTGGGGCATGTCTGACACAAAGAGGCATATGGGGAAATCCAAGGCTAAGGATTCAGGGGCTTCCCTCACTCCCCTTACCCACTGTTCCTCATGCCATACTGGGATTCCAAGGGAATACTCTGGGTCTTTATACCACTCCTGTGCTGTGCACCCTACCACTCCTCCAGCACTGAACAAGAGCCTTCATGAGTTAAAATACTACTTTCATCAGTGGCACAAATCTCTTCAGTTCAGCGGGTTCTCCATTCTTGGAAACCTCTGCCCACCTTCAAACTGGTTGACCCTGTACTCAAAGGGCATCCTCTAAGGAAGAGCTGGACTCAGGTGATGATAAGCACATGGACTCTTCTTCTTCCTATGGAGATTCCTACGAGGCTGATCCAGGCCCTTCAGGTCACTGACACCCACATTTTCCAGAGGCACAGGAAGGACTTCCCTGTTTTCCTACCAATAACACTCTTGATCAGATCCTTATGGGTAAGGACTTTTCCATAATAAACACTTCTCTATGCTATACCCTTCTACAGCTGAAGCTCTGGAGCAATGGGCTTCTCCCTTTGCCATTGACCCCATCTCACTCTTGGCGAAGAACACTGCCCTTCCCTGCCAGATACTGCAGGTTTCAAGGACCAGGCTGATAAGAGACTTAACTCCTAACTCAAGGCCAATTTTGCAGCCACCGGGGGCAGCACTGCAGCTTATTTTTGCCTCTTCCTGGGTCAATAGGGCCATTGCCTTCAGGTCAAGGCTCTCTTTGGGCCAGATCACTGGTGACACTACTGGTTGTAAGAACACTTTGTTGTCTTAACTTTACACCAAGTGGTCCTTTCTTGCAAGGAAAACATGTGGATTTTGTTCCTCTGCCAATCAGGCGCAACCCCCTCGGATCAACAGCACCGTGCTACAAAGCCCAGACAAACCTGGCAGCCCAAGCAGTCAGCTGAAAAGTCTGACAAATCAACCTCTGCATGACTCATGGAATTGTGGTCCATCCTTGCCTGTAGGGGAAAGTTTATGTCTTTTTTGAGAAGCCTGGGTATCTTCCATGATGGACCAGTGGGTCCATCAGAAAGGTACTGCATAGATTTCAGATCCCTTCCCCCATATTGCCGTTTCCACTCTACTGGAAAAAACATTCTGGTGACGGTCCTAGTCCAAGAGCACTTTTGAGGTATCTATTGCAACCTTTTTGTGGTTCCCAAGAAGGATGGTGGCTGCTGTCCTATCCTGATCCTCAAATGATACGTGGTCTTTACGAGCTTCAAGATGGAATCTGCGTTCTGTCATTGTATCGATGTGCCCAGGGGAGTACCTGGCCTCTCTGGATCTTCAGGAAGCATACCTACACGCATACCTGATCCACCCAAACAGGCAATGCTACCTGCATTTTGCTTTCGGCTCCAATTACTACCAGTTCTTGGCTCTGCTGTTTGGCTTGGCTTCACGCCCATAATCTCCACACAGATCATGGCTGCCTTCGTCATGTACATCCATGCTCTAGGCTTTTTTTGGACTCCATATTTGGACAATTTCCTGCTGAAAGCTCCTTCAGAAGAACTCCTGGCTTACCATATCCAAGAGTGTGCCGCATTCTGATGCATCACACTGGATTATCAATCTCAAAAAGTCTTCTCCAGTCCCATTCCAGGATTTGGTATTCTTGGACATGATGTTTGACACCCTTCAGGGGAGGGTCTTTCTCACAGAGCAGAAGATTCAGATTCTGTTCCAGGACATGTCTCAGGCACTGGGGTGGCAGTCAGCCACGATCAAGGACTACATGAGTGTCCTGGGTCGGTTGGTGTCTGCTCTGGAAGTGGTCCCTTACTCACAGTTCCACACAAAGGGAACTTCAGAGGGACATCCTTCGAACGTGGCCCTGGAATCCACAGCATCTCTCCTATCAGATAACCATGACTCTAGAGGCCAGGGAAGACCTTCACTAATGGCTCCATCGGCCACACCTGGTGAGAGAGAGGCCCTTTGTCATTCCAGAGTGGACCTTGGTAAATACAGATGCCAGCCTGAGAGGCTGCAGTGTGATCTTGAGGTACTTAGGTGCCCAGGGCATGTGGACATCATCATTCTGGAGCTCAGGGTGATTCATCTGGTTCTCTTTCATTGGTCACAGGTACTTGTGGGGATTCTGGTGAGAGTTCAATTAGACAACACCACGGCCATGGTGTATATCATTTGCCAAGGGGGAACCCTCAGTGAGATAGCATGGAGAGAGGGGAAGAATCTTGCATTCTAGCCATCTCAGTCATACACACCCAGGAGTGGTAAACGTACTGGCAGACTTTCTCATCTTCAAGACGTAGATCTAGGATACTGGGAAACGCCTTCTACCTGATAGCTCACCACTGAGCGATCACAGCGATAGACCTCATCACGACCAAGAAGAACAGGAAGATTCCAATGTTCTGTACTCGCATGATGGATGTCCTTCGTGATGGATGCAATGTCCTTCCCATAGAGTTTACATCTGTCCTATGGGTTTCCCCGAGTCTTATCATCCCCAGGGTGATCTGGAAGATCAGGATGGACAAGGCAGTGGTTATCCTAATCACTCCATTCTGGCCCTGGAGGGCATGGTTTGCAAACATAGTTGGTCTGTCCATTCAGGATCTGATCTGCTTGCTGCCCAGAGTGGATCTGTTGGCATGAGGATATGGAGAGGCTGGCCAGCTTGGCTCTTGAGGCCACCATTCTGAAGAGGAAAGAATTTTTTTGAAGACTACCTTATCCTGGTGTTTCACCAGGATAAGGTAGTCCTTCATACTTCTTAGCAGTTTCTTCCTAAGGCTGTCCACAAGTCCAGCATCAATCAGGAGATCATTTTGACTTCTTTTTGCCCTGACTCTGCTTCCACTCAGGAGAGGGATCTCCACCAGTTGGATATTGTGCTTTTACGAGTTATGTGTACAGCGCTAAGCCTTTTACTAAGGCTGACTCTCTTTTTGTTTGAGGGTCCTAGGGTGGGTCAGCCTGCATCCAAGATAACCATTCCTCTTGGATTAAAGCCACCAAACGGCAAGTGGATCCAGAACAGCCCTAGGAAACTCTGGTATCATGGAGACGTGTGAGAGGACTTTTCTCCTTGTTGTTCCCAGAATCTGAGATGCTTTGGTATTTCTCCATAGATTGGATGTAAGAGAAAATAGGATTTTAGTGTTCTTACCTATAAAATTATTTTCTCTACAGTCCATATGGAACACAGATCTCCCACCTAGAGTCCTCTTAGGATCTTAATCATGGGAGATTTTCTTTTCTATATACCTGCTTATTTCTTTTTACTGTGGCTATTGTCACAGACATTCTGGGAATAGGTGGGGAGTTGAGCTGGAAGAAGAGGATGGAGTCTTCATCCCAAAGACCCTGTCTTTTGTAATGCACCCTGCCCTCCAAGAGGAGGGACTCAACCCCGTGGTACTTGTGTTCCATATTGGACTAAAGAAAAAAAAGGATTCAACAGATAAGAACACTAAAATCTTATCTTCCCAGTCAAGTAATTCTCTGGTCCAGTCCTTGACACTCCAACAGGTCTGGACCCTTTGAATGCCAGGGTGGCATCACATATGTTGCAATGAGTGGGATACTGATTTGGCACCGAAAAGATTAAGGAAACCTGACCAATTAGCGTGGAGGGACTGGAGCTGAGACTCGCTGATTTAGCCCTAATAGAAAACCATGTGTGTTACAGATGATGTCAATGTTGTCACTTCATGAGAAGCAAAGAAAGCAGAGGATTCCCCCCAAAAATGATAATCTCATAGAAAATAGCAAAGCTGTTCTGGTAGAGCACAAATGAGAAAAATGGTCTGTTCTTAATAGGATCTCCTCATGTGCGGGTGGGGTAAGAGAAGGATAGGTATCATGGTCTGATGGAAACACTTGCTCCTTCTACCTTACCCATGGGGGGGGGGGGGGAGTCTTGCCAAAAAGGGCTGTGGCACTGGGGTTGGTTGGAATTGATGCCACACGCCTTAAGCAGGAATCTACTTGTCTAGCTCAGAACCAGGCAAACTTTGTCTCATTGCCTTCTGCCAGAGTGACCGGTTCTCTAACCCTGCTCTAGACCAGTGGTTCTCAGCCTGTGCCCTCAGTGGCTACTAACAGGCCAGGATTTGAGAATTTCCTTTTAAAAGCACAGGTGAGTTAATCAATGTGAATGAGCCTCTGATCACCACACTTGTGTTCTAGCAGGGAAATTCCTAAGTCCTGGCCTGTTAGTGGCCACTGAGGGCATGGGGTGAGAACCTCTGCTCTAGACCACGCATGGCTCTTAAATTATTACTGAGCCACTAGTGTATCTAATGTGGTTCTCGCTACGGCTTTTGTTTAGGAATCCGGATTCTGCTGTGGCTGTTTTACCTTTATCCCTGCGTACAGGGAGTGGACTCTGCTGCAAAACTGGGTTTCTTATCCTAAGCAAAAAAAAAAAGAAAAAAAAAAAAAAGAACATTACATCATTAGAGCCACCGGAGGTTCAGAAATTTGAACTGCAGTACACTCAGGGTTCACAAAGCCGCATTGTTACAGTAGTGCTTAGTTATGGAGGCAGTGGTCGTGTAATATTCACCCATGGATGGATTGTGAAACAGTAAGCTTCAGAAGCTGCGATAGGAAAAGAGAGCCTCGTCTCAAAGCAGCTGATGTTGCCGCTACCAATCAGCGGGCTGTGGAAGCAGCAACCGCAGATCAGTGGGCTTTGGAAGTAGCAGCCGCCACCAATCAGCAGGCTATGGAAGCAGCAGCTGCCACCAATCAGCGGGCTATGGAAGCAGCAGCTGCCACCAATCAGCGGGCTATGGAAGCAGCAGCCGCCACTGCCACCGGTTAGCGGGCTTTGGAAGCAGCAACAGCAGTCACCGCCGATCAGCGGGCTTTTTTCGAAGCAGCAGCAGCTGCCGCCACCACCAATAAGCGAGCTTTGGAAGCAGCAGCACCACAAGCACAGAGAGTTGCCAATGATATAACAGGCCCCTGTCCCAAAGCAGCAGCGTCTCCAGGGATGGACTGTGACACAGCGGACCATAAACCACGACGCCTTGCTCAGACCCTCTAGTACCGGTCGCCTCAATATCCTTGTTGTGCTGGGATTGCTCTATACAGACGGGAGGGTGGGACTGGTGTACGTTAGGTGTGTGTATATATCCAAAGAATAAATGAATATACCCGTGCCTAGCATTAACTCCTTCCAGTGCTTGGCGCAAGAGTTAAACTGTATCATTATAATGCTCCAGCAAGTAATGAGATTAAAGCAGTATCAGTAAATGGAACAACACAAAAAAAAAAGCAATTAGGGCAGACCAAAAGGGGTTAAGAAAAGTAGTTTGAACAGCACTCAAAAAAAAAAATTTAGTTAAAAACCACACTCAAGGGGTTAAAAAAATTAAAAATAAATAAATATATATATATATATATTTTTTTTTTTAATAACTATTGGATACTAAAATTAGGACAGCACTCAAGGGGTTAAGAAAAGTAGTTAGAACGGCACACATGGGGGGGGGGGAGGAAAGCACAAACAGCACACAAGGGGTTACAAAAAGTGTGAACAGCAGCACTGAAGGGGTTAAAAAGTATGTAATCAAACTGTGTTTAGGTTAAAAAGAAAAAAGAAACAGCACACAAGGGGTTAAAAAGTGTGAAGAACAGCACTGAAAGGGTTAAAAATGTATGTAAAACAGTGTTTAGGGAAAAAAAAATAGAACAAACAGCACACAAGGGGTTAAAAAAGTGTGAAGAAGCACTGAAAGGGTTAAAAATGTACGTAATTAAACAGTGTTCAGGGGGGGGGGAAAAAAAAAATTTGAACACAGCACACAAGTGGTTAAAAAAAAGTGTGAAGAACAGCACTGAAAGGGTTAAAAATGTATGTAATCAAACTGTTCACAAAAGTATCTTTAATAGATCCTTATAATGATAGTCTTCTATAATAAAGTGAAAACTATGTTTCTTTCTACATTCTTAAAGTGATAGTGTTCTCTCTCTCTATATATATATAGTTTCTTTCTACACTCTTAAAGCGATAGCGTTCTTTATATATATATATAGAGTTTGTTTCTTTCTACACTCTTAAAGTGATAGCGTTCTCTATATATAGTGTTTCTTTCTACACTCTTAAAGCGATAGCGTTCTCTATATATAGTGTTTCTTTCTACACTCTTAAAGCGATAGTGTTCTCTATATATAGTGGTTTTTTTCTACAGTCTTAAAGCAACAGTGCTCTATTATGCTCAGTGTTGGTAGCACTTCTATTCGTATATCACTTTCGATAACCTTCTTGCCACAACATATGTATTCGTTTTCTGGTACCTTCACGCCACAACACGTACCGTTATCCAGAACCTTCACGCCACAATGTGTTAAGAGGACCCTGACCATCTCACATGGCACCACGATCAGGGCCCCCCAAAGCAGAGCAGTTACCAGCACCCCACAAACACAAGGAACCCGATCCAAGACACCCACTCGCCCCTGGAGGGTGCCTGTGTATTCGCCCAGCACGGGGATTCTATACACAGGCACCAAGCAGGAGGAGCAGGGCCTTGAACCAGGAACCTTGCGTTTGTTGGGACACTGTTCCTGCCCTTGAGCCACCGCAGACTCAGATGTAAATTGCTGGAATCTGGGCGCATTTATCTACTGCAACCAATCAGAACGCGCAATAAAGAGATCAGTGGTCTACTTTACCCTTCCAGTTTAGCAGGAGAAGGGATTTGAACCAGGAACCTTGCATTTGTTGGGACGCTGTTCCTGCCCTTGAGCCACCGCAGACTCAGATGTACAGCAGTGTAATCTGGGCGCATTTATCTACTGCAACCAATCAGAACTCGCAATAAAGAGATCAGTGGTCTACTTTACCCTTCCATTTTAGCAGAAGTAGGGATTTGAACCAGGAACCTTGCATTTGTTGGGATGCTGTTCCTCCATCTGAGCCACTGCAGACTCAGATATAAAGAAGTATCATCTGGGCGCATTTATCTACTGCAACCAATGAGAACTCGCAATAAAGAGCACACTAGCTTATTTTACTCTTTCAGTTTAGCAGGAGATGGGAACTGAACCAGAAACCTTGCCTTTATCAGGACTCTATTCCTGCACTGGAGCCACTGGAGACCCAGATGTACATTCTTTTCATATGGTTGCATTTATCTACTGCACACAATGAGCATTCACAATAAAGATAGCACTGGTCTATCTTACCTTTTCACTTTAACAGGAGACAGGAGTTGAACCAGGAACCTTTCAGTGAATCAGAAACCGTTCTTTCAATTGAGCCACTGGAGATTCTGAAGAAAGGACGTTTTCTCTGGACAATTTATCATCTGCCACATACTTGGGCCTTGTAATAAAGAGATAATTGGCCTAAATATATCTCCAATTTGAGTGAAGAGGGATTAGAACTAGGAACCTTGCATTAAAATCAACACTGGTGCAACTCTCGTGCCACCAGACATTCTAATGGCACCCTATGTTATTGGTGCAAATTTATCTCCTGCTGCTCAACTGGAATTTACCATAAAGACAACACAACAACAAATATTCATTCAATTCCAGAATAAAGAGGTTAGAAACAGGAACCTCATGTTGAGTAGACCACGAGTCTTATCCCAGAGCCACTGTAGACTGTAACGTGTAATAAATCTCAGGGTGCATTTATCTACTGCAACACATTCATAACTTAGAATAAAAAGAACAGCATCTACATTATCCCACCAAATCAGAATAGATCCTACACTTGATCCACTGGATATTCTGATGAGACAACCTGTTCTCTGGGAACATTTATTTACTGTAACACATTCTCTCTTCCATAAAAAGACCAGCTGTCTGTTTACTCCACTGTCCCTTTCAGACAGAGCACAGAACAAATCCAAAAACCTTCCGTTAGAGAGGCTACTGTCCTTTCCTGTTAGTCACTAGAGACTCTTACACAACCTACGCCTTTATTTTGTGACTCCTGTGTGTACGACAGAATATAGATGAAGTGCCCAGAAAACAATTAAGTCTTGCAAAACAAAAGCAATACATAAAATGGAAGCACGTAATGCAGTAGTCAAAACTAAAGCCAGAAACCTAATGCATAATTCACTGCCTTTCAGGTACCTGAGCCACCAGAGACTCTACTACATCACTGTAATCTGTGTGCCTTTGATTTGTGAATCCTGATTGTATCAGTTACTCTGACACCGTCCTGCAGGCAGACACACACAAGCAAAGCAGTAGAGAGAGGAAGGTAAATTATTGACTCCAACGACACAGAGCAACACAACACCCCCACTCATACCTACCCCCTGGTTCAAATCACCAGTATAGCTGGCAAATGTCCGTTAACTCACTTTTCTACTTTGTTTATAATGCACCATTGGCGCGATGCAGGAAACGTGCGCGATCACTATTTCCCATGTGAAAACCACTAGGGAATAGGTGTGTGCATGATTTTGTTGAATTGCGCATGAAACTTCAAGATTAGCGAACGGCTGCGGATATTTATTTTTTGTGGGCGTGGCTAAGATTAACGGATCTGGGTGAGTGGAATAGCAAATGCGCCTAATGCAAGAACTGCTGTTGCAAATTATTTTATATGTCTGTGTAGTCGTAAAATGGAATTTTTTATGCGCAATTCAAGATGCGGTCGGTATTTAGCTTCCTGGATTACAACATGCATAAAATCTATCTGCGCACAAAAATGCCTTTATCTCATGCAAACGTTTCATGAATCACGCCACATGTTACTCCACAGCACTGTGAAAGAAAGAAAAAAAAAAAAAATGGTACAGACTAGCATTAGAACACTCATTAGATAATGCTGTCTAGAGGAACGTAATTTGTGACACTGATTTAAATACCTCCAGTCGTGTGAAGTGCAGTGGAGGGGGATAAAATGTGCATATCAGAAGATTACACATTACTGACATTATAAACAGACATCAGGTACAATGCTTGTACTTCAGAGTCACCGCTTTCTCAAAATGTCCGCTCTTCTCCATTTTCTTTACCGCTTTAAAGGGATAGTAATACTTCGTTTTAACTTTATTTTATTTTGTAGGCATTAAAAAACATGAAGAATGATATAAGTCTTATCTCTCAAACCTTTATGGTTTGAGAGATATTCACAAGCAAAGTTTCCCCTCCCGCCCCTTTTACCTAGTGTAAGCCATCTCTTCTCAGATGTGAGTCTGGTTGTATGACCAGACAGATAACAGAAGGGGACAATCTTCTTTGTATGAAAACAATGAAAGCCCTTCCCCCCTTGACAAGTTTTTCAGCTTTTTCTGTTATCTTAATTGAAGATTGTCCCTCTCTGCAATCTACCTGGGCATCTCCCTTCTGATCTGGTTGAACAAGGGGGGGATACTTTGTTTGTGAATATCTCTTAAACCATAAAGGTTTGAGAGATAAGACTTATATCGTTCTTCATGTTTTTTAATGCCTACAAAATAAAATAAAGTTAAAATGAAGTATTACTATCCCTTTAACAGTCGTGATTTTGCAGCAATCCTCGTTCATGTTAATCCTGGTCATCAATTACGATCCCCAAACACCTTTAAGTAACTGCACGCCCTAATTCAGCCCATAGGTATCAGTATCTGCATGCAGTGCAGTAATTTAAACTTGTCCCCATTATGGAAGAGGAGGAAAAAAAAAAAATAAACATAAATTGTTGGAACATGAGCTGGTGATAAAAGGACAGCACTGTCAAAACTAAATCTGTCACAGGTGAAATCATGCTGCAAACAGTTGATTTATATTTCCATTAAAACTTCTGACAATTATTTATCAAACACCACGCTCATGCTTCCCTCTACTAATAGTAGTTTGCAATGTCTTCTCAAAGTTTAAACTGTGTTTATATTTTGTTGGAAAAGCCAACAGCGATCAAACAAATTAAAGGTGACCGCTAAAAGTCGATATATGTATTTTAAACTCACAACTGAGTTGACAACACTGGGGAGTTCCAATATTTAGTCCCCATAAGGTCAACCATGGAGAGCGTCACAATACAAAGACAATAAAACACGCTCTAGAACACAAATATATTTACAGCCATCCGGAAACAGGCCAATGGCTAACTTACTCCAGAGGAAGTATCTTAGGTTATGAAACGCGTTGTTATTTTTGATGTGGTATTATAGAATAAAACGTTTTTACTGTACTATTGTTTTTTGTTCGTGTTTTTTTTTTTAACATTAATTATGTATTTTAAACTGGTCCATGTTGCTGTTGTACAAGTACTGCTGTTACAGTATTCCTCTCCGTTCCATTGTTTGGAATTAAAGTGGGCAGAGCTTATAACCCTTTGTGTGCCAGAGGGGTACCCAGCGCAATGCATTGCGTACCCCTCTGGCATTCAAAGTGTTACAACAGATTTTGTTTAGCCCCATATTCCTGTAGATCCAGTCTTTCATATGGGACAGCGATGGAGGTGAAGACATGATAACCAGCCTAGGGTTTATACCAGAAAAACAACAATATATACTAAGAGGCAGTATAGTAGTCTCAAAGCCATGTCAGTATGATTTCTAATATTTTATATACACACACAAACCAACTACACGTATAAGGCTTTGTCAGCATTGTTGCTCATTGTTCTTACATCTATTTTTCACACATTACCCTAATAAAGGAGGGTCAAACCATGATCACTTATTAAGACTCTGTTTCCCCTATGACGGTACAGTGGAAAAGTATGCAAACAATGAAGTAATACGGCTTAAAGGACCATGGCGTGAGAACTTTTCCAGACTAATTTCAGATACCACTACATTGCTCCCACATCCAGTATCCTTCTTCATACAGACTTGCTTGGTGCTTTCCTGTTCCTCAGTCCATCCTACATGAGCGGCAACTTCCTTTAAGACTGAACACAAGTTGGAATTCCCTGTGCGCCACATTCACGATTTATCACCACTGGTCCTGTTATTGCTACTTGCTTGCAACAGCATGGTCCAGTACCTGTCCTGAAAAGAGGAGGGAGACTCTGGGCCAAGGCCATGGTTATTGATAGCACCCGCTGCTGTTCATCTCACCATCTCTCATTGATGATACTGGTCACTCACAGATCCTGTCACACACCTACTTTCAACTCGGGAGGGGGGGGGGGGGGAGAGAGAGAGACATCCCCTCTGGTACGCTACAGGCTAAAGTTATTTGTTCAAAGGATCTAACTTTAGGACAAACCAATTAGATGACAGAAGGAAAACAGATACACTATATGGTGCTCACTAGTGTAAGACTGAGGCCTGTATTTGTGGGACAAGCTGGAGGACTACTTAAACCTCCAGCCCGTCCCACTAGGTCTCTATTCCGGTGAGTCACTCCCCATCTCAAATCCCCCCCCCCCCTTTTTCAATTCACTATTTTATTACAAGGTGAACCCTCACTTCAGGTTTACTGAACATCCTACACTCTCCGCCTTCGCATAAGCGGAGGTGCTGGCACAAGGTTTCATAACCAAACGTTATCTTCTCTAGCACGGTAAGGTCCGACCATAAGTAATCATTAGACTTTCGTTTACTAGATCCCTATATGTGCTCTATTTTCACAAAATTAGATGTAAATTATAAATCCCACACACATGCTTTCTTTATATTCAAAATTGTGAACTTGGTACCATTTGTCACTATTACCCATTCTGTGTCTAGGATCCAAGGCTTCACCGTGTAATATCTAGTACAGACTAAGTGAAGTATTACATTTAGAAGAAGATATAGAATTTTGTGTATAAGATACTGCGGGAAGTGGAAGTATATATCGGTCTGTGTATCTATTGTGTTCCAACCATTTTCATTTTACATTATTTTATCTAGCTTTTTTTATTAAATAAATCAATACACTTAGATCTTCCTTGCACGCGTTTTTTTTTCTTTCTTTTTTGTTTTGTAAACCAATTAGATCAGCGGTTCTCAACCTTTCTAGTGCCGGGACCCTTTGATAAAATTTCCCAAGTTGTGGCAACCCCTAACAGTAAAATTATTTTCGTTGCTCCTTCATCGCTGTAATTTTGCTACTGTTATGAATCGAAATATCAATATCTGATGGTTTTCGGTGATCCCTGGCAAATCGTCATTCGACCACCGAAGGGGTCCCGACCCACAGGTTTTGAACCACTGCATTAGATGATAAAGGAAAAATACAAATTACACAAAAGAAAAGAGAAAGCATCTTGATTTAGATCTCGGAGTGACAAGGAGGTATGTAAGACAAGGCGGTGCAATGCATTGGGCACTTGTCTGGGTTCCAAATGTTACATGGAAAGTTTACCCACTTGGATTCTAGAGAGCTCTTACATTCTCCAAGACTCAAGGGATTAAAGTCCCTCTTTAAAGGGACAGTAATGTTCCAAAAAAATCTTTATCATTTTGTAGTGCTTAAAAAGTTCAACTATATGCAAAAAGCCCTCTCTCTCAAACCACTATGGTCTGAGAGATAGTCACTGTCAAAGTTCCCCCCTTCCTCCCCTTTCTCTGATGGCGGCGCTGTGCTGACTGCAGGGGAATCCTGTCTGGGGACCAACTGGCGGCTCTGCAGCGTTATTTAAAAAATAATTACTTCACTGGAACAGGTGTACAAAGTGTGCCTGTTTTGCAAGCACACTTTGTAGACTATTCCAACGAACTAGTTCTTTTGAAATAAAGGTATTGCGGCTCTGCTGAAGAGCCTCCTCGTGTCAGCCACACGACAGCAGGACAAGGGAAACTTTAGCGGAAGATATCTCTTAATCCATAGCGGTTTGAGAGATAGGGTCTTTTGCATATAATTGAACTTTTTTAAGCACAACAAAATGATAAATATTTTTACTGGGACATTGCCAACACTTTAACAAAACGGGATATTTTAGTTCTCTCTAAAATGCAATTGGTTTGCCCCAAATTAACCCTACTTTTCTTTTGAACACCTTCCCCCATAAGGAGTCTTACTGCTACTCTGTCTCTCCCCAGCCTCTGGTAGGAAAGTAATGGAGATGGGGGGGGAGAAGGAGGAGCTCTGTGCACAAAGATATGGTTGTTATGATAGAAAGTATAACATATCGCCCTTATTTACTTACAGCAGAGCTAAGACATGATCATTGCTTTTTTAACTGCATTATACAAAATACACATTCACTTACGATTTGGTCACAAAGGCACTTCTGTGGTGCCATGACACTGCTGGGCAAGCTCCACAGGCTTCTGTCTATAAACATATAACCAAAGCTCACTGTTTATTATCCGTAGTAAGTCACAGGTCACTGATGGGTGATGGTAACCAGTTGATGCACGGACTTGTTGACGTCAGGACACAACAAAACCTTGTTCCATTTCTTTAGAAATAAACCCCCTGACGGTTCATCTTCATTAACCCTTCTGCAGCCAACAAAGCAGGACATATTCCTGACCTCAAACCAAAAAGCAGTTGATTAGTTTAACTCTGCACAGTTGCCACAGACGTCTCCAATATACTGCAATGTAATGGTAGCCGCTAGAAGAGAGGTTATACCTCAAAGCAGGAAAAAAAAAATAAAAATAAAATAATGAACAAGTGTACAGTCCATAGATATATTCTTTTAATTAAATATGAAATTCAATTAAAAAAAAAAAAAAAAGGTAAACAAGAAAAAAAATATGAAAACGTATGTGAATATGATTGCCGAGTCCTGTGAGAACGCAGCTCCCGTTTTCTGTGGGTTCCCTCGAACGACGGGGAGTTTGTGCCGCATCCAGGAAGCCAAGTGAAGGAATTCTACATCAAACCAACTGTACCGAAGACAAGTAAAAATTCCCACTGATAAAAAATTGGGATTTTAATCCCTTGAATGCTTCACAATGTGATGGAGAACTCCCATTCTAGAGGTTAAAGGCCACATTTAAATCAGTGAGATGTTTTTTCTATTCGTTCCTTGTCACGGAGTGGATTGATCCAGAATGGTTCCATTTTAGCTTTTGCATACGGCCCTTTGTTTAGCGGCCGGAGGCAGGAGTCTCTCTTCTCTCCCTTCACCCAAAAGCGGCAGACTTAAACTCTATTGTGTGCCAGAGGGCTCAGCAACGTAACCCCTTTGGCAGTCAAAGGCTTAAAGGAGCAGTAAACTTTTTTTATGAAAAAATATATGTTGTAGGGATTTTCCTGTTGAGTAAAATAAGGGTACTCCCACTGCAAGAGATTTAAATTTCCAGAGTTATTACAGTTTAAACCCATGTTTTTTTACATTAGCAGTGCCCTCTAGTGGTCAAATTCTAATTAGATTTCCTGTTAGATTCTAATTGAGAGGAAAGTCAGAAAAGTCAGAGACATACAGTTCTCCATAGAATGTGACAGAAACTGCTGAGTCACTTCCTGTCAGTTAGAACTATCAGGAAGTAAACACAGTAAATTCACTTCCTGTCAGTTAGAACTATCAGGAAGTAAACACAGTAAATTCACTTCCTGATTATTTAAACTGATATAAATTTTAAATAAAACATCTGACAGCGATGGCAGTGACCTTGTTTTATTCAGCAGGAAATTCTCTGTAAAATGTGTGTTTTCATAAATAAAAGTTTACTGCTTCTTTAATTGAAGCTTGAAATAGACACGACAAGTATCACAGATGGTAACACGATGGCTATAAAAACAAAAGTAGCACAACCCAACACCATCGGGGACATAAGCATTTCAATTTGAGTGTATAACAGAAATAGACTGTTGAGGGCCACATTATCTGGGAAGCTTTGAGTGGAATAAATGTCTATAAATGTGTAACACAAGGACTTGCCTAGATAGAAGCCCTTTATACACCTGTCAGTTTTAGCTAACTGCTTTAAAAGTGCAATAATTTTTTTGTTAATTCATACGAAAACCCTGTATATTACAGGGCTTCTCTTGCTGAGTAAAATTATTAGAAAGTAACAGCTTTATTGCTTCCTGAAAGTTCAAACTAACAGGAAATGACTTCACTGTTACGACTAAATTCCAAGGGGAAACAATATTAAGTGACACCCCCCCCACACACACACACATACAAAATTCATTAGAGGAACTGTCTGAAATCCACTAGAGTGCATGGTTACTGAGAAAACATGTGTTTAAGCTGTGGTAACTCTATAAACATGCATCATCCCAGAAGTGTTACTCAACAGCAAAAGCCCTAATTTTTTTTTCCACACAAAAAGTTTACTTCTCCTTTAAAGGGATAGTAATACTTAAAATGTAAAAAAAAAATATGTTGTAGGGTTTATCCCCCTGAGTAAAACAAGAGTAATCCCACTGCTGAAAGGTGTTTCATTCAAAAGTTATTAATTTTCAAAGTTGATTTTTTTAGGTGCAATATCACAGTGGCCTGAAATCGTACAGTGGCGCTGTTGCTACACCATCCTATGGACAGCTCTGGTCCAGGGACCATAAATCTCCATAGGATGGTGTAGCAACAGCACCACTGTACAATTTCAGGCCACTGTGATATTGCACTTAAAAAATTCAACTTTGAAAATTAATACATTTTGAATGAAACACCTTTCAGCAGTGGGAGTAATCTTGTTTTACTCAGGGGGATAAACCCTAAAACATATTTTTTTTTACATTTTAAGTATTACTATCCCTTTAAGATGAACTCCTACCTAAGAAAGTCCTTCTGTTACACACAGTAATTATATAGATACACCTGACTGCTGTATGATGGACTCCTACCTAGGTAAGTACTTCTGTTACACACAGTAATTATATAGATACACCTGACTGCTGTGTGATGGACTCCTACCTAGGTAAGTGCTTCTGTTACACACAGTAATTATATAGATACGCCTGACTGCTGTGTGATGGACTCCTACCTAGGTAAGTGCTTCTGTTACACACAGTAATTATATAGATACACCTGACTGCTGTGTGATGGACTCCTACCTAGGTAAGTGCTTCTGTTACACACAGTAATTATATAGATACACCTGACTGCTGTGTGATGGACTCCTACCTAGGTAAGTGCTTCTGTTACACACAGTAATTATATAGATACACCCAACTATCTGTATGATGGACTCCTACCTAGGTAAGTACTTCTGTTACACACAGTAATTATATAGATACACCTGACTGCTGTGTGATGGACTCCTACCTAGGTAAGTGCTTCTGTTACACACAGTCATTATATAGATACGCCTGACTGCTGTATGATGGACTCCTACCTAGGTAAGTGCTTCTGATACACACAGTCATTATACAGATACGCCTGACTGCTGTATGATGGACTCCTACCTAGGTAAGTGCTTCTGTTACACACAGTCATTATACAGATACACCTGACTGCTGTATGATGGACTCCTACCTAGGTAAGTGCTTCTGTTACACACAGTAATTATACAGATACACCTGACTGCTGTGTGATGGACTCCTACCTAGGTAAGCGCTTCTGTTACACACAGTAATAATATAGATATACACCTGACTGCTGCGTGATGGACTCCTACCTAGGTAAGTGCTTCTGTTACACACAGTAATTATATAGATACACCTGACTGCTGTGTGATGGACTCCTACCTAGGTAAGCGCTTCTGTTACACGCAGTAATTATATAGATACACCTGACTGCTGTGTGATGGACTCCTACCTAGGTAAGTACTTCTGTTACACACAGTAATTATATAGGTACACCTGACTGCTGCGTGATGGACTCCTACCTAGGTAAGTGCTTCTGTTACACACAGTAATTATAGATAGAACTGACTGTTGTATGATGGTCTCCAACATAGGTAAGGTACTTCATAAAATAAAAAACCCATATTCAGATAAGAATTACTCTTTAAATAGGAAGTATCACCTTGAAACATGTTCTAAAAGCATATCACAAGGAGAGCTGAAACACAAGTGCAGTGTGCCAAAATAAGTGCCTTCTTCAGATAGTCAACTGGGAACTGTGCACTAGGAGCAAGGGTCCGTTATTCTCCTCCCTTAGATCACTGATGCATTGTGAGTGGAACGTTTTATCCCAAACCATATATATATACACACACACATACACTACTGTTCGAGTGATGTTAACCCTTCGAGTGCCAGAGGGGTACGCAACGCATTGCTTTGGAATGCGTTGTGTACCCCTCTGGCACTCAAAGGGCTAAGCGGCTGGTCCTGCTCTGCGTCCTGCCGCCGACGCAGTCATGCACTGTAGAGACTGCCTGAAAGCACAGAATGCTCCCAGCACAGAACTCCCCGCATTCCTACACCTCGCAGCATTCCATGCACCCAGCATTCTGTGCGATCGGGCAGTCTTTACTGCACATGACGGCTTCTGACAAACATTCTAGCAAATTATTATATAGGAGATATATATAGGTTGGAGTTGATATATAGAAACATGCTCAGCGCTCACTCACACTGCCTCAGTGATGTAAGAGGAGGAGTTACAGGGACCATTCCTCCTACCTTGTTGGAAAGCAGTTAATGCCCTGCTCTCAGGGGAAGACATTTACTGTGACACACTGCATAAGTTTTCCAAGGTACATTGGGAAAATAAATATTTAAACCCCTTGCCGCAAAGTGATATTGGATTGTCGGAGGAAAAGTGTTTCTAAGTTTTGTGGAAACCAAATGATTAACCCTTTGAGTGCCAGAGGGGTATCCGTCGCATTCTGAAGAAACGCGTTGCTCCCAAATTGCACTCCATTTGCTTCTGGCATAAGGCCCAATGTGCGGTCAGGACAGCACAACATCAACACAAGAGTTTACACTGTCTCCATACCCCAAGGTTCATATCTGCTGACATCATTGTACCACTGCCAGCCACGGAACCACCATGCTGTTTAAGAGAGAAACATGAGAAAACCCCAATACCACATTGCACCAAAAAAACAGTCTGTCTACTTCTCGGAAACAACCTCTACGACACTGACACACACACAGCACTCTGGGCTATATGTATAAAGAAAGTGGAGCAATTATAGGTGAAACCTATTACACAATAGGGAACAAATGTCGACTCTCATCTATTTAGTTGACACTTTTAACCCTTGAATATCTGAAAGGTTTTCAGCACACAGGAACCCCTCTAGCATTCAAAAAGTAAAAACCCCGCACTGGGAATGTTGATCTGTCCCCTATGGTGCAGCTACTATGCCCTAGACTTGCTCAACATTGCTTAGTGCATCTGGCCCGTGGACCTTTGTAACAAGTTTGTTGTGCAATAAAATTCAACAAAAGGCAAGTCGGTGCAACCCGAGGTTGTTTACGACAGGGTTGTAAATTATAAATGTTAAACCTAGCGAGTTAATGGTAGATTTTGTTAGGATAATTTTCAGCCATCTTGATGTCAGATGCACAGATATTGACAGGAGCATATTTCTTATTAAACAGACCGAAAAGATGTATAGGGTCACCCAATTCTAAACTGTGGATGTGGCCAGCACAACCCCACCCCCTACACTGTACAGTGGCCTGTGATTTATCACTTAATATACTGCTGTAATGTCCAATTAAATGCAATTTGGCCAGTTAATTTGGCCTGTATTATTTAACCCACTGGACGATTGCAAGGTCTCCAATTCATTACTTTGCAATGTGTTAAAGACCTCTTTAGCATCCAAGGGGTTAACAGCTGTTTGGGTATGTATATTATAGGCCAAGAGTTATTTCTGTGTCAGGCAAAAGTAGGTGGGGCTTTTGCCTGTCTCACATGCAGTGGGGTGTGTGGTCACAGGTAGCATATGGTGTGCCCAAGACGAAAATCTTTCTAGAATTTGGGCATCAGGGGGCAACGTTAAGTGCAGAATGTCCACTTTTATTTCTTCAAACGGGAGAGGCAAGATTGTCCAGAGACTTGCTAGAAACTTGCTGCGGCCTTTTGCTGGAGAGAGAGAGAAATGAAATCAACATGTTTCTGAACAGACACCCTATTAGAGGTCCGGAAATTGTTAATGAGAATGTTATGTGGATGGACTGAATAATCTTGAAATATTTTAGTTCGATGAAATGACTGGGGGGTAGGGCGGAGGGGTCGTGAGTGGTCCTGCGATCTAATGATCCTCTTATGTCACAATTTGGTCTCTAATTAAATGATTCAGCTTTCCAGTGCCACTGTGAGTATGGCCAGTCAATATGATGCTTACAGGTAGAACGGCATGAGTGTCCTCTCCTGCCAAAAATAATGGTGTGACCTGTGGTTATTTAATTTGCAAGGCAAAAAGATGCAGAGCGTCATTTTATAGGGGGCTGAACATAAACTGTGCAGCGGATCGTTGCTCGTGGATAAAAAACAAAGGGAAGTCATTCTTGAGATTTCAGAGCTAAGCAACGATTGGCTGTTGGATCCCCTTATTCCAAGGATGCTAGTTTGGGTTAGGAAGGGGTGCAGCAGAACTGCTGTTATCATGATGGTCGCTTTTATTCCCTCCCAACCATTCAGGCTCCCTCTTCTCATAACATCTACAGGCTGCAGAGCGAGGGCCGCAGGAAAAGGCAGGCTGGAGCTTTCAGAAGGTCCATCGCTCGTGCATTTGGCTGTCACTGCTAAAGCCGTTGCTACCGGAGGCTTCGGAGCTGGGAGCTTGTCGCGTTGAGTCCTCTCCATTTAAACCTTTTCGGCACACAGGGCATGTGTCATGCTGTATAAAGGAAAAGAAACATTAGTCCATTCAACATCTTGGAACTACAGTGTTTCCTCAAAAATAACAAAAGTGGAACAATGGAATACAGCTGGGGTGGCAGGCAGTAGTCCTTATGCACAAAGAAAAGTGGAGCAATTCTGGGGAAAACAAACATTAAAAGGGACTGTAAACTCCTTGAATGCTAAAACCCAATTTAAAGAAATAGTAATACTGAAAAATTGGATTTTTGTGTACTTACCAATAAATCCTTTTCACTTAGTCCTTGTGGCAGACAGGTACCATAGGGGTTAAGGTATTGCCATTAGGAGGCAGGGCACATGCAGACAATGCTCCCAGCTCTAGTTAACCTCTGCCCAACAGCAGCAGCAGAACTAGTTTTGCAGACACAAATAAAAAGTAGGGCAGGAAGGCAGTCACCACTTCCAAAAACAGCCAGGACACCCCTGCCCAGGAAGCAAATCCAGGAGGGATGTCCTGTGATCCACAAGGATTAAGAGAAAAGATTTATTGGTAATTGTTAAATAAGAGCCTTTTCTTTTCCATCCATTGTGTTTATTGAAATACTACCAGTGTGGTTAGGCAGATGTAGCTTAATGCATTGCTTAATTATTGGTGCAGGAAGCAAGGTTTTGGGTTTTTAGAGCACTGGGCTGACTTTGCTCTTGGGAACAATCTGTACGGTAGTGATGGATGGTACCAAAACTGTAAGGGACCTGCAGTGCTAGGGGATAGAATGCTTCAAAGGATGGAGGAGCTTTTAAACTATGTGGGGAGGGTATAGCTATTAAAACGGGGTAGATTGTGTATATAGGCACTGGGTACATGTGAAACACAGGAACCATGGGGTAAAGTCTCCCCTCAACCTGACGGGCAGGGAACATCTGAAAAACAGTGTATCTGAGGCAAAGACTCCCTCCTTCTCACCACTTTACCACCACCTACTACTTTCAGTTTTAATGTACAGAAAAGCCAAAATAAAGAAGAAGTTAAAGGGAAGAAGGAAATCAACTAATCAGAGAACCCAAAAGTATCCCTATGCCTGAAGACTCAAACCACGGGTCTCTTCTTTGGGACGGAGTCCTGTGTTCCACATGGACCAAGAGAGAAGGACTTACCTGTAAGTTCACCAAATTACTCTTTTCTCTGTTGTCCAATGTGGAACAGAGGAACCATGGGGATACAAATAAGCATCCACCAAGATTACTGGGAGGGAAAAAGAAAAAAACTCTCCACTGGAGACCAGTTTCCACTGGATCAGCCAGTACATGAATAGCAGATGTCAATGGATATCGAACATACACGCCAAACACCAGTAAACGAACAGGAAACCAACAGGGTTCTGATCTTCTGAGGCAAAAAAGGAAGCCAGGAGAACCCTCGTACAATCACCTCAGCCTGAAAGACCAGCCAAGGCCAGCACATTCACAAAAACAGGATTTTAGTGTTCCTACCTATTAAATCCTTTTCTCTTTTGTCCTCCTGGAGATCAGGATGCAAATCAAATGACAGAGTCTTATGGGTGGAGACTCCCTCCTCCTCCAGCTCAACCCTCCCCGCCTACTAACTCCCATAATTCATGTGATCTAAGCCACACAAACAAAGCATGCAAGGTTAAGAGTAGAAGAAATTATCTTACGAGAAAGACTCTAAAAGAGGACTCCACTGCCCAGGAAGGCAAGACCACAAAAAAAATAGTTCCTTTCGCTGGGTGGGAGGCCTGTTTTCCATATGGACTAAAAAGAAAATGATTTAACAAGAACACTAAAATATTGTTTTCTCTTACGTCCAAAATGGAACACATGTACCATTAACGATATACCAACACTAAGCTCCCAGAGGTGGGAAAAAAGAAGAAAGGACCTCACAATAGTCTACAAGATACCAGAGTTCCCCAGGACTATCCAGTATCTGAATAATCCAAGCAGTAAGTGTCTAGGGACATTGAACTTACCAGCACACAAGAACCAACAGGGCTCAAAAACTACTGAACCACAGTATGATAAAAAAAAAGGTTGCGGACCCCTATACAGGCAAGATGGCGTTTGGAAAAAGTACGCAAGGAGGGCCAAGTCGCTACCATGCACAACTGTTCAGCCAAGACTTGATCCTTGTAGGCCCAAGAGGTCCCTACAGAAGTAGTGGAATGCTCTGCAACAGGTTTCTTCCAGATCCCATAAGCCTGGTGTATGGAAGCCTTGATCCAAGAGGCAATGTTGACCTTGTAAACTGCCTGACCCACCCCAGGAATGACAAATAGAGTCAGCCTTGCAAAAAGGCTCCATATGATGCATAAAAAATTTAAGGCAATGCAACATGTCCAACAAAT
Organism: Rhinophrynus dorsalis; assembly: GCA_037306005.1. Classification (NCBI taxonomy): domain Eukaryota; kingdom Metazoa; phylum Chordata; class Amphibia; order Anura; family Rhinophrynidae; genus Rhinophrynus; species Rhinophrynus dorsalis. Next base: position 4,764,667 of record CM074728.1, read on the forward strand.
GGAGATCCTTCTCCCTGTCAGTAACTACTGAGAGGTTCACATCATCGCCGTATCCTTATGACAAGAAGGGTGGCTTACAAGACAGAGCATTTGCAGTTCAGCAAACCTCCACACTGAGACTACTGCCAAGAATAAAACCGCCTTGAGCGTCAATTGATGCAGGGAGATGGAAGCAAGAAGCTCAAAAGGAGGCCTCTGCAAAACACCCAGAACAGAGTTAAGATCCCATGGAGGGGTGGGAGCCTTGAAGGAAGGGATTGCATGAGTCAACCCTGAAGAAAAACCTTGACATCTAGAATGGTGGCAATACGCCTCTGGAAAAACACAGAAAGTGACGATATCTGAAACTTGAGGGAGCTCAAACGGATTCCTTTGTTCACCCCCATCTTGGAGGAAAGACAGCACCAAGGGTAGGTCAAGATCCTGTGAGGAAACAGCCTTGTCCACGCACCACTTATGAAAAATAGACCATAACATATGGCATGCCTTAGAAGGATTTAGCCTTACCTGTTGAATCATTTTCTCTTGGTCCATATGACATACAAGTACCATGGGGATGTACCAACATTAAGCTCCCAGGGTGGGAAGAAAAAGAAAAGGATGAAGCTCTGGTCCCCATGACACCTGAGTACCCAAGGACTATCCAGGACACGGAGCAGCCCAAACTAAACTCAGCGGACACTGAACAACAATATGACAGCGCACACAAGAACAAAACCGGGCTCAAACAGTTAAAGAACGGTAAGGCACAGGAAAGAAGGACCTTTCTGCCAAAGCCAGAACATCAACATGATAGCGCTTGGCAAAGGTGTGCACGGTAGACCAAGTGGCTGCCTTGCACAGCTGTTCAGCAGAGGCTGGACTCTTGTAGGCCCAGGAGGCCCCAACAGACCTGGTGGAGTGTGCTGTAATGCAGAAAGGAACAGGTTTCTTTCTGAGCTCATAAGCCTTGCGAATGGTAGACTTAATCCAAGAGGCAATAAAGACCTTGGACGCAGCCATACCTGTGCTGGGACCCTCAGTGGTGACAAATAAGGCATCTTACGTAAAGAATGGTGCACAAAGAACTTAAGGCAGCGCACCACTTCTAACAAGTGGAGATCCCTGTCCTTGTCAGTTTTGGAGTCAGGACAAAACGAAGGAACAACAATCTCCTGTTTGACGTGGAACTCAGAGACACCTTAGGAAGAAATTCCTGGGAGGTATGGAGAACAGCCTTATCCTTGTGAAACACCAGGAAAGGCAGTTTGCAGGACAAGGCCTGCAATTCAGATATTCTGCTGACAGAGACCACCGCCAAGACAAAGGCCATCTTCCACGTCAGAAGGCGTAGAGGAATGGTAGCAAAGGACTCAAAGGGAGGCTACTGCAAGACTCCCAAAACCAGACTGAGGTCCCACTGAGGAGTGGGAGCCTTATAGGCAGGGAAGGCACGACACCCTGAAAGAAAACCTTGACATCTGGCAAGATGGCAATGCATCTCTGGAAAAACACAGAGAGAGCTGAAGTCTGAACCTTCAGGAAACTAAGACTGAGCCCTTTGTTCTCACAATCCTGTAAAAAAGACAGGATCACCGGAAGATCAAACTCTTGTGAGGACAGGTCCCTGTCAACACACCAGGACTGAAAGATGGACCAAACCCTATGGTAGGCTTTGGAAGAAACCAATTTCCTAGCTTGGATCATAGTTGAGATCGCCTCAGAGGATAATCCTTTCCTTCTTAGGATGGAGGCTTCAACAGCCATGCTGTCAAATCCATGCGCTCCACGACCTCCTTCCACAAATAACCTTGAAGGAGGAGATCCAGCCTGAATGGCAATGGAAATGGATCTCAAATGGAGAAAGCCACCAGTTCTGGGAACAAGGGCTTCCTGGGCCAGTAAGGGGCGATCAAGAGGACCGCCAGACTGTCCATCCGAATCTTTGCCAGCACCCTGGTAATGAAAGGAAGTGGAGGGAAGATGCAGGCCAGATGAAAATGCCATGGGATTGCTACAGCATCCACAGTGAAGGACAGAGAAGCAAAACAGCTGAATCTTACTGTTGTTGCTGGTGGCTATCAGGTCTATCTGAGGAAGTCCCCACTTTTTCACCAACAGACGTAAAAAGTCTGGGTGGAGCTCCCACTCTCTTGGGTTTACCCTTTGACATCTAAGAAAGTCTGCCAGGACATTGTCTACCCCAGGAACGTGCATGGAGGATATAGTCAGAACGTGATCTTCTACCCATGCCAAGACAGATTTGACCTCTGACCAAGCAGAAGCGCTTCTTGTGCCTCCTTGCTTGCACGTAACAGCTGTAGTGTTATCTGACTGGACACGGACTGGACAACCCCTCAGTGGAGAAAACGAGTACATAGAGCATGCTGAATCGCCCTGGGTTACAGAACGCTGATGGACTGTACAGACTCCTCCGCAGTCCATCTGCCATGAACCGCAGGTGACCCAGGACAGCTCCCCAGCTCCTTAGGATGGCGTCATTGTCACAAAGTCCAGTCCTGGCTCACAAAGGGCTTCCCCTTCTCCAGGTTGGACCTGCCCAGCCACTAGAGCAGGTCCTGCCTCACCGCCGGAGTGAGAGACACATTGTGGTGTAAGAGATCCGGGTTCACATGCCAAGCACGTATAGTGAACCTCTGGTGCTCCCTGATGTGAGCCAAGGAATGTAGAACTGCCTCCAAGGTGGACACCATGCGGCCTGTCAGGGTCAAGAATTCGCAGATCGGGGCCGTTGGCCACTCCAGAGCTCCAGGACACCAGATGTATGACCTTTTGGACAGAATCCTTGGTCAGGAAAACCTTTACTTGGCAATTATTGAATCTGAGACCAAGGAAAACCAAGACATGAGAGGGGACTGGAGCAGACTTCTCCATATTCAGAATCCACCCATGGTGGAAGAGAATCTGAGCACAGTCACAGATGTGCTGGTCTAGCAGTTCCCTGGAAACAGCCTTCAGCAGAAGGTCTTCTATGTCACCTGAATCCCCTGGTTGTGGAGAAAGGCAATCAACGCCCCAAAGACCAGAGTCAAACACCCGAGGAGCAGAGGTAAGCCCAAAGGGCAGAGCAGTGAACTGGGAGTGCCCTAAGTAGCAGGCGAACCTGAGGTACTTCTGGCTGTCCAGATGAATCGGGACATGCACGTACGCATCCTGCAGATCCAGAGAGGCCAGGAACTCTCCTGGTCACACAGCTCTGATGACAGAGCACAAGGATTCCATCTTGAAGCACGCAGTCTCCACAAAGGAACGGAGATCTTTGAGGTCCAAGATAGGGCATCTGCTGCTATCCTTCTTGGACACTATGAATAGGTTTGAATAGAAACCGAAACCTCTCTCTTGAGGAGGAACTGGAGTCAGGACTCCCTTGTCCAATGGAGCCTGAACCACTTCACTGAAAAGATGCAACTTTTGTTGTCCCAGAGGAGTTCTGGACTGGAAGAATCTACAGGGAGGAAGGGATTTGAAGGGAATCCTGTACCCATCCGAAACTACCGGTAAGACCCACTGATGCACAACAGAGGCTGTCCAGGCATCTGAAAAATGGCACAGGCGCCTAATCACCTGCAGCTGCGGACCAGGATTCTGTGAGTAATGCGGAGGCAGACTGGCCAGACTTGAGCCTGGTGGTGGTGTGCTTCGAGTGCCACGGCGGTGGCTGTGCTGGGACTGTGCTGGCCTTAGACACACTTGGATTCGGCCTCTGCACTTTGTTTTGGCGGGAACAAAAAAGAAGCAGTTTCCTCTCCAAGTTGGGGAGCTTGGAATCCTGAGGTAACACAGTACTATTGCCTCCAGTGGCCTCACTGATAATTTGCTTCAGTTCTGGCCCAAAAAGGGACTTTCCCTGGAAATCAGAGAGAAATCAAAGACTTCTTAGATGAGAGGTCCGCAGACCAAATCTTGAGTGGACGTTGGGGGAAGTTCTATAATCTGATTGGCCCGTGGCATGTTCAAATACTGGGAATAGTGAAAAGATTATTTTATGCAAGCCTCTGATGAAGTAACATTATTGTTACAAAACGCGTCAGGCGTAAATATATTTTAATTTTCTGGACATGTGTTTGTCTGGCATTGTATATCAGCTTGGATATTATTTTATCCTATTTTATTTAATTTTAATAAATATAGTGGAGATTTGTACTATTCCGATTTAGCCTATGGTCTACGATTCCTCCGGATGATATAGGGTTATTCCAGAATAAATAGGTACTGCCAAGGAAATACCAGGTGATATCTAGCCGTGTGTTAGAGTGGCAGTCTCCACATATATTGTGAATCCCTGATGGAGTCTAAAAGAATAAAGAGCAGACTGAAGAACAATTGCACCACACTGGGGTGAAAGCCAGTATATGCATTTATCCTGAGAGGCAGGTCACTGCCTCTTAAGAACGTGAGTAGTGTTTTAATTGCCGTGGTGGTGAAGGACCCTTTTCAGGTTTATACTACACTTAGAGGATCTTCTGCGCCTCTCTTGTGTTCCTTTTTTTTTTTGGTTTTATTTCTGGTTCTACGTGGGTACCCAAACCATAGGAGGCGTGCAGCGGAGATCCAAAAACTGTATTGGGACTGATCGGTGACCAGTGTTTTGGAGAAGAGGATTCGGATAGCGATATACACATACATATTTTTTTTTACTTTTTATATTTTATATATTTTGTCATTGTGTACTTATTATTTTTTGTGTAGACCCTGTTGTTTCCTCTATTTGTATATATTGTGGTCTGCTGTGTGTTGTGTAGGGCTGATTGTTCTTTATTTACAGCCAGACACACACACTGAATTTCAACGGGCACAATAATTATATTATTATTTGTGTGGTTTTTCTCCCTTTCTGCTGAGAGGCGCAGCCAGTCGAATTTAGTGGGTTTCTCCAACTATCTGTTGGGGGGGGGCACACTTTTTTCATTTCCTAAAGTGAAGAGTTAAGCTGTGGAGGAGAGGAATCCAAGCCCTGCGTATGATACTCGTGTGAAAGGGAAAAAACATGGTGACCGAATACAGAGACAATCAGAAAAGCAACTCGCGTCATCGGGGGTCTATAGGAAATTTATTTTTTCCTTTCAAAGTATCAAAAGGCAGAATAGAACCCCCAAGACACTGAAGATGTGAACCGGAATGTAAGGCAAGGGGAGACAAGAAGAATGAGCCCTCGTACATAGAGCGGTTGCAGAGAAACGTCCCATTACAGTCTCCCATAGAGATCAACAGAGCATTGCAGCTATGCAGTAAAGCGCACCCTTAAAGGCACGGAATTCAAATAAAATGGTAAAAACCAAAAGGGTCTAAAAAGTGACAAACACACATGTAGAACACATACAAAATAAATAAAATACATAAAAGCAAAGGGAAAATGACAAAAAGGGGTATCCTAACTCAAAGCATGGCATGGAAGGGGTTAACAACTACTAACTGCCCAAAATGCTCCAAAGACTAAGAACAGAGGATAATATTATATACATGCAGGAGTCATGAAAGAACTCCAGAATTCAACCCCTGTGCGGAAGGGAACTGTGGGACAAGTGGTCCATGGCACTCAAAGGGTTGCTCTCCTTTTTCACAGGTCTTCTTGCTTCAGATTACTATTGAATGAAAGAAGCCTCAGAGAGACTCCTTCTGGAGAGAGACACATGGGCTGCACGGTTCTCTCCCAGGGCTGAAAGGGTCCACGAACAGCACCTGTTAACTGAGCAATCCTCCAAGGGAAGCCAGTAATGGTAATCCGCCTAATGGGGGAATTCTGACGCCCAATATCTAAGACAAAATAATAAAATAAGTAAATAACTAAGAAGAAGTGTTCTCAGCCTTCCTTCTAGGTGATGGAACAAATCTATCTGGAGAGGGGAGTAGCTAGGTAGCCTGCTAGGAGGAGGGGGAGGCTCCACCCCTGCAACTTCTTAAAGGGATAGTATTGTCAGAAAAAAAGTATTAACTATATGGTAGATACAACTAAAAGAGAGTACCTGTACTTATTCGTATCTATCAGACCGTTATGGTTTGAGAGATATAGGAAAATAAAATTATCTGGTCCCTTCCCTTTCTGCTTGACGAGCTGTAAAGCTGTCAGAAGCAGATTCTGGTCGTGCAGCCAGATGTGGCTCTTCAGCAGCGCCGATATAACACTATCTAAAGATAAATACTTAATTTGGAACGGCCTACAAAGTGTGCCTGGCTTGCAAGCACACTTTGTAGACCGTTGCAATGAAGTATTTATTTCTAAATAGCGTGATTTCAGCTCTGCTGAAGAGCCTCTGTCTGGTCAAATGACCGGAATCTGCAGCTGTCAGCTAGATGGCAGACTTGAGTAAAACAGCCAGGAAAAGGGAACTTAAGCAAGTTATATCTTTCAGACCATAAAGGTTTGAGAGATAAGACATACATCAATGTTAACCTTTTTTAATGTCTACAATATTAAATCAACTTAAAATTAACCAATGCTATCCCTTTAAGAATTGTTCAAACCACTAGGAGGAGCCTCCCCATGATACCTGTAAGCAATACTGGACGACAGAGAAAGTAATATATTCTGGGGCAATGTAATTAACATGAAAGTTCAGCTTTAAAGCATTTCATTGCATGAGTGCAAGGAAACACATCACTGGTTCAGTTGTTCTCATAGATCCATCTCTTCTCTCATGAAAACATCTTAGCCACAACAGTTTGAGACTCGAGCTGATATCTTGCAGCCCTCCATTTGCTGCTGGGGAAAAAAAAACAGTGCCAAGCTGTGAATGATGGGAGTTGTGGAGGGATGTAGGTTGGCCAACTCAGGTTGAAATAAGACAGACGAACACAAGACATGGTGTTATAAACATACAGGGAGATCGTGGTCTTCAGCAAAACCTTACCAGTTCAAGCCAAGGCACAATGCAGTTTCCGTGGAAGAAATGGTTACAGGGTAACTGTCTAACTTGTTCCGCTACGGCGTAATCATCTTTACAAACTGGGCACTCCAGACCCATATCTAGGAGGGGAGAAGAGAAGACTTGTAAAGTGGGATTTACTAGAAGACAATTGGTACAAAAAGTGTAATGTGTTAGTTCTCATTCTACTACTTTATAGACCTCATCTTCAGTCTCATTAGATCTAAATTTGGAACAAGGCAGCAAAATCACAAAGTGGGGATGCAACTCGGGACTTACCCACTTGCTCCTGAGTTACTGTGACGGTGGGAAGAGACGAGATCTTATCTTTGTCGGCTGGAGGGGGGCCTGTGTTTTCCAGCTGCCCCAAAAGCTGAAGAGGGGAGAGATGTTGTTATTAAAGGAATAGTACATTTTATCGTGACTTTATATATTCGGCAAGTACTTAGTATGTACAGTCAAATTGCCTATATGATGTGTGCAATATAATACAATGTTACACTATCCCTGCAGTACTGAATGATCTGTGTGATGTGATACAATGTTACACTCTGCCTGCAGCACTGAATGATCTGTGTGATGTAATACAATGTTACACTCTCCCTGCAGCACTGAATGCTCTGTGTGATGTAATACAATGTTACACTATCCCTGCAGCACTGAATGCTCTGTGTGATGTAATACAATATTACACTCTCCCTGCAGCACTGAATGCTCTGTGTGATGTAATACAATATTACACTCTCCCTACAGCACTGAATACTCTGTGTGATGTAATATAATGTTACACTATCCCTGCAGCACTGAATGTTCTGTGTGATGTAATACAATGTTACAGACTCCCTGCAGCACTGAATGCTCTGTGTGATGTAATGCAATGTTACAGACTCCCTGCAGCACTGAATGCTCTGTGTGATGTAATACAATGTTACAGACTCCCTGCAGCACTGAATGATCTGTGTGATGTGATACAATGTTACACTATCCCTGCAGCACTGAATGCTCTGTGTGATGTAATACAATGTTACATTATCCCTGCAGCACTGAATGCTCTGTGTGATGTAATACAATGTTACACTTCCTGCAGCACTGAATGTTATGTGTGATGTGATACAATGTTACACTCTCCCTGTAGCACTGAATGCTCTGTGTGATGTAATACAATGTTACACTCTGCCTGCAGCACTGAATGCTCTGTGTGATGTAATACAATGTTACACTCTCCCTACAGCACTGAATGTTCTGTGTGATGTAATACAATGTTACACTCTCCCTGTAGCACTGAATGTTCTGTGTGATGTAATATAATGTTACACTCTCCCTGTAGCACTGAATGTTCTGTGTGATGTAATACAATGTTACACTCTGCCTGCAGCACTGAATGCTCTGTGTGATGTAATACAATGTTACACTTTCCCTACAGCACTGAATGCTCTGTGTGATGTAATACAATGTTACACTCTCCCTACAACACTGAATGTTCTGTGTGATGTAATACAATGTCACACTCCCCCTGCACCACTGAATGCTCTGTGTGATGTAATACAATGTTATACTCTCCCTGAGGCACTGAATGGTCTGTGTGATGTAATACAATGCTGCACTCTCCCTACAGCACTGAATGCTCCGTGTGATATAATACAATGTTTACACTCCCCTGCAGCACTGAATACTCTGTGTGATGTAATACAATGTTACACTCTCCCTGCAGCACTGAGTGCTCTGTGTGATGTAATACAATGTTACACTATCCCTGCAGCACTGAATGCTCTGTGTGATGTAATATAATGTTACACTCTCCCTGCAGCACTGAATGCACTGTGTGCTATATTTCTTGCATTTTATCACTACACCTGCTTTCATATTCTCTGGCAGAAAACTCTCCACAATCAGACCCAGGGAGCTCAATAATACAGACATAAAAATGTAGGTGAAAAAAATGAATAAGAAGTATAGGCAATTTGACTATACATACAGAATATGTAAAAAAAATTGCTATTGCTTAAAATCTCTATTTAAAAAATTAAAATGCTAGGGCGGGCATGTAGCACACACAGATATGTGCAGGCTCACTCCCCAACATTGAATAAAACAGGGATAGTCAATGTTTGGACAACGTTCAGTATACCCCAACCAATAGTTTGGAATGATGGGAACTGCAGTCCCCAACAGCTGGAGGATAAAAGATTGACTACCCCTGGATTAAAGGAACACTAACATCTCCTAAAAATAACCCCCATACCTCTATGTGTACATAAAACCCCAATGGTCACAGTCAATCAATTCTGTGTCAGTTGGTTTCCAAAATGAATGTTTAATTAGTACTGATACCAAGTCCATGGGTCGTGACATGACTGTGTTATCAGGAAGGAGGAATTCTGTGGTAGGAGCATGGGATACTGGAGTCCGGGTACAAACAATCATGTCTGCCTCTATGAACATGGTATCCAATACTAATTAAAAACACTTTTTTTTTTTTTCTAACAAATCGACATAGTGGCCATTAATGTTTCTGCCCAGATTAAGGTAAGTGGACGCTATCATTATTAATATTATTATTCTTGTTATTATGACGTGCTCATGTCCCTCTAACTCATAAAATGCCCATAAATGTCTTTTCATTGGATGGATGCCCCACACCATCTTCAACCCAGTCTGTGGTCTGAACCCCCATGCTGTTGCACTAGCAGATCGAAGACATCCAGATGGAGCTCCCACTCCATGGGGTCCACAGTTTGGCAACTGAGAAAGTCTGTCAGAACGTTTTCTACTCCTGGAATATGGATGGTGGAGATGGCAAGAACGCGTTCTTCTGCCCAGGATAAAATAGCCTTGACCTCTAACCAAGCAGAAGCGCTTCTTGTGCCTCCTTGCTTGTTGATGTAAGCCATTGCCATAGTGTTGCCTGACTGGACGTGGACAGTCCTTCAGTGGAGAGAACCAATAAACCAGAGAGTGACGAATTGCTCTGAGCTCCAGAATCTTGATGAGGAGAAGAGTCCTCCGCAGTCCAATGCCCATGAAACCCCAGGTGACCCAGAACAGCCCCCCACCCGTAAAAGCTGGAATCTGTTGTCACCTGAGTCCAATACTGGACTACAAAGCAGAAGCAATCCAACCACCAGAGCAGATCCTGCCTCACTTCCTGGGGAAGAGAGACTAGACGATTCAGGAGTTCTGAATTCCTCCACCCCTGGAAGCCCCGACAGCTAACCTCTGAAGTTCCATGGTGTGTGCCATGGAGAACTGGACTTCTTCCATGGTAGATACCATCAAGGGATGAGAGCTTGTGAACTGAGGCAGAGGTTCGCTCCAAAGCCTGGGACACATTGCTAGTGATCTGCTGAACAGAGTCCTCTGTCAGATAGACCATACCTGGACAGGTGTCAAACCAGAGACCCAAGAAAATCAGGTTCTAAGAAGGAACTGGAGAAGATTTGTCCATGTTCAGAATCCATCTGTGCTAGTGGAGGATCTGAGCACATCCCTGGACCTGACGGTCCAGAAGATCCCTGGAAGGAGCCTTCAGCAGAAGGTCGTTCATGTACGGAGGCACCTGAATACCCTTGGTGTGCAGGAATGCAATCAAGGAACCCAAGACACGAGCAAACACCTGAGGAGAAATTGTGAGCCGACCGAAGGGGAGGGCAGTGAATTGAAAGTGCCCCAGAGCGCAAGCAAACCTGAGATACTTCTGAATGTCCAGATGAATTGGAATGTGCAGGTACGCATCCTGCAGATCCAGAGCTGCCAGAAATTCCCCTGGACACATCGCTGCAATGACAGAGCACAAAGACTCCATCTTGTAATGAGTACGAACCTCAAAGGAATGGAGGTCTTTTAGGTCCAGAATTGGTCTGCTGCCACCATCCTTCTTGGGAACTACAAATAGTTTTGAATAGGAACCTGAACCTCAACCTCTCTCTAGCTGAGGAACCAGAATCAAAACTCCCTTGTCCAAGAGAGCTTGCAGATACCTGCTAAAAATCTGCAGCTTTTCCAGACTCTGAGGGGAATGAGAAAGGAAGAACCTGAAGGGGCAGGGATACAAAAGAAATCCTGTAACCTTCTGAAACCACCTGTAATACTCACTGATCCACAACAGAGTCTACCCAAGTGCTTGAAAAATGTTGCAGGCGACCACCTGCAGGTGCGTGAGGACCAGGGTTCGGCAAGTCATGCCAAAGCAGGTTTGGTGGATTTGGATTAGGCGGAGGGGTGCTTGAACCTCCACTGTGGCCTGGGCTTGGGGGTGGGGGTGCAGCACAGGGTGCTGGCCTGAGAACCACCTGGATTCGGCCTTTGCACTTTGCTTTGGTGAGGACCAAAAAGACGCTGCTTCCTTGCCAAGTTAGGACGTTTTGGAACCGTAGACAAAAAGATGCTCTTACTCCCAGTAGCATCACTGATAATATTCTTCAATTCAGGCCCGAAACATGTAGGGATAAATAAAAATGGACAATCCTGAAGGGAAAAGTTAAAAAATAAGCTCCCAAACCCAGTGAAACCAGCAGGGAAGGGGATAATTACATAAATGCAGTTCTGGACTCCAAAAAGATCCTGTATGTAGGGGAAGACTGGGACAAGTGGACATGCATATCATTTTCACTGGATAGGTACTATACCCCGATTCAGAAGCCATAAGTCCATAATCTTGATTTAATGAATCCCCCCTACACACACACACACACACACACAAACACACAAACACACACACAAACAAACACACAAACACACACACAAACACACAAACACACAAACACACGCACGCACGCACGCACGCACGCACGCAGACACACCAGTCGCACCTGTGTGACAATGGAATCCAGCCCGCTCTGTCCCCACGCGTAGTCTCCCGGATTTGAATGCAGCATCCCGCTCCTGAAAAAAAGGCAAATGTTATTCAACGTTTGCATAGCTCTCTGTCATTCAATGATGTAAAAGAGGATTTTGGTCTTACCTGTTAAATACTTCTCTCTTAGTCCATACAGGTTACTGGTAACTCTGGGTAGGCGATCCACCCCTTTAAGTAGGCAGGAACAATTCTAGAATTGTATGCAGGGGTGGAGCCTACCTTCCCTCCTTGGTTGCAGCTAGCCAACCAGCTCCAGAAAGATTTGAGACACTAACTATTGACTAGATAGTGAAGGGAAAGAAGACTCCTGTGAGTATGAACCCGAAAGGACCCCAACCTTCTGCCACAGGAGAGCCAAGCATGGTCCCTTGACAAGGTGGGAGACCAGTAACCTGTATGGACTAAGTTCTAACCTGTATGGACTAAGCTCTCATGGGAAAAGTAGTTTTCCCAGAAAAGTACCCCAAACAGTGCCTGAAGCCCCCTGAGCCCCCCAACACACTAGAAACATGAACCGGAATATAGAGCAAAGGCAGACAAGTTAAATGAGCCATCTCTGAAGTCGCTAGGTTAAACGGTTGCAGAGATAGGTCCCAAACTGTACAGTCCCATAGAAGTGAATGGAGCAATGGAACCTATGTGGTAAAGCACGCAGAACTCAAATGTTACAAAATTGAAGGTGTAATATTAAAACACATGAAACATCACTAAAATATGTTAGGATACCCAAAAAAACAACTGAACCAGTAGGAAAAGTGTCAGAAAATGCCCCAAATGAATGCCAAACCAGCAGCTAAAGGGTTAAATACCACATAAACCTGCTCCAAACACCTAAAAAACATACAGATAGACCCAATGAGTGCAGGAGTGTGCAATAGGAACTCCAAATGAAAATCCCCTGTGCGGAGGGGCACTGTGGGACATGTGGACCTGCAGAACTGAAAGGGTTGCTCACCTTTCCTGCAGATCTTCTGTCTTCAGATTACCATGTAGCAAGAAGAAGCCTCGGTGGGCAACTCCTGAGGAAAGAACTTGCAGCCAAGATCCCCCCCCCCCCCTCAGGGCTTAAGGTCCACAAAAAGCACTTGGTCACTGAGCTAGCCACATCTAAGGGCATTGTCAGTTATGGTAATCCAACTAATGGTGGTATTCCATATCTAACATAAAAATAAAAAACCTGTAAAGCTATAGCAGAACTGTTCTCTTGCCTGTGTTATTTTCACCAAGGAACAAATCTTTCTGGAGCTGGTTGGCTAGCTGAAACCAAGGAGGGAAGGCAGGCTCCACCCACTGCACACAATTCTAGAACTGTTCCTGCCTACTTAAAGGGGCAGACTGCCTAGCCAGAGTTACCAGTAACCTGTATTGGATGACAGAGAAAGTCCCTATGAATGCAAAGAAATTAACTGGAGGTCTCTAGAATGTGAAGCATAAAAAAAACATTTAAAGCAATGAAAACTGCAACTGGGCACTAATTATTTCCCACCTTAATGATGTTTGCTTGCTACAATATTGCACTTCTTTATTTTACCGAAGTGCACTGAAGTGACATGTTTCTTAGTCAGTCCCTCCTAGATGTTCTACACAGTGTACTAATGGTAGTGACAGGTTTATATGTTGTCCTTCCTAGATGTTCTCACAGTGTACTAATGGTAGTGACCTGTGTATATGTCAGTCCTTCCTAGATGATCTCACAGTGTACTAATGATAGTGACAGGTTTATATGTCAGTCCTTCCTAGATGTTCTCACAGTGTACTAATGGTAGTGACCTGTGTATATGTCAGTCCTTCCTAGATGTTCTCACAGTGTACTAATGATAGTGACAGGTTTATATGTCAGTCCTTCCTAGATGTTCTCACAGTGTACTAATGGCAGTGACAGGTTTATATGTCAGTCCTTCCTAGATGTTCTCACAGTGTACTAATGGCAGTGACAGGTTTATATGTCAGTCCTTCCTAGATGTTCTCACAGTGTACTAATGATAGTGACAGGTTTATATGTCAGTCCTTCCTAGATGATCTCACAGTGTACTAATGGCAGTGACAGGATTATATGTCAGTCCTTCCTAGATGATCTCACAGTGTACTAATGGTAGTGACAGGATTATATGTCAGTCCTTCCTAGATGATCTCACAGTGTACTAATGGTAGTGACAGGATTATATGTCAGTCCTTCCTAGATGATCTCACAGTGTACTAATGGCAGTGACAGGATTATATGTCAGTCCTTCCTAGACGATCTCACAGTGTACTAATGGCAGTGACAGGATTATATGTCAGTCCTTCCTAGATGATCTCACAGTGTACTAATGGTAGTGACACGTTTATATGTCAGTCCTTCCTAGATGATCTCACAGTGTACTAATGGTAGTGACAGGTTTATATGTCAGTCCTTCCTACATGATCTCACAGTGTACTAATGGTAGTGACAGGATTATATGTCAGTCCTTCCTAGATGATCTCACAGTGTACTAATGGCAGTGACAGGTTTATATGTCAGTTCTTCCTAGATGATGTCACAGTGTACTAATGGTAGTGACAGGTGTATATGTCAGTCCTTCCTAGATGATCTCACAGTGTACTAATGGCAGTGACAGGTGTATATGTCAGTCCTTCCTAGATGATCTCACAGTGTACTAATGGTAGTGACAGGTTTATATGTCAGTCCTTCCTAGATGATCTCACAGTGTACTAATGGTAGTGACAGGTTTATATGTCAGTCCTAGATGATGTCACAGTGTACTAATGGTAGTGACAGGATTATATGTCAGTCCTTCCTAGATGATCTCACAGTGTACTAATGGCAGTGACAGGTTTATATGTCAGTCCTTCCTAGATGATCTCACAGTGTACTAATGGTAGTGACAGGATTATATGTCAGTCCTAGATGATCTCACAGTGTACTAATGGCAGTGACAGGATTATGTGTCAGTCCTTCCTAGATGATCTCACAGTGTACTAATGGTAGTGACAGGTGTATATGTCAGTCCTTCCTAGATGATCTCACAGTGTACTAATGGCAGTGACAGGTTTATATGTCAGTCCTTCCTAGATGATCTCACAGTGTACTAATGGCAGTGACAGGTTTATATGTCAGTTTTTCCTAGATGATGTCACAGTGTACTAATGGCAGTGACAGGATTATATGTCAGTCCTAGATGATCTCACAGTGTACTAATGATAGTGACAGGTTTATATGTCAGTCCTTCCTAGATGATCTCACAGTGTACTAATGGTAGTGACCGGTGTATATGTCAGTTCTTCCTACATGATGTCACAGTGTACTAATGGCAGTGACAGGTTTATATGTCAGTCCTTCATAGATGATCTCACAGTGTACTAATGGCAGTGACAGGATTATATGTCAGTCCTAGATGATCTCACAGTGTACTAATGATAGTGACAGGTTTATATGTCAGTCCTTCCTAGATGATCTCACAGTGTACTAATGGTAGTGACAGGTGTATATGTCAGTTCTTCCTAGATGATGTCACAGTGTACTAATGGCAGTGACAGGTGTATATGTCAGTCCTTCCTAGATGATCTCACAGTGTACTAATGATAGTGACAGGTTTATATGTCAGTCCTTCCTAGATGATCTCACAGTGTACTAATGGTAGTGACAGGTGTATATGTCAGTTCTTCCTAGATGATCTCACAGTGTACTAATGGCAGTGACAGGTGTATATGTCAGTCCTTCCTAGATGATCTCACAGTGTACTAATGGCAGTGACAGGATTATATGTCAGTCCTAGATGATCTCACAGTGTACTAATGGCAGTGACAGGTTTATATGTCAGTCCTTCCTAGATGTTCTCACAGTGTACTAATGATAGTGACAGGATTATATGTCAGTCCTTCCTAGATGATCTCACAGTGTACTAATGATAGTGACAGGTTTATATGTCAGTCCTTCCTAGATGATCTCACAGTGTACAAATGGTAGTGACAGGATTATATGTCAGTCCTTCCTAGATGATCTCACAGTGTACTAATGGTAGTGACAGGATTATATGTCAGTCCTTCCTAGATGATCTCACAGTGTACTAATGGCAGTGACAGGTTTATATGTCAGTCCTTCCTAGATGATCTCACAGTGTACTAATGGCAGTGACAGGTTTATATGTCAGTCCTTCCTAGATGATCTCACAGTGTACTAATGGCAGTGACAGGTTTATATGTCAGTCCTTCCTAGATGATCTCACAGTGTACTAATGGCAGTGACAGGTTTATATGTCAGTCCTTCCTACATGATCTCACAGTGTACTAATGGTAGTGACAGGATTATATGTCAGTCCTTCCTAGATGATCTCACAGTGTACTAATGGCAGTGACAGGTTTATATGTCAGTCCTTCCTAGATGATCTCACAGTGTACTAATGGCAGTGACAGGTTTATATGTCAGTCCTTCCTAGATGATCTCACAGTGTACTAATGGCAGTGACAGGTTTATATGTCAGTCCTTCCTACATGATCTCACAGTGTACTAATGGCAGTGACAGGTTTATATGTCAGTCCTTCCTAGATGATGTCACAGTGTACTAATGGTAGTGACAGGTGTATATGTCAGTCCTTCCTAGATGATGTCACAGTGTACTAATGGCAGGGGGGTGGAGCCTCCCTTCACTCTCAGGCTGCAGCCCAGCTAGCCACCTCCAGAATTGTTTGAGAACTAACTAGACAGTAGAAGGGAAGAAGTGAGCATGCCCCGAAGGACTCCCACAAACTGCCACAGAGAGCCAAGCACGGTCCCTTGACAGGGTGGGAGACCAGTAACCTGTATGGACTAAGATAAAAGGATTTTCTTGCTCTCCCCAGGAACAAATCATTCTGGAGATGGCTAACTGGGCTGCAGCCTGAGAGGGAAGGGAGGCTCCACCCCCCTGCATACATTTGGAGAATGTTCCTGCCTACTTAAAGGGGCTGACGCCTCCCAGAGTTACCAGTAACCTGTATTGGACAACAGAGAAAACAACTTTACCTTAAATAACTCCCCATCTGGCGTCTAGCTGCTTAGTAGCGCTAGTCGCCAGAATTATTACCTTATTCAATAGATTTCTCCTCTCTTCCCAGGCTGACAGGCAGGACGGAGCACAGACATCTTGCCATAGTGACGTCTGTGCTCTTGCTCTGTCAGTCCCAGTTGGCTCTAGGAGCCATTCAGCTCCAGAAGGGACTGACAGAGCAGGCGCGCAGACGTCAATATGGCAAGATGTCCGCAATCCGTCCTGCCTGTCAGCTGGGAAGAAAGGAGAAATCTATTTAATAAGGTAATAATTCTGGCGACTAGCGCTACTAAGCAGCTAGACGCCAGATGGGGAGTTATTTAAACTAAAGTTGTTTTGCGGTGGTAGTTCCGCTTTAGACTGAAGTAATACAATCCCTTTAAAGGGATAGTAATACTTCGTTTTATCTTTATTTTATTTTGTAGGCATTAAAAAAACATGAAGAATGATATAAGTCTTATCTCTCAAACCTTTATGGTTTAAGAGATATTCACAAGCAAAGTATCCCCCCCCTCTTCAGCCAGATCAGAAGGGAGGTGCCCAGGTAGACTGCAGAGAGGGACAATCTTCAATTAAGATAAGGGAAAAAGCTGAAAAACTTGTCAAGGGGGGGAAGGGCTTTCATTCTTTTCATACAAAGAAAATTGTCCCCTTCTGTTATCTGTCTGGTCTTACAACCAGATTCCACATCTGAGAAGAGATAGCTTACACTAGGAAAAAGGGGCGGGAGGGGGAAACTTTGCTTGTGAATATCTCTTAAACCATAAAGGTTTGAGAGATAAGACTTATATCATTCTTCATGTTTTTATAATGCCTACAAAATAAAATAAAGATAAAACGAAGTATTCGTATCCCTTTAAGGAATGGGTGTGAACAATTCAATCTTGAAAGTTTATAGGACTGTCACATACACGATTTACATATATTGTTTTGTAGAAAACAGATGCGATTTATTTATTCAAAGCATGTTACAAAACGAGTAAAATGCAAATACATTAATACTATAGCTGCGTTCAGAGTTAAATTTATCCATGCAAAATCAGGGTTGTAGGGAGGTTTGGTAAGAACCAAAATCAAGGTGTCACAGCAGTGTGTAGAGATGATCTGCACTAAAGTAATAATTTCCCCATAGAGGACAATAGGGATTTATTATGCTGATCAGCATTACGCAGATGAGTAACCATTGCTGCAGCAGGCAGTGTAACGAGAGAAGCTCAGTGTAACTACTACCAGGCTGTCTCCCCCATGGCAGGACGTGCTTACCAGCTGTTAACTGTGCAAACACTGGCCTCGGTCCCAGGGAATGACAGCAGCCAAGCCTGTGCTAACACCTAACAACCCTTAACTGGCCTTAAAGGAGCAGTAAACTTTTTTTATGAAAATATATATATTGTAGGGATTTTCCTATTGAGTAAAATAAGGGTACTCACACTGCGAGAGATTTATATTTCCAGAGCTATTAAAGTTTAAACCCATGTTTTTTTACATTAGCAGTGCCCTCTAGTGGTCAAATTCTAATTAGATTTCCTGAAAGTCAGAAAAGTCAGACACATACAGTTCTCCATAGAATGTGATAGAAACTGCTGAGTCACTTCCTGTCAGTTAGAACTATCAGGAAGTAAACACAGTAAATTCACTTCCTGTTAGCTAGAACAACCAGGAAGTAAACACAGTAAATACACTTCCTGTCAGTTAGAGCTATCAGGAAGTAAACACAGTAAATTCACTTCCTGTTAGTTAGAACAACCAGGAAGTAAACACAGTAAATTCACTTCCTGTCAGTTAGAGCTACCAGGAAGTAAACACAGTGAATTCACTTCCTGTCAGTTAGAACTATCAGGAAGTAAACACAGTGAATTCACTTCCTGTCAGTTAGAACTATCAGGAAGTAAACACAGTGAATTCACTTCCTGTCAGTTAGAACTATCAGGAAGTAAACACACAGTAAAATCACTTCCTGTCAGTTAGAACTATCAGGAAGTAAACACAGTGAATTCACTTTATGATTATTTAAACTGCTATAAATTTTGAATAAAACTTCTGACAGCAATGGGAGTGACCTTGTTTTGTTCAGCAGGAAATGCTCTGTAAAATATGTATTTTCATAAAAAAAGTTTACTGCTCCTTTAAGAAGGTATTACTAAGCACTACACAAACCTGTAATCTAATTGTTCATATTCTGAACTGTCAGAAAAAAGCCGTGAAGAAAATGTCATGTCATGAGAGGAGAAACTGGCTTCCACACACTGGGGGTTATGTATAAAAGATAAATGGAGCAATTCTGGAGCCAAATGAAATTGCCTAACGATTTAACCCTTCAAATTCCCCAGCGTGCTAAATGCAGTGCAAAGCAATACACTGGGACACCCCTCTAGCACTGAAAAGTGCATTTTACTACTAGGATGTTAAGGCGTTCTCAAGCACATTGCAACGTGTTGGGGATCGCTAAAGAGTTTAACCCACTAAGTGCCAGGGGTTAAGCAATGCATTGCAAAGCAATGTGCTGGGGATCGCTAGAGAGTTTAACCCACTGAGTACCAGGGGTTAAGCAATGCATTGCAAAGCAATGTGTCTGCTATAAATTTTGAATAAAACTTCTGACAGCAATGGGAGTGACCTTGTTTTGTTCAGCAGGAAATGCTCTGTAAAATATGTATTTTCATAAAAAAAGTTTACTGCTCCTTTAAGAAGGTATTACTAAGCACTACACAAACCTGTAATCTAATTGTTCATATTCTGAACTGTCAGAAAAAAGCCGTGAAGAAAATGTCATGTCATGAGAGGAGAAACTGGCTTCCACACACTGGGGGTTATGTATGAAAGATAAATGGAGCAATTCTGGAGCCAAACGAAATTGCCTAACGATTTAACCCTTCAAATTCCCCAGCGTGCTAAATGCAATGCAAAGCAATACACTGGGACACCCCTCTAGCACTGAAAAGTGCATTTTACTACTAGGATGTTAAGGCGTTCTCAAGCACATTGCAACGTGTTGGGGATCGCTAAAGAGTTTAACCCACTAAGTGCCAGGGGTTAAGCAATGCATTGCAAAGCAATGTGCTGGGGATCGCTAGAGAGTTTAACCCACTGAGTACCAGGGGTTAAGCAATGCATTGCAAAGCAATGTGTCTGCTATAAATTTTGAATAAAACTTCTGACAGCAATGGGAGTGACCTTGTTTTGTTCAGCAGGAAATGCTCTGTAAAATATGTATTTTCATAAAAAAAGTTTACTGCTCCTTTAAGAAGGTATTACTAAGCACTACACAAACCTGTAATCTAATTGTTCATATTCTGAACTGTCAGAAAAAAGCCGTGAAGAAAATGTCATGTCATGAGAGGAGAAACTGGCTTCCACACACTGGGGGTTATGTATGAAAGATAAATGGAGCAATTCTGGAGCCAAATGAAATTGCCTAACGATTTAACCCTTCAAATTCCCCAGCGTGCTAAATGCAATGCAAAGCAATACACTGGGACACCCCTCTAGCACTGAAAAGTGCATTTTACTACTAGGATGTTAAGGCGTTCTCAAGCACATTGCAACGTGTTGGGGATCGCTAAAGAGTTTAACCCACTAAGTGCCAGGGGTTAAGCAATGCATTGCAAAGCAATGTGCTGGGGATCGCTAGAGAGTTTAACCCACTGAGTACCAGGGGTTAAGCAATGCATTGCAAAGCAATGTGTCTGCTATAAATTTTGAATAAAACTTCTGACAGCAATGGGAGTGACCTTGTTTTGTTCAGCAGGAAATGCTCTGTAAAATATGTATTTTCATAAAAAAAGTTTACTGCTCCTTTAAGAAGGTATTACTAAGCACTACACAAACCTGTAATCTAATTGTTCATATTCTGAACTGTCAGAAAAAAGCCGTGAAGAAAATGTCATGTCATGAGAGGAGAAACTGGCTTCCACACACTGGGGGTTATGTATGAAAGATAAATGGAGCAATTCTGGAGCCAAATGAAATTGCCTAACGATTTAACCCTTCAAATTCCCCAGCGTGCTAAATGCAGTGCAAAGCAATACACTGGGACACCCCTCTAGCACTGAAAAGTGCATTTTACTACTAGGATGTTAAGGCGTTCTCAAGCACATTGCAACGTGTTGGGGATCGCTAAAGAGTTTAACCCACTAAGTGCCAGGGGTTAAGCAATGCATTGCAAAGCAATGTGCTGGGGATCGCTAGAGAGTTTAACCCACTGAGTACCAGGGGTTAAGCAATGCATTGCAAAGCAATGTGTCTGATACCCCTCTGACATTTAAAGGATTAAAAGTAATGGTTCTGAATCTTTATCGGCTCAAGGCACCCCCAAAAAATATGATACATCTAGAGCACCCTTAACCCTTTGCAGGTAAATGTCAAGGACTTATTAAAGGTAAAATACATAACTATTAAGATATTCTTAGGTTTCATAATCATAATAACAAAAACTAGCATCTGTGTTAAAAATAATATTATAGTGAATCTGCAGTTAAATCCTATGCTCTTGCATCCTAAATGGAACATAGGAACCATGGGTTAAAGGGATAGTAATACTTAAAAATTAAAAAAATCTTGTAGCCCTTCAAAAACTGAGTAAAATGAGCCCAGCGGCATCTCTCAAACCTTTATGGTTTGAGAGATATCCGCTTTCAAAGTTCCCCCTCCCTGACATCAGCGTTCTAGCTGACAGCAGGGGAATCCAGTCCCGGGACCTGCGGAGGCTCTGCAGCAGAGCAAAGATCGCGGTAATAAAAAAAGAAACACTTAACTTAAAAGGTCTTCTACGTGTGCTTGCAAACTAAGAGCAGACTAAGCACACGTAGAAGAACTTTTATTACTGCAATCTCGGCTCTGCTGCAGAGCCTCCGCCGGTCCTTGCCCGGATTCCCCTGCTGTCAGCTAGAACGCTGACGTCAGGGAGGGGGAATTTTGAAAGCAGATATCTCTCAAACCATAAAGGTTTGAGAGATGCCGCTGGGCTCATTTTACTCAGTTTTTGACGGGCTACAGGATGGGGAATAGTAATTTTTAAGTATTACTATCCCTTTAATCTCCCACCTCCAGGAGGCAGGGTACAAGACAAGCTGGAAGTAGAGGAGGGGGTCTCCTCTTCAAAAGGTCCTAACTCCCACTGTCTTTCCAGATTTAGATATAGCAAAGTGACAAGACACTACCAAAAGCAGGAAGAGAATACCCACAAAGAGGACTCATTTGACCATTGGGAGTCCTTTGTTTCATATAGAAAATGATTTCACAGTATGTTCACAAATTTAATATTTTATCTTACATCCAATATGGAACACAGGAACATTGGTGATCCACCAAAGCAGCCATGAAGACTCCAGACAAGGGAACTTGAAGAACCTTATGGCTAAAGCCGGCCACAACAAGGGCCAAGACATTGACGTGGTAGTGTTTGGTGATGTGTGCAAGGACGACCATGTTGCCACCCTGCGCAGCTGTTCTGCAGAGGCCAGATTCTTTTAAAGACGAACTTTCACCTATCTACGTCACCCCCCAATAGATATCCACCGCTTACTCATGCAGGAAAAATAAGGTAAAACGTTTCCATAACCACAACTTGTTTAGAAAGTTACCTCTGTAGCAGTGGGATCTATGCAGGGACATCGCTGCCATGTTTGTGATGTATCCCGGTGACTGTCATCGCTTTCCCAATACATAGGTGTTTTAAACACATCCCACTTTCATATTGTCCAGCTACGAAGTGAGCGTGCTCCACAGGGAGGGCTGGATACATCAGCAGAGGGGAGGTACAGCAAAGCTGTGCGGTACAGCTTGTACCGCATGGAGCGGCCGGCAGGAGTAGCATTACAATTAAATGTGTACTTAATGTCGAAATGAAAACTAAAAATAGGCAATTTGAGGTCACCGCTACAATTGTAAACTAACAATGAGAACTTAATTCTGGGTGACAGTTTCGCTTTAACTTTGAACTTTCACCTTAATTCAAGTTTACATATCTGAAAAGTGCAATAGCCACCATTATAACATAGGATTAATTGAAAAGGTTATCTGTCCCACCGCTGCACCAAGGGGTCGAAAATGTCTTGATGGAGCTCCCACTCTCCGGGGTCCACCGTTTGCTGACTGAGAAAGTCCTCCAGGACGTTGTTCACAGAAGAGGGAAACGAGAGCAAAAAATCTGAGTGACTGTATGTAACAAAAGGGTAAAGCTGATGTTCAAATGCACTTACTAGAGCACAACTCGCAAGACAGTCCAAATCACATTACGTCCCAGTATCAAAATACATGTAGGATTCGCCTGGAGTAATGTCTTGAGAAGCTCAATGGAGATCACAGTGATCTTGCTTGGTAGCCTTTTGCGAGCCGCTTGTTATCTGTATGATTAAAGAGATAATCTCTCTAAGGGTAAAACTGACTCAAAGAGTAATCCCCAACTCGCGGCCCCTTTGAAATGCACTAGCTGGATCCAATATGAATAGAAACACCTCAATAAAGCTAACAGGATATGTTAATCTCAAAATCAATATACTTTATTCTTAAAAGTGTAATTTCTCAACGAGTTTCATGAGTCTAAGGCTCGGCTTGTTATCTTGCAAGTTGTGCTCTAGTACGTGCATTTGACCTTCATCATGACCCTTTTGTTATATACAGTTGTTCTCAGAATTTTTTGAGGTCTTGTCTCCCTCTTGTATGTGCATATTAGATTGCGAAGGTGCAAATGAAGACACCATTTAATGATGCTACAGTGTGAGAACAAATTTAAAGATTGGGACCTTTTGGTACATATATAGAAAAATAAGAGACTCGCACTGGATTTGAAGAGCATTCTTTTGTTTTTTGAAGGACGTTGTCCACCCCTGGAATCAGCATGGCAGAAATAGCCGGAACACGTTCCCCTGCCCAAGCCAAAATAGACTGGACCTCTGGGAGCGCTTCTTGTGCCTTCTTGCTTGTTGATTTAGGCCATGGCTGTGGAGTTGTCCAACTGGACGCATACCAGCTGACCCCTCAGCTGAAGGGACCAGTACATAAGAGTGTGCCGAATCTCCCCGAGTTTCCAGAAAAATGAAGGATTGAAGGGACTCCTCCAAGGTCCCCAAGTGACCCAGAACCACCCCCCAGCCCCACAGGTTGGCATCCGTTGTGACAAAGATCCATTCCTGGATCACAAACAGCTTCCCCTTCTCTAGGTTGGTTCTGTTCAACCACCAGAGCAGATCCTGTCTGACCTTCAGAGGAAGGGAGACCCTCAGATCCAAGAGTTCCAGGTTTCCATTCCAAGAGCAGATGGTGAACCTCTGGAGCTCCCTGGTGTGGGTCATAGAGTACGGAACCGCCTCCATGGTGCACACCACGCCACCCGCAAGAGTCATAAACTTGCAAACCGGAGCAGAGGGCCACTCCAGAGTTTGGGACACCAGATGAGTGATCTGCTGAATGGAGTCCTCCATCAGAAACATTTCCCGACAGGTATCAAACCAGAGTCCGAGGAAAACCAGGACCTGAGAGGAAACCGGAGCAGACTTCTCCATATTAACAACCCACCCATGGTGGAGGAGAATATGAGCACAGTCCTGGATGTGCTGGTGCTTTCAGAAGAAGGTTGTCCATTTAGGAAGTCACTGAATCCCTGAGGTGTGAATAAAGGCAATCAGGGCCCCAGGAACTCTGGAAAACACCCGAGGAGTGGAGGTAAGTCCAAAGGGCAGAGCTGTGAACTGGAAGTGCCCCCGATTCACAAGGCAAAGGGTGGTCAAACCAAATAAATATAAACTATTAACATGTCTATTTTTGAAAGCATTCTTACTTTACAGCGTATTTTCACACCTGCCTAAGACTTTTGCACAGTACTGTAAATAAATATATGTATGTCTATATATACTCCTGTAGTGAAAAACCAAGGCCCTGCCACTGAAGAGGAATTCTTTTACAAAAGTTATTACAGTCATCTGTAGGGGGGTTGTTTTTCATATTAAGTCATTACCAATAGTGCCACCTGGTGTTCACACTAGTGCCCAGACAGTAATTCTGTTGAATCCTACAGGAGGGGTGAATGAGTGAGTGACTACAGTTCACCATTATATGTCATAGTAAGAGCTGTACCACTTTTTTTTTTTGTTACAAAATGACTTCTAAACAAAGCATCCTCCAACAGTAGGAGTACCTTTCATTTGCTCAGCAGTAAAATTCCTACAATACACACCTATTCTTTACAGATATCCTTTTTTAAAAAAAAAACTGTAGTTTGCATCAAAAATGTAACCAATCATTGTGATGCAGACGGATTGCTTTACAATTCCTCCACTTTTAGCCAACCTAACGTGCACACTACTACTCACCAGGAGAGGGGAATGTGGAGACCCCGGGAGGGGAGGGTTTGCAAAGACTCCGGCAAAGATCTGTTGGATGATTCTGTTAAAGAGACAAAGTCATATTTTAGTTTCACTCCAGAGACAGCAGGACTCAGGGGTAACAAACATTTGGCTCTCAAGCTATTGGAGACCAACTTCCATCATCCCAACGGGCCAACCTCTAGTTGGGGATGATGGGAATAGTAGTCTCCATTAGATAGACATCCACAATTTACCTTTTCCTCATCTAACCTATCTCAGTACTATTACGTAAAAAGCAATACTAATCCAAGATGGTTGTACAACTAGATAAGGCCAGCAATGCTACAAAAAGCAGGCCATAGAGCCATTTTTGAGTAAACCAAATGAAGCACAGAGAAAGTAAAACAAACATTCCTCAATTCCCCAGTGATTTAAGGCACAGTAATGTTTCACAATAATAGCAGCTCCAATTAATCTTCATAGTATTTGCACCATGGAGAGTGTTATATCAATACTGCCAGAGTTGTAGTACAAAGAGTAATTGAATGATAAAGTATCCCGCTCCTGCCCGTTTTACTGATGTAACACTGCTCACCTCAGAGCAGCAAGACTGTCCGGATGGATCACAGAGAGGGACAATCTTCAGTGATCATAAGGGAAAAGCTGTCAAGGGGGCAGGGTTTCCTTATGATCACAGTAGAAGATTGTTCCCTGCTGTGATCTGTCCGGTCAACAGACAGGATTCCACATCTGAGATGAGCAGTGTAACATCAGTAAAAGGGACGGGAGGGGGATACTTTATCATTCAATTACTCTTGAACTACAACACTGACAGAATTGAAATAAAACTCTCCATGGCCCAAATACTATGATGATTAATTAGAGCTGTTTTTATTATGAAACATTACTATCCCTTTAAGAAGTGAAGCAGGCCTCCCTAGCATTCAAATGGTTAAAGTTGAAATGAGCAACTCCCACTGGTGGGATGATGGTTTGGCCTGTAATTAATTTGAATAAAGCATCAAATAGAAGTGGGAGAATGCTTCAAAAAGAACTACAATAATGAGGTTATTAACCCCTTCAATACTAAAGAGGTCTCCAACACATACTTTTAGCAGTCAACGGATTAAAATGAATACTTATATTTCCCCTATGGTGCAGCTTGTTTGCCTCAGACTTGTTCTTCTCTGCTCGTGTTTATGGCCCTCAGTCCTCACAAGACATTATATACAACGGATATTTCCAGCCTCAGGGCTTGTAATGAGGAATATCTGTAATACTTCTTTAATATACAAAGTCCTTGTCGCTTTGTGATGAACTTACCCCTCAATAGCCGGGGACCGATCAGGCCGGGAACTGACGCGAGATCTGTTTCTCGTCATTGGTTGCCTTGGGGGCCGACGAGTGACCCTTAGCTCTGGATGGGCCTGGTGCCCCCGGTCGTAGTCTCTGCCATCTTGGTCCAAGGAGCTGCTGTGCAGGAAATGTCGGAAGTCTGGGAAGAACATTGCGTGGTCTAAATGGTCCCAGAGCTGCACAGAGGAACGAGTCAAACATTTAATTATAAATAAATTATAAAGCCCCAGAATGCATCAGTAGAGTGGCACAACCACTACCCAAAAACAACCCTGTCGGCCAACTCGAGGAGGCTCTTCAGCAGAGCCAAAATAGCGCAATGTAAAAATAAATACTTCATTGGAACGGTCTACAAAGTGTGCCTG
This sequence comes from Rhinophrynus dorsalis, assembly GCA_037306005.1. Classification (NCBI taxonomy): domain Eukaryota; kingdom Metazoa; phylum Chordata; class Amphibia; order Anura; family Rhinophrynidae; genus Rhinophrynus; species Rhinophrynus dorsalis. The sequence continues at coordinate 4,791,415 of CM074728.1, forward strand.
GTTTGTAAGCACGCTTTGTAGACCATTCCAATGAAATAATTCTTTTTACATTCCGCTATTTCAGCTCTGCTGAAGAGCCACCTGCTTGTCCAGGGACCAGCATATGCTGACGTCAGTAAAATGGGTGGGAGGGGGATCTTTAGCATCATATCTCTTTCAAACTATAAAGGTTTGAGAGATAGGACTGGGATTGTTTAGTTTATTTTTGTAATAGCTGCAATATTACATTTCTCTTATATAACGACATTACTAACCCTTTAAGGAGAAGTAAAGATTCCTAACACCCATAGGGGCCACACGGATTTTCTGACCAGATACAGGTGAAACGTGTTATTAGGGGAGGTACTGCTTAGAAGTACATGTAGGAGATAGGAAGCGTGTGACTCTCTGTCATGCCGTAAACAATAAAAGGTCCGTATGCACAAAGTAAAAGTACAGCAATACGGGGCAAACCAAATGCACCAAAAAGCCATGGGTTATCATTGATTTAAATGGGTCTTTAAGTCCTAGAATTCTACAGAGATCTCCTTAGCAATCAAGGGGTTTAAAACCCCATTTAGATCCATGACGTATCTAATTTTCCTTATGGTTCTGCTGGTTTGCCCCTGAATTGCATCACTTTTCCCCAGTATGTCAGCCCCTAAGCAGGCACGCTGTGGAGGATATAAAGCAGTCTTCAGCATTATCTGTCTCCCAGGATCACTGAGAACATTATACGTGTGAGGGTTGCCGAAAGCCATCTGGTAAGCAATGGGTCTTTGTTCTGCTGCCTGTAGGTAACATGAGATATGTTCTTATCAGACGATCCCTGGGCTGTCACATACAAGGAATACACGAGGGTCAAGTGGAGGAATCAGCCCTTCTCTTAATGATCCACTGGGAGAGGGCAGGGGGAGAAAGGAAATTAATGGGGGGGGGGGGGGGTGAGAGCACATCGCCACAGAAGAGCTGGGGGGAATCTCGCTAAAAGCAAAATGCCAAGGGAGGAGCCGGGAGCAAGTCGCCTGGGGCGCAGGGGCCGGGAGCAAGTCGCCTGGGGCGCAGGGGCCGGCAGCAAGTCGCCTGGTGAGGGAAGGACTGACAGCAAAATCACCAGGGTAGTCAAAGCACAAAAGTAAAATGCAAGAGAACTATCTGCACTGAGCTGAACAGTAAAAGATACACAGATTAGGACAGAGATACACAGATATTTGCACATACAGAGGGAGAGTCAATGTGACAAACATATAGAGACATACAAGAGTGCACATATATATATATATATGAGGTTGGACAGTGTCCAGAGAAGACATAGTGACCAGTGTGAAGACTTACGTCTGTGAAGTGCGCTGATGCATGGTCGTCTCCTGAGCTTCCTCCAGACTCTAGAAAACTAAATAGAAACAACAGATAGTTACACAGAGCGAGCTCCTCCCGGGACAAAGATCAGCACATTGACTCCCTTGTCACGTATCAGAGTCCTTCACCTACAGTACACTCTGCAGCTCCGGACACCGGGGATATATGCACACAGTGCAAGAGGAGCAAATCAACTGCACCGGAGGGAAACTAAATAAGTATGCCTCCCAAATCCCCACTCATTAAAGGTTGTTTTTTAACCCATTAAATGCTTTAAAGTTCTCCGGGACACTGCAAAGCGTTTAAGAACTACCTAACATTCAAGAGGTTAGAAAACCCCTATTTAAATATATGTGGATGATTTATATTTGTCCCCTGTGGTGCAGTTGGTTTGCCCCACTCTGACTTACATACTGCCCCCCTGTTTATGTATTAGAATATCGGTGGCACTTGCCTCCAATAGAGGAGGTTTGGGCACACTGCAGCCCTGCAGATGATGTTAGACTACAAGTCCCATCATCCTCAGACAGCTGCTGACCTGGCCTTTGATTGCCTCTCCCATGGGGCTTAGCGGGTTCAGAGGTGTAAGACTTTGGACTATTACCTGTTGCTATAAACAGGCACAGTGCAGCTTCCTTCTTTACCCCATAAATCAGCAATAAAGTCCATCTGTGCTATCGCTGCACCCACAGCCTCAGCGCGAGAGCCAAGAGGGAGACGAGTGCAGTGAAGAGGGGGCGGGGTTTCCTCCAGGGGGTTCTGTAGGGTGTACTATGCTTTCTATTGCCAATGTGCCAGAAAAGTGTTCATTGCAGGTGATAAAATGTTACCACCCGTTTTATCAAATATTTCCCTATTGACGTCTATGGGGAAACCTGGATATACAAGCAGTGATAAAATTAGCCCCTGCAATAGAATCCAGTCCCTGGTGTCCAAATAGTTTTTCAACTGCAACGTATGGGACAGGTGAGCCTCAGACTACATCCTATATAATAATTCGCTACAACGTGTTTAACGTCGCAGTACAGACTGCTGCGCGTGCTGCAGTCATGCGCAGTAGAGACTGCCCGTGCCGTGGCTGATACAGAGCATCCAGTTCTGTATCAGCCACGGTGTGGGTAGTCTCTACTGCGCTTGGCTGCCCCGCGACCGGCTGACAATGGCACTGTGTCCCGTGTAACGGGCTCTTCAACTAGTTTCTCCATGAAGTGCGATATTAACAGCTCCTACACAGGAGGAAGTGTAACAACTTTTGAATGAAGAATTATTCCAAAAAGACTGCATCCTTGTTTTAGTCTGTAAGAAAAGCTATACAATATACATTTGTTTTTCTCATGAATGCAAAGCAATGCCCTGTCTATCACACCAGGGTCATTGTGTTCCATAGGAATACATGTGTGCAGCTCTATCACACCCTTAAAGGGATAGTAATACTTAAAATGTAAAAAAAATATGTTGTAGGGTTTATCCCCCTGAGTAAAACAAGAGTACTCCCACTACTGAAAGGCGAGTCATTCAAAAGTTATTAATTTTCAAAGTTGAATTTTTTAGATGCAATATCACAGTGGCCTGAAATTGTATAGTGGCGCTGTTGCTACACCATCCTATGGAGATTTATGGTCCCGGGACCAGAGCTGTCCTGAGTGCAGTTTGGATTTCCCCAGAATTGCTCCAGGATTCCTTGATATATAAGGCCATCTGTCTGTGCACCTCCTCAGTGGCGCTGCTGCTACACGATCCTATGGACAGCTCTGGTCCCGGGACCATAAATCTCCATAGGATGGTGTAGCAACAGCGCCACTGTACAATTTCAGGCCACTGTGATATTGCACCTAAAAAATTCAACTTTGAAAATTAATATCTTTTGAATGAAACACCTTTCAGTAGTGGGAGTACTCTTGTTTTACTCCGGGGGATAAACCCTACAACATATTTTTTTTTACATTTTAAGTATTACTATCCCTTTAAAAGAACAGTAATGTTTTTGTATGAAAACCTATATGTTATAGAGCTTTTTTTTGCTGAGTAAAACAAGATCACACCCACCGCTGTCAGTTATTTTATTCAAATGATATAACAGTTCAAATAACCAGGAAGTGAATTTACTGTGTTTACTTCCTGATAGTTCTACCTGACAGGAAGTGAATTTACTGTGATTACTTCCTGATAGTTCTACCTGACAGGAAGTGAATTTACTGTGTTTACTTCCTGATAGTTCTAGCTGACAGGAAGTGACTCAGCAGTTTCTATCACATTCTATGGAGAACTGTATGTCTCTGACTTTCCTTTCCATTAGAATGTAACAGAATTACTTATTGGAATTTGACCACTAGAGGGCACTGCTAATGTGAAAAAAAAAACAAAAACAAAAAAAAAAAAAAAAAACACTTGTTTAAACAGTAATGACTCTGGAAATATGCATCTCTCAGCTGGGGGAGTATGCTTACTTTACTCAGCAGGAAACAATGTACAATATATATTTTTTGATTAAAAAAAAAAAGTTTACTGCTCCTTTAGACCCTTATGGACCAGCCGCGCGCGCACGCGGCAGTCACTTAAGGACCACAGAGCATTTTTTTTTTCTCGTTTCCGGTTCCAGACTCCCAAACGGCGTGCAGCCGCGGGGGAAACCTGGAATTCCATGACTGTTATAGTATGTCATGGGTCGTTAACTCAGATCTACCCATGACGTACTATGACCATCAAAGGTCGTTAAGGGGCTAAAGGACCATATGCCTAACGTTAAACTGCAGCAATACAGGGCAAGCCGAATGCACCAAAAAGCCATCAATTTAAATATCAGTGCTAAAATCTAAGATGCGCATATATGAAACAGCATGCTGTAATATTTACATAGATTCAAAGCTTTCCACATATGACTAGGTACGGCCGCGCTCTCCAGGTACGGACATACGGCCGCGTTCTCCAGGTACGGACATACGGCCGCGTTCTCCAGGTACGGACATACGGCCGCGTTCTCCAGGTACGGCCATATGGCCGCATTCTCTAGGTACAGCCTCGTTCTCTAGGTACGGCCATACGGCCGCGTTCTCTAGGTACGGCCGTGTGCTTCTCTAGGTACGGCCGTGTGCTTCTCTAGGTACGGCCGTGTTCTCTACGTACTTTTACATAGCTGACAGCCGTGCATGTTATGTGGGGCTGTTCACATGTGGAATACACCACAAGCATACAGCCTAATATCTTTCTGGTGTAATTTAGAACTGTGAATATACGCTCCATATGAGCCAGTATTATGAAGGGTCTGAAGCTTCGGATTAGGTACTATGGCCAATATTTATAAATGTGAAATGGAGAAAACAACTGCATCATGGGGGGGGGGGGGCACAAAAATTCTTGTACATTAAATTGGGGGTGTAAGCCCTTGAATGCTAGATAGGGGGTAATAAAAAAATCTTCTGTTCAAGTATATGGAAATTTAGGAATATTTATTTGTTCCTTATGATGCAGATGGTTTATCTCAAAATAACTCCAGCTCACGTTTATAAATATGAGCCTATGGACCTTATGTATCAAAGCAAATGGGAGAAAATCTGGGGTACACAGGGGAGAAATCATTCCACCTATTTAACCACTTGAATGCTAGAATGGTCTCCAACACTTACTTAAAGTGCGCAGGAAGCCTCTCTAGGATTCAAGGGGTTAAAAGTTCCATTTAAACCAGTAGATATTTGAGGAATGTGTAATTTTTGTCCTGAGTGCAGTTTGGATTTCCCCAGAATTGCTCCAGGATTCCTTGATATATAAGGCCATCTGTCTGTGCACCTCCTCAGTGGCACTGTTGCTACACGATCCTATGGGCAGCTCTGGTCCCGGGACCATAAATCTCCATAGGATGGAGTAGCAACAGCGCCACTGTACAATTTCAGGCCACTGTGATATTGCACCTAAAAAATTCAACTTTGAAAATTAATAACTTTTGAATGAAACACCTTTCAGCAGTGGGAGTACTCTTGTTTTGCTCAGGGGGATAAACCCTACAACATATTTTTTTTACATTTTAAGTATTACTATCCCTTTAAGAACATCCTATTCCTATGGAGCAATTCCCCTTTAGACAAGAAGTAAAATTTCTAATGAAAACTATATGTTTCAGGGATAATCCTGTTGAGTAAAATAAGAGTACTTCTACCAGTAGGAGATTCTTCATTCAAAACTTATAACAGTTCAATTTAATTTAAATTAACATTTATTTTTCTATTTTGATCTTGATGTGGCGTCGTTCCTAAAATTTACTATGGGATTTAAACTAAAAAACACAACAATCCTTTTGTGTATGCACATACTGCCAGTCACATGATAAGTCACCAAGTCTGATCATCAGGGACTTACCTGGAGTCTTCTGTCACCTCTTCAATGAAACCAGAATCACATCTGGGACAGATATACTCCTGAAACACAAAGGGACTGAGTGAGAGGAGATTCTCCTACCAGGAGGAGGGGGGGGGGGGGGGGAGAAAGAGAGAGAGAGAGAGAGAGAGAGAGAGAGAGAGAGAGAGAGAGAGAGAGAGAGAGAGAGAGAGAGAGAGAGAGAGAGAGATAGATAGATAGATAGATACGGGAGAGAGAGAGAGAGATAGATAGATAGATAGATACGGGAGAGAGAGAGAGAGAGGGGGGGGGGGGAGAAGGAGAGCGAGAAGGGGGGGAGAAGGAGAGCGAGAAGGGGGGGAGAAGGAGAGCGAGAAGGGGGGGAGAAGGAGAGCGAGAAGGGGGGGAGGAGAGGAGAGCGAGAAGGGGGGGAGGAGAGGAGAGCGAGAAGGGGGGGAGGAGAGCGAGACGGGGGAAGGAGGAGAGCGAGACTTGGGGAAGGAGGAGAGCGAGAAGGGGGGAAGAAGGAGAGCGAGAAGGGAGCGGAGGAGGAGAGCTAGAAGAGAGGAGGAGGAGAGCTAGAAGAGAGGAGGAGGAGAGCGAGTGGGGGGGGGGAGGAGGAGAGCGAGAAGGGGGGTGAAGGAGGAGAGCGAGGGAAAGGAGAGAGAGAGGGGGAAGAAGGAGAGAGAGAGAGAGAGGGAGGAAGAACTGTCACTGTTACATTCTATGGAGAAAATTAACTATAGATTCCTTTCTACCATAAATTGCAATTAAAAACAGTGGCAAATGTTGTTTTTTTCTGTTCCATAAAGCTTTACTGCTCCTTTAAATGATTATACTCAAGTGCAGCTTCAGCAAGGTGCTTAGTCCAATACTGCCAAAGAGGGAGAAATATGGGGGCTGGCTATTATGAAAGTATAATACACAAAGCATGTGTGTTTCCCCACCAAAGATGGCTCCTCTGTCCATTAAATGGGTTAAAGGGATAGTAATACTTGGTTTTATCTTTATTTTATTTTGTAGGCATTAAAAAAACATGAAGAACGATATAAGTCTTATCTCTCAAATCTTTATGGTTTAAGAGATATTCACAAGTAAAGTTTCCCCTCCCGCCCCTTTTACCTAGTGTAAGCCATCTCTTCTCAGATGTGGAATCCAGTCCATAGACCAGACAGATAACAGCAGGGTACAATCTTCTTCCTATGAGAACAATGAAAGCCCTGTCCCCCTTGACAAGTTTTTCAGGTTTTTCCCTTATCTTAATTGAAGATTGTCCCTCTCTGCAATCTACCTGGGCACCTCCCTTCTGATCTGGCTGAGAAGTGTTACATCAGTAAAAGGGGTGGGAGGGGAATACTTTGTCATTGAATTACTCTTGAACTACAACTCTGACAGAATTGATACAACACTCTCCAAAGTCCAAATACTATGATGATTAATTAGAGCTGCTTTTATTATGACACATTACTATCACTTTAAAAACTATAGTTTAAATCAACAGCAGCGGTTATTTGCTCCATAAAGGTGCAGCAGGATTGCCCCGGAATGGCTTTGTGCATCTTTATATGTATTCCCCAGTGATCCGTGAACAGATCTCTCAAGGCATGAAGGACAGTAGCAGTCGCTTGCAGTCACACAAACACAGCAGGGAGACAGGAGGGAAGCCACTGGTGTTAAGTCATTTTTACTTCTCATTTTACAGTCTACAAACATCTTCACCTCCCCCCGAGCAGGAACAAGACTTACACGGAGCCTTGTGACAAATCGGAGAGAGGCTCCAAGCTGACAGCGAGCTGCAGACGCCCAGAGGCAAGAGGAACTGTCAGCAGGCAGGTAGAGGCGGGCGAGGGTCAGGCGCGCATGCTGGTTGCCAGGAAACGAGAGGAGATATCTTTGTGCAGCAGCTGCGTCCGTACCCCTTCTAAGATACAAGGATCTTGCAGTCATCTGTCACCTTGAGAATGCTTATTAGCAATACGCTGGAGAGGCTTCAATTGTCCTTACTGCAGGCACAGCAATTCCAGGCTCTGGTTGTTATCCCATCATAAACAGGGATGCCGCCTTGTCTCTTTAAAAAGCAGTCTTATAAAAATAATAACCTATTTTTGTATGGAGCTTTCTCCCAATAGGGATGGAAAGTGCTTAGCGTGTGGCCTCGGAATTAATAAAATAGCAGCAGCTGATAAATAAGTGTTACTATCACCCAACTCAGTCAGGCTCATTGTATTGAGCTCCTGCAAGTCAAAGGCTCAATCTTTTTTTTGTTCGGGGTACCCCTAACACATAAATCCACAACATTCGGAGCACCCCTAACATATTTAATGTACTTTATCAAGGGCATAAGAAGGGTACAATACCATGCCTACCAAGTGTCCCTCTTTAGGAGGGACTGTCCCTCTTTTACACCTCTGTCCCTCTTTCCCATCCTGATGTCCCTCTTTCTAGATGATCACACTGTGTGGTGTGTATATAATGATATCACCCTGGTGTCCCCGTGTGTAGGAGATCAGACTGTGTGGTGTGTATAGAAGTGTATCACCCTGGTGTCCCTGTGTGTAGGAGATCAGACTGTGTGGTGTGTATAGAAGTGTATCACCCTGGTGTCCCTGTGTGTAGGAGATCAGACTGTGTGATGTGTATATAAGTTTATCACCCTGGTGTCCCTGTGTGTAGGAGATCAGACTGTGTGGTGTGTATATAAGTGTATCACCCTGGTACCCTGTGTTTAGGAGATCAGATTGTGTGGTATGTATATAAGTGTATCACACTGGTGTCCCTGTGTTTAGGAGATCAGACTGTGTGGTGTGTATATAAGTATCACCCTGGTGTCCCTGTGTTTAGGAGATCACACTGTGTGGTGTGTGTATATAAGTGTATCACCCTGGTGTCCCTGTGTTTAGGAGATCGGACTGTGTGGTGTGTGTATATAAGTGTATCACCCTGGTGTCCCTGTGTTTAGGAGATCAGACTGTGTGGTGTGTATATAAGTGTATCACCCTGGTGTCCCTGTGTTTAGGAGATTAGACTGTGTGGTGTGTATATAAGTGTATCACCCTGGTGTCCCTGTGTTGAGGAGACACAGGGACACCAGGATGATACACTTATATACACACACCACACAGTCTGATCTCCTAAACACAGGGACACCAGGGTGATACATTTGGGAGATATGCTTGAAAGTAGGGTGCCTATTCACTAGACCTGCCACTGCTTACAGGACTATACAATGAGAAATGACCATTATAGAAGTGGCGGTGAGAGTCCAGTTGATAACAGTACCATACAGCTTATAGGCCTGGGACTGAACAATAAAGGAGTAAGGTCTGGAAAGAAATCTGAAGAGCAACAGGGATTTATACACTTTGTTTCACAACAAACAGGTCCCAGCAGACATGGCTACTGGACGGTCAGAGGTATGCGAAGGTAAAAGACTCTACCGCTAGTCAATTAAAACAATCCAGTAAGTAAAACGAAGATCATCACAGGACACGCAACTCCATAAACATGGTATATGAGAACTCAGAGGATTCCTGATTATGCCTCTACCGTTTCAACCTAAATTAAGATGGAAAATTCGCAGAAGCCTTGAAGCCAGGGCGCCAAATTTTCCCTGCTAGTGTCTTCAGTTTTGTGTATTTTGGATATAGATATATTTGTGTGCCTTGGTTTCTGAACATTTGTGCCTGGCTCCACTGTTCTCTTACCCCTGACTTTGCACTCAGAGATGCCTGCAGGCTGCTGTTTGGATTAATTCAGAGCACAGTGTGTGGGAATATGGGTCCAGCACATAAACTCATTAGCATAAAATGCCAGACTATGCCATCAAAAACATTAATTTCTCAAAAATTTATTTTTTAGTACAAGTAAATGGCTAGCACAACATGTAGGTGGTTTTCTATCCTGCTTCTTACAGACCCTTTAAGGACCAGGGAGGTGTGTTGTATATCCTTACAAGGTTAACCAAAAAAAGCTTCTTAGGGTGACAGGTCCACTTAACTCTTGGCATGCTAGAGAGGAAAGCGATGAATGCCCAGCAATGTGCTGCATACCCCCCCTGGCTAGGGGTGCACCGAAATTTCGTCCAAAAATGGCATTTTCGGCAAAAAGCAGAAATAAAAAAATGGCCAAAACAGGGGAAGCTCTCTCATTTCTCCCTGAACTGTCAGTGCCACCTTATGTTCAGTCAGTGTCCTCACTTCTGCGGCATGTCCCAATAACATTATAGTTACACTTTAAAAATTGCTATCTTCACTTACTACAAGTCCCATCATCCTTACCTTGCATGGTGCCTAATGTAGCTTTGTTTGAGTGCTATAGAGAGCAGTGAATGAACGCTGCCTCACTCTCTCTATCAACCCTGTCATTCTGCATGCAAAGCAGGGTAGAAAGCGGGGCAGCGCTCATTCACGACTCTCTCTAGCACTCAAACAAAGCTATGTCCGGCACCAGGCAAGGTGAGGATGATGGGACTTGTAGTAAGTGAAGAGAGCAACTTTTAAAGTGAAGAACTATAAGGTTCTGGGAGCACGCCGCAGAAGTGAGGACACTGACTGAACATAACGAGCAAAACCTTCTCTATGGAGGAAATATAAATGAATGAATGTAACAGGCAAGCACTGTGAAATTTCGGCTAGGACATAAATATGTATATCAGATCCTAATACACTAATGTACAGAGATACTAGCAGTAAAAAATAAAAGAGTTTACTAATAAAGTAAATACATAGAAACGATACCCATAAAAATACAATATAGATCTCTGTCACTTTGCATAATTATACTTTGCGCAAACTGCGGTCCATGCACTTAACGGACTTACAGCTTTGTCCAGAGAACTCTTCATAGACCGCAGGCCATTTATTGTGCACAACACTGCATTTTTTTTTTTATATTTTAATTCATGCAGTGTTTTACTGTATTGTATATTTTAGATTAAAGTTATATTAAAGCAGTGCACCCTGGGACTGGTAGTCCTGTTTAGCAAGCAGTATTGTGTATGTGTGTGTGACTCATGGTCACTATGTTTGGCACATCAGTAAAAACGGGACTTGCGGATAATGTAATCGCTATGGATTGGAAAGGTCACTTTTTTTTCCAGGCAAGTTGGTAACTTTCAGTTCATGGGACTTTCATGTTGACTCTGTCGTGTCCTCTTGCTCTACTATATTTTCTGTTTCCTTTGTTAGCCCTATAAACTAAAAGAATCTCATTTTTGGTTTCGGTTTTCAGCCAAGTGCATCCTGACATTTCGGTTCAAAATTCTCATTTCGGTGCACCCCTACCCCTGGCACTCAAAGGGTTAATAAAAATGGGCCATGTCTACAAAGTAACTGTGGGGACAATTCTCAGAGAGAACCAAGTGCACCAAAAGAAACAAATTACAAACATTCCCGTTGATTATTAAAGGGAATTTTAAGCACTTGGAAGGCACATTTCAGAGCAATGAGTTGGGGACCTGTCCAGCACTGCAGGGGTTAGAAGCCCTATTAAATGAAATGAAATGTATATTTGCTGGCTTGCCCCAGGAATTGCCCAAGGTGTGCGTTTCTCCTGTGACGTTGTTATAGTGCGTAGGGTGTCCTTCGGGGCACTGTAATCACCTGCAGACTACAGAGAATAGGATGCGCTGGACACACGCTCTGTGTCACCTTGACGTGCTCAGAATCTGCCAGTCAGCAGGACGGCCTGTGTTAGGCTGCCTGGCAATGCTAGGAGGTGGGGGGCGGCTCCTCACTCTATACACAATGGTCACATTACAGAAAAGGAACCACAGCACTCTGCACAGACACCCGTTACTACACTCTTAGAAGACAATGGCACATGGGTTCAAAGAAACTGGAGCAAAGCAGCTAAACCACAAGGAACAAAAGCACCGAGACTGAATTATATGGAGCTTTCAGCTCTCTGAAACCTGGAGAGGAACCCAACGCATTACCAAGGTGCGAGAATAGCAAAGGGCCTACCTGCACTCCTGTACATGAAGAAATATCCATAAACAGATCCCTTAAAGGGATAGTAATGTTTCATAATAAAAGCAGTTCTAATTAATCATCATAGTATTTGGACTTTGGAGAGTGTTATTTCAATTTTGTCAGAGTTGTAGTACAAGAGTAATTCAATGACAAAGTATCCCCCTCTCGCCCCTTTTACTGATGTAACACTGCTCAGCCAGATCAGAAGGGAGGTGCCCAGGTAGACTGCAGAGAGGGACAATCTTCAATTAAGATAAGGGAAAAACCTGAAAAACTTGTCAAGGGGGGCAGGGCCTTCATTGTTCTCATAGGAAGAAGATTGTCCCCTGCTGTTGTCTGTCTGGTCTATGGACTGGATTCCACATCTGAGAAGAGATGGCTTACACTAGGAAAAAGGGGCGGGAGGGGAAACTTTGCATGTGAATATCTCTTAAACCATAAAGGTTTGAGAGATAAGACTTATATCGTTCTTCATGTTTTTTTAATGCCTACAAAATAAAATAAAGTTAAAACGAAGTATTACTATCCCTTTAAAATAACAAATGTTGTATATGTGTGAGTCTATCTCATAGAGCGATGGACCTTTCGTATTAAGGAAGAATGGAGCAACTGTGGGGTATCACAACTGTACACCGTAACCCAGGGGTGTCCAAGACCAATCCTCAGGGGTCACCAACAGGCTGGGACGTAAGGATTTCCCTGATTACACACAGGTGAGTCAGTCACAATGAAATCAGGGAAATCCTTACTTCTTGCACCGTAGGCGGCCCTTGAGAACTGGACTCAGACAGCTCTGGGTTATGATACAGTTGTGATACCCTTTGAGCTCTGCCTTAAGAGATACATAAATATTCCAATTTCTTTTTTTAAATGGGCTCTTACACACCTGAACTCTGTAGAGGTCTTGACATTGCTTCTCTATAGAGGTGCTGATTGTAATTGTAGTACATTACAGTGTTTCCATAACAGTGGCGCATGAACTGTCCAACAGGAAACATAATTGTTTTCCTTTAAGTGGGCCTTTTAACCCATGGAAAGCTAGATATCATAAACACAATGTAATGAAGACCTCGTCAGCATTTAATGGGTTAGAATACAGTTTAAATCAATGGGATTATTTTCACCTAGTTACAGACAATGTGCCCCACACTTACTCCAGGTTTGTCTTAAAACAGATGCCCCAGTTTCTTCCCTGTATGCGAGTTATTTCCATTAGCAATTCCTCTTGGTCAGAATTTAAGCTATGCTACGTTACTAGTACCAGAGGATTACTGATGCACGGATAGCGCCATGGCTGCCTACAGAGATACAGGCCCATAGAGGTTTGAGGCAACAGACAATCAGCTGATCAGGAAGCCATGCGACTACAAATTACACTGCAGGGTTGCACTGATTCCTACACAATCCTGCACAATGACGTTTTCATAGGAGGCCCTGATTTAATGGACTGAAGGAACCTACTGAATTAGTGAGGCAGCACCAGGACATGTGGGCATCACTGCCACAGTCTGGGCAGTGGAATCTCATAAATGGGCCCCGTGAGGAAACACTGCATGATTGTTATGAAAACACAAAATATATAGGTTCCTGATGAACTCAAAAGAGCATTAATAGTCTTCAAATAGTTACATGTGTGTATAGTCAGGAGAGCAGAAAACATTACTGTCCCTTTAAAGCCATAACATACTCAATCAGTCCTGGATGGGGGTCCATGGGGATGGAAATAACAGCTGCTGGCAGTTTTTTCCAGATTGAAGCTGGTAGAGTATGTGAGCCTATAGGGCCTGAAACTGGTAGTACCATAACTGTGATAATCATTCAATTCCGACACCAAAGTTGCCCATAGTACGAAGTTGGGAATTCTAACAGTCATCCAGAGACGGAGGTCACAGGCCCTTCCCGGGTTCAGTCTCCTAACTGCATTGGGGAGACAGGCTTTCAACAATGAGTCAAGCAATGCGACAATGTGTGACCCCACGCTAGTAGCGCGGCAGCTCTAAGTTTAGTATGTCTCACCGACTGATAAGTATGAAGGACTCTGAGATGGTGGATGTACGAGCAGCTATATTAGAGATCAAACATATTCCTCACACAGTTACTGGTCTAGACCGTTATTGTGTGAGGCGTTTGTTTTATCTAATAAAGTTGGTTTTACATCCAAGAATGTCCTGAACTGGCACCACAGTAGAATCTCTAGTGATAAGTGAATCACTCAACATTACTTGTGTTTACTAAATATATAATGTGATGCGCAATTAGACTTTTAACCTTTTTCGCACCCCACTGTCAGTCTATGTATTGCAATGCACCAGGCATCTCACTGGCACTCAAAGTGTTAATTATTCACTGACTGTAAGACAAGACTCACACTGAAGGCATTTCTAACGCTGCGCTAAGCAACCACCTGTATAAACAGATCCTAACCCTACAAGGCAGAGGCCTCCTCTTCTACGGTGTGCACACAGTCATCACATAACATACCTCTTGGACTGTAAGTCCTATGGGGAAGAAAACGCCTCTCACTGTATATAGCCCATTGTACTTATTTATTAGTTTTGTTGTTTACAGTTGTAAAGGGCTGTATATATTGTTGGTGCCATACAACCGGGAAAGAACTGTATATAAAACTGAGCTACACAAGGAAAATATGGATACAAATGAATAATCCTTTATGTATTTCATTAACATTTAATTCTCCTACAGAAGGGGGCACTGCACACAAACACACATGTACCATATGCTGTCTGACAGCCATGAGACAAACTCTTCTATAAACCCCTGGAGCTATTCGTAAAGTAACAGATATGAAGAGAAGCAACGCTTGGATGTCCAGGACTCTTCACACACACAGGAAAAAAAATAAATCTCTCCTGCCGGCTGAATATAGCCAAACATAATATTTTTCTTTGAAAATCAAAACCTGTATACTGTCCTTTACATAAACATAACAAGGCCTTCCCGATCTGCAGCTAAGTATGAAAGAAGGGTTTTAACTGACTGTCTGTGTTTTACGTTCTTTCCTACTACGGTGGTAATAATAAATTTTGAGCATAGGTGAGGTGAGTGTCTCCGTAACAAATCAAGTGGGTCTCATAAAATGCCCCCCCTTCTGGGAAAAGAAAAAAAAATCATCCCCAACTCTAACCAAGGGGAAAATCTGCCTTATAAAGGACAGAGAGTTTCCAGGCCTGGAAGAACATGAAGAACAATATAAGTCTTATCTCTCAAACCTTTATGGTTTGAGAGATATTCACAAGTAAGGTTTCCCCTCACAGACCAAAACAGTCAAATCTGCCATCTAGCTGTCATATTTGGAACCTGGTCCGCAGATCAACCGGTGGCTCTTCAGCAGAGCCGAGATCATAAGATATAAAAATAACTATTTCACTGGAAGGGTCTAAAGTGTGCTTGCAAACCAGGCACATTTTGTAGACTATTCAAATGAAGTAGTTCTTCTTATATCTTGCGATTTCGGCTCTGCTGTAGAGCCACGGCCGGTCCGTACAGGTTTGAGATAAGACATATCATTCTTCATATTTTTTTAATGCCTACAAAATAAAATAAAGATAAAACGAAGTATTACTATCACTTTAACTTTTACACTTAGCCCTTTGAGTGCTGGAGAAGTGTGCAATATGCATTGTGTTCCCCTCTAAGTGTTAAGACCCATAGTGGCAGATACGTGAATAAGTCTTAAAAGCACAAACAGGGAAAAAGGAGACTATAGAGAAAGAAAGCAGTAATGCTTACACTGTCTGTCAAAGGTTGTCATATAGGGTGCAGGGTATGTAAGATCCTGTAAGGGCTCCTCTTAGCAAGAATTAAGGAGATCCTATCTTAAACATGGGTGAGATCATCACTGGCTCCGACAGTCTGACTCACATCTCCATCGTAAAGGAGAGATACTCTTAAAGGAACACTAATATCTCTCTCTCTCTCTCTCTCTCTCTCTCTCTCTCTCATTCTCTCTCATGGTCACCATGAATCAAGTCCCCCAAATTAATCTTTAATTAGTACTCCATATTATGTCCAGAGTCGGGATTTTGATTCTTTGGCAGCTGACATCCATAACCCCAAACCCCTCCCACTGAAAGATTCCTTTCCAAAAAACTTAACCCTTTGAGTGCCAGAGGGGTACGCAACGCATTGCTCTGCAATGTGTTGCGTACCCCTCTGGCACTCAAAGGGTTAACAACCAGTAGTAGTTACAGTGCACCTAAATGCTTTATAATAACTTGGATGGTTTTAAAAGGGATGTCAAAATCATCTATATTTATGTTACCCATTGTTTACTTAGACCTATAGTTTAGGAGAATGTCAAGTGAAGAGATCTACATGTAGGCAGAGTACGATCATCCACAGATGCCAACTGCCTGATCCCCTTGATAACCAACTTTGAGTATATACAGTATTTTTATTTATATATAATGGAGTCCCACTGTACACTATAGGAGCCCTCTTCATTGTGTTCCCATCTATCGGTTTAAAGTGGAGCCAACAGTTTATAATGAAAGGGGTATTAAAATTCCCTTTATTTAAGTTAGCCATTCTTTATTTAGAACTATAGTTTACAAAATATTCTGCTTTATCAGTTTATCCAAATTACTCAGTACATCCTGGCAGGAAGTGACAGTTGGGAAGGAAAATGGAGTTTTAGTATCAAATCACATAAACTGATTAAAAAGCTAAATATCTCAAACTATAACTTAAATTAAAAATTGTCTAACATATGTCAATTATAAAGTGTCACTTCCACTTTAAAGATCTTGGGGAACCAATTGACAAATAACGGATTCATACTGTTGGCCAGTAAGCTTTTCTACCAAGATTAAAATAAGTGGTGGGCTGTTATTCGGAGAAGTTTAGTGCATATTATTTCCATCTACTTGTCCTACCCTAACCACACTGTGTGCGCAGGGCAATGTGAATCACAACTCCTAATAACCACCCACCACAATGCAATGCAATGGGGTTAAAAAAAAAAAAACTAAGACACTTATTCCTACAGTAGAATTCCCATTTAAATCCAGGAAACCAGAATAACAGGAGCAGGCTCAGAGCGAGGCCGGCTTAGGTCCAAGAGTTCCGCAGTCAAGCAAAACAGACAGGGGAAGGAAGGAAAATGTCTCCGTGTTAAAAATACACTCCAGGGCTATATGCATGCGCTGCATCTGTATTACACACACACACAAAAACACACACTTTCTGCACACTGGGGACTTTGGTAAACTGGTCGGGTAAGAGATTAAGCAAAAAATCCTGGAAAAGAAGAATCATAGCCTGTCATCAAGATCTGGACACACACACACAACTTCTTCCACTGAGCTCAAAACTGGTTCTAAGTAAAATGGCCTGTCACCATGTTATACACAATTACAACCTGTGTGTATGTCGTACCAGCCAATTGTCTGTAATATAAATGGTCTGAGAAATTAGCCTTCGTGTGTTGATGACACATTGTGTCATATTATTCTAACCAGTACTGTTCCAGGCCAAAACTACCCTTGCTGTGAAATTAAAAATGTTCCAGTGTGTGGGCTCTGCCTAGATTAATTTACCAAAGGGTTTGATAATATTGGCCCAGCACATACACTAAATAGAATTGCGTGACATACTACCACACCATCAAATATGCATTCAGTTCTCAAAAACGATTTATGATAAAAAACAAACGGCTCAGGGTGCCCCATCTTTTCTATAACCCCTTAACGACCGGCCGATCAGCGCAGTGCGGTCACTTAAGGACCACGGAGCATTATTTTTTTCTCTTTCTTCCGCTTCTGGATTCCCCGAACGGAGTGCAGCCACAGGGGGAGCCCGGAATTCCATGACGGTCATAATACGTCATGGGTCGTTCAGTCAGATCGACCCATGACGTATTATGATCTTCAAGAGTTGTTAAGGGGTTAAAGACTTAGACAAAATGTGAATACTGAGTTTCAAATGTCTATTTCTAGCAATTTTTCTGCGTGATATGTTAATTTATATTATACGGATTGTGATACCTAAAGAGCTATATATTTATGCATTTGTATCATACGTTACGTACTTGATAAATGTCCGATACAATGTTAGGTGCGTCCTGGAACTTCCAGACTGCGTGATGCGGGTGCCTTGCACAAAACGATGTTGAGAACCACTGGGATACAGTAACACAGATTGGGATGGATTTTCCACCCCCACACAGGCAGTTTTAACTTCTCTTTACAATTTACTCATCTTAGTGTGACTGGTCCACTGTAAGCTTTTGGGTATAAAAGTTAAATACCTCTCTGGTACTTAAAAAGGATACACTTCTCGTCTGTAATAAATTCTCCCTTTCATATTCTGCCTTTGAGGTTATTTTTCTATAATCTCTACACAGACGTCCCTTCTCTGGCTCAAACAATATACCTATGTGCACGGTAGTGTGTCTGTGCTGCACCCCACTGTGCGGTCCGAATTGCCTATCTGTAGCCCTTCCAGCGCCAGAGGGGTGCTCAATGATTGCTAAAGGGTTAAAGTGAAGCCATCATCCTTTTATACTCCGGGTTCATTTTCTATAAATTTTTGAAGCAACAGATTAACTCTTTGGAGTGAAAGCTGTGTATTCAACGCATTACTAAGCCGGCATTTGAGCACCCCTCTGGCGCTGGAAGGGCTACAGATTTTTTTATAAATATGCTTCTCAAAAGCTTTGAGGTCACTGAACCCTTTTGTTCCAAATTAAATCCCAGGGAAACCCTAAAAACATGCACTGAAGCCTTCTCTAGAATGAAAGGGGTTACATATCAATAACAGACATACCTGAATCTTGTTGATACTGGTTAGAATGCTAAATACTATCAGGTAACAGTTTCCTGGGAACTGTATAACCATGTGTCTGGTCTCTAGTGCTTTGTATAAGAGAAATATTACTCAACATTGAATCACACAGTGTAAAGCAGTTCAGTCTTCTGCACATCACCAGGAAGTCACAGACCACCATGTCTGCCATTCATTATAGTGCAGCCATCATTGGCAGAAATGTTCAGGGACTGCAACGTGAGCCCTGGTGGACTTGGGCAGAATGGAGGTCTGACAAGAGACTCCCACAAAAATCCCTCTCTGGATCCTTAAGAAGAGACTGACCCTCAAGACTTCAGTTTCACAGTTCCATTTTTTGCCCTGTATGATGCAGTCCCCATAGACTTACTGTATCAGTCTTGGAAACTAGACTAGAATCTATGGAGGATGTGCGTGCAACTCACAAAATTTGCTGTCTGTGGCACACATACTTCCGGTTTCCAAGCTACACATAAGCCCTGAGCTTTTTACTAAGTCTGCTCAAACAGGAGATCACATAGGAGCAGACTACTCAATTGTGATAATTGCCTTTTAAAGCTTAACTACCACCCCACACAATCTTTACCTTCACTAAGTCCCCATCTGGTGACTAACTGCTTAGTAGCGCTAGTCCCCAGAATAATTACCTTATTTAATAGATTTCTCCTCTCTTCCATAGGTGACAGGCAGGACGGAGCGCGGACATTGTGACGTCCATGCGCCTGCGCGGTCAGTCCCAGCCAGAGCCAAATGGCTCCTAGCAACGCCTACTAGACCCGGCTGCACTCCGTCCTACCTGTCACCCATGGAAGAGAGGAGAAATCTATTAAATAAGGTAATTATTCTGATGACTAGTGCTACTAAGCAGCTAGTCACTAGATGGGGACTTAGTGAAGCTAAAGATTGTGTCGGGTGGTAGTTCCGCTTTAACTTACAAATCTCCAAGCCACTGGACTGTCCATGTCTGATTCGGCAAGTCCTATCCCTTCTTCAGGGTTGTGAGTCAGACAGCTCTACAGGGAGTGAGAAGGTTCAGTCTCCTACCTCGCTCACACGTCCTTTACTTCACCCGCACATTAGCAGATGTTTTGAGCCATATGCTCATTAAAGGAACAAATAAAACATTTCTGACATTTCTTGCATTCCATAGGTCAGAAACCCAGTGTAAAAATCAGGTAATGTATATTAGCTCCCTGAGGAGCAGCAGGATTGCTCAACACGAGGCCCTTAAGTGAGAGAGAATGCCTCTGTGTGACATGTTACGTCTCAGTATGTAACATGACTCAGGACATTTCCAGGGCTGCACACAGATCAGACTGGACTGTACTGAGGATGTACAGACGGACCACAGGGAGGAAGCCTGTCTCTGCTCCCAGCATCACGTTCAAGAAACTGTAAAGAAGAAATTCTGTGACAAATCAACTATCGCATATGGAATAACAATTCTCTAAAGTCCCACCAATTTAAAGGGATAGTAATACTTAAAATGTGAAAAAAATATTTTGTAAAGTTTATTCCCCTGAGTAAAACAAGGGTACGCTCATGCATGAAATGTGTTTTATTCAAAAGTAATTACAGCTCAAACTTGAATTTGTTAGGCGCAGCATCACACAGTCACCTGAAATTGTATGGTGGCGCTGTTGTTACACCACCATATGGCGATTTATGGTTAACTGACCAGATCTGTCCACAGGATAGTGTAGCAACAGCTCCACTGTACAATTTAAGGTAACTGTGGTACTGCACCTAACAAATTCAAGTTTGAGCTTTAATAACTTTTGAATAAAACACATTTCAGCCAAGAGAATAACCTTGTTTTACTCAGAGGGATAAAACCTATGACATTTTTTTTTTAATAATTTAACCCTCTGAGTGCCAGAGGGGTACGCAACGCATTGCAATGCTTTGCGTACCCCTCTGGCACTCAAAGGGTTAAGCTATCCCTTTAAATGGGAAAGGTTTAAATCAATGAGAAATGTCTGTCTCCCCAATGGTGCAGTTGTTCTACTCTAGAGTCGCTACTCTATAGGTTCCTGGATATGGCACATAGAGCAGCATTAGCAACACTAACACACAGGGCCTAAGTTACCCTACCCCTCACAAGCGACCCAATGGACTCATCACTTACGTTATAAAACTCAAAAGGTGGTCAAACATTTGAAGCCAGAGATTTTGGATCTTTTCTGTTACCTGCCCTCCACTACTCTTTCCACTACTTGCAGAGTTCTGTTTTCTGACCTGATATCGCAAAGTTTGAAAATGTACGAAAAAAATGTATAAAATGTTATAAGAATAACAAGGTCATTCCGTTAAATATTAGCGAGTTTAAGGTATAGTATTGTCAAATTTGTACAAACATGAATCTTGTAGCCATTAAAAAATTAAACCAAATGACCCCAGTCCCATCTCTCAAACCTTTATGGTTTGAGAGATATTCAGCACTAAAGTCACTCCCTCTCTCTCCTTTCCCAGACGTCAGCGCTCTGACTGCAGGGGAATCCGGTCCCGGTACCGGCGGAGGCTCTTCAGCAGAGCCAGGATCGCGAGACAGAAAAAGAACTACCTTCACTGGAACGGTCTACAAAGTGTGATTGGTTTGCAAGCACACTTTGTAGACCGTTCCAGTGAAGTATTTCTTTTTCAATATATAGTGATCTCGGCTCTGCTGAAGAGCCTCTGCCTGTACCGGGACCGGATTCCCATGCAGAGAGATCTCTCCAGCTTAGAGACAGACATCCTCTGTCATCAGAGGATGCTGGGTAGTGGGACGGGAGCAGCCTCTGTGCAGCAAGCAGCTTGTTGCAGCGACAAGCGGAAGTAGGCTGCTGGGCACCTTTTAAACTTTCAAATTTTTTCACTGATAATTTTTTTTTTTTTCCAAAAATAACTAACATATTAAACTTTTTCGCTAAATGCTCTATCTAATGAGCATTACTTTCTATATGTGACAGATCCACTTTAAAGTGGAACAGTGGCAGTTAACAGTGGCAGATTATATGGGTACACATACACACTGACACAACAAACTGGCAGCTAAATTTAAAGGAGCAGTAAACTTTTTTTATGAAAACATATTTTACAGAGCTTTTCCTGCTGAATAAAACAAGGTCACTCCCATCGCTGTCAGATGTTTTATTCAAAAATTATAGCAGTTTAAATAATCAGGAAGAGAATTTACTGTGTTTACTTCCTGATAGTTCTAACTGACAGGAAGTGGATTTACTGTGATTACTTCCTGATAGTTCTAACTGACAGGAAGTGACAGGCAGTTTCTATCACATTCTATGGAGAATTGTATGTCTCTGACTTTTCTGACTTTCCTCTCCATTAGAATGTGAAAGGAATCTAATTAGAATGTGACCACTAGAGGGCACTGCTAATAAAAAAAAACATGGGTTTAAACTGTAATAACTCTGGAAATATAAATCTTTCGGCAGTGGGAGTACCATTATTTTACTTAATAGGAAAATCCCTACAATATATATATTTTCATAAAAAAAAAAGTTTACTGCTCCTTTAAATATCAGTGACATTAGTGGAGGGCAGATAACAGGAAAGATCCCAGACTTTAGAAACCAATGAGAAATGTTAGAATCCAATCGAGATGAATGAACATTCATGGATATAAAATACCTCCAACCAAAAGTAAAAGTTTGGGAGCCTGGACTCCAAGTATACTGGTAGATTTCAATATACAGCATAAACAATTTACAGGAACTACTGTCCTTTCTAAAAGCAGCCATGTTCCATTATAAACATAATATTGTAGGTGTTCTACTGCTGAACAAAACCACTGGGAAATGCTTCATTTAAAAGGTTATTACAGCTCAAATGGGTGATCCTGTTACTATCAATCCTTTAGAGAGTTGTAACCTAAAGGCTCAGCTCTCTTGGTACAAACAATTGCCATGCAGCTCTACTGCCAACAGCTTAACACTTTAACCCTTTGAGTGCCAGAGTGGTATGGAATGCATTGCTTGGCATTAAAAGGGTTAAGGACCAGAGTAGTGTACAATGTATTGCAATATCGGACGCCTGTCTGGTTCTCATGGGGTTAATAAATAACATCAACAACAACTGTTTGATCGTAATACCTTGAATGAAGTATGTTCCATCACTGGGAGGAAAAGCCATACAACAAATATTTTTAATAATAAAAAAATGACTGCTCCTGGATTGCACACACCTCTGGTCTAATATCCTGTTTCCTAGCCATGCCAGTTTGATTAAAGGGATAGTAATACTTAAAATGTAAAAAAAATATATGTTGTAGGGTTTATCCCCCTGAGTAAAACCAGGGTACTCCCACTGCTGAGAGACATTTTATTAAAAAATTATAACGGCTCAAACTTGAATTTTTTAGATGCAATATCACAGTGGCCTGAACATTTACAGTGGCGCTGTTGCTACACCATCCTATGGACAGCTCTGGTCTGTAGACCATAAATCTCCATAGGATGGTGTAGCAACAGATCCACAGTAAATTTTCAGGTCACTGTGATACTGCACCTAAAAAAATTCATGTTTGAGCCGTTACAGTTTTTTAATAAAATCTCTCTCAACAGTGGGAGTACAATCCCTACAACATATATTTTTTTACATTTTAAACATTACTATCCCTTTAAGGAATTCTGTTCTACACACTGTATTACCACTTACTTTGTTTAACTCTCCCTTTCACATGGGTGACATCAAACAGCGAAGGTATTTAAGAAATGTCATTCGTGCTGTAAGGTAAGCTGTTGAAATACGGCACATTTAACACAGGAAGATATTGACTCCAATGACAACAACAAAGAACAGTAAAAATACTGTGTTCACCCAGAATGCAATACAGTTGCAACAGAGCAGACACATACAGAGGCCTATGGGCCAGTAGTAGATCTTTCACTTAAATTACATTGAAGGCAGTGATGCTATTGCAACCACCAATGAATGGTCAAACCACATTGGCATCGGACAATATTCAGTTGGTGCCCACATGGTTTCATTGTCCGTCATGCTTCCTTGCAATGGTATCTCCAAAAGAAAATGAATGATGTAAGTATAGCAGGAGCTGTCATTTCTGTTGCCCATGTGAAAAAGGCCCACATCTCTACAGACTTTATCTTACCATACTGATGTAAATAATATAATTATACAGCCTGTCCACAGAGACTCATACACAGCGGGGCTCTATAAAAACGGTAATGTCAGTCCCCTCCGGACAGCTGCTTTAATCAAGAGAAAGAGTCCCTAAATCACATGATTTTGTAGAATATGACCAGTCAAACAAGCAAAAATGAAAGTAAAACAAAGAACGTCACCCCCTGTTTTTCCTTAATCCTAAACATAAAACAGGCGATGAGAATTACACGAGGTAAACACACAATCCAGCGATTTGGACTCCTACAACTTTACTTCTTGGACCTACATATTGGGGAGGTTTGTATACAGTTGTAGGAGCCCAAACTGCAGTCTAATCTTCATATCCCATTTAAGTTTAAAGGGATAGTAATACTTCATTTTAACTTTATTTTATTTTGTAGGCATTAAAAAAAAACATGAAGAACGATATAAGTTTTATCTCTCAAACCTTTATGGTTTAAGAGATATTCACAAGTTAAGTTTCCCCTCCCGCCCCTTTTACCTAGTGTAAGCCATCTCTTCTCAGATGTGGAATGCAGTCCATAGACCAGACAGATAACAGAAGGGGACAATCTTCTTCCTATGAGAACAATGAAAGCCCTGCCCCCCTTGACAAGTTTTTCAGGTTTTTCCCTTATCTTAATTGAAGATTGTCCCTCTCTGCAGTCTACCTGGGCACCTCCCTTCTGATCTGGCTGAGCAATGTTACATCAGTAAAAGGGGCAGGAGGGAGATATTTTATCATTCAATTACTCTTGAACTACAACTCTGACAGAATTGAAATAACACTCTCCAAACTCCAAATACTATGATGATTAATTAGAGCTGCTTTTATTACGAAACATTACTATCCCTTTAAGACTAAGGAAAACAAAACATTGATTTACTTTCATTCATTTTTTCTTGGCTGGGCATATTCTATAAAATCATGTGACTTTTTGCATGTTTTCCCCCATGATTAACTCTTTCAGTGCCAGAGGGGTATGCAGCGCATTGCACATCTGGCACTGAAAGGGTTAAAGCAGCTGCCCAGTGATATTTATTGCAGTTCTGTTTCTAGAGAGTTCCTTTGTCTATGAATCACTATGGAAACGCTGTTTAATTTGGTTGTTTACATCAGTATTTTATATAAACATATAACATTATTTTGATCAGTCTCTCTGGCCAGACCTACCCAGGATTCGTAAGGGACATGTAAGCATTGTCAGAATGGTAAAATGGGGAAACCAGCTCCACCAAAAGGAGATAAATAAAAGTGCCAATTGATTTAAACTGGATGTTTAACCAGACAAATGCTAGACAGATTGATAATATATTGCTTTGCAATGTGTTTGAGACCTCTATAGCACTGATGAGATTATAAACTCAATCCAAAACGATGGAAATGTAAGAAATATTTTGCTTGGCCCCTCTGGTGCAGTTGGTTTTCTCCAGAATTATGCCACATTTTATTAGTAATTTAGCCTAAGACTGTCTAGAATTTACTGTACAAAGCAGGCAATATAAAACAGTTTCTGACAACCGCATTCACACTGAAAAGGCCCAAACGTACAACGTGGGCCGAAAAGCAAACCTTTATTTTGTGTCATTTCACACAATGATTCCCTTGGTAAGAGGAGAAAGTGAAAGTGGGATAAGAACTGCTCCACCCAGTAGGGAGACCAAGTGGCACAGCCTTTCAGATTAGGGAAAGTCACAAGTTAACTAACGGCAGCTCTTCAGAGTTATTTTAAGAGGATCTTGACACGACTGCCAACACTTTGCCAGCAGAACAGGACTGAATTTACACTTCACACCCCATTTCCACTGACAGCAACTTATTTACAATTCAAATTCTCCTATCAAAAAACAAACCCAAAATCCAACCACTGTGAACTGCCCCATCAGCCTAGACAGCCCAGCAACTCAGCAAGAGAAGAGGACTAGGAACGATTATAAAACACTAACATCTCCCAATAACACACCAATTACATTAAAGGGACGCTAACATCTAAAATAGTTTAGGGGTGTAACATATGAACAAAATTATTTTACATATGCTAGATGTAAATATGGGATATTACATCTTTAATCTGTACAGGAAATCCTAATAGGCAGATGAATGTTTTTTTGAAAACATATTTATTACTGAATATCATGTCTATGAAGGTAAGCTTTTTTTTTTTTCTTTTTGCAGGGTTCCTGTCGCACATCCTTTCACTGAAACCTTCTTAAAAAACCTGCAGTGGGAGGTGTCTGGCTTCTAGGAGTCCTGCAACCTATATAGAAAAGCATCCAGGGTAATTAAAGTGGGTCTGCCATCTTGAGTTTAATGTGTCTAAAAACGCCATTCAAAACTGTCTATGTGTAATGTTGAATAAAAGTCCAGTAGATGTACAGTTTAGGAAATATTCACTCTTATAGCTGGGAAAAGTGAAAGTCTCCTGGTGCATCAAAGTGCTTAATCAGCATATGATATGTCACTGAAAACCTTCATTAGCATATGGAATGTCACTGAAAAGCTCAATTAGCATACAAAGTGTGACCGATACCGCAATTATTATATTACTAATATGAACATGTCCTTAACTGTACACTTCCTGGTCTTTTGGCTAACTTGATACATAGGTAATTTAATACAGTTTTCAAATCTGCAAACTTGAATGAAGGGGACCGGTCCAATTCTGGCAAACAGAAATACACATACTTTATTCTATATTAACAAAAAGACCATGGGGTCAGACCCATACACGTCAGCACATATACATATTAAAGAACATGAGTCCAACTCTTTTCCCCAAAGGTAGCCAACAGGTTAGGTTGCTCCTAATTATCACTCTCACTTGGGATATTGACAAACGTGAGATGGGTGAATTGGTTTAGAATAGAACAATGATGAAGTAAAATGGAGAAAGGGGGAGTGATAAAAGGGGTCTGGTGGAGGTACGTCAGTAAATAAGGGGTGGGGGCTTACATTTAAAAATTGCCTGCTGCATTTCAATTGGCCTGCTGCCAGTCCAGTAGAAGAACGTGACAGGCTCTTCTGATGCAGATTTAAAATCAAAAACACAGCATAAAGCACTTAGCTGCTGTTGTACCAGTTCTGCTGTCAGAAAGGGACACAGTGCCCTACTAGACAAGGACAGAACAAAACACATCTGCCAGTGTGTCCGTACAGAAAATTCAACATAGTTGCAAATTAACACAAAATTAGAAACTACATGAAAATAAAAATAACCAAATATTCTGATATTATCAAACGTGCCCAGGAGAAAAGTATTAAGGACATTATCTTAGAAATACATTAATAAAATGAAATGGTGTATGTGGTTGAACTAGCTAACAGCACTGTAACCACTAAAATGTAGCATGGGTACACTACAGCAGTTTAGGTTATATTTTGAAAGATACAGAGCATTAAAACTAGAGAATACCAAAGTTGACAGAAGAAAAATTCAAGTGGTTTAAAACAGGACTTTCAAGCCCTTGAGTATTAGAGAGGTAAATCATTAAAAAGCATGAGTTGGAGACCTCTCTAATGGGGTTTGAATGCTAGAGAAGTAGAAAACAGCAGCACTTGAGATGTTATAGATTTTAGTCATGTTAATGGAACTTCAGACATTTTTGCTTCCTATGGTGCAGCTAGTTCAGCCCAGAATTGCTCATCTTTAGCTTCCTGAATATGCCCTTTAAGTACTTGTGTCAAACAAAAAACACAAGTAGATAAAGAGTAACTAAAATTAGTATGCATGGAGAAAATAAGTGGCAATCATAATGATTAGACCAAAACAGTTAACAATGACATATTGGCTGCAATAGCGAGGATTGAATACCAATGTTGTGACATATTGGCTGCAATAGTGGGGACTCAATCCCAATGTTGTGACATATCAGTTGCAATAGTGGAGATTCAACCCCAATGTTGTGACATATCAGTTGCAATAGTGGAGATTCAACCCCAATGTTGTGACATATCAGTTGCAATAGTGGGGATTCAATCCCAATGTTGTGACATATCAGTTGCAATAGTGGGGATTCAACCCCAATGTTGTGACATATCAGTTACAATAGTGGGGATTCAATCCCAATGTTGTGACATATCAGTTGCAATAGTGGGGATTCAATCCCAATGTTGTGACATATCAGTTGCAATAGTGGGGATTCAACCCGAATGTTGTGACATATCAGTTGCAATAGTGGGGATTCAATCCCAATGTTGCGACATATCAGTTGCAATAGTGGGGATTCAATCCCAATATTGTGACATATCAGTTGCAATAGTGGGGATTCAATTCCAATATTGTGACATATCAGCTGCAATAGTGGGGATTCAATCCCCATGATGTGACATATCAGCTGCAATAGTGGGGATTCAATCCCCATGATGTGACATATCAGCTGCAATAGTGGGGATTCAATCACCATGTTGTGACATATCAGCTGCAATAGTGGGGATTCAATCACCATGTTGTGACATATCAGCTGCAATAGTGGGGACTCAATCACCATTTTGTGACATATCAGTTGCAATAGTGGGGACTCAATCCCCAAGTTGTGACATATCAGCTGCAATAGTGGGGATTCAATCCCCATGTTGTGACATATCAGCTGCAATAGTGGGGATTCAATCCTCATGTTGTGACATATCAGTTGCAATAGTGGGGATTCAACCCCAATGTTGTGACATATCAGTTGCAATAGTGGGGATTCAATCCCAATGTTGCGACATATCAGTTGCAATAGTGGGGATTCAATCCCAATATTGTGACATATCAGTTGCAATAGTGGGGATTCAATTCCAATATTGTGACATATCAGCTGCAATAGAGGGGATTCAATCCCCATGATGTGACATATCAGCTGCAATAGTGGGGATTCAATCACCATGTTGTGACATATCAGTTGCAATAGTGGGGACTCAATCACCATGTTGTGACATATCAGTTGCAATAGTGGGGACTCAATCCCCAAGTTGTGACATATCAGCTGCAATAGTGGGGATTCAATCCCCATGTTGTGACATATCAGTTGCAATAGTGGGGATTCAATCCTCATGTTGTGACATATCAGTTGCAATAGTGGGGATTCAATCCCAATGTTGTGACATATCAGTTGCAATAGTGGGGACTCAATCCCAGTGTTGTGACATATCAGTTGCAATAGTGGGGATTCAACCCCAATGTTGTGACATATCAGTTGCAATAGTGGGGATTCAAACCGAATGTTGTGACATATCAGTTGCAATAGTGGGGATTCAACCCCAATGTTGTGACATATCAGTTGCAATAGTGGGGATTCAACCCCAATGTTGTGACATATCAGTTGCAATAGTGGGGTCTCAATACCTATGTTGTGACATATCAGTTGCAATAGTGGGGATTCAATCTCAATGTTATTACACATTTTGACAGCACTGACTTAATCTGCATGTTATTCTTAAGGTGTCCCAAAATCTTGGAACCTGGATTTTTTTTGGGGAAAGATGACACATCATTAACTATTTCACTGCCCGAATGAATTAATCATATATGAAAAAGAGCCAAGGGGTAGGCAATTCTCTATATGAATATCAGATATGAATAGTAAAAGCTTCCACAATAGGCCACATCTACATCCCACACTACCCCAGATCCCAAACACCACAATAATAAATTAATAGATCCCTATACACTCCAAATATGTCACCTTCATATCCACACGCACCCCAAATAAATCCCATAACAATACAAATGAACAGCTTCTCACATACACCAACAGCCTCCAAGATACCCCAAAACACACAGCAACACCAGGGAGGTGTCTTAATCATCACACACAAACCCCATCTCCCTGTGGACCCCATCGGCTCCTCACAGAGACCAACACACCTTCCCCCAGCTCCCTGCAGACCCAAATACACCTCCCTACCCCTATGTATGCCCACTCTCACCACTGCCCCTGGATTCAGTGCCACTTTACCCTGTCCCTGTGGGTGGGTGCCAAGGTCTTACTCACGGGCAACTTGGGGTTAACTTCCCCCTTGCAGTGATGGCAGAAGAACCGATGCTGAGAAACGGCCGCCGCCTCCGCCATGTTTCCCTGCCTGCTCTACTCCTCCTCCAGCTGGTACGAACCGCGTCACGTCAGTCCTCCCACCACCAACGAGACTCAGGAAAGACCGCCCCGCCTTCCAACTACGTTCTATCCGCAGACATTTCAATAAACTTTATCAACAACACTCACAGACAATGGCTCATTCAACATGTCTTTTGGACACCTCAATAGACTTAAAGCGGTTCGGACACATGCAGCGCTAGGCTGACAGCTCTGAAAATAGAGACCACACACACATAGAGGGAGGGGAACTGAGAGGTCGTTAAGGTTACGAGGCAATGGTACAGGAAGTTGACGTTTGGTTGTCATGGTTACCAGTTGAAAGGAAACGGAAACCATGTGAGTGGTACTGGTGGCCATCTGAGCTGGGGGGGGACAGTATATAGATGTGATGGGAGATTCTGCCGAGCTCACGCTCGGAGAGTGTAGGTCAGTGAATGTGTCTTATTCTCAGCCTGTCATACACTGCTTTTGGATTACAGTCCCCATCATGCATAGCTGTGTCCTCTTTCTGTTGAACAACAACCGGCCTTTACCCGGTTGATGGGAGTTGTAGTCCATCAACAACAGCTCTGTATGGATTGCAACCTCATCAACAACAGCTCTGTATGGATTTAAGCCCCTCTGGTAGCGAGACAGTACTAAAAGATATGTGAGAGAAATTATCCAGGATATCCACCTATTGACATATCTGTACTTGGCTGACCAGATCTCACCTTTAACCGGGGACACATAGGAAATAGCCATTTTTTAGTGCTTCACTGAAATCAATGCAGTCCTGCACTGCATATTTCCTATGCGTCCCCAGTTAAAGGTGAGGTCTGGTCACCCTAATCTGTACTGATACTGTGAGACACCACATGGAACCATAGTATGGCCTAATCTGACTGTATATTCCCTGCTTTTCACCTTTCTTTTTTTGTTTATTTTACAGCGAGAGCAATTTCCCCCTTTGATGGAGAAGACTGCATGGTCATTTGCCTCTGAGGGAACAACATTATACTGAGAGATTACTTTAGAAAGACAAGCTTTTTTGTGAAATAGACTACTTCCAGGAGAACACACCACTGTGAGTAAGACAGGAACTGAGAGCGCATCCTGCTCTGAGATAGGTTGGCTCTGAGAGGACGCCCCATTTTCAATGAGGTTGCATTTCAGAGAGCATCCTACTGAGAGGGATGTTGGGTCCTGCTGAGAAGGAGGTTGGTTCCAGTAACAACTTAACACATTCCCAATTTTAACTGGGGGGGTCTCTTATTCCAAGTGAGCCTAATATTGTGTTCCCATTCGTCCAGGTTGTCTACAAGTATCCAATATAACTGTGTGATTATATAGTAGGGAGGTAGTAATGCTGGCCTATATGCAGAACATATGAATATTAAAGGTCCTGAGGAAGTACTCTGCTCATCTCAACCCTTTGGATGCTAGCGATGTCTCTAAAAGATTGAGAAGGGATCCTGAAAAATCCAGTATCTGGGACGTCTTTTTACTATTTTGACAGGAGTCTCATGAGTTCTTAAAATGTCTCTGATTAGATCTGAGATAAAGTCCTGCTGGGAAAGAGGTTAATTTTGGGACAAGACCATGCTCCAAGGAAGTCTCATTAGAGTAACCTCTTGTTGCAATGCAGAATCTTAATGAGGGACAGCCATACTGACAAGCGATAGCTTATTAATGAGGGAGGCTGATGAACAGTGAATGACCAGTATTTGTGGTTATAAAATCCCTTGTCACATGGATTGTAACAGTTTGTCACATCTAAACCATTAACAAAATTTAGATTCCTTTGCCAAAAGTTGAACTGAATCTATGCTGAATGGTAACTCATAAAGGATGAGAGATGTGGAGGGACAAAAAAAATCATATCTCGTCACTAGTGTGTGTGTGATGCAGTTTATGAGCCATACACTCAAAGACAATAGCAGGATGAGCCAACTGCACTATAGAGAACTGGAAAAAAAAATCCCCACAAATTTCCATTTATTTAAAAGGAGCTTTTTAGGTCCTTGAATGCTAGAGGTCATGGAGTTAAAAAGCTCAATTTCAGTTAATATGGATGTAAATGTTTCCCATATGCTGCAGTTGGTTGATACCAGAATTGTTTAATTGTTGTCATTGTGCATATGGTCAATGAGGGTACATAATGTAAACAAGTCTCCCATATCCTCTTCCAGATTCCTACACAAGATGACTCAGGTGGAGGCCAAGCTGTGCTCATTGCTGTTGCAGGAACACTTCGGGGAGATTGTGGATCGGGTAGGGACCTTTCTAATCCGGACGGGCAGCCAACCACTCAGAGTGATCGCTAATGATACAGGGACCTCCTTGGATCAGGTAATTTTAGCAACACTCTTTTTATTTGTTTTCACCAACAGGTATATGGAATTGATGTTGCCTCCTTAGTAACCTGGAGACCTTTCGCTGCTTCACTTTGCAGTTCTCTCTGGCAGACTATTGCTAAACCCACTTACTTGGTAATCTACTAGTGCTTCAGTTTAAAGAAACAGCTGTGTGTCACCGCTCCACAATGCATTGTACACCCCTCTGTTCCTCAAGGGGTTTAAAGGGACAGTAATGTCTCATAATAAAAGTTTTTGTAGAGATTTAAAAATAAGCTAAATGCCACAAATCCTGTCTCTCAAACAGCTATGGTGTGAGACATATCCTCCGTTAAAGTTCCTCTTCTCCTGATTGCAGGTGTAAAGCTGACAGCAGGAGATCCGTGTCGGCCAGCTATGTGCCACAAATCCTATCTCTCAAACCGCTATGGTTTAAGAGATATTCGCATTGAAAGTTCCCCCCTCCCTCCCCTTCTCCTGATGTCAGCTGTAAAGCTGACAGAAGGAGATCCGGGTTGGCTGACACGAGGAGGCTCTTCAGCAAAGCCGCAATAGCACGATTTAAAAAGAATTACTTCTTTGGAATGGTCTATAAAGTGTGCTTGCAAACCAGTCACACTTTGCAGACCGTTCCAAAGAAGTATTTCTTTTTAAATTGCGCTGTTGCGGCTCTGCTGAAGATCTGCTTTTCGGTCCCTGGACCAGGAACGCCTGTTGTCAGCTTACATCAGGAGAAGAGGAAGGACAGGGGAACTTTAACAGAGGATATCTCTCATACCGTAGTGCTTTAAATATAGGATTTGTGGCATTTGCTTATTTTTTTTAAATCTCTACAATACTCTAAACATTTTTTATGGGGCTTACTGTCCCTTTAACAGTCATTTTGTTTTAATCTTGGCAGGTGAAGAAAGCCCTCTGTGTCCTTATACAACACAATTTGGTGACATATCAACTGCACAAACGTGGCTTTGTGGAGTACATCGCTCACGTTGACAGTTGTCTGCGCATTCTCCGATACCCTCGCTACATCTACACTGCAAAGACCCTGTATGGGGATACAGGGGAGCTTATTGTGGAGGAACTGCTGCTGAATGGGAAGATGACCTTGAGCTCTGTGGTGAAGAAGGTGGCAGACAGGCTGACAGAGACCATGGAAGGTTAGTGTTATAATTAGCAAATATATTTAGCATCCTCTGCCCCAAGGAGTTTGTAGTCTAGTGGTATGATGCTCTGACCTGCCCTAAGGAGATTACACTCTAGTGGTATAACAGTCAAACCTGCCCCAAGGAAATGACAACAGTGGAGGACAAACATATAGTTTACTAAGGAGCCAGTTATGAGTGTCTATAAAGGATTCATGTACACATGTATGTATAAATTACCCTCCAAATATAAAAGGGCTGTGATGTTGTTTGTGTATCTGTCTGTGTAGATGGGAAGAGCATGGAATACAGTGAGGTCTCCAGCACCTTCACCCGCCTGGCAGATACACACTTTGTACAGCGGTGCCCATCTCTGCCTGAACAGGAAACCACACAAAGCGAAGGACGGCCGCCCCTGGTGCCCACATTGGAGGTTAAAGATAAAGATTTGTACACTGTCCCAAAACTAAATATGATGGGTAAGCTTTCTACTTTTAATTAGGGGTCACAGGAGCTAGGAACAGTTTGCTGCATTGAAAGTGTTAATCTGTAAGATAGTAAGCAAAGAGTCTGTGACCTTCTCTGTTGAACTCTCTTATTATACTACTAAATTGCTATCTCAAAAATATTTAAACCAATCCACATGCTATGTATGTGTGAAAATAAGTACAATAAATGTATGTAAACATTAATATACGCCACTGCAGTTTTCTTGTGTCGTCTGAATTACAGTGTGACTGCAGTCTGTAATCACATCATGGGGAGAACTGTTCGTCACTGGCTTACATTTGCCATAGTATGCAACAGAATAATTTCATTCTGTTCCACTAGAGGGCACTGTTAATATCGAAAAGCAAGAATTTAAACTTTAATAACTAATAATTCTGGAAAATGCATCTCTTAGCAGTGGAAGGGTCGTCATTGTTGTACTTAGTAGGAAAAACCCTGCAATATAGTGTTTTTATGAGAGAAAGTTTACTGCTCTTTAAGTGTCCTGCCTCCAAGGGGAAGCAGCTTTACCCCCATGGTTCCTGTCCTCCTCTGAAGGAGAAGTATGTGTAGTCTCGCTGATTTTTCATCACGCTGATACGTGTAGAATTTCCTTTGGACATTCCAAAATTGTATGCGTTTGTTTTAATGTATAGAGGTGTGAAGTGATTTTCACGTTGGTAAATACAGCCTGTTGTTTTTGCAGGTAGGGGTAAGAGGCGCAGGTCTTCGGATGATGATGAAAATGGCATTCAGGCTAAAAGGCAGAAAAGGGAAGCAGAGGTGAGAGCGAAGGCCAAAGACACTCCATCCTGCGGCTTATCCTCGTCATCAGTAATAGAAACTAAAACACAGAATGACCACTGCACTATGCTAGCACACTGTTTTGATATCCACGATTATCACTCTACTCACTATTAAAGATAAAAGTGATTATTTACAGCATCATTTTAAAGGGATAGTAATACTTGAAAATAATTGTATTTTATATTGTAGCCCTTAAAAAAACATTAAAAATGTTATAAGTCTTATCTCCCAAACATTTATGGTTTGGTGATATTAGCAAGTTTCCTTTTCCTGGCTGTTTCAGCCAAGTCTGCCATCTAGTGGACAGATTTGGAATCCGGTCCACAGATCAACCGGCAGTTCTTTAGCAGTGCCGAGATCACGATCTTTAAAACGAACTACTTAATTGGAACTGTGTACAAAGTGTGCCTGGCTTGCAAGCACACTTTGCAGACCATTCCAATGAAGAAATTATTTTTAAAGATCATGATCTCGGCACTTCAGGAGAGCCGCAGCCGGTCCCGGGACGGTATTCCAAATCTAACAGCTAGAGCAGTGACGTCTCTCAGGGGGAAACGTTGCTTGTGAATATCTCCCAAACCATAAAGGTACCATAATATCATTTTTCATGTTTTTTTAAGGGCTACAATATAAAATAAAATAATTTTCAAGTATTACTATCCCTTTAAAAAATGGAAGATGGGGGTATAGAACTGCTTACACAAAATAGCAGTAAATGGTGTCACATTTTTCGTTACTCTTTCTTATGCTATGTGTGCGGCCAATCACCAGCATCTTTTGTCAGCTTTTGTATACCCCTTTCTTCTCATTTTAACGGGATTTTGCAAATAAACAAATTTAACAAATCGTTGTGTGATTGTCGTGGATCCCCAGCAGACTGTTAGTGGAGTGCTTTGTTCATTGTGTACGTGTGTTTTCACCTGAAATATAAATGATGCTCTGTATGCGTGTGGTCTAAGCTCCCGCTTTATAATCTGCCGAATCCTCCTCTCACCGGACAGGTCAGCGGAGACGATGGAATCTACTGGCAGGCCAACACTGAACGGTTCCACCAGCATTTCCGAGACCAGGCCATCATTAGCGCCGTCTCCAATAAAATGGACCAGGTACTGAACAAAGGAGAACTATTGTAGCCTCCTGATGTTACTGGCCTGCTCTAAACCCTAAACTGCCTAGTCGTTATTTACTATTTAGGGCTGTTGATGAAAGGAGGAGCAAACCAACGGGGCAAATAAACATTCTCATTGATTTTACCCCCTTGCATGCTGGAGTGGCCTTCAGCCTTATACAAAGCAAACATTTAAGGAGGTCAAGGCATTTCTTTCATTTAAGGGGTTAAAAGCGCAATTTAAATAAATAGGAATTATCTGTCACCAATAATTCAGTTATATTGCGCCACTTCAATTTTACGTATATGGCCCACAACATTTTCTAATAACATACTAGTACTAACTCTGTCCAAATCAACATGCTCTGTAAATAACAAAGTCCCCTTTTTATTATGAGTACTCAGATGTTTCACCATCAGGGCTCAGAGAACACCTTAGAATGTACCTAGAACCTTGCAGCTGTTCTAAGATCCTAGGAGAGATGGTGAGGATTCCAGGATGAGAAGAGGAGAACATTAAAAATGAATGTTCCTCATTCTCTCCCTCTCCCTTCCCTATAAACACCACTGGAGAAGTCCCAGATATCTCTCTAGCACTTACAGCGTTAAAAACCTAACTTAAATCGGATGATAACTTGGATTTGTCCCGTATGATGCGGATTCAGGGATGCTTCTCTTGTTTTTTGATGATGGCCATTATCCTCATGTTTATCCCTTCACTGAATCATGGACAGTCACTACTGATAATTGCTATTTCTTGGAGTCTGCAGCCTTTACAGGAAATCAGCACTTCCACCTCCCATTTTCCCCGATTCTATCCGCCTCCAACTTCAGAGCCTGTTCTCTAGTTCTTGTTCTCATTTCTTTACTTAATATGCTTCCATGTTGTACCTTGTTGAGTCCCGGAATCCTGTGAGGGCCGGAGGGATCAGCAATATTTAGTAATTATGCACACTTTTTTTTTTTCCACGGTGATAGGTCCATCCTAATATTAGTATTAAAGAAAGGAAAAGGATACTTGGTGTCTGCTCCTATATTTAATAAGGGCAGGAGGGATAAATGCCACAGATGCAGTATTGCAGTGATTGGTCCTGTTTTCCTCTGTCTCCTCCAGACCAGCAGTGAGATAGTACGGACAATGCTGAGGATGAGTGAAGTCACCACCTCTTCCAGCGCTGCATTCACTCAGCCGCTGTCTTCCAATGAGGTAGGTGTGTATGCTTTCACTTACACCCCTAGCTGGGCCATTTCTTTTCACTGCTCTGTGAAATATCATGCAAAGTGAATGAGTAAAAGATGTCACCTGTCTGATATTACTCTTCCACACCTCCGGTGCTTAAAGGAGAAGTAATCAACTATTGTAATACAAATATAGACGTACATATGTACATACAGATGTGGACACAACCCACACTCCCAGGACTTTCTAATGGTTCTCACTAGACAAGAACAAGGTTTATTTGATTGATGCTTTGGTGCCAAACTTAGCACTTTTCTCAAGCAACCTTACAATAGTTAACACACCTCCTACCAGAATACTAAAAAGTGTTAGAAAACAAGATGTCAGACCTGTTAACATCATTGATCCACATTCCAGTCAGTCATGTGACGGGTACTGATGTAGTTCTCAAGAGAACAATTAAGACCTACCCAAATACAATGTATAACAAAGTAACACAAAGTGTCACAGTACAATGTGTAATAAAGACCTCTTTCTCTGGGAGATTTGTTTACATCTGTCTACAATATTGCTAACCTGCCCCCCAAGCAACAGGGCCCATATTTGTTGTGAGTAAGGAGATTTTTATATATAATATATAGAAATTGCCCAACTGTGTTCACCCACTCAAATAGACTGGATTTAGGCCTGGGTGCTAATCTGTGCAGTGATCACAGTGAGACAGGCCCAAATTAGGGCTGAAATGTTGATTGAATAAAACAACATATTTCCGTGAGTGCAATCTATATTATATTTTATAATATATATAATTATGAGCAGAAGGCATCATATTATTTTCTGCAAAAATAGGTTTTCTGTTTCTGGACTTACAAATAGTGAAATGCTTTTCGTTATACAGATCTTCAGGTCCCTGCCGACAGGCTACAACATCAACAAACAAGTTCTGGACCAATACCTGACTCTGCTTGCTGATGACCCGGTAATTATCCTGTCTACACCATGGGAGGGGGGTTGCATACAGTGTGAGCCCTGAAATTGAATTATTTAACTCATTACACAACTTAACACAATGGGTGCCGTACATTCCACATGTTTTTGACACTCCCAAGGGATAAAGAGAGCGTACACACAAAAATTAGTTTGGATAAATTAATGTCAAACAAAGTGTTGTGTTTAATTTGTCCATATACTTGTTTTTCAACGGAAATGTAATACTATGCATTTAATTGGTTGCATTGTGGAGGGTATAAATAAGTATAAGAAGGAGCAGGCACTGACTGGCTTAAACTCAAGGGATTAGCCAGATAAATAGTGGGGTGCACTCTGGGACTTTAGAATACAGCCTCAAAGAAAACCCTAAGAGGTAGGAAGCCCTAAAGGGGCAACACCTCCAGGAAGATTGCAACTCTCATATCATGAGGCACTAAAACCAATAATCTTTATTGGTACAAATAGTATTTTATAACATATCAGGAGGATGACATTTAAAAACAATTAAAAAAAGATAGAGGAGGCAAACAATCTTCCTACCCCTTCGGGTTTTTCTTTGAGGCATTATGGAGGGTGACATTTTTCTTTCCAAAATACATCACTGATGTACAGGTGACGGATCACCAGAGGGATCTTGCTTTAATTGATTAATGTCATTTATAGCAATATGCACAAAGTGAAAGATAATCCATTTTGGAGCAAACCAGTGGCACCAGAGGCAACAAACACTTTCCTTGTTTGAAAGTGGCTTTTGCCTCCTTGAACGTTCGAGAGATCTCCATCTCATTTAGCGCCCTCTGGTGGCCTTCCCGAGAAATGTTCCATGTTTACTTTGTGCATACGATCCCTAGATTTCTGGACGTCTTCACGCTGGTTGATGTTAGGGTACATAATCTCATAATCCTGTATTTACACTTTTCCTCCTCTTTTATCTCCACGCAGCTGGAGTTTGTGGGACGTTCAGGGGATAGCGGCGGAGGGATGTTTGTCATCAGTATCCTTTACATAATCGCATTGCTACTTTCTGGGAATAACTCCTCTGTTCTGTTCAACATGTTGGTTCCCTCCTTCTTGAAATAACTTCTGTTCTGTAAGATTCCATGTTCCCTTCAATTGTTGTTGACTTAACCTCCATCTGCAAGATCTGCATAAAGCTGTAGCAACTCTGGCAGCAGCAAATCTGGAATCAATTGTACAAGAGAGGTAGGAAGGATATGAACGTCTTGTGTATCTAGACATCTGTATTACAGGGTCACAAGTCAGTCAGCACATGGCAAATTAAAAGAATACTAATAATAACAATAAACATACACGCTTACCTTACTATGGCCAGAAAACCCTAAAAGCAAATGATATCTGGGGGAGAGAGAACAAAGATGGTCACTGGGAAAGAGATGAGAGTTGCTGGTGATTGAGACTTTTGGGGAGGGAGAGAAGGTATACACAAGTGTATGATTACTGATGACTGTTTTATTTTGGTATTACAGGTGACAAAACATTTGTTAATATTTGTCATGGAACTAGACATTCTCTGTACAGTATATTTGTTTTCATCCATTAATGCCATCACACAAACTTACTCTGTGCAGGTTTGGCTCTCGATGTGCCAGGATTTTCCGCCTCCTTCTCAGAAAGAGACACTTGGAACAGAAGCAAGTAGAAGACTTTGCTATGGTTCCTGCCAAAGAGGCCAAAGATATGTTATACAAGATGCTGTCTGAGAACCTGGTGTCTCTGCAAGTCAGTACAACACTTTGTATGGATACTTCTTCCCGCCCTCCCCCGAGAATTGCACAGCTCAGGGGAGTTGCTAGTTTCCTTAACAACCTAATGAATTATCAGTGCACAGTGCACCCGATGACACCACTACTGGTAGGGAGCTTAGAACCATTAAATGTCCCAAACTGGTAACAAGACCTGGGTGATGTACCATCCTAATGCATTATCCGTGCACAGTGCATCCAATGGCACCACTACTTGTAGGAGATTAGCACCATTACATGTCCCCAAACTGGCAACAAGACCAGGGGATTGTACCAACCTAATGTATTATCAGTGCACAGTCCACCCAATGGCACCACTACTAGTAGGGAGATTATCACCATTACATGTCCCAAACTGGTAACAAGACCCGGGGATTGTACCAACCTAATGTATTATCAGTGCACAGTGCACCCAATGGCACCACTACTTGTAGGAGATTATCACCATTACATGTCCCCAAACTGGTAACAAGACCAGGGATTGTACCAACCTAATGTATTATCAGTGCACAGTGCACCCAATGGCACCACTACTAGTAGGAGATTATCACCATTACATGTCCCAAACTGGTAACAAGACCCGGGGATTGTACCAACCTAATGTATTATCAGTGCACCCAATGGCACCACTACTAGTAGGAGATTATCACCATTACATGTCCCAAACTGTTAACAAGACCCGGGGATTGTACCAACCTAATGTAGTATCAGTGCACCCAATGGCACCACTACTAGTAGGAGATTAGCACCATTACATGTCCCAAACTGGTAACAAGACCCGGGGATTGTACCAACCTAATGTATTATCAGTGTACAGTGCACCCAATGGCACCACTACTAGTAGGAGATTATCACCATTACATGTCTCAAACTGGTAACAAGACCCGGGGATTGTACCAACCTAATGTATTATCAGTGCACAGTGCACCCAATGGCACCACTACTAGTAGGAGATTAGCACCATTACATGTCCCAAACTGGTAACAAGGCCCAGGGATTGTACCATCCTAATGTATTATCAGTGCATAGTGCACCCAATGGCACCACTAGTAGTAGGAGATTATCACCATTACATGTCCCCAAACTGGTAACAAGACCCAGGGATTGTACCAGCCTAATGTATTATCAGTGCACCCAATGGTACCACTACTAGTAGGGAGATTAGCACCATTACATGTCCCAAACTGGTAACAAGACCTGGGGATTGTACCAAC
This sequence comes from Rhinophrynus dorsalis, assembly GCA_037306005.1. Lineage (NCBI taxonomy): Eukaryota > Metazoa > Chordata > Amphibia > Anura > Rhinophrynidae > Rhinophrynus > Rhinophrynus dorsalis. Next base: position 4,832,089 of record CM074728.1, read on the forward strand.
CTAATGTATTATGAGTGCACCCAATGGTACCACTACTAGTAGGAGATTAGCACCATTACATGTCCCAAACTGGTAACAAGGCCCAGGGATTGTACCAATCTAATGTATTATCAGTGCATAGTGCACCCAATGGCACCACTAGTAGTAGGAGATTATCACCATTACATGTCCCCAAACTGGTAACAAGACCCAGGGATTGTACCAACCTAATGTATTATCAGTGCACAGTGCACCCAATGGCACCACTACTAGTAGGAGATTAGCACCATTACATGTCCCCATACTGGTAACAAGACCCGGGGATTGTACCAACCTAATGTATTATCAGTGCACAGTGCACCCAATGGCACCACTACTAGTAGGAGATTATCACCATTACATGTCCCCAAACTGGTAACAAGACCCAGGGATTGTACCAACCTAATGTATTATCAGTGCACCCAATGGTACCACTACTAGTAGGGAGATTAGCACCATTACATGTCCCAAACTGGTAACAAGACCTGGGGATTGTACCAACCTAATGTATTATCAGTGCACAGTGCACCCAATGGCACCACTACTAGTAGGAGATTATCACCATTACATGTCCCCAAACTGGTAACAAGACCCAGGGATTGTACCAACCTAATGTATTATCAGTGCACCCAATGGTACCACTACTAGTAGGGAGATTAGCACCATTACATGTCCCAAACTGGTAACAAGACCTGGGGATTGTACCAACCTAATGTATTATCAGTGCACCCAATGGTACCACTACTAGTAGGAGATTATCACCATTACATGTCCCAAACTGGTAACAAGACCCAGGGATTGTACCAACCTAATGTAATATCACTGCACAGTGCACCCAATGGCACCACTACTAGTAGGGAGATTAGCACCATTACATGTCCCCAAACTGGTAACAAGACCCGGGGATTGTACCAACCTAATGTATTATCAGTGCACAGTGCACCCAATGGCACCACTACTAGTAGGAGATTAGCACCATTACATGTCCCCAAACTGGTAACAAGACCCGGGGATTGTACCAACCTAATGTATTATCAGTGCACAGTGCACCCAATGGCACCACTACTAGTAGGAGATTAGCACCATTACATGTCCCCAAACTGGTAACAAGACCCGGGGATTGTACCAACCTAATGCATTATCAGTGCACAGTGCACCCAATGGCACCACTACTAGTAGGAGATTAGCACCATTACATGTCCCCAAACTGGTAACAAGACCCGGGGATTGTACCAACCTAATGTATTATCAGTGCACCCAATGGCACCACTACTAGTAGGAGATTATCACCATTACATGTCCCAAACTGGTAACAAGACCCGGGGATTGTACCAACCTAATGTATTATCAGTGCACAGTGCACCCAATGGTACCACTACTAGTAGGAGATTAGCACCATTACATGTCCCCAAACTGGTAACAAGACCTGGGGATTGTACCAACCTAATGTATTATCAGTGCACAGTGCACCCAATGGCACCACTACTAGTAGGAGATTAGCACCATTACATGTCCCCAAACTGGTAACAAGACCTGGGGATTGTACCAATCTAATGTATTATCAGTGCACAGTGCACCCAATGGCACCACTACTAGTAGGAGATTAGCATCATTACATGTCCCAAACTGGTAACAAGACCCGGGGATTGTACCAACCTAATGTATTATCAGTGCACAGTGCACCCAATGGTACCACTACTAGTAGGAGGTTATCACCATTACATGTCCCAAACTGCTAACAAGACCTGGGTCATGTACCCTCCTAATGCATTATCCGTGCACAGTACAGACCAGTGGTCTCACAATCAGAATGATAAAATAATCTTATTGTGAATAACATTCCATAAATATAAATTTGAAACTTAAGAATCACATTTTTATCAAATGATTCCTAGGAAAACAGTGTTGCCTTGACCAAGTGCACTAGGCACACCATAGTCCCAGGTTACTCTGATTGAGAACTACTGAATTAAATCATCTGTTTCACAAACAGGAAATCCCTAAGACGCCAGATCACGCCCCATCTAGAACCTTCTACCTGTACGCTGTGAATACCCTTCCCTCTGCTCGAATGTTGCTCCAGAGATGTTATAAGGTACGGACACCACCACCTTGTGTTCATTACAGAGCACTGCATGCTATCAGCCAGATTGTGATAGGTGGGCCAGGGAATAGTAATAACCATGCATGAACAACCTGTGGCTGGCTCTCTACCTATTGCAGGCCTAAAAGTCCTGTCATCCCCAGAGATGTAGTCTAGCAACTGCTGGGGAAACAAGTCTTTCCACACAGAAGTAACTGTATGTCTTTGATTGTTTCTCTGCGTCTCTTCAATCCTCAGACTGTCGCCAATCTGATCGAGCGAAGACAGTATGAAACCAAGGAAAGCAAGTGAGTTCTTTATGTTGGTTAATTGTACCTTTGGAATAATTAGCTCTTACAAGACAGGAGACCTTCATAAAACTGTCATTTATAGCTGTTTTCGGGTTCTGGTATTTAAAACCGATCAGGGATATTTTACTACCTTGACAATTATGACCCTTTAGAATCATGGCCGTGACTTGCTCTGTAGCGGTAGCCCACCCCACCCATGATTCTAAAGGGAAGGAATCTTTTCCTATGGCTCTCAAGACACATGCAAAAGAGAAGGCCCGCCAGTATGCAATTTAACCCCTTAACGACCCTTGACATGCCAGGACAGTCATGACGGTTCGGGCACATAAGGACTAGTGATGGTCATGGAACTCCATTGACCCCGTGGTTTTTAACAGCCGCGCATGTTCCCCGTTGGCTGGTCGTTAAGAGGTTAACAACATGATGTAAATAACCACCAAATAGTGTGTTGCGCTGACCATAACCTTGTTCTACTGTCCACTGGTAGTCAAAAACCACACATACACTGTCTAATACCCCAGCCTTGTTCCACTGGTAGTCAAAAACCACACATACACTGTCTAATACCCCAGCCTTGTTCCACTGGTAGTCACAGACCCACACATACACTGTCTGATACCCCAGTCTTCTTCCACTGGTAGTCACAGACCACACATACACTGTCTGACACCCCAGTCTTGTTCCACTGGTAGTCACAGACCCACACATACACTGTCTGATACCCCAGTCTTCTTCCACTGGTAGTCACAGACCACACATACACTGTCTGATACCCCAGTCTTCTTCCACTGGTAGTCACAGACCACACATACACTGTCTGACACCCCAGTCTTGTTCCACTGGTAGTCACAGACCCACACATACACTGTCTGATACCCCAGTCTTCTTCCACTGGTAGTCACAGACCACACATACACTGTCTGATACCCCAGTCTTCTTCCACTGGTAGTCACAGACCCACACATACACTGTCTGACACCCCAGCCTTGTCCCACTGGTAGTCACAGACCCACACATACACTGTCTGATACCCCAGCCTTGTTCCACTGGTAGTCACAGACCCACACATACACTGTCTGACACCCCAGCCTTGTTCCACTGGTAGTCACAGACCACACATACACTGTCTGATACCCCAGCCTTGTTCCACTGGTAGTCACAGACCCACACATACACTGTCTGACACCCCAGCCTTGTCCCACTGGTAGTCACAAACCCACACATACACTGTCTGACACCCCAGCCTTGTTCCACTGGTAGTCACAGACCCACACATACACTGTCTGATACCCCAGCCTTGTTCCACTGGTAGTCACAGACCACACATACACTGTCTGATACCCCAGCCTTGTTCCACTGGTAGTCACAGACCCACACATACACTGTCTTACACCCCAGCCTTGTTCCACTGGTAATCACAGACCCACACATACACTGTCTGATACCCCAGTCTTGTTTCACTGGTAGTCACAGACCCACATGTACACTGTCTGATACCCCAGCCTTGTTCCACTGGTAGTCACAGACCACACATACACTGTCTTACACCCCTACCTTGTTTCACTGGTAGTCACAGACCCACACACATACACTGTCTGACACCCCAGCCTTGTTCCACTGGTAGTCACAGACCCACACATACACTGTCTGACACCACAGCCTTGTTCCACTGGTAGTCACAGACCCACATATACACTGTCTGATACCCCAGCCTTGTTCCACTGGTAGTCACAGACCCACACACATACACTGTCTGATACCCCAGCCTTGTTCCACTGGTAGTCACAGACCCACACATACACTGTCTGACACCCCAGCCTTGTTCCACTGGTAGTCACAGACCTACACATACACTGTCTGACATCCCATCCTTGTTCCACTGGTAGTCACAGACCTACACATACACTGTCTGACATCCCATCCTTGTTCCACTGGTAATCACAGACCCACACATACACTGTCTGACACCCCAGCCTTGTTCCACTGGTAGTCACAGACCCACATATACACTGTCTGATACCCCAGCCTTGTTCCACTGGTAGTCACAGACCCACACATACACTGTCTGACACCCCAGCCTTGTTCCACTGGTAGTCACAGACCCACACATACACTGTCTGATACCCCAGCCTTGTTCCACTGGTAGTCACAGACCCACATATACACTGTCTGATACCCCAGCCTTGTTCCACTGGCTTATACCCCAGTCTTGTTCCACTTGTAGCCACAGACACTGTCCAACACCCAGCCTAGGTGTGGTGAAGCAATGCATTGTAAACCTCTCTAGCATTCTCAGAGTTAAAAGTCCCATTGTAATACATTGAAATTTGAGGAATTTGTATTTGTTCTGTATGGGGCAGTTTGTTTGCCCCAGAATTGCTTCACGTTATTACACATTAGGCCCAATTTCTCATTTTTTTTCTAGCACTGGCTCTGTAAAAATAGATATAGTAACAATTGTACGGAGTACTCAAGAGATTTATCATCAGGGCTGAGATCACATCAAATTTATCTTGAACCTTTCCCTATAGACGTCTGCTGGAGAAGTCCCAGAGGATCGAGGCTATAATTGCCTCTATGCAGGCCACAGGGGCGGAGGAAGCACAGCTCCAAGAGATCGAGGAAATGATTACTGCTCCAGAACGTCAGCAACTCGAGAACTTAAAGCGGAATGTCAACAAGTGAGCAATGCTAGTGTGTGTGTGTGTGTGTGTGTGTGTGTGTGTGTGTGTGTGTGTGTGTGTGTGTGTGTGTGTGTGTGTGTGTGTGTGTGTGTGTGTGTGTGTGTGTGTGTGTGTGTGTGTGTGTGTGTGTATACAATGTGTCCTGCTAAACCAGCGTATATGTTTGTATATTTGACGTGTCCTGCTATACCAGTGTGTGTGTCCAATCACTGGGCATTACAAATGGAACGAATGATCTAGTGCCTGCAGCCCTTGGCTGTACTTAACGGCATACTAACCTCCCTCTTACCGGAATGTGCGCCGAAAATCCTAATGACTACTCTTAAGTCAATTCTCTGTGGATTAGTTCTTCAAAATTCATCTTTGCTGAGTATTGGATATCATGTCTGCCCACTGAAGAATTCCATCCCATGATCAGTGGGAGGAGTGTGGGGTCCCGGTATCCGACAACATAGGAATGATGTCTTTCTCCATGGAAATGACAATCCAGTATTAATTAAATATTAGGGGACAACCGGAGGGAAGTGCACTCAGGTCCATCAAAGCATCACCAGCCCAATCACAGTATTAAAAGCATTCTTTATTTATGCGAGTAAAAACATCCACTTAAAGAACGAAGTATCATACAGCAACAACACATTGAATCATATGGCTCATCGCCTAACGCATTTCGTAACCATCTATGGTCACTTAATCATATGAAAAGCCTCCTCCAATGTATGATACTTAGTTTTTTAAGTGGATGTTTTTACTCGCATAACTAAAGAATGTTTTTAATACTGTGATTGGGCTGGTGATGCTTTGGTGGACCTGAGTGCGCTTCCCTCCGGTTGTCCTCAAGTTTGTGGAATCGTGGCTGCGATTGTGGGGAGCGGCACCAGGTCCGCCGACTCGGATTTCAAGTGGTGAGTGACATTAGTATATCGGATGTTATTTCAGTAAGAAATAAAATTTTTATGGTCATATTGGCCCAGCTCAGAAATTGGCAAAATGTGCCACCAATAAATACAGGCTAATTTCTCAAGAACTATTGTTATCATCAACACTTAACATTTGAGTGCCAGAGGAGCACGCAAAGGGTTACGCTTTAAAATTAACTACACCTATATTACAGCGAAAAGTTCACTGTAAGCAAATCTTTCTGTTTCTTTTCATCCCAATTCCAGGTTGGATGCCAGTGAAATTCAGGTTGACGAGACTATCTTCATTTTGGAATCGTACATCAGTAGCACAAAGACCAAAATCTGACCCACACTATAAAAGCACCTCTCTGTTACTGCCCTTACAATAGAACAAATTTACCCTTCCCTTTCTCTTTGTTATTCCACATTGGAAAGCAATAAAGGATTATTTTTGTTGTGCTTTTTATTTGGTTTTCTCTGGCACTAAAGGGATGAAAGATGAGGTGGGTCTGCACAGTAGGCTCCCAGCAGAGGATGGGGGGGGGGGGGAGATACAGTAACGATAGTGTGGATATAATCTGTAGCAAATCAGCTGCACCGGAGAGGATAAATACACATTGCCAGTTAGTTAAATGGGACTTTTAACATCTTTAATGCTAGCAGAATCACAAAACACTGGAGACCATTATAGCATTCCAGGGGATAAAATTACCTTTTAACTAAGTTAGACACTGCAGAATTTTCACTTTTCCACTATGGTGTGGTTGGTTTGTAACAACTTTGTACACCTCCCTGAATAGAGCCCTTAAAACTTGGGATCGACCCTGAGGATAGATCCAAGGAGCAGAACAAGGACAGACGGTGCATAAGGGAGGTGAGCCAGGATTATTACAAAACACAAATGTCTGCAGTGTTTCAGGGGAAACCACACTTCTGACAAAGGATGGATGTATACCCTGAAATGTTCACCTCTGTGCTTTGGTATTAAACATGGGTTCTTTTTCTTAAAAGGATAGTAATGTTTCACAATTAAAGCATCTCTGATTAACCTCTTAATGTCCGGTCAGTCCCTTTTGGAGCCGTACGGCTCCTAGCAACGCCTCCTAGAGCCGGCTGGGACTGACAGCGCAGGCGCACAGACGTCACTATGGAAAGAGATCTGCGCTCCGTCCTGCCTGTCACCCGTGGAAAAGAGCAGAAAACTATTAAATAAAGTAATTATTGTGGCAACTAGCGGTACTAAGCAGCCAGTCGCCTGATGGGGACTTATTTAAGATAAAGTGTATTTCAGGTGGTAGTTCCTCTTTAAATAGCAGATTCAAACACAACAGAGAACAAAACTGAAATACTGGCTCAGTAGGCCGCAGTGAGCCCGAGGCTAGGAAACACAGGCTGGGGACTGTTCTGAGGAAGACAGGCTGAGGCTGTGTTAGAGGTGCTGGCTGCAAAGCCAAATAGCAGGATAACAACCTTAGACACAGACGGTAAATGTAACCTACCGACAGCACAGTTGTCTCTGTCGTAGACTCAAAGGGTCATAAGGTACAAATCTGACTAGAGGTTGAAGAGGAGGTACTCTACAGAATAATCAACAGCATCAAACTCACCTAAGTGGTTGACAGAGTCGATCTGGACACAGTGGGCACAGGAGAACCTCCGGAGTCTGAGTAAGAATAGTCGACAAGGCCAGTTGGTAAAAGGCGGGAAGAGATGGTACCAGGAATGAGGCAGAATAACAGTCAGGAAATCCAAGGTCAGAACCAGTCAAGCAAAGCAGTACACAATCAGCGGGCAGAAGAGAAGTCTAATAAGCAAGCCGAGATCTAAACCAGCACAGGCTACAGACGCCAAATCAAAGGACAAAAAGAAGTCTTGGGAAAGCCAGTTCAAATACTGGAATAAACAAGAACTCGACGAACTAGATCACAACAGGAATGCTTTGTCTGTATACTGACACAAAGTGCCGGCACTTGATCAAGACTTACAAAAGAGCGTCTTAACAACAAGGAGGAGGAACGAGTACAAGGGAAAGACACAATATCCGCAAACCTGGAAATTTTTCCATATATACCTCCCAGAGAAAGGAGCAGGCACGTGCACACAGACGCCAAGGGGGGCTTAATCACTTGCCCTTTTGCCCAAAGTGCCCTTTTAACAAAAAAAAAAAAAAAAGCTGCCTCGCTACCCGTACTAACCCCCACCGCCCAGTCAGGTCTGTGCCTCCTTCAGTACAGACCTGTAGATGCTGTGCTCCTTCGTTGGCTCTTTAGTATTACAGAGCGCTGGGAGATGACATCATCTCCAAGCGCTATACATGAAGAGAAGACCGCGTGGGAGCTCCAGCAGCTACAGGTCTGTGACAGAGGAGGCACATACAGACCTCTCCTGCCGCTGGACCACCAGGGAAGAGGTAGGAAACGGACACTGGGGGGCAATGTGGAAATGATGGGGCAATATGGATCTGATGGGGGGCAAGATGGAGATGATGGCAATGTAGAGATGATGAGGCAATGTATGTGAGGGTAAATTGGAGCTGATGGGGCAATATGGAGCTGATGGGGGGCAATATGGAGATGATGACAATGTAGAGATGATGGGGCAATGTATGTGAGGGTAAGTTGGATCTGATGGCAATATGGAGCTGAAAGGGACAATGTGAGGGTAAGTTGGAGCTGATGGGGCAATATGGAGCTGATGGGTGCAATGTGAGGGTAAGTTGGAGCTGATGGGGGAAATATGGAGATGATGGGGACAATGTGGATCTGGCAGGGGACAATGTAAGGGCAATATGGAGATGATGGGGGGCAATGTGGAATGGCCAGTGGGGGCGCTTCAGATTTCTGTGCCTACAAGCTCCTGAGATGTACAGGGGATTGGTGTCCCAGAGTTATTCTTTAATTGATACGGATATCATGTCCATGGAAACAGACATGATTCTTTTTTGTTTAGGGCTCCAAGACCACAAGTTCCTCCCATAAACATGTTCTGTTCTTCAACAATAAAACGTCTGAGGCAAGTAGCTAGAGAAATGGGCAGATGAGCCGTCCAATCAGTTCTTATCTTACATCACTTCCTATATTACTGGGAATCTGTCAAGTTTAGGGTTCCGGAATTTTGCAACAATTATTTTTTTCTGTGTCTGGCCTACAGGTTTGAGCTATAATAATGTTTGTAAAGATCCCACAGCAGACTGAGAATATCTTTGTTTTGATATTCAGATAAAGCTTTAATGTATACATTGGTCATAATAATACCTTACTATTCCTTTAAACATAAGAAGAGGGTGATTCTCTGAATAACATTCCCTCTGCTGTGTGGGAATTCATATTTCTTTCCTCATGAGCTGGATTAAGGAAAAAAACATTAATTCGAGGTCCAGATCCCACTAAATAATGTTATAACATTAGACAAATATGCCGCAGTGGGAGTTTGTACTGACTGATATACAATAAACGTAATGCTCATTGCATGTACTTCCCAGGAGCAGTATGATCCCATACCTCCCAACATTTCAGATGGCCAAAGAGGGACACTTGTGTTTTAGGGGGTGTAGCTGGGGGCGTGGCTAATAGGCGGTGCATTACCGAGTATTTTTAGGTTATTTTGTGACCTACTGACACCTCTTTGTGTAACTGAATAAATGATTTAAAAAAAGACCAAAGTGTTTTAATCACACAGACTAATTTATATACACATATACTGAAGTATATACAAACATATATATGAGTTTTATTGCTGTGGAGCAATTTAATACATTAACATACACACCACACAGTCTGATCTTCTAAAAAGAGGGACATCAGGGTGGTAAAGAGGGACAGAGGAATTTGGTTCAAAAAGAGGTACTAAAAAGGGACACTTGGGAGGGATGCGATGGATGGGGTGGGGGGAACCCTAGTTTCATGTTTGTATTGGGCCCCAAGATTTTGGATGGTAATCCTCATGATCTGCATAATTTATCTCATTCTTTACTCTAAATAGGAGCCGTCAGACAGAGGGAGAAGTCCTGCTGGTGTGTCTGTGTGTGTTTGAGCAGTGAGATCTCCAAGCTGTAGCATATATATGAGGTTCAGCCCAGTGGTGTAACTATAGAGTCGCACTTGCGACCGGGCCAGTGCACTCCAGGGCCCCAGCCACCCCCTGCAACCCATCCGCCTTGCTCCCGCAATTTCCCTCCGGCACTGTAGTAATGCAGAGCGCTGGGAGATGACATCATCATCCAGCGCTCTGCATTACTAAGAGCACCGTGCGGGAGCTTCAGGTAAGAGGCAGGAGATGGGGACATTGTGGAGATTGAGGGGCATTGTGGAGGGGGTCAATGTGGTCGAGGGTGGCCAATGTGTGTGGGGGGGTGGCCCGTGGCACTTCGTGCACCAGGGCCCGGAGGCTTCTCGTTACTCCTCTGGTTCAGCCTTGTGGACTGGTTGGAGCACTGCTAGGTTAGGCCAAACAAGGATATATTACAGAACCTACATTATGAGGAGCTTAAATGGTTAATATTTCAAAGCTATATGTATGTATGTATGTATGTATGTATGTATGTATGTATGTATCAGGGGAGGGCTGGCAACTTGTAGCCTGGGGGGAAAATACAATCAAGTGGCCCATTTCGATTATTGTTCGAGCCCACTGTTCCAGCCCACCCCTCTTTTCTTAGTTTTAACATTGAAATTAATATTGCAAAGTAAGGTGATACCATAGAGCTTACAGTTGAAATGGGGCTACACTATTGATACTACAGCGCTTTTAATGTAAATAAAGAACATTAGTGATACTATAGAGCTTACAAGGGAAATGTGTTATGTTAGAATGCAGAATCATTTGTATTATAACTCTGTAGTATTGCTTGTGTAGCTACATTTACAGCAGCAAGTGGGAAACTGTGGCCCCACCAGCCCACACATGTGACCAGCCCAGGGGGCAATTGCCCACCTGCCCCCCAGGCCAGCCCTCCCCTGGTATGTATCTATATATAGCGCCATACATGTACACAGCGCTTAACAGAAGTTGAAATAGTACAATACAAAAATACACAACTGGGTTAAGAGCATTACGCTAAAATGCGATCATTGCGTTATTTGTGGGGGAAAGTGCAGCAAGGGAATCATACACTGGGAAAGGGACCCTGCCCCAAGGAGCTTACAATCTAATTAGAACGCATGACAACATACAGAGACAGTAGGCGGTCAACTTCTTTTTAGGGTCAGCTCATTTTTAAAGTTCCCTGGTATTCAAATGGCCCCCTGGGAATTCATATGGCTGTGCCTGGTCTGCTGTTTCAGAATTATATTTTGTGGCAAATATATTAAAATATCTTCTACACAATGGCGGCTGTGTATACTACGAGCACAGAGCAGTTACATTTTACTTAACCCCTTAAGGACCGGCGGTCACAGGACATTTCCGTCCCATAATGACCGCATAGGGGCATTTTGACGCGCCGGTACACGTGACCTGTCATGTGTATCGGCGCGTCACTATGGGGCTTGAAAGAGATCGCTCCGATCTTGGAGCGGTCTATTTCATGCCCTATTTTTACTTACAGCGCTGTAAGTAAAAAGTACGTGAAGTCAAGGGTCCCTAAGGGGTTAAACACCTTCTGCATTTCAAAGAATATGTATTTTATGCACAAAGAAAAAAGGACAGGAAATCTTTGGCAAAACCTGCTGCACCACGAGGGACTAACAAACATTCCCTTTGATTTAAATTGGCCTTTTAACTCATTGAATGCTAAAGAGGTCTCCATTGTGTAGTACTGTAAGAGTTAATTATAATAAAATGCTTTCCACGTGTTTTTTTTTTTGTTATTTTAAGACAAGTAAATACTTGCATATATTACTTTGGCAAAAAAAATATTTCAATGACCAATAGCCATTTATTGCATATTATACATGATTATAAAACGGAGCTAAACATGAATTCATACCTTCCAACATTTCAAATTGCCAAAGAGGGACACCTGTGTTTTAGGGTGTTGCTGGGGGCAGCATTACCGATCATTTTTAGGCTATTTCATGACCTACTGATACCTCCTTGTTTAACCTAATAAATGACTTATAACAAGACCAAAGTATTTTATTTACACAGACTAATTTATAAACACATACTGACATTTAAACAAACAATAATGTGAGTTTTATTGCTGTGGAGCAATGTGATACACTTATATACACACACCATGCAATCTGATCTCCTAAACACAGGGACACCAGGCTGGGAAAGAGGAACAGAGGGATTTGGGTCTAAAAGAGGGAGTGTCCCTCCTAAATAGGGACACTTGAGAGGTATGTGAATTATGTGTTAAAAACAGAAACACTTTAATAAAAACATTACAGCTCTCTAACCAGCAGAGGGAGCCCTTGGTTTTCTTTCTTGGATCGCAGAGGATTCTGGGACAGCGTTACTTCCTGGATCAAAGAGCAAGTGTGTTTAAATGACAGGGTGGGATGATTCTTGAAACAGTTTCTCAGCAGAGGAGGTAGAGGCTTTTACTTTAAGGTAATCCAGGTCTGCTTATCATACAGCTAGGGCTGAATCTTGAATATAAAAGAAGGCTGAGTAATAAAGAAGAGATGGGGTTTCATGCAGGCAGAGACAAGGTAGTCTTAGCCAAGGTAACCACATTTCCCTTTAAATCTGGGACACATGCATACCTCCCAAGTGTCCCTCTGTAGGAGGGACAGTCCCTCTTTTAGACCCAAATCCCTCTGTCCCTTTTTTCCACCCTGATGTACCTCTTTTTAGGAGATCAGACTGTGTGGTGTGTATATAAGTATATCATACTGCTCCACAGTAATAAAACGCACATTATTGTTTGTTTAAACATCAGTATATGTGTTTATAAATTAGTGTGTGTAAATAAAATACATCGGTCTTGCTCTAAATAACTTATTAGGTTACACAAGGAGGTGTCAATAGGTCATGAAATTGCCTAAAAATTGTTGGCAATGTCCCGCCCACCAGCCACAGCCACACCCCCTAAAACACAGGTGTCCCTCTTTGGTAGTTTGAAATGTTGGGAGGTATGCACATGTAAATGTAATTCTACAGCTCTGTACAGGAGTCAGCGCGGTCCTGTGGTGTCTATTTTGAATAACTTGTCTAACACATATACGTGTGTATATATTTATAATAAACTGTTGAGCCGGCACGCTCTGTAACGCCTTTGCTGACCTGGGTGCCCATTATGTGTACCTAGATCATGGACTGTCACTCCACAGGATAGTTTGTTTTAAAAATAGTGTTAATAAAACATAGCCTATGACTATGTGGTAATAAAGCTATTTAAAAAAAAAATCCTTTCACATGCCAATCCATAGTCTATATATAGATATTATATGTTTGTGTGTGTGTACAAGACAAAAGTGGATAATCCATCTGCACTTTAGTGGACATATAAACACCCCTAATTATTTACTTGGGGTTTCTAACCCTTTTAATACTACCGAGTTTTCAAATGTATTACAAAGTCCTCTCTAGTGTTGAGAGGGTTAAATCCCAGAATAAAGTTAATCATAATTTTTTTGTTATTATTCCCATGCTGTAGTTGGCTTGCTTCTCTTTTGTGCATATGGCTAGTAGGTGTGTAAAATGCCTCTTGTATTTCAGGGAAAGACTCGTAATACCGATGATGCATTCTGCTGAGTACATCTGAATGTGTGGAAAATGGAGTCTGCTAAACGCGTTCTGGTGTATCTGACCAGGGAGAATTCTCGGCTGCAGTGTGCAAAATTTGTGCAGGTAAGGCGTAAATCCATGTGTATATGGATATATGGCTTAAGAAAAGTGGAGCGGTTTTAGGGTAAACTACACAAAATCCCCAAGTCCCCACTGATTTAAATGGGGCTTTAACTGCTTTAATGCTAGGGGTGTCCATGCTGTGATATATATATATGTATAGTAGTATGTTATAGCTTCCTTGTGGGCTGACTGAACCCTTCTGGGTTAGAGCAAGCAGGACAATATTACTTAGGATCTACGAGGGAGATTTATAAAAAAAAAAAAAAAAGTCTTAAAGTGGGATTACCACCAGAAGTAAAGTCACCCTGCAAGAATTAGGCAGGTGGCAACTAGCGTCATGAGAGTTCTCTTATCATTCACAACTACACAATTCTAGAAAAATCCTTAATCTTGCGAGACTGACGGCCAGGTTAGTGCAGTCTGCTCCATCAGTCCCTTCAGGTGCCTTTCAGGACAGTGCAATGCTTCTGAAGGGAGACCGGGACTGACAGCACATGTGCGCAGACAAAATGTCTGCGCTGATACCTGGATTCCGGTCTCACAAGACTAAGCATTTCTCTAGCATCGTGTCGTTGTGAGAGGTAAGAGAAATCTTATAAAGCCTAATTATTGCAGGACGACTTTACTTCTGATGTTAATTCCGCTTTAGGAATTGTCTCAGTCAGGGCAACTGGCAATAAAGCCAGTTCTTATTTATAAATGCGTAAGCGCACCATTATAAATATGATGTTAATCTCATGTTAACGCCTGGAACGGTTAAGAACACCTTATACCCGTCCATAACATTCTAGCGAAAAATGTCAGTAAATTGTTGCAGTTAGCGACATTTCTTTATGAATTTGCTGCGCAACAATTCTTCCTAGCTTTACCGTTACTTTTACAGAAACACAACTACACGCTGTTAGGGTTTCTCAAACTGCCGCAGGCTTCTTTTTAACTGCAGAATTAAATTTTAGGCAACTTTTTACTCGTATTTTTTAATAACGCCAGGTATACAAATCTCCCTCTCTGTTCTCAGGAACTTTAAAGGTTAGTATTTCATCAATCTCAGGGTCAACATGTTTTGAATTACCCTGCTCCTTCTTTCTGTGAAGAAATCTAGCAAGTCGTCTGTACACCGGAGCAGGTTTAGCAATGTTGTGTGTAGGCGGAGGACATGCGCTAATCATACATCCCTCGCTGTATCTTTCTTTTAGGGGATAACCGGACTCTACTCCCCTGAAAATGAGGACAAGGCGATTGTACATTGCGGACTGGATCAAAACCAGTTCATTATATCAGACCAGCAGTTCAGGGGCTCCAGCAAAGTGCAGCTACAGGTACATAAATTTATATAGCTCCTACATATGCTGTAATGCAGTAGAAAGTGAGATTCACTAATGTGTGATAAAGCGGGGATGACTTCTCCAGTGATATCACTTCTTCAGTTTATATGTTATTCTATGGAGCCTATTCAATAAGATTTCTCCAGTGCTGGAGATCTTGGTGCATAGGATCTATAGAATAACATAGGAACTGGAGAAGTTATAAACTTGATAAGTCATCTCCACTTTATCACCTCTTAGTGAATCTCCGCCCAGGTCTCCATTTAATGAAGGACGCTTACAGGAAAGCCAAACTACAGGGTTATTCTGGTTCCTGAGCAGTCCTGCAGAATGACAGGAATACAGGATACAAAGCAGGGACGCTCTTATGAACAGCAATTATTCTTAAAGGCAGATTTAAAGGTCCACTACTCACAATTGTGAATCAACCGGTTGGGACAAAGACAACCGATAACCTCAACAGGGGATTGATAATCCTGCCCCTGTACAAGCACTTAAAAGGTCCACTCACAGCATCCAATTTCTTTAACCAGGACAGCAAACCATCAATATCCAAAAGAGGTTTATTATAATAAATAAAATTTGAACAAACAAAATGTGTTTCTGGATACTAGGATCACTCAGAGGTCTGACACCCTGTAGAAAGGATCCTAATATCCAGAAAAGTGTTGGTGCTTTTTATATTTTGTTTGTTCAAATTTTATTTATTTTAATAAACCTCTTTTGGATACTGATGGTTTGCTGTCCTGGTTAAAGAAATTGGACGCTGTGAGTGGACCTTTTGAGTGCCTGTACAGGGGCAGGATTATGAATCCCCTGTTGAGGTTATCGGTTGTCTTTGTCCCAACCGGTTGATTCACAATTGTGGGTAATGAACCATTAAATTTGCCTTTAAGAATAATTGCCGTTTATAAGAACGCCCCTGCTTTGTATTCTGTGTTCCTGTTGTTTTCGAGGTCACTATCCAGGGAGCTGCTCTTGCAAATATTATCTGCGTGGAGGGCAGTAAAATATCCCCCACTTGCCTGTTAGCCACAAGAGACTTGAATGTGGCTACTACGATATGCGAGTGCATTTTTATTCTGATGTATGATTTGGTTCCACAAGCTTATTAACCCTATGAGCGCCTCCCTCTCTTTTTTTTCTTGTTCCTGCAGTATGAAATTATCATAAGCATCTTGCATTAAAGGCAAACTGACATGTCATTATAATAACCCCACACTTAACTTGCCATAACTGGGAAATCCAAATGAACGCTGTCCTTGTGCATTTGTTCAAAATATAAACAAGCATAGATAACAGGGGAAGCCCTTGTGTGGAAGCACTATTCATCCCAGTAAAATCTTTAAATATGGCAAATGGCCTCTTACTTCTCTCTGGGGTCTCATTGGCAGAGATAGATTTCTGGCCAATGAGAGCGCTCCAGCTTAGAGACAGACAGTCTCCATCATCAGAGGAGGCTGGATAGAAGCTCAGACTACTACAGATCCGGTCATCACTGTCTGTCAGAAGTAGGTACAGAGCTACATTTAATCTTTGAATTTCTCCAAACAGGCGAATTTTTTTTTTTTAAAAGGATGCACTTTCCATTATTTATTATTGATAAGGAAAAGATTTAGGCAAACTTGCGAAGGGGTTAAATATTCCCTTTAAGTGAATAGGAATTTTCATTCCCTTCCCCCATGGCAGTTTAATTTTTGTGTTTATGGTGCTTAACCCTTTGAGTGCCAGAGTGGCTCTGCAATGCTTTGCGTACCCATCTGGCACTCAAAGAGTTAATTTTTAAAATACCTGTATTACGTTGGTAGTATATGATCAATACATTTCTTATGCTTTGATTTTCTTTAATGTTGTAGACTTACCGAGAATCAGCGATTTCAGTTCTCATTTTCCTTCCGCTTTCATTGCGGTTAGCGGCCCCTGCCTGCAGTCTAGAGAACGTCCGAGGCTCAGCTGCATCTGTAAATAAATATAAATATTCATCTGAGTAGGCAAATAGACAGTGAGACTCATACATACAGGTCTTATGGTGGGTTTATTCAGTCGAGTCGTGGGCTGTCTTTACAGACTGCAGGTAGAGGGAGCTCTCATGACAAACTTGAAGGTAGAAAAAGACTGAAATGGCCGATTCAAGGTAAGTAACCAGAATTAAAAAGCAGAATATAAAATAAAATGTATAGGGCTTTGATCATCAAGTTAGTGAGGTGTAATTTTGGAGCAAAGCAACTGCACCATGGGATTGAAATGAAAATCCATCAAATTCCCATTCATTTAAAAGAGCAGTAAAAAACTGGAGAAAAAAATAAAGTGAAAAAAAAAGGGTTCTCCCGCTGCTGGGAGACATTTCAGTAAAGTTATCACAGCTCAGACTCATTATCGTCTTTCAGACCATTAGCAGCAGTGTCAGCTGGTGTGTAAACGTTATTTTTATAATGGACTCTGTGGGAGATTTTAAGTCATAGGCTAGGATTCTCCATAGTTAGTGATTAGGACAGCTCCACCTGGTGACCACAGTGGACAATTGCTGTAGAATGGAGAAAAAAAGTTTGAGCTGTGATAAGATTTGAAGGAAGCATCATCCAGAGGTGGGAGAGCCCTTCTTGTACTCAGCAGGGAAAGCCTTATAATAGTTTTCATTAAAAAGTTTGTGGTTCCTTAAAATGGGGTTAACCCCTTTAATATTAGACAGGTTTCTAATGCATTGAGAAGTATGCATTGGAGAGCTCTAGTATTCAAGGAATTAAAAATCCATTTACATCAATTGCAACTTTCATTTCCAACCTACGGTGGCGTTGGTTTGCTCCAGATTTGCATCTCTGTAGCTTAATGAGCAAGCCCCATAGTAGGAAAAATAATAGAAATATGATTACTGTTCCTTTAAGAGCTTGAATGCTACAGGTGTGTGTCCAGCGCATTGTATCGCTATGTCACACAAACATTGCTCCCGTCAACCCCTCCTCCTCTAATCTTCATTAATGCGGAAGACCTGGCAGAGGCACCAACTCCCTCTGTCTCTCATTCACAGAGACCTGTGTTTTGCCCCATAAAGAATCTAAGCCCAGCGCAGGCAGCTTCTATCCCTGAGGGAATCCGCAGCCGAGGGGTTGATGTAGGAGTCGCAGTGATCTTGCAGTCGGTCAACAAGATGGTTCTGCTAACCCGGAGATCAAAGACCCTGAATATATTCCCTAATGTCTGGGTACCTCCAGGTCTGTAACCTTCTCTCTCTATAACCCCCCAGTCACTGGGTTATATCTGTGTGAGCTGTGGGATATTGTGAATTAAATTTAAATAGGATAGGACTGTCATAGAAATTAACGGCAGATAAGAACCATTCGGCCCATCTAGTCTGCCCATTTTTCCTACTGTAAAAACCTCCCACCTAATTTGGTCCTTGGTCTCGCCTTATGTATAGGACAGTCGTATTCCTATCCATGCCTGCTTACAACCCCTCACTGTATTAACCTCTACCACTTCTGCTGGTAGACTATTCCAATTTTCTACCACCCTTACATTACATCTAAGCCTTTGCTTCTCTAATCTTAGACTATGGCTTCTTATCATAACATTCTGCTCCTTTGAAATGTACTTCCCTTATGTACTTGTTGAATCCCTATATCTATCTGGATATGTCTATCATATCCACTCTCTCTCTCTTCTCTCCTCCAAGCTATACATGTTCAGCTCCTAATCCTGATATTTCTTTTCCTGTAAACCAGTCACCATTTTAGTAGCCCTTCTCTGAATTCTTTCTAGAGTATCTATATCCTTCTGGAGATGGGGTCTCCAGTACTGTACACAATACTCTAGAGTATCTATATCCTTCTGGAGATGGGGTCTCCAGTACTGTACACAATACTCTAGAGTATCTATATCCTTCTGGAGATGGGGTCTCCAGTACTGTACACAATACTCTAGGTGAGGTCTAACTAGAGATCTGTAGAGTGGCATGACCACTTCCCTTTTTCTGCTACTAATGCCCCTAGCTATACAACCCAGTACCCTGATTTCTGGTTACTAACCAGAATCCTTTTCATGAGATCTGTTTTAGTGTCTCAATGAAAGAGATGGTGTTCCATATGGATACAGAAATGTAGAGCAGTTTTTGGGGCCAACCAACTGTATCACAGCGTACCGATAAACATTCCCCACATTTCCTATTGACCGATATTGGACTTTTCATGTTAGAGAGATCTCCAACACATTGCCTTCTAATAAACAAGTGGTACGTTATCATTAGTAAAAGTGGATTGATCAAGTTAAGCTATCCATGTGACGAGATCATGAAAACCTCCATGGCTGGCATTACCCTGAGAACTTCATGTGATAATCTAAACTTGAGTCAGATTAAAGCGGAACTTTTAAATAATACCAAGTCGCCATGCATTCATTAAATGCATGGAGACTAGCTTGAAAATGTATGTCTTACCGTAAAAAAATACATGTGTCTAAAGGAATCCCTCCGGTTTGGAAACCAGAACTGAGGCTACAGCACATGCGCCGTCAGTCCCGGTCTCCATTGAGTAGACTGCTTTGCACCATATGGTCACCGGAAGGGACTGACGGCTCAGGCGCACAGACCGCACTAACCTGCCCGTCAGTCCCGAAACGAGACGGATTCCTTTAGACACACTTATTTTCTTTTCGGTAAGACATCTATTTTCAAAGCTAGTCGCCATGCATTTAATGAATGAATGGCGACTGGCTATTATCTGAAAGTTCCGCTTTAAGTCAAACAGTGAATACAGAGGAATGTAACCCTTTTTATGTTTTCTGTTTACAGGGGGTCACATTGAACCAGGAGAAGAGGTAGGTGAAGGGGGGCACATCTGTAGTCAAACAACAATAGGGAAAAGGCAGGGTGATTGTCTTTTGGACCTGCCACCCTACATTTAGAAAGAGAAGTAAAACATAATCTTCAGCTCATCATATACAATAATATAAAAGGCCAGATGTATGTTTGTCCAGTGCAATCACGCGCAGTAGAGACTGCCCAAATGCACAAAATGACAGAAGCAGACGTGCAGTAGAGACTGCCCAAACGTACAGCAGCAGTCATGCGCAGTAGAGACTGCCTTTAGGGCAGTGTCTACTGCGCATGACTGCGTCTGTCGCTCTGTGCATTCAGGCAGTCTCTACTGCGCATTACTGCATTGGACAAACATATATCTAGCCTTTTATCACGCACTTTTGCCCGTGTACACGGGCTTCTACACTAGTGTATAAATATTGTGCTAGCCATTTGTTTCATATAAATTACAAAAGGGAGAGCACACGATCTCAGTGTAGACTGTAAAATTCAAACACTGAATATGTCCACCATGTGTATTATTGAGCGTCTCCTCCTTCACCATGGCAAATCACCTTTATAAACGGATGGCTTATGGACTCACCTTTTATAAACCAGCCTCTAGGTGTATGCTCCTTCGCTGAATAGCCCCATGTGTCGGTATCAGAAGTTATCTCTGCGCCCATCTTTTCCTCCGCTCCCTCTCTTCTTAGCAAGATCCAGATACTGGAGTTCACCCTATTGACCTAAAAAGGATCCTCTGTCTAAAGCCTAATGGTACCAGGGGGGACTCCCACATGTAATGCGATGTCTGTGAGCTACAGTGGAATGGGGCCCAGCATAAATAAGGCCGAAATCAAAGCCTAAATGTAAAGGTTTAGTAATAAAAAATAATTAAACTAATATCTGTACAGATATTAAAAAAATAGATACAATTACAGATGGTGTGCCATAGGTGTACTTTAACTTAGACAGGAGAGCCCTGTCACGGTTTTAATGAACACTCAGACAATTTGATTAAGGTAAAACAATGAAGCTTTATTAAACAGATAATAAAGAACAGAAATGCCCTTCACAGGTCCAGACCCAAACAGAGGATATCACTATGAATCTGACACAGGTCAATGTATATAACAATAGATATGTACAAAAATACAGAAATGCAGAGAAATGACTGGAACAGGAACTGGAACAAACCCTCAGCAGTACTGGTCAGGAGAAGCCCTAGGAGAGACAAGTACTGCAGGGCAGACACCCCAATAGAATAGGGAGAGGATAGGCTCTACCGTCCTTGCCTGTAACCAGGTAAAGGCAGCCCACGTGACGGCTCAAATGAATACACGGAGGAGATGCCCGGTGGCAACCGGAATAGGCACAGTCTGCACGGAGCGCAACCTGAGGTGATAGTAGGCAGACTGAGTATAATGCACCCGGAGGCAATAGAGAGAGCAGCGGTACAGCAACGCAACCGGAGGCAACGGATAGGTGCATACAGGTTGTGCAACCACAAGTACCCACTGAGGCAAGGCTGTATGGTAGTGCAACCAGAGGTAACAGTGAGGCACCGACCTTATAGTAGCACAACCGGAGGCAACGGATACGTGCAGACTGACATGTAGTGCAACCACTAGTGACCGTTAAGGCACAGGCTGTATAGTAGTGCAAACGGAGGCTGCAGTGAAGCACAGGCTGTAAGGTAGCGCAACCGGAGGCAACGGATATGTGCAGACTGACAGGCAACCATAAGGCAATGGCTATTAGACATGAGACCGGGGCAACAGATGCACTAGCGGTAAGCTGACGCTAGGCAAGTAGCCAATGCCTGGGTCGGACACAGAGGGTGGTAGTCAGCCAAAGCCTGGATCCATACACAGAGAGCGGTAGTCAGCCAAAGCCTGGATTGGTACACAGAGAGTGGTAGTCAGCCAAAGCCGGGATCGGTACACAGAAAGCGGTAGTCAGACAAAGCCGGGATTGGTACACAGAGAGCGGTAGTCAGCCAAAGCCGGGATCGGTACACAGAAAGCGGTAGTCAGCCAAGCCGGGATCGGTACACAGAAAGCGGTAGTCAGCCAAGCCGGGATCGGTACACAGAGAGCAGTAGTCAGCCAAGCCGGGATCGGTACACAGAGAGCGGTAGTCAGCCAAAGCTGGGATCGGTACACAGAGGGCGGTAGTAGCAGAATCAGTCACGGGATCGTATTCAGGCAAGCCGGGTCATAAACAATGCGGGCAGTGAAGACAGGAGCAAGGTCAGACGAAACTGGATCATACATGGAACAGGAACACAGCAACAAATGTCTGGTCAGGAACACCACGAAAGGGCAGCGGTATAGTGACAGGAGGGCGTATATAAAGGCAAGCTCTGGGAGGGGTTGAAAACCCAGAGCCAATAAGAAGCAGCCAAAGCAAACCCAGAAGTAAGAATGTCACTCAAGCAGAATCACGGGCACCGTGATAAGCCCCTTCTCAATGTTCCTTGCTAAGATGGATATGAACTGCTGGGTCACTTCTGCATAACTGGCATATAGGAACCCTCAAGGTGCTTCTAGTGCAATAAAACAAACCACAGTTGCGGTGCTACTCATTGGATATGTAACGATTGCAACAATGAATCAAATGCGACGTGGGGAACTCACCAGCGATGAAAGGGTGCATCCCAAAGCAGCGCTTCAACGCTGCATATTCTGAATCAGTAACGGCAATAGATGATCTCGGGAGCTGCTACAGTTAAATAAAAAGGGACTTTATTGATGCAAAAATGAAAAGTCCATCAGTCAGATGTTACAGACGACAGAGGGAACATGACACAAATGTTTCAAAAAACCATGATCCAATAACATCTTGATAGTGTAATTTTCACCGGCTCATCACCATCTTATAGAATCTTACTCACAATACGTTGTGTTCAACTAAACACTGTTGAGGGGTGTTGACACTGTCCCCACAACAGTAAAGCTCCTTATTCTTAGCAGGGCAGCTCTTCAGTACAGCTCGATGGAGGTATACAACATGGAAAAAGCACAAAAGAGGCGCCCAGTTTGTTTCTGTTCTGGCTAAAGCCAAGTCTGAGGAAGTGGTCAAGAGACCACGATACGTTATATTTAGTATTTAGCAGAGCCGTTCTGAATCTTTTTAGATTTTGATATTTTTATTGATTCTGTACTATATTTGTGATATTAAAATCATTGAAGACAAAAGAAGCAGCATTTGTGGATTCCATTGGCCCCAGGATGTGTCTACCTGAGCAGGGACAGGACAATATCTCTGCATGCCCGGTTTGTTGTAGTTGGGTGTCCACCCTTCCACCATCTCCGTCTTTGTGAGTTTATTTCTTATTGTGAATGATATAGCGGTTATAAAAGATAACAGGTACAACTGGGCGCGCTCTTGTGTGTTTTTTCCCTCCAGTACTTGTCAATGCATTTACTACTAGTATCCTAGTGCTTACTTTGTGTTTTTGTATTTTTTTTGTACAAAGCAGCGAACGTCTCAATGGCTTTGGATACTTTTGCCTTGATGTATTTTACTGCGCTGTACTAGTTCACCTGTGTTATGCTTCTTAACTTATAGATATTTGCTATGTACTTGTCACAGTTACCCAGGGAAGTACAGGAGTCATTACAGTACAGTTACTGCAATTTATTAACCAAATAATAGAAAGTGTATATATATATATATATATATATATATATATATATATATATATATATATATATATATATATATATACTTTCAATGGAGAGCTATTACTCTGGCTCAAGTTCTCCCACTGAGAGCAATCAAAAAGAAACTGCCCAGTGGACACCATTTAGTCTTGTTGCCAATAGTGGATTGTAATAATATTGGACAGAAGCATCACCCAGTAGTGGAAGTTCCCTAAAATCTAATTCTAACACTCTTTCTAATGTATTTTTAGAAAGCAGTGGACCTATATAATAGGATTGGTTTGTTTGTGCATCTTCATCTTGTAATGAGGTTCAAACCCTCATGTATTCAAAGATTGTCATATATGACTGTTTACAGACATTACTGCACTATCACTTGTTAGATACCTATCAAGACCGCCTGTGGCAAGGGTCATCGATGGTTGGGTTATCCAGCTAATGGGGACTAAGACGTCCATCATGTGCACTATAAATCCCTTGCATGCTAAAGAGGTCTCTGTTTTACGGACACTGGTGGCAGAGAAAGCATTGTTCAATATTCTAAATTCACAAGTCCCACTTTTGTGAAATTCCCTGAAAATATTTGTCTCAACCTTGGAAACCGTTCCATGTTTCTGATGCGTCCTGTGTTTGCTCATCTAAACAGGTGGTGGAAGCTGGGCTGCGGGAACTGCAGGAAGAGACTGGCTTACAGCTGCAAGAGGGGAATCTTGCTTGGAGTATGCTGGGACTTTGGGAGGTAAACATTACCACCTCTGCTGGGAAGCTGTTTTCTCAGTCCCACAGTGGAGGTGAACACTGCAACATCTGCTGGGTGCTTAGTCCCTCAATCCTGCTTTCTTTGTACAAATAAACATTCCCTCCATATTCTTAACTGTGTGGATGTAGCACCCAGCCCTTTGGTATGGTATTTCATGCTGAGCACAAGGTTACTCCCCTACTTGGAAGAGGTTTCATTAAAAAGGTATCACAGCTCAAACTTTTTTTTTGTCAGACATTTGGCAACAACAGGAACTGTTGTCCAAATGGCTTTCCTTTTTTCCTCTTTAGATATATATATATACCAAAGCTTGAGGTTTAGACCCAGGGCCGTATGTTCAAATAAAATCTGGAAGAATCCTTTAAAAAATACCCCTTGATTTAATGTGGATTTTAACCCTTTAAATACTAGAGAAATCTTCAGTGCATTCATTTGCCATGCTTTGGAGAAATCTACCATTCAAGGGGTTACAATCTGCATTTAAATCAATGATAATATTTTGTACTGCACTGTAATGGAGCGCGTTCATCCTGGAATTCCTCCACTTTGCTTATGAACAACCAGCCCAACAGCTACACCTGGTGACCACAATGGATAATTGCAGTTTAAAAATTGAACCCTAGTATCTTCACAATGAAACCTCTCTGAACAGGAGCACCATTGTTTTACTCAGCGTGAAAAGTCCTACAGTACGTGTGTGTGCATATTTATTATATAATACATACACACATCTGAAAGAGTGGGGCAGTGTAAGGCATGTGGGGGTGGAGTCCTCAGTGGCATCGATCTGTCTCCTCATATGCACGTTACAGGTGGGTCTGTGATGTAAATGGGGATTTTAACAAATTGATTGTTAGCGGTGGCCCAGTGCTTGGAACATTCAAGGTTTTTTATCTCAATGGCTATTTAACTGCTGTTCCTTTTACTCTCAAGGACCAAATGGGTGTGCTGGTCCTCAAAGGGTTAATGTACTGTGTGGGAGGGGTCTAGTCCACTGTGTGGGAGGGGATAATGTACTGTGTGGGAGGGGTCTAGTCCACTGTGTGGGAGGGGATAATGTACTGTGTGGGAGGGGATAATGTACTGTGTGGGAGGGGTCTAGTCCACTGTGTGGGAGGGGATAATGTACTGTGTGGGAGGGGTCTAGTCCACTGTGTGGGAGGGGATAATGTACTGTGTGGGAGGGGTCTTGTCCACTGTGTGTAATTAATGCCTCTCCCTGCAGTCTGCTTTCCCTCCCATGTTAAGCCGGGGACTGCCCAGCCGCCATCATATTGTCACCTACCTGCTGATCAAATCCAGTAAGACCCATCAGCAGCTGCAGGTAAGTGCACTATAGACAAAGGGACAGTATCCGCCTCAGAGACTAAATATCTACTCCACTCTCCACACCTGCCTTCTCATTTGGATTACATAGGAAAATAAAGACATGCATGTTAGAGCTCAGACTGTCTAGTTAATCACAGCTACACCCACCCCTCTTAACATCATTAATAGAAACTTACAGCCCTATGAGTACAGGTTCCCCTGACCTTCTCCTACCCCCGGCACCGGTGCTGTGATTGTCATACAGACAGCCGAAGATTCCTGTTTGCTGCAGCGATATCGTTCCCACCAGCGCAGCCAATAGGAAGGAAGCAGACAACGAAAGTTCCATTACTATCAGTAACAACATTATAACTTACAGCCTTCAGTGTACAGATCCTCCACCTTCCTACCAGGCTTCTAATCCTTAGGACGGGTGCTCTGTGCTCCATAGAGGCAGCTGATGATCTTATGGGCCATAAGGAACTAGGCATAAACTAATAGTCCTTCCTCTGGCAGTACCAGCATTATAACTTACAGCCCTCCCCATAGTTGGTGCTTTGAGTTGCAAAGAGGCAGCTGGTGATTCCTGTTGGGTGCTGTGATGTCACTCCTACCTGCATAGCCAATAGGAATGAAGCTGCCACTTCCGTCCTTGCTTGTAGAACAAGAAACCCCATGACAATCTGTATTTTGGGGGGCTTGGCTGTGGTTCTCCTATCTCCACCAGCAATGGGATTAGCTTTGATCAACTTTTAAAATACTGAAAAAAAAATATATTTTTTGTATTAGTTGACCTAAAACCTTAGCCTAAACATTATAATCTTCCCTTTCTGCTTGTTAATAGATAATCTTGCCTATCCCAAGCCATTTTATTGTTAATGTAGTGTGTAAATAAGAGAAATGCATTACACCTGGCTCTCAGTGGGTTAAAGCCTTTTCCTTTGTCACAGGAGACGCTCTGTCCAGACGAGAGAGAGGTCAGCGGTTGCCTATGGCTGGACTCTAACATAGCAAAGCGGATTGCTGAAACTTTTGATGAAGCAAAGGATTGTGGGAATGATACAGATGGCCTGCCTGCAACCATCAGGTGAGAAATACAACTACTGCTGTTCTGTAAAGGCAGGAATTAGCCACCTGTTGAACTACAAATCCCAGCATCCTCAACTGATCATCGGCTGGCTGAGGCTTTTTACAGTCCAAAAAAAGAGCTGAGGTTCACACGTTGCCCATTCCTGTATCAACAGACATGGTACAACTGTGTCTTAATGTCTAAAATGTTATGTTTTAGAGCCACATAAACAAAACCGAATGTGCATCTGCTCTGGGACAAACCAGCTGCATTGTTTATTTAAATGGGGCATTTAATCGCCTGATTGCAAGAGAGGCCACCAATGCTTTGCAATTCATACAGCTTCGTAGGGTTCACTATTGAAATGTCACCATCTATTGGGTGACCGTCGATATGGCGAGTTAGAAATGTTGCAGGAATCAAAACGATGATAATAGGATACCCTTAGCAGGGTTTATAATTTTAAGTCCTTTGCTACTAGCCAGACTTGAAAAGTTACTCGCCACTGCAAGCCAAAACATACCCACCAGGGCTGAATTTCTACTCGCCAGGGCTAAATTTGTGGCTAGTGGCGTGTGGAAATTTTGAGCCCCGTCCTTAGCATTGTAGAAATTTACATGCCCCATATCAGTCAATGGAATCTGGGGAGGTGTGGAATTTCGTCCTAGAATTCAACCAGTTCTTTACCTTCCTGTATATTTCCTTCAGCGCAGAACAAGAATGAAGCACGTTTCCTAGAGGATTTCCCAGCTGAGGTGTTAACCCATTGGATGCTGCATAGGTCTCAAATATGCTGGCGACTTCACTGGCATCCAAGGGGTTCATGGAACGGAGAAGCGATTAGGATAAGACAATATAGAGAACGCTGCTAATCCGGTCTAGCGTCCTTCTATAGAAGAGAAGAGAGAAGCTAGTCTAGAGTAATATCAATTTCACCATATGGCGTGGCGGAGATGAGGGGGGACATTGTGGAGGAGGGGCGTGGCGGAGATGAGGGGGGACGTTGTGGAGGAGGGGCATAGCGGAGATGAAGGGGGACATTGCGGAGCTGAAGGGGGCATTCGGAGATGAAGGGGGCATAGCGGAGATGAAGGGGGGCATTGACCAGGCACCCTCCCCTCATCAGAGCAGGGGGTGCCTGGTATAATGCTCGTGTCGCCCCATTGCATTCAATGGGGCTCGGGTGCTCGGCCGAGCACTCGAGCCTCAGGGGGTGCTCGGTCAGAGCACCCGAGCATCGGGGTGCTCGCTCAACACTACTCAGCACACAATGCACTTCTTGTTGCACCATCCACACCCTCTGCCCTCTCCCGTCTCAAACCTTTCTCGCTTTCTGCTCCATACCTATGGAACTCCATACCCCTCTCCTTACGCCTAGAAAAATCCCCCTCTGTCTATAAGTCTACCCTGAAGTCTTATCTTCTGGAGCACTAGGACCATGCACTGCCTTTGGCCAAACTCAGCACTTGTAATCTCAGCAGTTAACACCCTCTTACCCCATTGTATGTCTCCCTTTATCCATTTAGACTGTAAGCTCCTTGGGGCAGGGAATTCTCTCCCATTGTTTCTATGAATGTCGCACTTATTTCATCCCCTCTTATTTATTGTAACATATGTCTATTGTAAGGCGCTGCGTACACTGTGTGGCGCCATATAAATAAAGATACATACATACATACATACATATGGGGGGAAGGTCCACTTTAAAAATGTTGCACACAAAAGAGAGTGCAACTACATGGTACATTAACCCTTTGGAGGGGTACGCAACATGGTACCGCTGTGGCACTTAAAGGGTTAACCATGTTGCCATGATTAAAAGTGCTCTGATGCAGTGTGAGATTCTCACGTTGCCCTTTTAATCAAAGCGACATGGTTAATACGCCATGTAGTTTTACGCTCTTTCGCATGTTACATTTTTAAAGGAATCCTGGAGGAATGACTCCAAATCATTATAACTGGCTATCAGGGGAGGGCTGGCAACTTGTGGCCTGGAGGGCAACTACAATCAAGAGGCCCAGTTCTACTATCATTCCAGCCCACTGTCCCAGCCTACCCCCTTTTATTACATTTTAAAATTGACATTAATCCTTTGAGTGCCAGAGGGATATGCATACCCCTCTGGCACTCAAAGGGTTAGTGATGTGAAGTAAGACAATACCACGAAGCTTACAATTGAAATGGGGTTACACTGGTGCAACTGCAGAGCTTACAATGTAAGTAACGCTGCACTAGTGATACCATAGAACTTACAAGAGAAATGGGTTATGTTACTAGTGTATCTTCACTTGGATTGTAGCTCCATTTCAATTGTAAGCTCTGCGGTATCACTAGTGTAGCGACATTTGCAGCAACAAGTGGGAGTGGCCCACCAGCCCAGACATATGACTGGCCCAGGGGGCAATTGCCTCCCAGGCCAGCCCTCTCCTGTTGGCTTTTAACACATTGAATGCATCGCAAAGCAATTCAAGTATTCAGTAGTTTAAAATGCCTGCTTAATCCAATGTGGATTGTATCCCCTCACATGGTCCTCTTTTGCGGTCTGCATGTGAAGCCGTACTCGATGTACATAGGTCAGGCTGGGTGGGCACAAGTGTGATATTCACTTTCTTTTTCTCTTTCTATAGGGTCACCGAGGTGAAAGGCAACTCTCTGACCCAATCAGATCTTTACATCGATACACTGCTGAACACAGCACCTACAGAAGGGGATGATATAGAAAGGGTCAGCACTGGCACAAAATATGCACTTGGACTCTGGTTAGACACTCTGTAGGGCTGGTTCAATGTAATAAAGGTCACACTGTCTAAAATCAAACTACTGTTAAACTGGATCTCAGCCACTGGAATACGTGTCTGTGATTATTTGTTAGAGGAACATGTGCAACAAACAACGAAAAGGGATCACTTCCATTTAACCCTCTGAATGCCAGAGGAGTTCACAACACTTTGCAAAGCAATGCGTTGTGCACCCTTCTGGCACTCAAAGGGTTGAAGTTTATTTACTCCTAGCCAACAATTAAAAGGCTGTAGCAATGATAGGAGTACTTGGACTAAGTTTATATTTATTACAATTTTCCGAAATCAACTCTCTTCCTCCAGGCCAAGCAGAATTTTTACAGAAGTTTGGGATCTAGCTCAGTGTTTGTAACTCTTGAGTGCCAGAATTGCTTTGGATACCACTCTGGCACCCAAAATGTTAATGTTGCACTAAACACACCTATACAGGTCAGCTGTTCACGCAGTGATTTCCTAATAGCAGGAGACACCTCAATGCAGGAATCTGCAAGATGGATGCACTTGTGCTTTGGGCACTCTGATCTGTACAGACTCCTGTGGGCCGCTGCATGGGACGTTTACACAGACGATTTGGTAGGACGAGATGCCATTCACACCCTCCAGTGACTGACCGACCCAAATGGGCATCAGGCAGTAATCTATATTATATAGTAGAAACCCAGATGTGCCAGTCTTAAGACACACCTTCTCCATACTTCTTATGAGAGTGAATTGCTAGAGGCAAGTTGGCACAGGCGCCTTGTAGTGAGGTCAGACTAAGAGCATCCAATTTATCGGTGTGAATAAAGTTTACACGGATCTTTTAACCCCTTCAGTGCTGGAGGGCTCCAAAGTATTGCTTCACTATGCTAACCCACGTATGTGACAGGCATTCAACATAATGTAATAAGACAGGAGCAGTCCATTACTATACGTCCAGCTGCTTGTAGTCACCAACAGCTGAAGGACCAAAGATAGACTACCCCTGAGATAAGATGCCTCCAGCATCTATGGGAGGGGGGTGGGACAGACTGATATCCTCCAAATACTAGACTACAGTTCCTCTCGTCCTCAGCCACCATCAGCTTGATGGAGACAGATAATGATAACTGTAGTCCAGCAATAGCTGAACATATTCCAGTTTCCCACCCCCAATCTAAGAGATAAGGTGGATCATTTTGATGATTTTCTCCCGGATCTATGGGGATAAGGGTAAGGTGGATCATTTTGCTGGAAATTCCACCCCAGATCTAAGGGGTTTAGGCTAAGCTGGATAATTTTGATGGAGATTTCCCCCATCCAGATCTAAGGGGTTATGGGTAAGGTGGATAATTTTGCTAGAGATTCCCCCCCAAGCTCTATGCTAACAGCAAGGTGGATCATTTTGATGGCAATTCCCCCACACCCAGATCTATGATAAAGGTAAGGTGGATAATTTTGATGGATATATCCCCCCCAGATCTAAGGGGTTAAGGGTAAGGTGGATCATTTTGATGGAGGATTCCCCCCGAGATCTATGATAAGGGTAAGGTGGATCGTTTTGATGGAGGTTCCTCCTGAGATCTATGATAAGGGTAAAGTGGATCGTTTTGATGGAGGTTCCCCCCCAAGATCTATGATAAGGGTAAGGTGGATCATTTTGATGGAGTTCCCCCCGAGTTCTAGGATAAGGGTAAGGTGGACTATTTTGATGGAGATTCCCCCCAAGATCTATGATAAGGGTAAGGTGGATCATTTTGATGGAGTTCCCCCCGAGTTCTAGGATAAGGGTAAGGTGGACTATTTTGATGGAGATTCCCCCCAAGATTGATGATAAGGGTAAGGTGGATCATTTTGATGGCAATCCCCCCCCAGATCTATGGGGATAAGGGTAACGTTGATAATTTTGATGGATATATTCTCCCCCAGATCTAAGGGGTTAAGGGTAAGGTGGATCATTTTGATGGAGGTTCCCCCGAGATCTATGATAAGGGTAAGGTGGATCATTTTGATGGAGGGTCCCGTCGAGATCTATGATAAGGGTAAGGTGGATCATTTTGATGGAGGTTCCCCCAAGATCTATGATAAGGGTAAGGTGGATCATTTTGATGGAGGTTCCCCCGAGATCTATGATAAGGGTAAGGTGGATCATTTGACTTGTATCAGAATCACTGTAGAAAACAATTATTCCATAACATACAACAATCACAACAAAATCTTGAATAAATAAAGTTTTTATTCCCGTTAACAGGTTTGCCTATTTTTTTTTACTTTTTAATTCTGGAAGAATCATACAGGAATATTCTCTACCCAACTCTACATCTGCAAATATGAAAAAAGGATAATCCATAGAGACAAAATACAGAGACGCTAGATTTTAAAAACATAAATATGTGCAATGGGTGCGCTAGCGTCCTCGCAACCGGAGACTAACCCCCTTCAGCGCCAAGAAGTGACCTGGAATATATTGTTGGGTTCCAGGCGCTGAAGGGCAGACCTTCATATTATTTTAAAACTAAAGCAGGGCAGTCTTTGGAGATTGTATCAAACATAAAATAAAAAAATCTGATCACTGAGATCCTATCAGGCCAAACACACAAAATAAAAGTGGAACAAGCCAAATACACCTTAAATTTTACTATCACCCATCTTGTAGCCCTTGAAAAACTGAAAGGGATAGCAATACCTGAAAATAATTGTATTTTATATTGTAGCCCTTAAAAAAACAAGAAAAATGATATAAGTCTCATCTCCCAAACCTTTATCGTTTGGGAGATATTCAGAAGCAAAGTTTCCCCTGGAGTGATGTCATTGCTCCACCCTTCAGATTTGGAATCCGGTCCCGGCTGTGCCTCTCCAGAAGTGCTGAGATCACAATCTTTAAAAAGAATTTCTTAATTGGAATAGTCTACACAGTGTGCTTTCATGCCAGGCACACTTTGTAGATGGTTCTGATTAAGTAGTTCTTTTCAAAGATTGTAATCTCGGCACTGCTGAAGAGCTGCCAGTTGCGCTGTGGACCGAATTCCAAATCTGTCCACTAGATGGCAGACTTGGCTGAAACAGCCAGGAAAAGAGCATTTTACTATATTTTACATGTAAATATCTCCCAAACCATAATGATTTGGGAGATAAGACTTATATCATCTTTCATGGGTTTTTTTAAGGGCTACAATATAAAATAAACATATTTTCAGGTTTTACTGTCCCTTGAATTAAATGAGCCCAGCAGTATCTCTCAAACCTTTATGGTTGGAGAGATATCCACGTTCAAATTTCCCTCTCCCCGGACGTCAGCGTTCTACCTGACAGCAGGGGAATCCGGTCCCTGAGCAAGCAGAGGCTCTGCAGCAGAGCCGAGATCACGTTATGGAAAAAGAAATCCTTCACTGAAATGATCTTCTACGGGTGCTTAGTTTGCAAGCACATGTAGAGGACCATCTCAGTGAAGAATTTCTTCTTCCATAACGCAATCCCGGCTCTGCCGAGGAGCCGATCCCGGGACCGGATTCCCCTGCTGTCAGCTACAATGCTGCCGTCTGGGGAGAGGGAACTTTGAACGTGGATATCTCTCAAACCATAAAAAATGTAAGAAATACTATCCCTTTAAGGGATCATGGGAGTTTCCTACTGTCTTAAAGGAGAGTAAACTTTTTAGTAGGGGAAAAAAAAATGAATTGGGCTTTCCCTGCTAAGCTATCAAGGTCCTCCGATGGATGGGAGATTTTTTCATTCAAAAGTTATCACAGCACAGTTTTTTTCCTCAAACAGCAACAGCAGCGAGTTGTATTTCTGTAACCCACTCTGTATGAGAGCTAGTCATAGACTAAGGCTCTCCCCACAGCAAGTGACAGAGACAGCGCCAGCTGTTGACTACAAGAGAAAGTCACCATTTTATGCAAATAAGTCTGAGATGCAACAACATTTAGAATGAAAAGCCTTACGGCAGTTAACACTTTGCGTGCCAGGGTCGCTGCAATGCACTGCGCACCCCTCTGGCACGCAAAAGGGGTTAACGTACCCTTATTTTATACAAAAAGAAAAACTCTGTAAATACATTTACTGCTCTATTAAGTAGGGTTTTAACCCTTTAACTGCTGAAGGTCTCCAGCGCACTGCTAAGCAATGCATTGGAAGCTGCTTAGCATTCAAAGGGTTAAAAGCTTGTATAAAACTTTCACGATGCAGTGTATTTGAGCCATTTATCTTTGTGGGTACTGCCCACAGATATATCATTGTGTCAGCACATTGTGTCATGGTAGAAAGAAAATGCAATTAATAAAAGGAAAATATACAGAGACCAATACAGTAACTACTTATTTGGGGGGTCCACCTGACTCGGTTTAACCAACTTGGATGCTAGAGGTCTCCGGGGGGTTAAAAGAAGCCTGTTACAATACAACTTTATCATTTATATAAACTTGTAACATTCACAGATATAAACAGATTTCCCATACTTCAATACCGCATGTGCTGATTATTCAGAAGACTGGGGAAGCCATTTTCCTATGCACTCCTCACTTCCTGGTCAGGAAGCTGCACTGTACAGTAAGGCGTAGCAGAAAGTGAGATGTGCATAGGAAAATGCCTTCCCCCGGTCTACTGGAAAAAAAAAAAAAAAAAAAAAAAAAAAAACCACATGCCATATCTAAAATTCTCTCACGATATGATTACTTTTACATATATCTGTGTATGTGTTACAACATGTACTTTAACACTTTGAGTGCCAGCGGGGAACACAACACATTGCTTTGCAATATGTTATGTACTCGTCTGGCACTCAAAAGGTTAACAGTCAACTGGACACAAAGCAATCAGGGATCGATAAAAAACAATATACACTTAGACTTAAACCATTATTGTTGTTAACAGTGGTAGACAACAAACAACATACTTTTAATTCTTAAGTGCCAGAGGGATGTCAAACAACGCACTGAACATACCTCTGGCATCCAAAGTTTTAAAACACCTAAAATAAACTAAAAAAAAAATAAAAGAGGATGTTAGTCTTACCTGTTAAAGCCTTTTCTCTTAGTCCATACAGGTTACTGGTAACTTTGGGTAGGCTATCCACCCCTTTAACTAGGTAAGAACAATTCTAGATGTGAATGCAGGGGGTGGAGCCTACCTTCCCTCCTTGGCTGCAACTAGCCAACCGGCTCCAGAAAGATTTGAGACACTAACTATGACTAGATAGTAGAAGGGAAAGAAGACTCCTGTGAGCATGACCCCGAAGGACCCCCATGGTCTGCCACAGGAGAGCCAAGCATGATCCCTTGACAGGGCGGGAGACCAGTAACCTGTATGGAGAAAAGGATTTAACAGGTAAGACTAAAATCCTCTTTTCTCTGTCGTCCAATACAGGTTACTATTAACTCTAGGATGTCCAACCATTGAGTTTCCCAGAGGCGGGAAGTAAGGCAAGGACCAGGCGCAAGGCCCCCAGAGTCACATAGGTTTTGCTGCACATAAGCAATTTTAATAAATGTATACTCTTTTGGATCTGCTGGTGTGGAAGTTCATATACTTCAAACTGGATACGGATTAAGAATCTGGTGTTCTACATTATTGTTCTTCAACGGGGAGGACTTACACCATTAATTCCCCGTATGGTATGATGACCAGCATATGAGGAGTTAGAGCCGGTCATTGTGGAGAATGTAAGTAGGAATATCCAGACCATATCAGCTATAATTGTGTTGGTGTGCTCTCCTTCTGGTTGGTGTTTTTCTTAAGATTTTTAAATTGTCTGGACTCCATAAATCTCCTAACTAAATGCTGTTAGGAAGGAAATGCAATGAGGACAGCACTCCAATCCTGGTTATTACATGGAAACGTTCTGCAACATCTCATGCTAGTACCAACAATGCTTACAGAGACCGCTGCAAAACCACCTAGTTATAACGAAGTACATCCGATCATGCAAGATTTACAGCCAATCCACTTGCACTTTAGTATCCATCAGTAGCGAAATCTATTAAAGGGGGGCATACTCCAACACAGTACGTAACATAGAATTTCATGCTGAACATAAAATGCAAACTATACAAGTCTGCAAATTTATTCTAGCACACAAGAGCCGACAAACTTATAGGGATAGTAATGTCTACAATAAAGTTTATCTCTGAGTCTTCTTTATTGTAAAAAATATCACTTTGCACTATGTTTAATAGCTTACTGTTCGGTAGATCAAAAGATGTTCAATGTAAAAGGATCCCACTCCCGCCCCATTAGATCTGCAATCTGGTCACGGGACCGGACAGATGCAGCAGGAGACAAACTTAAGTCAGTAAATATAAGGAAAACCCTGTCCCCTCGATGAAGAAGACAGGATTTACCTTTGCTTACTGAAGATTGTCCCTCACTGCTCTCCGTTGGACCACTCTTAGATGCAGCGTGACGTAGCCATAAGGGGCGGGAGAACAGGGCTGGATTTGCCATAAGGCAAAGCAGGCACCTGCCTACAGGCGCATGCCACTGAGGTGCGCCCGCCAATGGGATACTTTTTTTTTTTTTTTTTAAATTCTTTGAAAAGATAAAAAAAAAAAAAAAAAGGCCACCGCGTTGGCTGCACCGGCACCCACTCCATGTCGCCCTCACATTGCACCTCCCTGGCAGGAGATCTGTTGTCTGTGCCTCCTTTGGCACAGTCCTGTAAGTGCTGAGCTCCCTCGTTGGCTCTTTAGGAATGCAGAGCGCTGGGAGATGACATCATCTCCCAGCGCTCTGCATTCCTGAATAGGAGACCGCACGGGAGCTTCAGCAACTACAGGACTGACTGTGCCAAAGGAGGCACAGACAACAGATCTCCTGTGCCAGGGAGGTAGGAAACTGACAATGGGAGGGAGGGAGGCAATGTGAGGGCAACATGGAGATGGTGGGGGCAATGTGGAGCTGATGGAGGGTAGCATGGAGCTGATGGGGGGCAAGTTGGAGCTGATGGTGGGGGCAATGTGAAGCTGATAGAGGGCAATGTGAGGTAGCATGGAGCTGATGGGGGAGCAAGTTGGAGCTGATGGGGGGCAATGTGAGGACAATATGGAGATGGTGGGGGAAATGTGGAGCTGATGGGGGCAAGTTGGAGCTGATGGGGCAATGTGAGGGCAATAAAGAGATGATGGGGGCAATGTGGACATTAGGAGCATTGTGGAGGTGTCCAGTGGAGATGGCCAATGGAGGGGGCACTTTTAGATTTCTGTGCCTACAGGCTACTGCGATGTAAATCCGGCCGTACGGGAGAGGCGATCCTTTTACACTGAATATCTTTTGAACTACAGAAAAGTAAGTTATTAAACATAGTGCAAAGTGTTATGTTTACAACAGAGAAGACTCTGAGATAAAACTTTATTGCAGACATCACAATCTCTTTACAGCCCAACGGGTTTCACTTTGCCAGGGGTGAGTAAGTTAACCTTCCTAACCCAAGATGCTTTTCTCTTTTATGAAGCTTGGCTGTCACCCCTACTTCTTAATTTAATGCATAAGAACCAGTCCATGCAGAACTGATCCATAGTGGCCATTAGGATTTCCTACTCAGACCAAGGTGAGTGGGGGGTTTATTAGGACAGGTTAGTGGTCCTATAATACACATTAGAGGCCACATTGCTAAAACCTTTTCCAGTTTAATATTAAAAACCACAAAATCCCGACCCAATTACACATCAGTCGCTTACCATCTGCATAAAAACTAACAAGCCCTTAGAAAAACACTACTGTCTTGTAAGTTGTCCTCTTTCTTTTAACCCTTTGAGTGCCAGGGGGTAAGCAACGCATTGCTATGCACTCGAAGGGTGTACAAATGTTTGGGTTAAAATAAACAAAAATAAAAAACACTCCCTGGCCTTTCTCCTGGACAAAAAAAAAAAAAAAAAAAAAAAAAAAAAAAAAGAGTTGGAGTTCTGGAGAAAATCAATTGCACTGCAGGGGGACAATTAACCTCCCATATTTCACGGTCATTTAAATGGGGATTTTAGACCAGGGGTAACAAAGTCCAGTCCTCAGCGGCAGACAACAGACCGGGATGTAAGGATTTCCCTGATTACACACAGGTGAGTTACTCAGTGGATCATTCATTGTGACTGACTCACCTGTGTGTAACCAGGGAAATCCTTACATCCTGGCCTGTTGTCTGCCCCTGCGGACTGGACTGGGACAGCTGTTTTACACCCTAGATGGTTGGAGGGGTTTCCAATACACTGTAAAACAATGCATTAGACACCTCACAAGCATTCAAGGAGTTTAACCCCTTAAGGACCGGAGGTTATGGGACATTTCCGTCCCATAACGTCCGCATAGGGGCACTTTGACGAGCCAGTACACGTGACCTGTCACGTGTATCGGCGTGTCACTATGGGGCTTGAAACAGATCGCTCCGATCTTGGAGCGGTCTATTTCATGCCCTATTTTTACTTACAGCGCTCCCGGTAGAGCGCTGTAAGTAAAAAGTACGTGACGTACCATGACCGTCAAGGGTCGTTCGAGCAAATTTACCCTTGACGGTCCTGGTACGTCAAGGGTCTCTAAGGGGTTAAAGTTCCATGAAAATGAATGTGTCCTTTTATTTATAGTGCAATTGGTTTGCTTCAGCACTGCTCCACTTTAGGTTCCCGAATAGGGCCCAAGTTTACTATTTGTTATTGACGCCGCAGTGAACTTTTTATATGCGGTTTACAACCCAGTAAAACAAATGGGGACTCCCGCCACTGTATGGCTCTCCCATGTAAGGGATAGGAACAGCGCTACCATAGAAAACTGCATAAAAAAAAAAAAATTGGATTTAAAAGTATCTAGGAGCTCCCCCATTTTACTCGGAAGGAAAAGTCCTATACTGTTTCTGATTTACTACTCCTTTAAATATAATAATAAAAATAAACATTATTAAAAAGTAAGCTGTATATAATCTGTTGCACCCGCTGTACAGTAATGCAGTGGATTGTGAATTGGGGATCTTAATACTATTTCAAGGATAGGCAACATTTTGCTCTCAACCGTTCTTGATTACTCCTTCCATCATGCAATGGCTGGTGGGGGGTGACGGAAGTTCTAGTCTTGAACAGCTGGAGAATCAAAGCTTGTCTACCCCTGTATTTATATAAGCGCGCAGTACAATTTCCCTGTTCAACAAACAAAAAAATAAAATAAAATAAAAAACCTGGTCTCTCTCACTGTTATTTCTTGCTGAGTGGCCCCGTGGAGTGTAGCTTAGCTTAGGTCCACGGGCCCTGCTTTCTAATGCTATAAAATAAGGGAGTGAATCAGGGGAAATAAAAATACACATATGAAATAATTCAGAAGCCGCTGCGTTGCCAGGACTGCAGTCATTACAGAGCCTGGACTCCCAGAAGTAAAGACTCTGTAGTTTTCCATCTGGAGCTCGTGTGGATACATTTCTTGGCAGTTCATCAACACAGTGGCAGAGCATAAGGTGCCACACTGTGGCTGGCATCTCCCTGTTCCTTTCACCTCTATTAATCTATCAGTCCAAGGAAATGATGTCCGGCCGGCACCCTGGCATCGTGGATGTGGCATTCTGTGAGTTGCTGTGGCTCTCCCGCAGAATGCTGGTGGACACGATACTGCTGATCCGGCTGGCACTGCTGGATGCCCCATGGGTTCCTGTTATTGCCTGGGTAAGCGGGCTCATGTAGTGAGATGGGGGGGCACGGTACTGGAAGAAGTGGCTCAGAGCGTCTTGCTCATCGAGGGAAGTGATAACAGATGGACTGTAATGCTGGGAGAGAGAGGAAAACGGTGACTTCATAACCTATATAATAATTCGCTACAAAGTTTGTAACCACGTAGTCATGCGCAGTAGAGGCT
This sequence comes from Rhinophrynus dorsalis, assembly GCA_037306005.1. Classification (NCBI taxonomy): domain Eukaryota; kingdom Metazoa; phylum Chordata; class Amphibia; order Anura; family Rhinophrynidae; genus Rhinophrynus; species Rhinophrynus dorsalis. The sequence goes on from CM074728.1 coordinate 4,871,321, forward strand.
GCCCGTGATGAGGCTGATACAGAGCGGGGAGCTTCAAAAGACCATCCCGGTCTGTATCAAACGCGGTGTGGGCAGTCTCTACTAAGCATGACTGCACCGTGACTGGCTGGCACTGTATCAGCCGCAGCGCGGTCAGTCTCTACTGAGTATGACTGCACCGCGACCAGCTGGCACTGTATCAGCCGTGGCACGGGCAGTGTCTACTGACCATGACTGCCCCGTGACCGGCTGGCAGTGGCATTGTGGCCGGTGTAACGGGCTCTTCAACTATTCTACAATATTTGTATAGAACAAAAAAAGAGAGAGAAAACATTAAAGGAGCCTCCTTGTGCGATATCTCAATGAATAGCGACCTCCACCAAAAAGCACCCAATAAGTGGATACTCACAAACGTAAATGCAGTCATTCTACTTATGCAGTCTACAGCAATTAAGCTTCTTTGAGATATTACTCTGTCCCAAATGCACTTATTGGACCAACTTTCCAGAGATGAGCTGCTCTCGTGATACTCACTCTCTCCAAAAGGCCATAGTATACATAATCATGGAAAACAAAAAAACATTGGGCTCCCCATAGTGCAACACTGTTAATATTTCAAATTAAAAGAAGATATGGCAGTACTGTTACAGTTTACCTTAGTTTCAGCGTCATCTACAGGCGCGAGGCTTCAGGCATGCAGCAGGCCTCTGTTTTGTGTGTTTCCTTCCTGCAGTCTCCTCCTACCTACTTCCTCCCTCTGAGCTGCTCCTCCTACCTACTTCCTGTGGAGGGGTTTAAAAGGCAGACTGAGTCCTGACTCAGTTGCCCTTGAGTTGTTGTGCTTCAGGAGTTCTCTTACCTTGGGCTCCGCGTATGACCTGGCTAGTCTTCCATCCAACCTGGTGGTGACCTGTGGCTCTGACTATTCTTTTGCGTATTCCTATTAGTGGACATCAAACCTGGTGCAGACCTGAGGCTCTGGCTGACTAACTGAACTATGCATGACCTGGCTTATCTGACTACCCCCTCTGGTGCTGACTTGTTGCTCTGTCTGACTACTCTTACCTTTGCTCCGTTACCTAGCAGACATCCAACCTAGTGCGGACCCGGGACTCTGGTAGACCAGCTCTGATACTGACTGCAGGTTTGAATCAGCTATCTACTCCCTCTCTGACTGCAGGCTGAGTCAGAGTCCTCTCCTTACTGATGGCGGGTGTGTGTCGGTACATCTTCCACTTCGGATCAAGATCCTGTGTTCCTGACCCGGTTCCCGCTCCTGTTCTGTTCCTGGTAGAGACTACCAGTGGCTGAGGCCTAGTTTCTATCATTGTGGTCAAGCCTGGCAGCCTATTATTTCTGATAACTGTGCTCCCTGGCTTGTAACCCTCTGCTTGTTACTACTGTATATATTTGCCTACCTACTACTATGAATACATTGCATTTAACTATACCGTACGGACTCATGAACTTTTCAGGGAACCGTGACAAGTACTCAAAAATCTGTTGGCCAGTCAGATCTGACAAAGCCAGTAGGTGAGGATACTTCCCTGTCTCCACTCAGGTTTCTCAGGTCAATCCTGGTTTCTTCCAGACTACAGCTGTAACATTTATGCTTTGTGTTCCTTATTGTGAACTCAAATCCAAACTTTTGTGGCGCGTGAGTGGTCACATATGGTCTAATCACATCATATTAACATCAAAGGCTGTTTGTCCATTGACTGGGAGATACACTGAAGACTCCGGATTGACCTGAGAAACCTGAGTGGAGAGGGGGAAACATCTCCACCTACTGACTTTGTCAGATCTGTCTGAAGAACAGATTTGGGAGTACCACCATATCTTCTTTTAATTTGAACTATTAACAGATTTGCAGCATGGGGAGCTCAATGGGTTTTTTTTTCCGTGATTCTGTATATTCGTATCTAAAACAACATCTCATACCAGCTGTGCCACAACCTGTCCTCATGTGCCACAAATGGAGGGTTTCCATGTTTGCGTGCAATGCTCAAGCTGTGAAATCCAGAGATTCTGTCCCGTTAGTAAATCTGGTATCACTGTCTTATACCAATTATCTTTCCTAGTTTAGCACAAACAACAAAACAAGGAATTGTCCTATCAACCATGGGTTTAAATTACATAGTAACATAGTAAATTAGTTTGAATAAAGACAAGTCCATCAAGTTCGGCCTTCTCCTCATACCCCAGTAATTTTATATCTGTCCTGCTATCAATTAAGTTAGTCTTTATCAGACCTTCCTGATCTGCCTACTAATAAACAGTATAACTCTGTATGTTCCCTTTGGAAAGAAATGTATCTAATCTTCTCTTGAATTAATTCATTGTATCTGCCATAACCACCTCCCTGGGCAATGAATTCCGCAATTTAGCAGACCTTACCGTAAAAAAACCCTTCCTCTGCTGAAGTCTAAACCTCCTTTCCTCTAATCTCAAGGGGTGTCCCCTGGTCACCTGATCAGGCTTTGGAATAAATAAAATTGTTCTGCAACCCTTTTAACATCCGAGGGGAGACCAAAGATTTAGACACCCCATATAGCAGCCATAGGGTTGACATTTGGGGCTGTACTCTGGAAGACTAAAAGGAACAATTATAAAATATAGCAAGTGCACCATGGAGAAAGAAAGAAACATTTTTTGAAGCTCCTACTGATTTAAAATGGGCTATTAACCCTTGAATGTGAGAAAGGTCTCCAAAGCATTTCAAATCAATGCCATGGAAACGTCACTAGCATTAATGGGGTTAAAAGTACCAATTCAATTAATGGGTCTTTTGGAAATAATTTTATTGGTTCCTTATGGTGAAGGTTACTTGCTCCTTTTTCTTCGATTATATTTCCCTTTCTGGAATACTGTTTCAGATCACCAAAAGACATACGGGTTACTCCTTCTGCTGGAATCCTAGTCTCTGTATCCACTACTTTCTCAACATGTGGCTATATGGCCTGTACTCTGTTTAGATTGTAACGCAATAATATTATGCAAGTTGAGGGAATGGCTCTTACTGCATTATGAGGCTGACATCTTATCTGGCATCTGTATATTGTAAGTGTGCCCTACGGTTAATAAATCTTAGGCAAATAGTTATAGCCCTCTTTTGGCACAAGCTAAGAGTAGGTAGGAGACTTGGTGGGAAGTAGCTTGCAAAATCTATCAGGCAGCAAGAATTTATTAGGGCAGAGATGGAGAGTGTCCTTGCTATCTATCTCTACTAGACTGTCTGTGTTCCCGCTGTGGGGGGTGAGAAATACACCCCACACCCGTATTATATTATTGCGATCTCCGAGTATGTGCGTCTAAGTATTTGTGAGTGTTTGTATCCGTAAAAGTTGTGTCTGTGTCTAAAAAGGTAAACCGTATCAATAGAAAAGAGGTGTGATATTTTTATGAAAACGATCATAGCTGCAAGGGGTACTTGTTAACAAAAAGGAAGAGAAATGCAGCACTTGACTACTGCTGAGCCTGAAACATAATTTGATGGCCTCCCCACCAGGTGGCAGTGTTTTCTTACAGATAAGGCAGCAGATTTAGGACAGTTTTACATTGCTGGGTTAAGCCATTTAGTTTGATGCTCCTACTCACCGGATTCTCAGTCTGAAATAGGGAAAACAGATCCAAACCTAAAGGAGAGAAAATGGGGACATGTTAAAGTCACATCATCTCCCCCATCCACCCTTCCTTCCTACTGAAAACCTAACGGTATATAACAGGGATGTACAAATTCAATCCCTCCAGCTGTGGAGACCTAAAACTCCCAGTATCCCTGACCAGCCACACACATTATTACACTGCTGTCTGTACATGTCCCTTTCACTCTTGTGTACTGTATAAGTAGCGTCAATCAGTAAAGCATAAATATGGAAAAAAACAACATGGGAGGCTTTTCCTGCTAAGCAAAACAAGGGTATTCCTGCCAATGGAAGATACTTCACTCATAAGTTATTACAGTTTAAAATGCTAAGAGGTGGGGGCTTTTATTGCATTCTATAGAAACCTGTAGCCTCAGTCTGGACACCAGGAGACACTGTTGCTAACTGTTTAATATACAAAAACTTTTTTTTTTTTCCTTTCTCTGGTGCCATATTATAACAGCTGCAATCAGGTTTTGATCACAAAGCACCGCAATGGCTTCTGGGAACAGAAATCCTTGTTTGGTTCACCTTGTTACACAGACACATTATTAAGTGCCAGGGAGTTGTGTATTTAAACCAGGAAGCTGCTAGAGATGGCTCTAAGACATTACTTTGCAATGCGTTGGAGATTCCTTTAGCATCAAAGGGGTTAATCCCAGTATGTGTTCTGCAGATCACTCAATAACCTATAGCTAAATTTATAACACTAAGGACTCTCTAGCTCCTTTCTTTATTAATGCTGACACTTCAGTCTGTTTTGAATTAAATATAATGGTTGCTTTCCAAGCCTCACTCCCATCTACCAATAGGAGGTGGCCACGTCATTAGAATGCAGCTGTGTATAAGCCAATAAGAATCTGCCATTTGATTACAGAGCAGCACAGTTCTTTTCTATTTATGTTATGATGCTGTGCACTCAAACTATCATTGTAATAAAATCACTGTATTGAAATGATTAAGTACAGATGGGTTTCACTTTACACTTTATGGAGTATTTATACTGCTTATACTGGGTATATACTGCTGCAAGCTTACGAAGATTTGTATGATTTTTGCCTATATTATATGTATCAGTCAAAGGTAAGCACTCACGGGACTTCAAAATAAATTTAAAAAATGTGCTTTATTAAAATCGATGTTTTGATCCAGTAAGGATCTTTATCAAGACTGTCTTGATAAAGATCCTTACTGGATCGAAATGTCGATTTAATAAAGTACGTTTTTTTAATTTATTTTGAAGTCCTGTGAGTGCTTACACACACACACTCTCCCTAACACACCCGCGCTCTCTGACACACACACACACACACAATGTTGTTACAAATACATGCAGAAAACTATTCATACATATATATGCAATTCCTGATGTAATCCCATACCCACAAGCAATTCTTGCCTGTGCAAAATTCTACAGCTTCATTAAACTGATGTTTCGTACCTTCTTTAAGCCTTTATCATGTATGGGTACGATATGTTTCTTGGGGCACAGAAAACATTTTTTGTAGCTGAGCAGAGGCATGTCTTCCTGTCGCAGCAGCCAATGAGAAATTCTTTGGAACTACCCAATATATATATAGCCAAAATCATACAAATCTTAGGAACAGTTTCTCAACTACAGGCCTCGAGTACCCCCAACAATGCACGTTTTGGATATTTAACTGCCTGAGTATAGGCCAATTAATTAGAATGAAAGATTCACCCATTACACACCAGCACTCTTAGGGTGAATTTCAGTTGACCTGTTACCTTGAGTTCAAGTTTGCAGATTTCAAAAACTTAATTAAAGGGATAGTAATGTTTGAATTAAAGTTCAGGTCCAAGTGTTCTTTATATTGTTTCTAACACGCAGCGCTATTTTAACACTTACTGTTCTGTAGTTCAAGTGTAATTCAAGCTGAAATGATCCCCCTCCCACCCCTCATAGCTGCCTCCCCTTAGAATGTAATCCGGTCGTGGAACCGGACAGATGCAGCGAGGGACACTCTTCAGTCAGTAAGTATTAGGAAAACCCTGTTCCCTTTAACAAAGGAGGACAGGATTTTCCTTTAGCTTACTGAAGATCGTCCCTCACCACGCTCCATCTAAACCAGACTGAGAGGCAGCGTGACAGGGGAAAAGGGGCAAGAGGGGGATCCTCTCTGCCTGAATTGCACTTTAACTACAAAACTGTAAGTGTTAAAATATAGCGCTATGTGTTAAAAACAATATAAAGAAGACTTGGACCTGAACTTTAATTCAGGTATTATCCCTTTAAAATACCCATGTATCATGTTAGCCAAACGAGCAGCAGACACATGGCCTAGAAAGTATTCATAATTTTAATTTTGTACACTACAATATGCTAATAGGGTTATCCAAGGTTGATCCGTCATGTTACCTATACCTTTAAGAATCAGAAGAGTGCACAACACACTGTGAAGCAACACATTGCACACATCACTGACCTATAACGGGTTAAAAAAGCAATGCATTGCAGACTCCACTTGTCCTTAAAGAGATATCTATGTCATAGATAAAGCTGCGCTCCGAGTCGTCTACATTTGTTTTATATCATTCAGCTCCAAGTTTAATAACTTACTGTTTGTTAATTCAAAAGATATTTAAGTTAAATTGTCCCTCTCCTGCCCCTTCTGGCTGCATCACACTTCCTCTCTGTCTGGTCTGGAGAGAGAGCAGCGAGGGACAATCTTCAGTAAGCAAAAGGAAAATCCTGCCCTCCTTCGTTAGGGGGTGGGGCAGGGTTTACCGAATACTTATTACTGAAGATTGTCCCTCACTGCATCTGTCCGGTCACATAACCAAATTGCAGATTCACTGGGAGGCGGCCAGAAGGGGAGGGGGATCATTTAATCTTCAATATCTTTTGAACTACAGAACTATACTTTAATAAACTTAGCGCTGCTAGGGTGACCACACATCCCGGAATGCCCCGGACTGTCCCTTATTGGGGGTCTGTGTCCCGCGTCCCGGGTCACCCCCCACCGGGACAACAAAGATTCCCGGAATTGAGCAACATGCACCAGTCCAGCCAGACAGCCAATGAAATGTATTTGCTATATGGTCCTCATTGGCTGGCTGAGCCATCCAATGAAGACCATGGAGCAAATACATTTCATTGGGTGGTTGGACTGGTACGTTGGAGACAGCTGGGATGGAGCAGGTATACTGGTGCTGCAAGTGAGACCCGCGGCTGAAGCTCCCGCCGGCTCTGACCATCTTTCTGAGGCTGTTCCCATTGGGAACTTTTACTATGTCAGCCTCAGAAAGATGGTCAGTGCCGGCGGGAGCCTCAGTGGGAACTCTTACTCTCTGTCAGTCTCAGAAAGATGGTCAGCGACGACGGGAGCCTCAGCCACGGGACTAGGGTGACCACATGTCCCGGAATGGCAGAACGGAAATGTGGTCACCCTAAGCGCTGCATGTTATAAAACCAATACAGAAGACTCAGAACGCAACTTTAATATAGACATTGCTATCCCTTTAAAGGGATAGTAATACTTCGTTTTAACTTTATTTTATTTTGTAGGCATTAAAAAAACATGAAGAATGATATGTCTTATCTCTCAAACCTTTATGGTTTGAGAGATATTCACAAGCAAAGTTTCCCCTCCCGCCCCTTTTACCTAGTGTAAGCCATCTCTTCTCAGATGTGGAATCCAGTCCATAGACCAGACAGATAACAGCAGGGGACAATCTTCTTCCTATGAGAACAATGAAATCCCTGCCCCCCTTGACAAGTATTTCAGGTTTTTCCCTTATCTTAATTGAAGATTGTCCCTCTCTGCAGTCTACGTGGGCACCTCCCTTCTGATCTGGCTGAACAGGGGGGGGATACTTTGTTTGTGAATATCTCTTAAACCATAAAGGTTTGAGAGATAAGACTTATATCATTCTTCATGTTTTTTTAATGCCTACAAAATAAAATAAAGTTAAAACGAAGTATTACTATCCCTTTAAAGGGATAAACTCTGTGATCCACTGACACACTTCCATTTAGTCAAAAATAAGTATGACCATCTCCTAGTCTATAAATCTGCTGGAATTTTGGTTAGACTGTATAACGCATAGGCAGTTTATTTCACATTTGCAAACAATACAAGGTGACAGGTCCACAATGAGGACTATACTAATGTTTAGAACTCAGACCAATGAGAAGTTACCATGTCATAATATCACTGCTAGGTACATACCAGTAGATCATTGCCATATCAAAAGAACACATCCACATACAGAACAACAGAAAGCAGGCATGTTATCAGGGCACAAACTATGTATAGACCAAAAGGAATTTGCCAGGACATTAGATTGCAACCACATATAGACAAATAGGAAGTTGCTGAGGCATAAGCGCAGATCTTGACAGCTCAATTGAGCTCTGAAATTGTTCAGAGCTCTGGGTAAATTTTAACTTTACGTTGTTTGGTTGGGAGTGACCACTGGATAACAGGAAACACCCACACAGATGGATATTTTAGGAACTCCACGTTCCTGGGAGATAGCAACTGCACCATGTAGGTGACATGGGGTCTTAGACAGAAAACAAAACAAGAGATGCAATTTTTGCAGCAATCCTATGACACTACTACATCTAAATGGGGCTTTTTACCATCCCCCCCCCAGAAAGTTCTCATATGCCTTGTGAAGCAGGTGCTGGAGAATTACCATTTAATGGGTTAAAAAAATAAACAAAAGCCTCATTTTTAGCAACTGAAACTTATCAATTTTAGATGTCTCTCATCACTGGGGGAGCTAATCTCAGGAGGTCACTGGTGCAAAAATTGTTTTGGGCTCCTAATACAAAAAAATTCTCCTGAGGCATAACTAAAAGCTATTAAGACCTGGAGCTGATGGGCACCCGTGGATGGCAGGCCCTGGCAACAACTGCATCGGCTGTAGTTATACCCCTATCCCATATGGTGTAGTTTTGCTCCACAACTTGCTTTCTACACAATGAAATGCTTGGATGGATGCCTTGTCCCAAAACAGTGGCCTGTACATTACTGCAAAGCCTGATTCCATTACCTTGAAGGTCTGCCGGGCCTGGGTATGTCCGATGGTAGTCTGGGAGAGGAATAGTGGACAGGTAATCGGTCCCAATAGTGGCCATGGGGGGACTTCTTAATACAGAAGATGGCTGGTGGTCAATGCTGATCACCCTAGGAAGAAACACAGGAATATTATAACAACATGACAGAGGAACACAACGAGGGGAAAGCTATCAGTACTGGCCTCATCAGGTGTGCAAAAATACTACTAAAGGGATAGTAATGTTTCATAATAAAAGCCGCTCTAATTAATCATCATAGTATTAGGACTTTGGAGAGTGTTATTTCAATTCTGTCAGAGTTGTAGTACAAGAGTAATTCAATGACAAAGTATCCCCCTGCCGCCCCTTTTACTGATGTAACACTGCTCAGCCAGATCAGAAGGGAGGTGCCCAGGTAGACTGCAGAGAGGGACAATCTTCAATTAAGATAAGGGAAAAACCTGAAAAACTTGTCAAGGGGGGCAGGGCTTTCATTGTTCTCATAGGAAGAAGATTGTCCCCTTCTGTTATCTGTCTGGTCTATGGACTGGATTCCACATCTGAGAAGAGATGACTTACACTAGGTAAAAGGGGCGGGAGGGGAAACTCTGCTTGTGAATATCTCTCAAACCATAAACCTTTAACTTGCCCCTATACTTGTGTGTCATCCAGGTATTTTCACAATATACACGGTGCCTGATGGGCTATAGGTACAAAGTCAAAAAGGGAGCAATTCTCAAGCAAAGCAGCTAAACCGTAAAAGACAGATAACAATTCCCTCCCATGTAACTATACGGCCAGAGAAATATCCAATTTGTACAACTGATGCACTGAATAATAACAACTACCAGACGATGAAGCCCCTTTACCCCCTCCAAGCCTCCGTTTCCCCTACCCTTTGGGTCCTGAAGCAGAGGGGATAGTGGCCGAGGTGACAGGACACTGCTTCTTGGCTGGGGGTTCCTCTTCATCCGATGAGCTGTCCAAGGTCAGATCTATGATCTCTACTTTCCTTCTGTTCTCCATTTTCTGTTTGAACTCTGAAGGGAGGCTGTAGATGGAGCTCGCTGCAATTTAATAAAAGGGGAAGAGGTGAAAAAAATACTAGAGGTACTGTCCTGGGACAATCCTAGAGACTGGAAGACTTCTGGGAAAAAACTCTAGTAATATACTAAAAAAATTCACTATATAACTTAACTGCTTGGATGCTACAGAAAACTACAACACGCTGCGCTGGAAACAGGCGTTCCATACAAGGGGATGAATGTACCAAACACAGAATCTGAGATACCAGACTGGTAGTAAGTAAAAGTTCTCATACCTTGTGAGTATTTAAGAAAAATAATTTTGTATGTGCAGGGTTTTTTTTTGCAGACTGGGGGAAGCAATTTTCCTTTGCACTCCTCACTTCCTGCTGTGTGCTACATATTACAGTAAACCCTCCTGACCAGGAAGTGAGGAGTGCACAGAAAAACTCCTCGCCCGTATCTGCTTAAAACAAACACATGTAAAATCAAGCTGTGGTTACTTACGTCTATATCAGAGAGTTTTGTATCATGATATTTCACAGAAGAATAAGAAGTCTTATTGTGTATTGTAACAACCAGTTTGTTTGAGAAAGCAGTCATAGTACTGCGAAACGTCACATTATATATTATTACTTTCAGAATTGGTTTGTTATTTTGTACATTATATAATAAAAAGTTTTTAGTTATTCAGCAGCCGAGTTCATTTTATATACTTTTAACCCTTTGGATACTGGTGACTACTGGATAATACATTGGATACATCTGAGAGGGGGCAGATTGATCCTCCCCACAGGCCTAATAGCTGGTTATGGTGTAGGCCACTGACCAGCAACTTAATTTGTGAGTATATCTCATATTATATTTGCACACAATTGATTTGTGACATTTATAGGCACGATTGGGCGCCCTCTATTTCTGTGTCTTCATTTCACAGAAGAGCCACTTATATTTTAGATTTTTGGTACATTTAAAACCCCCCAAGTGCTAAAAATGTCTCCAACACATTGCAAAGATAGATAAAAGTTCTAGTTGTAAAATCAGAGATAGTAATTGACAGTATGTGCACAGAGAGACCGCAAAAATAAGGACATCTTACCACCCAAGACAACTCCAGTGGGAGGAGTTTGGGTTCCTGACGTCTGGTAACTCTTATGTCCTCCTCTGTGGAAAAGCTACGGCGTACTAATTAAAGATTAATTTTGGGGAGCCTGTCTGCACAGAATGGATTCATAGCGGCCATTAGGTTTTTTTTCCCCTCAGATTAAGGGAAGAGGGGGGCTATTATTAAGGGGTGTTAGGGCTCCTTTAACCTGTTTTACAATGTGTTGAGCATCCCTCTGATCCTTAAAACATTAAACCATCACGTACTGTGTAACTATTAAAATTACATTGCAATAATCTTAAGAAAACCAGGCACAGAAGTCTATTTGAACTGTGATTTAAAGCGGAATTTTCATCACATATATATTGAGACCCAAATCAGAATTACAATAGTGATTATATATATATATATATATATATATATATATATATATATATATATATATATATATATATATATATATATATATATATATATATATCCCTTTGAGTGCCAGAGGGGTACGCAACGCATTGCTTTGCAATGTGTTGCATACCCCTCTGGCACTCAAAGGGTTAAATTGGTGGGGAAAGCACTCACACCAAAATACTTTAATGCCCAGGTGCACAATCCCTATCATGTTATATAAAGTGAAAAAAGGATGGGGCAGCACACGTGGGACTTTTCAGAAAATGTATTCAATCAGAGAGGTAACAAGTATGGTCAACGTTTCGGTCCTACCTGGACCTTTCTCAAGACAGTCTTGGGAAAGGTCCAGATAGGACTGAAACGTTGACCATACTTGTTACCTCTCTGAATACATTTACTAAAAAGTCCCACGGGTGCTGCCCCACCCTTTTTTCTATATATACATATATATTTTCTTCCTTGTGTTTTCAAGTATAATAGCGGCATTAGTGAAAATAGAACTTTATAGGCAGACAGGCAGCAGGGAACAGTGCAGACATCTTACAGAGACGGCATCTCCGAGTCTGTGCTGTTCATCCCCTTTTCCTGCACGAATGGCGAGTTGAAGGCACTGGAAGGGTCAGAGCGCGCCAATATCAAGATCCCTGCTGGTGCCCGTCTGACAAAACAGTTCTATTTCTCACTAATGCTACAATTATACTTGAAAATACAAGTAAGTCTATACTTATCACTATTGTAATTATGATATGGGGCTCTATACATATGTGATGAAAGTTCCATTTTAAACGGTGAGTCCCCTTTTACTGTGCTACAGTTCACCAGGCGAAGGCACTCTCCCTTACCCTCAATGCCACCGTACGGGGAAGGCTGGCACATGTCCTGCTTTTCCCTTTTTGGTCTCATGGGGCACCAGGACCCATCTTCCATGAACTGGATCTCGTCGCAGTCGATGCAGGAGTTCAGGATCTCCATAAAGAGTCTGGGAGAGAAGGATGAGAGCCGCGTGTCAGCAACTTACTGTTTATTTATAAACTCCAACATGTTTCACAGCTCTGGGTTCCAATCATAGGGTCGTATGCACAAAGACAAAAGCACAGCAATTCTGGGGCACACCAATGTCACCATAAACAAACAAATAAACATAAAAGGGTCATTTAACCCTGTGAAGGCAAGAAGGGTGTGTAACACATTGCTCTGCAATGCACTGCTCACTCAGCTGATCTTCAAGGGGTTAACTTCTTGACTATAGAGAAGTGTTCAACATATAGTGGTGAGTAAAGAACCCAAGAGGCACCACCGCCACCAGAGGGCAATGATGTGAAAGACAGCAGTTCAAGTGCCCATGCCCCGGACATCTCTTTGGTCTCAAAAGGTTAAAGCGGAACTTTCACCCGCTATAAAATCACACTGCAATAACTAAGCAGGTAGTGACCAGCTTTATAATAGATATGTTACCTCTGAAACGTAGCCGATTATAAAGAAATCCTTTATTGTAGGAGACCGGAAGCCAGGCATCAGTGCAGACATCTTGTCTGTGCGACTGCGCTGTCAGTCCAGTCTCCATTGAGAAGCACTGCAGTGTGCCACATGGCAACCGGAAGGGACTGACAGCGCAGACATGCAGATTGCACTAACCTGGCCATCAGTCTCCCACAGTAAAGGATTTCTTTATAATCAGATACATTTCAGAGGTAACATATCCTATATAATAATTCGTTAGGATATTTGTCAGAAGCCATCATGTGCAGTACAGACTGCCTAAACGCACAGAATGCTGGGAGCACGGAATGCTGGGAGTTCTGTTCTGGGAGCACGGAATGCGGGGAGTTCTGTGCTGGGAGCATTCTGTGCTTTCAGGCAGTCTCTACAGAGAATGACTGCGTTGGCAGCAGGACGCAGAGCAGGACCGGCCTCTTAACCCTTTTAGTGCCAGAGGGGTACGCAATGCATTGCAAAGCAATGTGTTGCGTACCCCTCTGGCACTCAAAGGGTTAACATCAGCCAGACCTTTGCCCGTGTATACGGGCTCTTACACTAGTCTATTATAAAGCTAGTCGCTACCTGCTTAATTATCGCAGGGCAACTTTATAGCGGGTGAAAGTTCCACTTTAACAGGCCGCTCTCCGGTTCCTCTACTCACCCATCGATAATCAGCGTATCGTACGGGGCCTTCTTGTCACACACAGGACAGGTCCACGTCGGCTTCTTTTCGTTCATCTGCAGGTACAGAGCGGCGTCGAAGCACTGGAGGTGCGTGCAGGTGATGGCTCTGCAGGGAACGGTCAGGCGCATCTTGCCTAGCTGGAAAAGAGAGGGGCAAGGGGTGTAATGGAGTCTGGGTGTCAGGGAGAACAGCATAGCCCAACTCCTACCTCCAAACTCATCAACAGGCCAGTGATTACGCAACACATTGCAAAGCAATGCGTTGCGTACCCCTCTGGCAATCAAAGGGTTAATCTTGCACTTGCCGCCCGCTTCCTTCCATTGGGCTTACAGGACCTTCCACCGCCAGCCAATGGTAATGCCCGGATACACAGCCCTGATACACAGGGCATTACAACTGGCTGGAGGGGGAAGTTCCTGTAAGCCCAACTGAAGGAAGCGGGCGGCAGGACGGCAAGTGCAAGAAGTTTTGCCTTCTCATCGGCAGTTCACTTGCACAAAAGTAAGGTTTATCTTCAAAGCGGAGCGCCGGGGGAGGGAGGGAGAGAAGAGGTCTGCTAACACTATATTTTTTTTGTAGTAAGGAAGAAAACAAGGGTGCGTATTATACAAAGGCACTCTTGTTTTCGCCTAAAATCTTAGGCATAATATACACCTGCGTATTATACCTGAGATTTTACGGTATGATTTGGGACTCAATATTAATGTGATGAAAGTTCCGCTTTAAAGAAAACCAGCACCTACAAATGACCTGTATCTATGGACATATTAATATCCTCCAGCCTAGTTCCCTGTTTGTGAGGGGCTCCATTTCATTAATGAGCGACAGCGTTAACTCACCGGACACATCAGCGACACCCGAAGGCTTGTTGTTGCAATCTCACTGTCAGGATCCGCCGTCAGTTTCTCTTTAACTGTTGTAATAAATCAGTACAATAGAGGAATGAAAATCCAACACAATAAAATATCAGGGAAGGTGACAAATGCAGATTAACGTAGTATTTTCCTTTCAGTCTCTAACACTCTCTGATGCTTGGCTTCTGTTTACCTAGGATACTTTGCAATGCACTGGCGATCTCTTTAGTATTCAAGATATTATAATGTTTGGACAAAATTAAAGTCATATCACAATACTTTTACTGCGCTTCCACCAGTGATTAAAAATGACACCAATAATACAATAACCTTATATAGAAAATAATTTATTATTAATATTATATTGGATAACCAATAATTTCAAAAGAGAACCGATTATTACCATTCTATGACACGGAGTGTTTGAGCTATTGTAACCCGTAGAGTACTGGAACAAAATGAAGTACCGATTGGAGTGGGTAGATAAAGGGAAGATCATTGAGGGTAAGTGTGCATTGGAGAACTATGATATTGGTGTCCACAGCTCACTAAAATTACCCAGAGTAATAATAATTTAGTAAATATTGATTGAAATATAAATATCATCGCCTAATGGTGTCTGCTGACGCGGAGTTATTTCAAACACTGATAGGCTTTATATTGTTTTATGCTGTGTTTTAATATTGGACAAATAATAATTAAAATTGTTTGACATTAACATCATTGTAATTTAGGCACTAATTATAATGAATGGTATATAGGGAAGTTTGCAATGTCTCTAATGCTGATGTAAAATGTTCTTTCATTGAGAAACAATTTGGATTTCTAATAGAATATTGTATGAGAGATATTTTATCTTTATATAAAGAACATTTTGATATTATTGGTTATCCAATATAATTTTAATAATAAATAATTTTCTATATAAAGGTTATTGTATTATTGGTGTCATTTTTAATCACTGGTGGAAGTGCCAGAAAAGTATTGTGATATAAGTTGTGTATATTTTTAAGTTCCAGTAGCAGGGAACTTTTTCCTGGATGCAGTAACTAAGTGATATATAATTTCTTCTCTATAGTGCCACCTTTGGAACGTTTTTTTAGGATTAAAGTCAAGATACAGCCACATCTCTATGCCAAATAGTACTGAAACCCATTTCTAGCACTCATCCCACAAAGGTCTTCAGCTTACCCAATCACCTTAAAGCTTGCCTTCTGCTCAGAAGCATGTTACACAACATCATTACCCAGTTGTAGATGCGTAACCTACAATTTAAGACTATTGTTGCTATAAAATAATTAGAAACAAAAAATTCTGGCTCCCTTGTGTCAGTGCGGATTCAATCCACCAGGTGGAAGCGCAGAGCTCAGGAATGTGACTCCTAATAAATTCACAGGTCAGGTTACTGCCCCCGGACTGATCTTTGTGTGTAACGAATCACTGTGTGTACCTAAGACATGCGCTTTGTGACGTTACACGTGTTATATATGCTGCCTAAGACTTCATCTTTTCCAACAAACACAGAGACGCACAGACATGGAAATACATACAGACACTATGTCTCTTATAAAACACATCTTGCAAGTCTCCCATGCCACATACACTGACATATTAATCCTCCAGCTCTTAATGTTCTATACTATACCCTCTGCGCTATCCCACAACTCTCAGGCCTTGGGGACGAAGGGTAGGGCATGGGGACAAGCTACTTTTTGGGGTCTCTGAAAACATTTTGTATGGCAAATTTGACAGAGGCATACGGGGCAGATTTATAAGTGCAAAAGCAAATCTGGAGCAAAATAACTGCCCCATATTTATCAAAACAGAAAAAAAGAAATTGCTTCCAAATTGTGGATTTTTCTTTGCCTAACAAGGTGTCATTATTTTGCCCCAAAATTGCTCCACTTTTACTTGATAACTATATTGCATCGGGTAGCGGCTAGTTCCTATCCAGCAGAAAGACCCTGATGACGTCAGCAGACCATGTGACTGTTTGGTCACATGGTACAGAGAACTAACGACAGAAATCCAATTGAATGGAAGTTTTAATTTTTTCAAAACATACTATTTTACAAAATAGCATTGAAATTGAAGGTTTGCAATTTAATATATCAAATTAGCTGGAATCCAAATCTCGACATGAGAATACCTCACTGCTTCACAGAGCGAGATTCTCATGTCATGTATTAAAAGACGCATGTCAATATTTAAATACATTGCTGGAGAAGGATTTAACCCTTAGAGTCCCATTTAACCCATAAGAGTGCTATTGTCACCCGAATGAAAGGATCCGGGGCTGTCCGGTTGTCCTTGGATCAGGCTGTTCTTATTATGGTTGAAACCATTATGTATTTTGTGGCATAGCTAGACATCCAAAATTTTAACTTTATAATATCTGTAGCTTGTAGCAAGGTACGGACGGCATTAGCCCTTTGAGTGCCAGAGGGGTAAGCTCCCTCTGGCGCTCAAAGAGTGAGATGTGTGCCGTCTAGTACCTTCTTACTGGATGCTAAAAAGGTCCTTTAGCAGGATAGGAACTAGCTCCCTCAATGTGAGCTGGCTACGTCCAATCCCTATACAGGACCTGACCACTAGGGGGCAAAAAGGTCCTTTAGCAGGATAGGAACTAGCTCTCACAATGAGAAAGCTATTTCCTGTCCTCAGAAAGGACAGGGTCCATCTACTGGATAGGAACTAGCCACAACCATTGCATAGTGCCAGATGGGTTGAGGTTCCCATACTCACTCAGTGCTCTGGAATGGTCTGGGTTCCGGATGCCCTTGGCGCGGAGCTTCTGTAGCAGAGTCACTGACGTCAGCTGCTTCACCAGATACACGGACAGAGAGTAATTCTATCAGCAGACAAGAGGGGGCAGAATAAGTGCCAAGTGGAGAATGGACATACAAACATGTCTTATACAAGTCTGCTTGAAGGACCAGTAAAGTTTTATTATGGAAACAAATAAAAAAAATCATATATATGTTATTACACTAAACATTTTTTACTTTTATTAGATTCTACGAAGAAATGTCAAAAAGCTCACGTCTCCCACAGAATGCAATAGAACAAATGTCAGGACATTAAGTATATGGTCTGAGAACCAAGTGGCACCGTTGCCTAGTTTGATGGTAAAAAACCTCTGTATTGACTTTTGACTGAGGCATCTCCCAGTAGTGGAAAACCCTTGTTTTACTCAGCAGGTAAAGGCCCTACAATATAAGTTTTCTTCTTTCATAATAGAAGCTTACTGCCCTTTAAACTTTAGTGCTATAATTATATCGGTGCACAGGCCCCTTAAAAGCACTGAAGAACAGACATCAGTACAGAAAGCAGGTCTTTCGGCCAGTGCTGGAGAACCACTTTCCTGAGTGATTCCGAGATAAAGAAAACCAACTGCTCCACAGGGGGAAATGAAAATTCTGCAAATTCCTGTTTATTCAAATTGGCCTTTTAAACCTTACTGAAAACACAGTAATGGCTGCCTCCGTGGAGCATATACGCAAGATGAAATTGTAGGATTCAGGGCACAAAGAGAATCTTTTCAGATGCTGCATGGTGTGTACAGGGTATGTGAATATATATATATAGTCCCAGATCATTTATAGGTGTCAGTGTTCCTTTAAGACACGAGTGCTAAAATTTCATCCTAAAGGACAGCAAACAAGCCAGGAGTTTAAGGTTTTCCTTGTCTGAGCACAATGGGGTCAATCAAAATGAATACGTTACTGATTATCTCACATGTGCGTTATATGTAATGGCTGTAACACTTAAGGACCAGAGGGGAGGGCAAATCATTGTTTTTGCTGGATTCCCAGCCTGCTTGCAGTCTGTGAAGACTGAACTCTGACACCTCTGCTTTAGGGACTTGTTTTGTCTGTTTGACATTGGTGGGGATAGGTGTGAAGTCAGGTGTGGAGTGGGGAATGGCCACACGTCAGTCTAAGGGAACAGAGTGTTCCTTGTCTAGGGTCTCCAGAGATGTAACTACGGCCCTGAACATAAAACCTGAATTTATATAGTCCCTTGCAGATCGCGTTTACAAAAAACAGCTCTAGAAGCTATAAAAGGATTGTCCTCTGACACTTTGCTAACAAGTGTTACCGCGGTTAAGTAATTTCACTACTGAATTGCATAAAAAGTGCATGACTATTTGTATGCGATTCTCGTGCATTTTTCAAAGCATGTTTAATTGCATGACTCTCTACTCTTACACTTAATGCGTTTTCTTCAACATCCCACAGTAATCATTTTAGTATACAATAACTGGTGTGATACCAGTGGAATCAACAAAAACTGCATAATCTCGAAATAACACACTGTTAGTCCAAAACTTGCAGCAATATACATTACCATGAGACATATTTTTCAGCGGTCACATAAAACACAATAATAACAATCTCACACTTTCGAATATCAGAAATTCAGTCACCTGTGTGAACTAGACCTACGGTACATTACAACTACGAGTACTAGAGAAGGACTGTACGTACTCTGCCGAATTCAGAGGACCAGTTTACCACGATGGCATTAGGGACGGTGGAAGACAGCCTGATGAGCGGGGTAATGTTGATGGGTCTGTTTGGTCGTTTTGGCTCTGCACCATTCTTTGTGGGAGGTAAGTAACCCTGGAGGGAGGAGACTTAAGCTGTTAACATGCAACTGACGATGTATTGAAAACACTTATCATCCACAGGGTGTAACCTTTTGAGTGCCAGAGGGGTACAGAATGCATTGCAAAGCAATGCATTCCGTACTCCTCTGGCACTCAAAGGGTTAACAGTGCCTAATCACATACCTCAGCAGTGATAAAAAAAATTGAAAAGGCACAGTAATACAAAATGGCTGCTCCTTCAATATATACACCCTATAGAATCACTCCCCAGTGGATGTGATTAGGGCTCATTCCTTAAAGGGTTAATAATGTCTTTGTAAAACACAGCGGAATATTGTAGCTATCAAAAAATAAACGAAATGATCCCAGGCCCTTCTCTCAGACCTTTATGGTTTGAGTAGGGTGACCACACATCCCGGAATGCCCGGGACTGTCCCTTACAAAGAGTCCCGGAATTGAGCAACACACGCCAGTCCAGCCAGCCAATGAAATTTATTTGCTATATGGTTCTCATTGGCTGGCTGCGTGCGAGACAGCTGGGATGGAGCAGGTATGCTGGTACTGCAAATGAGACCCGCGGCTGAGGCTCCCGCCGGCACTGACCATCTTTCTGAGGCTGTTCCCACTGGGAACTCTTACTGTCTGTCAGCCTCAGAAAGACGGTCAGCGTCGGCGGGAGCCTCAAGGGCGGGACTAGGGTGACCACATGTCCCGGCATGGCAGAATGGAAATGTGATCACTCTAGGTTTGAGAGATAGAATGTTTTAAAGTTCTCCCTCCCTGATGTCACCTGTAAAGCTGACAGCAGGAGAGTCGTGTCAGTCGACTCGAGGCGGCTCTTCAGCAGAGCCGAAATAACACAACGTAAAAATAAATACCTCATTGGAACGGTCTACAACATGTGCCTGGTTTGCAAGCACATTTTGTAGACCGTTCCAATTAAGTATTTCTTTTTACGTTGTGCTATTTCGGCTCTGCTGAAGAGCCGCCTCGAGTCGACTAACACGAATCTCCTGCTGTCAGCTTTACAGGTGACGTCAGGGAGGGGGGAACTTTAAAACATTCTCTCTCTCAAACCATAAAGGTCTGAGAGATGGAATTGGGATCATTTAGTTTATGTTTTTAATAGTTAAAAACTTCTGCTTTGTTTTACAAAGACATTATTAACCCTTTAAGTTGATATTTATATCAGGAAAGCAAAGTGCCAACTGAGTGAGACAAATGGTGATAAACTTTCATTGATTAGCCTGGTCAACTATCAGATTTTAGTAAATATATAGGAGGGCAAGGTAATGGGTTTTTTACTTACAGGAAGAGGGCAAAGTTTTCCATTCACCTTCACAAAAAGATTAGGAGGAAAATAATCTTCCTGAGGACAGCTGGTCTCACACAAACAGAACCTATACAGGAGAAGACAGGGGACTTATTACACACATACCCCTAACAAAGAATGATCCAAGGCTTCCACATAATGTTAGTAAAGAGGTTACCTCAGCTGTACTTGGACTGTATAATCACACTTAGCACCTGGTAAGTTATCTCTGTAAGTGAAAAAAGACACATTTTAACAAGACCGACCACTCCAGCTTGACTTCAGTGCCTAATAAAGACTTTAGTAGACATCTGGGGGCACAAAAAGAAATCAACACTAAGGGACTGGTGTTGCTGTTCAGAATTGTTCCTGCCTACTTAAAGGGGCTGATTGCCTACCCAAAGTTACCAGTAACCTGTATTGGACAACAGAGAAAATAGCACTATTAAGAAGCATGTTGAAATATAGCTAATTATTGGTGGCGATTTTATATTGGGTGGTAGTTCCGCTTTAACAAAATATGGAGCAATTCTAGGGCAAACTAACTGCACCAGAAGGGAGAATAAAAAAAGATCCCAGTGATTAACCACTGTGACTACCAGACAGGCACTCAATACATTAAATCAGGATTTCAACTCCTCGACTGGTAGGGAGATGTCCATCATACTGAGAGGCAATGCACTGACGATATTTCTAGAGATTACAGGCCGCATATAAAATCAATAGGATTTTGGCAGATTTTTATTAGATCTCTACAGATAGTAAGTGTGACCCAGAAATACAACATATTTCCTTCATGCATTAGGCCCAATGTGTGAATAGATCCTGTGGTGTAGATTTGGAGGAAACTCTCCTCCCGTGTCACCCCCCCCCCCCCCCATATTACCTGGAGGTGAGAATCTGGTGGACCTGCTGTGGCGTCAACGCAAAAGTAAAATGGGCTTCTTCAAATCGCTGAGTGTTTGTGGAGGCTGCAAGCAGGACAGAAATGTTAATTAAAAAGACCAGATCATGCTCCCTATTCACATATTCATACAGCCTGTCAGATATTTCATACCAGTCCCACTACTAGAGATTTAAAGTGATAGTAATGTTTCAAAACAAATACAGCTCCAATTATTCTTCATAGTTTTTGGGCCATGTAGAGCATTATTCTCTATGATGTGTAGTTCCACAGTAATTGAATAAAAATGTCCCCCTCCTGCCCCTATTACCTACAGCGAGGGAAAAATTATTTGATCCCCTACTGATGTTGTATGTTTGCCCACTGACAAGGAAATGATCAGTGTATAATTTTAATGGTAGGTTTATTTGAACAGTGAGAGACAGAACAACAACCGAAAAATCCAGAAAAAACGCATTTCAAAACAGTTATAAAGTGATCTGCATTTTACTGAGTGAAATAAGTATTTGACCCCCTATCAATCAGCAAGATTTCTGGCTCCCAGGTGTCTCTTATACAGGTAACAAGCTGAGATTAGGAGCACTCGCTTAAAGGGAGCGCTTCTAACCTCAGCTTGTTACCTGTATAAAAGACACCTGTCCACAGAAGCAATCAATCAATCAGATTCCAAACTCTCCACCATGGCCAAGACCAAAGAGCTGTCCAAGGATGTCAGGGACAAGATTGTAGACCTACACAAGGCTGGAATGGGCTACAAGACCACCTCCAAGTAGCTTGGTGAGAAGGTGACAACAGTTGGTGCGATTATTCACAAATGGAGGAAACACAAAATAACTGTCAATCTCCCTCAGTCTGGGCTTCATGCAAGATCTCACCTCGTGAAGTTTCAATGACCATGAGAACGGTGAGGAATCAGCCCAGAATTACACGGAAGGACTTTGTCAATGATATCAAGGCAGCTGGGACCATAGTCACCAAGAAAACAACTGGTAACACATTACGCCGTGAAGGACTGAAACCCTGCAACACCCGCAAGGTCCCCCTGCTCAAGAAAGCACATGTACAAGCCCATCTGAAGTTTGCCAATGAACATCAAAATGATGCAGAGGAGAACTAGGTGAAAGTGTTGTGGTCAGATGAGACCAAAATCGAGGTCTTTGGCATCAACTCAACTCGCCGTGTTTGGATGAGGAGGAATGCTGGCTATGACCCCAAGAACACCATCCCCACTGCCAAACTTGAAGGTGGAAACATTATGCTTTGGGGGTGTTTTTCTGATAAGGGGACAGGACAACTTCACCGCATCAAAGGGACGATGGACGGAGCCATGTACCATCAAATTTTGGGTGAGAACCTCCTTCCCTCAGCCAGGGGATTAAAAATGGGTCGTGGATGGGTATTCCAGCATGACAATGACCCAAAACACACGGCCAAGGCAACAAAGGAGTGGCTCAAGAAGAAGCACATTAAGGTCCTGGAATGGCCTAGCCAGTCTCCAGACCTTAATCCCACAGAAAATCTGTGGAGAGAGCTGAACATTCAAGTTGCCAAATGTCAGTCTCGAAACCTTAATGACTTGGACAGGATATGCAAAGAGGAGTGGGACAAAATCCCTCCTGAGATGTGTGCAAACCTGGTGGCCAACTATAAGAAACGTCTGATCTCTGTGATTGCCAACAATGGTTTTGCCACCAAGTCCTAAGTCATGTTTTGCAAAGGGGTCAAATACTTATTTCACTTAGTAAAATGCAAATCATTGTATAACGGTTTTGAAATGCATTTTTTTGGATTTTTTTGTTGTTTTTTTGTCTGTCTCTCACTGTTCAAATAAACCTACCATTAAAATTATAGACTGATCATTTCTATGTCAGTGGGCAAACGTACAAAATCAGCAGGGGATCAAATAATTTTTTTTCCCTCCTGTATATAAAGCTGGAGAGATGGCTCAGTTGGTTAAGGCACCAGCTGTAGAATCTGCTAAGACCATGAGGTTGCAGGTTCTAGTCCTGGCGAGGTCAGCTCAGCCTTTCACCTTTCTGAGGCAGACATACTTGAAAAGGAGAGACAATCTCAATGTATTCTTCCTGGTAAAATACTTTCACAAAAAAACAAAAACAAAAACAAAAAAAAAAAAAGCTGCACAGGAAGACTGTCGAGATGGATCTCAACAAGGAACAATCTTCTGTTAGCATAAGGAAAACCTGTCCTCCTCCTTCAAGAGGGACAGGGTTTTCCTGAAGTTCACAGTAAGAAGATTGTCCCTTGCTGTGATGTGTCCAGTCAAGAGACCAGATTCCACATCTGAGGTGAGGTAACTTAAACATAGGTAAAAGGGGCGGGAGGGGGATACTTTATCATTCAATTACTGTGGAACTACACATCATAGAGAATTATAATACCGCTCTGCATGGCCCAAAGACTATAAAGAATAATTGGAGCAGTATACACTTTGAGACATTATTATCCCCCCAAGTGCCTGGAAGCCCATAGGAAAGGCACCCTATGTGATTCTGGTTTAGGGGTGGATAACATGTGTCCGTAAAGCAGTGCAGGACTACAATTCCCAACAGGTGGCCCAGGCATCCACGAGCTCTGCCAGTGACCCTCACACCGTTCTCTAGCACAACCTTCCACCCAGTGTTTATCAACGTTATCACGGCACACTAACAGGTCAGTTTTATAGTATATCCCTCACTGGTGAGTGATCAGTGGGATAGACCTGTCTGTGTTTCAACAGGGATAGTCTGAAAACCAGTCTGTTGGTATACCCTGAGCACTGGAGAAGAGAATCACTGGCTTAAAGGGATAGTACTGTCAGAAAAAAAAGTATTAACTATATGGTAGTACTTGCACTTATTTTTATCTCTCAAACCGTTATGGTTTGAGAGATATATGAAAAAGTTCTCTGTTCCATCCCCTTTCTCCTTGATGAGCTGTAAAGCTGTCAAAAGCAGATTTTGGTCACTTGACCAGATGTGGCTCTTCAGCAGCGCCGATATAACTATATCTAAAGATAAATACTTAATTTGGAACGGTCTACAAAGTGTGCCTGGCTTGCAAGCACACTTTGTAGACCATTCCAATGAAGTATTTATTTCTAAATCGCGTGATTTCAGCTCTGCTGAAGAGCCTCTGTCTGGTCAAATGACTGGAATCTGCAGCTGTCAGCTAGATGGCAGACTTGAGTAAAACAGCCAGGAAAAGGTAACTTTAGCAAGTTATATCTCTCAGACCATAAAGGTTTGAGAGATAAGACTTACATTGATGTTAATCTTATTTTAATGTCTACAATATTAAATCAACTTAAAATTAACCATTACTATCCCTTTAACCTATGACAGAAGCTTAAAAAAAAGTCTTAAAGCCATAAAGGTCTGAGAGATAAGACTTATATTGTTCTTCATGTTTTTTTAATGCCTACAAAATAAAATAAAGATAAAATGAAGTGTTACTATCCTTTTAAAAACAACCTTTTCATACCAATAAACACTATGATGTCCAATAATTCAAAATACTCTTTCTTTGTAGTATTTTCTTAACTGCATGGTAAAGTCCCTCAAGTAAAGCATCCTATCTTCTTCCTTCCTGTGCACAGGTAAAACCTCAGGAGACAACACTGACAAAGCCAAGTGATCCACATAATTCCCTAGCTGAAAAAACTCCTTCTGTATTGTCATAACATCGTATATGATGCCAGATCATTAGTGCCAAGGTGCAGGAAGTGTAGCAGTGGCGTTGTATAAGGGCGCGTCCTGACTAAGTTTATATGCACACACACGCTACTATCACTTTAAGTAGAAACATAATGACATTCGAACCTTTTGGTTTTGGCCAGTCATTGGCTCGCAAACTGTTAGCTGGCTGGGCATGAAGGGAACTGTAGTCTCCTACAGCCTGAGAGCCAAAGGTCACCCACCTCTCTGTAGTGGTTAGCTAGACACCCTACTCCAGTGATTTTCAACCAGGGTGCCGTGACACTTTGGCGTGCCTCGGTGATCCACTTAGCATGTCCTTTGTTTTCTATGAAGACTTTGACAAAATGTGAATGTTAAATGGGATCTCTCACATCTTTACAACTAATGCTCATTAGTTAGAGCATTTAGTGAATAAGTTTAAAATGTAATTAATTAAAAAAAAAAAAAGTTATTTGCGCAAAAATTAAGGTTTAAAGAGTGCCCAGCACCCTACTTCCAGCTAGCCGCAGCTGGCAGCTCTACCTCTGCTCCTGTCCCACTACCCAGTATCCTTCGGTGCCGGAGGCAGTCTTTGTCTAAGCTGGAGCGGTCTCATTGGCTAGATATCGATCTCTGCCAATGAGATCACTCCAGTTTACAGACAGAAAGCCTCCGTCATCGGAGAATGCTGGGTAGTGGGATGGGAGCAGAGGTAGAGCGGCAAACTGGAAGCAGGGTGCTGGGCACTCTTTAAACTTTAATTTTTGTGATATTAACATTTTCTTAAAAAAATTAACAACATTTAAACTTATTCGCTAAATGCTTTAACTAATGAGCATTACTTGTAAAGATGTGAGAGATCCCCTTTAAGTTTTAAATGTATATTTATGGAAATGTTTATGCATGATATATGTTTGTCTCTGTAATTTTGATTATGAGACAAGTATAACTATATATTACCTATTTGTACCCTTCATAACGCTATTGACAAAAGACACAAAATATCAGGGGTGGCAGAATAATCTAAATTACATATTAAGGGTGCCCTAAACAAATAAGGTTGACAGTCACTGCCCTACTCATTATCAGAACATCCACAACACAGCAAGAATCTACTTATATTTTCTCTATCTCTGTAAAGAACTCCCCAACAAATGTTGCAACCCTCCTTAATGGGAATGATTAAAGTGATAGTAATGGCTTAAAATAATAAAAAGTAATATTGTAGATAAGAAAAACAGAAATCGATTAGTACAAGTCCTATCTCTCAAACCACTATGGTCTGAGAGATGGAACGTTTTAAAAGTTCCCCCCTTGCACAGACATCAGCTGTAAAGCTGACAGCAGGAGAATTGAGTCGGTCGACTCGAGGCGGGAGATACCAAAATCTAAAAAGAAATATTTCATTGGATGGGTCTACAAAGTGTGCCTGGTTTGCAAGCCTACTTTTGTAGACAGTTCCAATGAAGTATTTATTTTTAGATTTCGGTATCTCGGCTCTCCTGAAGAGCCGCAGGACGGTCCCCGGACCAGGATCGCTTGCTGTCAGCTAGACGCGGACATCAGGGAAAGGGGAACTATATCTTCATATAGCTCTCAAACCATCAAGCTTTGATAGATAGGACTTGTACCAATTAATTTATTTTTGATTTAGCTACAGCTAGTTTAAAGGAGCAGTAAACTTTTTCTATGAAAAAATATATATTGTAGGGGTTTTCCTATTGAGTAAAATAAGGGTACTCCCACTGCCGAGAGATTTATATTTCCAGAGTTATTACAGTTTAAACCCATGTTTTTACATTAGCAGTGCCCTCTAGTGGTCAAATTCTAATTAGATTTCCTGTTAGATTCTAATAGAGAGGAAAGTCAGAAAAGTCAGTGATATACAGTTCTCCATAGAATGTGATAGGAACTGCTGAGTCACTTCCTGTCAGTTAGAACTATTAGGAAGTAAACACAGTAAATTCACTTCCTGTCAGAACGATCATGAAGTAAACACAGTAAATTCACTTCCTGATTATTTAAACTGCTATAAATTTTTAATAGAACATCTGACAGCGACGGGAGTGACCTTGTTTTATTCAGCAGGAAATGCTCTATAAAATATGTTTTCATAAAAAAAAAAGTTTACTGCTCCTTTAAAAGCCAGTGTACAAAGGCCACATTGCCACCCAGCAGCCTCGGCTGGTTCCTGGAGCCTCTCTGCTCACCAAGCGGTCCCCGTAAGGTGCGCAGAGAGGACTCCAATCTGAACGGAGGGTTCAGGCAGTCTGTACTGCACATGACGGCTTCTGACAAACATCCTAGCGAATTATTATATAGGATATTACTTATTATTATTTTAAGCCATTACTAAACCTTTAAGCATGTGGTCTTCAGCTATACCAGAGTTTGAATTGCCTTTGCATGTGTTCTTTATACAGTGAATACCTATAGAAACAAGACATGACGTATACAAGAGGTGACAGAACAAAGCAAGTTTATAAACCCCTTTGCTGGCCCAGTGCATGGATTTGCAATGCACTGCATACATCTCTGGTTCTTAAGACTTTGAGTGCCGGAGGGGTACGGAACCTCTGGAACTCAAAGGGTTAAATCCATAGTAATGTCACTTTAAAAGTTACTCGAAGAGTCTTCTATGTGTTAAAGGTAACCAACTGTGCTATGTCTAATACCTTACTTGTTTGTAGTTCAAAAGTTATGAAGTGATAAAGATCCCACGCTCGCCCCTTTCTGGCCTCCTCCCACTGAACCTGTAATCTGGTCGTGCGACTTGACTGCTGCAGAGAGGGACAAACTTCAGTGAGTATAAGAAAAATCCTGCCCCTGTTGATGAAGAGGGGCAGGCTTTCCCTTTGCTTACTTAAGTTTGTCCTTCGCTGCAGCCGTCCAGACTAGACTTCATCTTCTGAGTTACATGGCCGTAAAGGGGCGGGCTGTGGGTCTTGATCTCTTCATAGCTTTTGAACTACAAACAAATAAGCTATTAGACATAGCGCAATCTGTTACTTTTAACATACAGACAACTCGGCGAGCAACTTGTAAAGCAACATTACTATCTGTCTAAAGGGTTAACTGTTGAACTGATGCCACAGGACTGCAAAGCTCTGTAAAAATGTATATAGCTCTCATGTGACCCAATCCTGTTTCCCCCATTATACCCACTCCAGACTTACAGTACTGGCATCAGTATCTCTTAAAGTGGTACTGTCACCTTTATTCAAGTTTAAAAACTGCATTAAAAACTGCCTATGTGTCATGTTAGCCAAAAAGTCCAGCACATTCATGGTGTACGAGATATTCACACTTTTTGTTTCAGGGCCAAGTGAAAGTGAACATATCCTGGTACTGCACAAAGCTTCATTAGCATAAGAAACATCACTGAAACCTTCAATTTCATATGACATCACTACAAAGGCTTCATTAGCATATGCAATGTCACTGATTCACTTAATCAGCATATGAAAATGTCACGGATACCGCACGGGTACCACAATTACCATAAGAAAGAAGTGTAATTATAACTGTACATCTGCTGGCCTTTTGGTTAACATGATATATATATGCAGGTTCTAATGCAGTTTTCAAATATGCAAACTTGAGTTAAAAGGATAGGAATGTTTCAAAATAAAAGCAGCTCCATTTAATCATCATAGTATTTGGGCCATGGAGAGTGCTATTTCAATACTGTCAGATTTGTCGTACAAGAGTAATTGAATGATAAAGTATCCCCCTCCCGCCCCTTTTACTCATGTAAAACTGCTCAGCTCGGAGCAGCAGGGTGGTGTCCAAGTGGATCGCAGAGAGGGACAATCTTCATTTAACATAAGGGAAAAACCTGAAAAACCCGTCAATGGGCACAGGGCTTTCATTGCCCCTTGCTGTGAGCTGTCTGTTCTTAAGACCAGATTCCACATCTGAGGGGAGGTGGCTTACACTAGTTAAAAGGGGCGAGAGGGGGATACTTTATCATTCAATTACTCTTGTACTACAAGATACTATAAAGATTAATTGCTTTTATTTTGAAACATTACTATGCCTTTAAAAGCCATTTTCTCTAAAGGAATAATAATCCCCTTTAAAGGGATAGTAATGTTTCATAATAAAAGCAGCTCTAATTAATCATCACAGTATTTGGACCTTGGAGAGTGTTATTTCAATTCTGTCAGAGTTGTAGTACAAGAGTAATTGAATGACAAAGTATCCCCCTCCCTCCCCTTTTACTGATGTAACACTGCTCAGCCAGATCAGAAGGGAGGTGCCCAGGTAGACTGCAGAGAGGGACAATCTTCAATTAAGATAAGGGAAAAAGCTGAGAAACTTGTCAAGGGGGGCAGGGCTTTCATTGTTCTCACAGGAAGAAGATTGTCCCCTTCTGTTATCTGTCTGGTCTATGGATTGGATTCCACATCTGAGAAGAGATTGTTTACACTAGGTAAAAGGGTGGGAGGGGAAACTTTGCTTGTGAATATCTCTCAAACCATAAAGGTCTGAGAGATAAGACTTATATCGTTCTTCATGTTTTTTTAATGCCTACAAAATAAAATAAAGATAAAACGAAGTATTACTAACCCTTTAAAGTTGTAACAACCAACAAGAATACAATTGTAATCAGAAAAATGTAACTAAATGCCATCTCCCTAACTACTGATTTAAATCTTGATTTGAGTGATTCTAGATTAAAAATCAAAGGTACCCCGTCTCTTGAACCAACTCACCCAATGTGGTGGGTTTAACGAGCTCATCATAGACATCATAAAATGGAAGCCTCTTCATCTTAACATCCGGATGCACGGGGTGGATGGGCGGGGAGAGGTGCTGGATGTCAGCCTCATGTTTGGGGCCCAGCAAGGGTACGGCAGGCAACATGGAAGAGGACACTGTGGGTGAGGTGGAGCTGGTATCATACCCTAAGTGACACACAGCGCCTTGTGTCAGCGAGTTGGTACTGGGCATAGCCCCAGTCTGCAGGTGCAGCATGGACAGGTCTGTGGGATTGAGGACCTTGCGGGGGAACCTCCTCCTGTACAGCTCTTTAATCTTCATCTGGATGGCCGGATTGGAACCGGACTTCACTAAGTGGAGAGCCTTGGTGAGAAGCTCGTGTTTCTTTCCGCTTTTGTTCCTACCAGCAAAACCCAGAAGAACCTGCAGTTCCGACACTCTAAAGCTCATCACCATGTGCTGGAGGGAGGAGAGAGACGAACAGATTTGTTATATACAAATCAGGGGAAGGCAAGAAGCCATAGGCACAAAGGATAAGATGACAAATCATTTCCACTGAGCAGAACACTTTGTATTATACAACTTCCCTGTTGATTTAAAGTGATAGTAATGTTTCTCAACAACAGCAGCTCCAATTAATCTTCATAGTATTTGAACCATAGAGAGTGTTATTTCAGTACTGTCAGAGTTGTAGTACAAGAGTAATTGAATGACAAAGTATCCCCTTCCCGCCCCTTTTACTGATGTAACACTGCTCAACCAGATCCGAAGGGAGATGCCCAGGTAGACTGCAGAGAGGGACAATCTTCAATTAAGATAAGGGAAAAACCTGAAAAACTTGTCAAGGGGGGCAGGGCTTTCATTGTTCTCATAGGAAGAAGATTGTCCCCTGCTGTTATCTGTCTGGTCTATGGACTGGATTCCACATCTGAGAAGAGATGGCTTACACTAGGTAAAAGGGGTGGGAGGGGAAACTTTGATTGTGAATATCTCTCAAACCATAAAGGTTTGAGAGATAAGACTTACATCGTTCTTCATGTTTTTTTAAGGTCTACAAAATAAAATAAAGATAAAACAAAGTATTACTATCCCTTTAATAAAGTCTAAACGGTGACTTTTCTGTGACATTTATGCAAGTTTTTTTCTAAAACTGTGACTTTTTCTACTTATCTTTTATACAGACCAATAGCACTGTGATCACAGGAAGGAGCTGGTGGCAGTCAAATTATTAGTAAGAAGTCATCTTAAAACCGTTGCAAAATGCAACAAACTTTGATATGTTATCTGGGATAAAATTCTAACTTTAGCCCCAACCAAAAAGTATGTTGTAAAACGGTTTTGATGCACGTGGAACAAAGGAGGTTTTGTTTTTTGTTTTTTTTATACATAAGTGGAGCTAATTTTCATGTGAACAGAACAACAGCTATATGTCTGCAGCACTTTTATACACAAGGCACATTGTAGCAGTCCTGTATATACACTTGTTATATTACTGTTACACACAGACACCTGTTGCACCAACAATACAAATATAGTGGTTTTACTGGGATTCTCACATACAGAGTACAAGTTTATATCTAATATTAACCCGGTGAATGCTTGACAGGTCTCCCTGCATTACTTAGCAATTGCAAAGCAATGTGTTGGAGACCTAACATTCAGGGGATTAAAATTCCCACTTAAATCAATGGCAATTGTTTGTAATGTTTAGATCAGCGGTTCTCAACCTGTGGGTTGCGACCCCTTCAGGGGTCAAAATGATGATTTGCCAGGGGTCGCCTAAAAACATCAGAAAATAGTTTTTTTGTCTCTTTTAATCTGTAAAACTTGTAATTGTCCGGGAGACCGGGACTGACAGCGCAGGCGCGCAGACAAGATGTCTGGGCTGGTGCCTGGCTTCCAGCCTCGGAACAGTAAGGATTTCTTTATAATGGAGTAATTCAGTAATTACAGCGACGAAGGAGCAACGAAAATAATTTTACTGTTAGGGGTCGCCACAAAATGGGAAATGTTATCAAACGGTCATGGCATTAGAAAGGC
The DNA here is from genome assembly GCA_037306005.1 of Rhinophrynus dorsalis. Taxonomy (NCBI): domain Eukaryota; kingdom Metazoa; phylum Chordata; class Amphibia; order Anura; family Rhinophrynidae; genus Rhinophrynus; species Rhinophrynus dorsalis. The sequence goes on from CM074728.1 coordinate 4,902,796, forward strand.
TGAGAACCGCTGGTTTAGATCTAAACATTACCCACAATCCCTCCACTTTTCTTTAGAACACAGGTCTATAAGTTATAGGACATCTCTATAAGTTATAATGTACAGTTATATAAGCTATAATGTACAGGTATATACGTTATAATGTACAGGCCTATACATTATAGTACAGGAATATAATGTACAGGTCTATAAGTTACAGTACAGGACTATAATTTATATAATGTACAGGCCTATAAATTATAGTACAGGTCTATAAACATACCTGGGAACTTTCAAAATGAACTGACCATGAGATCTTGTAAATATTAGCTCTTAAAGTTTCCCATAATATATATTCTTGGTCATATGTCCTTGCTTGATCTAAATCGAGATGCCCCAATAATCATAAAGGAATCATTAACATGAAACAACTTAGATATATCACTGCTTGAGCACACACAAGACACACTGGACTTCTCCCTCTGCCTTCCTGGTATCAATGGCACCAGTTTAGAGACTAAAGAAACATTTAATTAGGGCAAATCACATAGTAGGTAACACTGAGCTCTCTCACCCTGAGAATTTGGACCTTCATCCTGAGACCCTGAGATTTGGGTCAAAACCCTGAGTCTCAGGTTCAAACCCTGAGAGTTCCCAGCTATGTCTATAAGTTATATAATATACAGGCCTATAAGTTATAGTACAGAGCTATAATGTATATAATGTACAGGGCTCTCTGAAGACCTATTGGTTCACCTGTGGGCTGGAGCAATTGGCTTACAATCCACCTTGTGAGGAGCATTAAGGTTTAATATTTCACTAATCTAAGGGTCCCCTCATAGTGAAACCTCCCAGGGATTATTCACCCATGTGAACTGAGAAGATATTACATGTAGATACAGGGCTGGGCTCTGTAATAGTAATAATACTAATAATAATAATAATAATAATCACGTGTATAACGTTACTATATAGAGTAGCTATATTACTGTAGCACATGTACACACACGTTGCCCCGATAAATAAAGATAATTACTGTGATACAGACATCCATAAGAAGATATGACAGGTGTGTATTGTGTGTGTTCTGTATATACAATTATGTACAGGTTTACACGTGTTTGGGATAGTTTATTATATTATTATTATAAATAATAGGCGGATGTTTTCTGACAGGCTGTACATGGTAGTAACACATAATGAAGACCGACTCTTTTCGTCACACTCCATGACATGCCAACTAGGCCCCAACTGCATCCCCGGTTCTCTACCGTCCCGCTCCCCGCCCTCCAATTCACCATTCCCCGCACGGACCCTCGGGGCTCCCCGGTCACGGGGATTCGATACCTTGAGCTCGCCAAGCTCCGCCATCTTGAGACATGGCTCGGAGGCAGGAGAAAGCCAGGGACCGGGGGGAAAGCAACAACACGGCGGGGAGTGGGAGGGAGAGGCCGGGGAAGGGGAGAGGCCATGGAGCTGGGCATTACTGCGAGGGGACAGGGCAGCGACAGGCTGATGGCACCCCGTAATATGTAATGCCAGGTCACTCACTGGGCACCCATAGGGTGTAACACCAGGTGACATGGGCAGGGCATTAGAGTGTAATGCCAGGACACTGGGCACCCCTATAGAGCAAAACAGCAGGTGACATGGGCAGGGCATTAGAGTGTAATGCCAGGACACTGGGCACCCCTATAGAGCAAAACAGCAGGTGACATGGGCAGGGCATTAGAGTGTAATGCCAGGACACTGGGCACCCCTATAGAGCAAAACAGCAGGTGACAAGGACAGGGCATTAGAGTGTAATTACAGGACACTGGGCACCCCTATAGAGCAAAACAGCAGGTGACATGGGCAGGGCATTAGAGTGTAATGCCAGGACACTGGGCACCCCTATAGAGCAAAACAGCAGGTGACATGGGCAGGGCATTAGAGTGTAATGCCAGGACACTGGGCACCCCTATAGAGCAAAACAGCAGGTGACAAGGACAGGGCATTAGAGTGTAATGCCAGGACACTGGGCACCCCTATAGAGCAAAACAGCAGGTGACAAGGACAGGGCATTAGAGTGTAATGCCAGGACACTGGGCACCCCTATAGAGCAAAACAGCAGGTGACATGGACAGGGCATTAGGGTGTAATGCCAGGACACTGGGCACCCCTATAGGGCGAAAGAGCAGGTGACATGGGCAGGGATAATTCCAGGACACTGGGCACCCCTATACAGCAAAACAGCAGGTGACATGGACAGGGCATTAGAGTGTAATTCCAGGACACTGGGCACCCCAAAGGATGTAATACCAGGACGCAAGGCAACCAGTACTGTGCAGTGATGCAATACTAGGGTGCCTGGCACTTTGTAGTGTGTGATGCCTTACTGTGAGACACTATGTCAGACAAATAGTCATATTATGACCAAATAATGGGGGGGGGGGGTGCCAAACACTGGTCAGAACAGTAAGACAGGAGTTAACAGACTGTGGGAGGGGGTGACAAGAGGACAAGTGTGTCAGGGGGGGTGCGACAAGAGGCCAAAGGTCAGTACAATCTGGGGGGAGTGACAAGAGACCACAGGTCAGATGAACGTGGGGTGGAGGCGACAAGTGTCCACAGATCAGTACAGTGGGGGAGGGGGTGACAAGAGGCCACGGATGTGTGTGTCTGGGGGGGGGGTGACAGGAGGCCACAGATGTGTGTGTCTGGGGGGGTGACAGGAGGCCACAGATGTGTGTGTCTGGGGGGGGGTGACAGGAGGCCACAGATGTGTGTGTCTGGGGGGGGGGGTGACAGGAGGCCACGGTTGTGTGTGTCTGGGGGGGGTGTGACAGGAGGCCACGGATGTGTGTGTCTGGGGGGGGGGTGACAGGAGGCCACGGATGTGTGTGTCTGGGGGGGGGGGGTGACAGGAGGCCACGGATGTGTGTGTCTGGGGGGGGGGGTGACAGGAGGCCACGGATGTGTGTGTCTGGGGGGGTGACAGGAGGCCACGGGTGTGTGTGTGTGGGGGGGGGTGACAGGAGGCCACGGGTGTGTGTGTGTGGGGGGGGGGTGACAGGAGGCCAGGGATGTGTGTGTGTGCGTGCATTTGGGGGGGTTTGACAGGAGGCCACGGGTGTGAGGAGGACACAGATCAGTACAATATGTGGGGGGGAGGTGAGAGGAGGACACAGATCAGTACAATATGTGGGGGGGAGGTGAGAGGAGGACACAGATCAGTACAATATGTGGGGGGGGGGAGGTGAGAGGAGGACACAGATCAGTACAATATGTGGGGGGGGGGAGGTGAGAGGAGGACACAGATCAGTACAATATGTGGGGGGGGGAGGTGAGAGGAGGACACAGATCAGTACAATATGTGGGGGGGTGAGAGGAGGACACAGATCAGTACAATATGTGGGGGGGTGAGAGGAGGACACAGATCAGTACAATATGTGTGGGGGGGAGGTGAGAGGAGGACACAGATCAGTACAATATGTGGGGGGGGGAGGTGAGAGGAGGACACAGATCAGTACAATATGTGGGGGGGGGAGGTGAGAGGAGGACACAGATCAGTACAATATGTGGGGGGGGAGGTGAGAGGAGGACACAGATCAGTACAATATGTGGGGGGGAGTTGAGAGGAGGACACAGATCAGTACAATATGTGGGGGGGAGGTGAGAGGAGGACACAGATCAGTACAATATGTGGGGGGGAGGTGAGAGGAGGACACAGATCAGTACAATATGTGGGGGGAGGTGAGAGGAGGACACAGATCAGTACAATATGTGGGGGGGGAGGTGAGAGGAGGACATAGATCAGTACAATATGTGGGGGGGGGAGGTGAGAGGAGGACACAGATCAGTACAATATGTGGGGGGAGGTGAGAGGAGGACACATATCAGTACAATATGTGGGGGGAGGTGAGAGGAGGACACATATCAGTACAATATGTGGGGGGAGGGGTGAAAGGAGGACACAGATCAGTACAATATGTGGGGGAGGGGTGAGAGGAGGACACAGATCAGTACAATATGTGGGGGGAGGGGTGAGAGGAGGACACAGATCAGTACAATATGTGGGGGGAGGGGTGAGAGGAGGACACAGATCAGTACAATTTGTGGGGGAAGGTGAGAGGAGGACACAGATCAGTACAATATGTGGGGGGGGGAGGTGAGAGGAGGACACAGATCAGTACAATATGTGGGGGGAGGGGTGAGAAGAGGACACAGATCAGTACAATATGTGGGGGGAGGGGTGAGAAGAGGACACAGATCAGTACAATATGTGGGGGGAGGGGTGAGAGGAGGACACAGATCAGTATACTATGTGAGGGGAAAAGACAACATGGATCTGTACCATATGTGGGGGGCAGGATGACACGGATCTGTACAGTGTGTGTGTGTGGGGGGGGGGGGGGGGGGCTGGACAACACAGGTCTGTACAATACATAGGGGAGGAGACAGGAAGAGAGAGGTAACTAATGTTAATAAGAAGCAGCAGAATCTTGCTTTTTTGCCACAGGGGTGTCCAAGGCAGCACCCGAAGTGTCACTGTGCTGAAAATTTACTTCAATACACTTTTACATCCACGGCCACATTTTACAGCTAAAAAATTGTTATTCAAAGTAGAACGATCACAAATAATGGTTTTGAAAGTCCTTTCAATATCCATACTAATAGAGAAGAAGAGGTCAGTTAGCACAGAGTCTGCGGCCCTGGCGTACACACCCAGGGACTACAGTGCGGCCCCGGCACACACACCCAAGGACTACAGTGCGGCCCTGGCACACACACCCAGGGACGACACTAAGAAGGAATTTTTCAAATCTCCTGTCCCACTGATCCAACTATGGGGTGTAACTGTGACAGGAGCGGTCACGGAAGAATAGCCTTCTGGCAGCTCCTGGCAACATCTCTGCAAGAAGATGGAGGGGCTACAATGAACACGCACAATACACAGGCATGCAATACACACCTAATATACAATACATACACAATTCAAGCACAATGCAACAAACTATACACCAAATGTTATACATAAAATGCTATGTGATAAATGCTCTAAGCAAAAAGCTATGCAAAACTCTACACACAATGCTCTATACACTATTCGCAACATTCAATACTCAAAATGCTATACACAAAGCACTACATGCCAAATGCTTGTCACGGTAATCAGGCAAATAATGACAGACCCAGTATAAAATTTAATCACCTTTATTGAGACTGTGGCAAGGTAGACAACCCACACAATCCCAGACCCAAACAAGCTCAGCTGCACCGGGAGCTGCACACTGTGCTGTGCACTGTTCTGTGGCAGGACCTCAGACAGAGGAGAACACCAGAGTGAGATAGAGTGTAGGACTACTCGAGGTAGAGGCAACGGGGAATGAGTGGGCAGCCACAGGTCAGGCACACCGGGACTACACAGGCACAGGTCGTAGCCAGAGCCACTGACCTGACAAACGGACACTACACGGAGCGATAGAGACCAGAGCCAGAGGACACGGATCCCACCATCGGATAGAGGCCGGAGCCAAAGGGTAGGTGCACTTAGGACACACGGAGCCAGACAGTGGCCAGATCCAATAGGAAGCACACCGGAGACTACACGGAGAAATACAGATACCGTGGACTAAACTAAGTGAGTCAGAGGCCAAGGGAGGCACACCGGGGACACACTGAGCCAACCAACAGACAGACCAGGAGGTCAGACAGGTGCAGGTAGATATAAGCCAGGGTCATACATGGAGCGAATCCTCAGACAGAACCAGGAGGTCAGCACAGTAGCAGGTAGTCAGAGAAGTCAGGGTCATACACGGAGCGAATCCTCAGATAGAACCAGAGGTCACCACGGTAGCAGGTAGTCAGAGAAGTCGGGGTCATACACAGAGCGAATCCTCAGACAGAACCAGGAGGGTAGCGGGTAGTCAGAGAAGTCGGGGTCATACAAGGAGCGAATCCTCAGACAGAACCAGAGGTCAAAATAAAATTCTCAAACTGTGTACATATAAATATATACAAAGCTCAGGCGATTCAAAGATTACCACCACACAACTTTACAAACATGGATCCAAACAGGTATGATTCAAAAAGCTGTTATTTCAGTCAAAAGAATCAGTTGCTTTCGTGATCGTCAGAATCCTTTATGTTCACCTCGATTTCAGATAACCCATGTAAAGGAAAGAAGAAATGGAATGTCCAATTAGATATTATCAAGTTTCAATTTCTTAAAAACAATATCCACTTACACATTAGCTGTATTCTAATCGCTCCAGTGGATTGGAGATCGCGAGCCCTCTACTGCACTTAATTTCTTCCAATCTCCACCTCCTCCCTCGGTCCGCCGTGAATTCAGTCAATCTGAATGGCCAACCCAGTCCAAGTCCTCCACAGTATCTGTACGAACTCCGCCGCTTCCAAATTGTTCTCCAACCAGAGGTCAGCACGGTAGCGGGTAGTCAGACAAGTCGGGGTCATACATGGAGCAAATCCTCAGACAGAACCAGAGGTCAGCATGGTAATGGGTAGTCAGACAAGCCGGGGTCATACATGGAGCGAAACTAGACAGAACCAGAGGTCAGCACGGATCGGTTAATCAGACAAGCTTTGTCATACACGGAGCGAATACTCAGACAGGCACGGATCACAACGGAGCAAGCAGAAGCCATCAGAAGCACCACGTAAGGGCAATGGCTCCCAGCCATAGGCAGGTATATAAAGGAGCAGAAGGAGGCGGAAGCCAATTATGGAAAATAACATAGGCCCATAAACAGGCATCCAGGCCAGTACCTGTCCATGCTGAGTAAAGAGGAAGTAGCCGCCACCATACCACCCAACACACCACCAGGGAAAGATACACATACTCACGCCAATATGGGAGACTGTGACAATGCTTTATGCAAAATTCTACAATCAAAGCAATCTAAACTATTTGCAATATGCTGTACGCAAAACACCACACACAAAACACGCACACTCTTAACCCTTTGAGTGCCAAAGGGGTACGGAACAATCCCCTCTGGCACTCAAAGGGTTAATGATGGAGTGTTGTGTAATACAGTGCTTTGTAATGCGTCGCACAATTTTTTTGGAGCTGAAAATGTTAAAATCCAGTTATCAAAAAAATTGCTTCCTTTCTGGATTTGTACATCAGGGGAAAATGGTCCTACACGTAAACCCACTTATAACTTTTTTTCAGCCCTATTAGTGCTAACACGTATCCAATGCATTGGGCTGCAATGTAGTGGATAACAAATGCATTGGCCACTCCTGTTTAGGATGTGATCTACAGTGTCTGTCTTCATAACACTGCCGTTATAAAACGTTCTTATTCAGTCACACATACAACAGCATGGGGCTTCATTTATTTTATTAACCACACGGGCAAAGCTGTGCAAACATTGTTAGTCACCTATATTTATTTTTGTTAGCCATCTTTTATGTTGGCCATTCAGCGGGGAGTGCCAGTTGTGTTGGAGAGGAGGGAGTGCCAGTTGTGTTGGAGAGCAGTGTGGAGTGTTCAGATCTGAATAGCAGTGAGTACCAATTGGGTTGGAGAGGAGGGAGTGTCACTTGGGTTGAACAGCAGTGTGGAGTGTTCAGATCTGAATAGCAGTGAGTACCAATTGGGTTGGAGAGGAGGGAGTGTCACTTGGGTTGAACAGCAGTGTGGAGTGTTCAGATCTGAATAGCAGTGAGTACCAATTGGGTTGGAGAGGAGGGAGTGTCACTTGGGTTGAACAGCAGTGTGGAGTGTTCAGATCTGAATAGCAGTGAGTACCAGTTGGGTTGGAGAGGAGGGAGTGTCACTTGGGTTGAACAGCAGTGTGGAGTGTTCAGATCTGAATAGCAGTGAGTACCAGTTGGGTTGGAGAGGAGGGAGTGTCACTTGGGTTGAACAGCAGTGTGGAGTGTTCAGATCTGGATAGCAGTGAGTACCAATTGGGTTGGAGAGGAGGGAGTGTCACTTAGGTTGAACAGCAGTGTGGAGTGTTCAGATCTGGATAGCAGTGAGTACCAGTTGGGTTGGAGAGGAGGGAGTGTCACTTAGGTTGAACAGCAATGTGGAGTGTTCAGATCTGGATAGCAGTGAGTACCAATTGGGTTGGAGAGGAGGGAGTGTCACTTGGGTTGAACAGCAGTGTGGAGTGTTCAGATCTGAATAGCAGTGAGTACCAGTTGGGTTGGAGAGGAGGGAGTGTCACTTGGGTTGAACAGCAATGTGGAGTGTTCAGATCTGAATAGCAGTGAGTACCAGTTGGGTTGGAGAGGAGGGAGTGTCACTTGGGTTGAACAGCAATGTGGAGTGTTCAGATCTGGATAGCAGTGAGTACCAATTGGGTTGGAGAGGAGGGAGTGTCACTTAGGTTGAACAGCAGTGTGGAGTGTTCGAATGTTACTGGAACACAGTTTCAGTTGGGTTGGAGAGGAAGAAGTGTCAGTTGGGTTGGAGAGGAAGAAGTGTCAGTTGGGTTGGAGGGCAGTGTGAAATGTTCATCTCTCATTGGCAGGAAGTTTCAGTCCGGTTGGAGAAGAGGGAGTGTCAGTTGGGTTGGAGAGCAGTGTAGAATGTTCATCTCACTGGCAGGGAGCTTCAGTTAGGTTGGAGAAGAGGGAGTTTCAGTTGGGTTGGAGAGCAGTGTAGAATGTTCATCTCTCACTGGCAGGGAGTTTCAGTCGAGTTAGAGAAGAGAGAGTATCAGTTGGGTTGGAGAGCAGTGTGTAGTGTTTGTAACAGGCAGGGAGTTTCAGTTGAGTTGGAGAGCAGGGAGAGTCACTTGGGTTGAATAGCATTGTGGAGTGTTGATATCTCACTAGCAGGGAGTTTCAGTTGTGCTGGAGAGTAGTGTTGAGTGTTCATATCTCTCTGGCAGGGAGTTCCAGTCGGGTTGGAGAAGAGGGAGTGTCAGCTGGGTTGGAGAGCAGTGTGTAATTTTCATATCTCACTGGCAGGGATTTTCAGTCGGGTGGGAGAGGAAGAAGCGTCAGTTGGGTTGGAGAGTAGTGTGGAATGTTCATATCTCAGTGGCAGGGAGTTTCAGTTGGGTGGGAGAGGAAGGAGCGTCAGTTGGGTTGGAGAGCAGTTTGGAATGTTCATATCTCAGTGGCAGGGAGTTTCAGTTGGGTTGGAGAAAAGGGAGTGTCAGTTGGGTTGGACAGCAGTGTGGAGTGTTCACATCTGAATAGCAGTGAGTGCCAGTTGAGGATGAGAGGAGGGAGCGTCACTTGGGTTGAACAGCACCGGAGTGTTCGCATCTTACTGGAACAGTAAGATCAGTACAACAGTGTCAGTTGGGTTGGAGAAGAGGGAGTGTCAGTTGGCTTGGGGAGCACCTAGGATGGGGCTTGTCAGTATCTGGATGGCATGGTAATCAGTACTAGATAGCATAAGCGATTATCATATATAACAGTGGTTCTCAACCCGTGCCCTCAGTGGCCACTAACAGGCCAGGATTTGAGGATTCCCTTGTTAAAGCACAGGTGAGTTAATCAATGTGAATGAGCCTCTGATCACCACACTTGTGTTCTAGCAGGGAAATCCCTAAGTCCTTGCCTGTTAGCGGCCACTGAGGGCATGGGTTGAGAACCACTGCTATATAATAATTCCCTAGATGTGTGTTTGTCAGAAGCCGTCATGCGCAGTAGAGACTGCCCGTGCGGCAGCTTATAACGTAGCGGGGCTCTGAATTCAGACCATCGTCTGCACAGAGAAGACTACAGTCTGAATTCGGAGCACCCCATTCTATATCAGCCATGGCGCGGGCAGTCTCTACTGTGCATGACTGCACCGCGGCCGTCGCTGGGGGCACTGTGGCCCGTGTACACGATCTCTACAACTAGTTTTAATCTCATAAGGACTACGTGACGTACTATGACCGATGACGGTCATAGTACGTCACGTACTTTTTACTTACAGTGATCCACAGGGAGCGCTGTACGTAAAAATGGGGCCTAAAATTGACCGATCCAAGACTGGAGCAATCTCTTTTAGGCCCCAAAGCGGCGTGCCGATACACGCAACAGGTCACGTGTACCGACACATCGGCAAAGTTCAAAGCGGTCCTTATGGCACGGAAACATCCCAGGACCACCGGTCCTTAAGGGGTTAAATACAAAATGACAAACATATAGGTGATTTTGAAAGTTGATGCAAAATCACGTGTAACATACTGACTGTTTCACTTTCATTAACAGAAAAACAAAACGCCTTTACTAAGATTTTATGATTCACCAGTGTCACGCCGTTTTCACAAAATACATCAAGGAATAGGTTTGCTAATTTACGTGTATTCTCTGTTGTTCATAGTAAAGATTATTTTTTCCTTTATTTTAAAAATTATATTTTAAATATATAAAAATATATATATAACCTGCAATATTCTGTAGAGGTCTCCAAAGTACTCATAGTTAAGTATATTTATTTTTCTTAGTACCAAAATATAACAAGATTAAAAAAAAAAAAAAAAAAAAAAAAAAAATATATATATATATATATACTTAATTCACTTAAAGCTAGATGACTTAACCCTTTGAGTGCCAGAGGGGTACGGAATGCATTGCAAAGCACTGCGTTCCGTACCCCTCTGGCACTCAAAAGGTTAAACATGTGAATGCCAGCGAGCTATGCAACGCACTTCCAAGGCGTTGTATAGCTCTCAGGCACTCAGATGGTTAAGGATCAGAGAAGCGTGCAATGCATTTCCTCTACTATGCTCTGGACAACCAGCTGGTCCTGAAAGGGTTAACTGTAATACACATACATATAAACAACAATGTGGTTTTTATTTAGCATTTCACTAAGTTGCTCTATCAAACATGGAGATGATTTTTATCTTGAACTATAATATAAATTTAGAATAAATGTGAAGCGCTAAGAAAATTAACTCCTTGGAGGCTGGCCAGTTATCCAATGCATTCGCTGTACAATTCCGGCATCCGAGAGGTTAATTTAAAGAGACCGCCATTGGCAACACGAGATTAATAAAACGGGATTGCAATTTACATTTCTAGCCACTCCAATCCGCTTCATCAGGCAATGTAAACATTAGAGTACAGGGGGCGGGCCAGCACACACAGGGTTAATGTAACATGCTCCGGGAGGGATGGGGTTACATGGGAGCCCGGGGAGGCGTCTTTGTTTGCAAATGGATCATGCAGTCCGCTCAAAATGTACAGCTTTTACTGCCCTAATAACCAGCCTTTAGACACCCCAGTACAAGACTAAAGTTCAGTGCCAGGGGTACGGGGTCCTGGGTAAGGGTAGTAAGGGCACAAAGCTGGGGTAAATAAGACTTTAATTACATGTATTGTACTCACCCGTAGCACTGGGGTCTAGTGTGGGGACCTCCCTGCAGCCCCCAACTGAACCAAAGGGTAATCCAGGGCTGCAGCCACTGACCACCTAACCCTTCGGGTGCCCTAAGGTCAGATCCGGGAAGAAGGGGGGTGAAATCAGGAGGAAAATAATAAATTAACATCCACCAGGCTGTCCGACTTTCACTTTACGGGAGTGAGTATGAATCAGGAAATACACTGGGCGGCCAGAGAGCTACTGCCCCTAGCGGCCAACACCGGCGCTGGTGGTAAATGCGAGGAGGAGGGGGCTAATTTGGTTCTCTTTTCACTGTTCTTGAGACTCCTAATGCTCTCTTCTCCTTGAATTTCCCTTGTCTCAAAGAGTTTATATTCTAACGGTATAATGGTCAAACCTGCTCCAAGGAGCTTACACTGCAGTGGTGTCATGGTCCGGCCTGCCCAATGGAGATTACAGTCTAGTGGTATAATGATCAGATCTGCCCAAAGGAGATTACTGATGTAATGATTAGACTTGCACCACTGAGCTTACAATTTAGTGGTATAATAGTTAGACCTGCCACTAGGAGCATACAATCTAGTGGTATAATGTCCAGACCTGCCCCAAGGAGCTTACAATCTAGTGGTATAATGGTCAGAAAGGCGTCAAGGACATTACAATCTAGTGGTATAGTAGTCAGACCTGTCCCAAGGAGATTACAGTCTAGTGGTATAATGGTCAGACCTGCCCCAAGGTGATTACACTCCAGTGGTATAATGGTCAAACCTGCCCCAAGGAGATTACAGTCTAGTGGTATAATGGTCAGAACTGCCCCAAGGTGATTACACTCCAGTGGTATAATGGTCAGACCTGCCCCAAGGAGATTACAGTCTAGTGGTATAATGGTCAGACCTGTCCCAAGGTGATTACACTCCAGTGGTATAATGGTCAGACCTGCCCCAAGGAGATTACAATCTAGTGGTATAATGGTCAGACCTGTCCCAAGGAGATTACAGTCTAGTGGTATAATGGTCAGATCTGTCCCAAGGAGATTACAATCTAACGGTATAATGATCAGACCTGTCCCAATAAGATTACAATCTAGTGGTATAATGGTCAGACCTGCCCCAAGGAGATTACAGTCTAGTGGTATAATGGTCAGACCTGTCCCAAGGAAATTACAATCTAGTGGTATAATGGTCAGACCTGCCCCAAGGAGATTACAGTCTAGTGATATAATGGTCAGTCCTGCCTCAAGGAGATTACAGTCTAGTGGTATAATGGTCAGACCTGTCCCAAGGAGATTACAGTCTAGTGGTATAACGGTCAGATCTGTCCCAAGGAGATTACAGTCTAGTGGTATAATGGTCAGATCTGCCCCAAGGAGATAACAATCTAGTGGTATAATTGTCAGACTTGCCCCAAGGAGATTACAATCTAGTGGTATAATGATCAGACCTGTCCCAAGGAGATTACAGTCTAGTGGTATAATGGTCAGACCTGTCCCAAGGAGATTACAATCTAGTGGTATAGTAGTCAGACCTGTCCCAAGGAGATTACAATCTAGTGGTATAATGGTCAGACCTGTCCCAAGGAGATTACAATCTAGTGGTATAGTAGTCAGACCTGTCCCAAGGAGATTACAATCTAGTGGTATAATGATCAGACCTGTCCCAATAAGATTACAATCTAGTGGTATAATGGTCAGACCTGCCCCAAGGAGATTACAGTCTAGTGGTATAATGGTCAGACCTGTCCCAAGGAAATTACAATCTAGTGGTATAATGGTCAGACCTGCCCCAAGGAGATTACAGTCTAGTGATATAATGGTCAGTCTTGCCTCAAGGAGATTACAGTCTAGTGGTATAATGGTCAGACCTGTCCCAAGGAGATTACAATCTAGTGGTATAGTAGTCAGACCTGTCCCAAGGAGATTACAATCTAGTGGTATAATGATCAGACCTGTCCCAATAAGATTACAATCTAGTGGTATAATGGTCAGACCTGCCCCAAGGAGATTACAGTCTAGTGGTATAATGGTCAGACCTGTCCCAAGGAAATTACAATCTAGTGGTATAATGGTCAGACCTGCCCCAAGGAGATTACAGTCTAGTGATATAATGGTCAGTCTTGCCTCAAGGAGATTACAGTCTAGTGGTATAATGGTCAGACCTGTCCCAAGGAGATTACAGTCTAGTGGTATAACGGTCAGATCTGTCCCAAGGAGATTACAGTCTAGTGGTATAATGGTCAGATCTGCCCCAAGGAGATAACAATCTAGTGGTATAATTGTCAGACTTGCCCCAAGGAGATTACAATCTAGTGGTATAATGATCAGACCTGTCCCAAGGAGATTACAGTCTAGTGGTATAATGGTCAGACCTGTCCCAAGGAGATTACAATCTAGTGGTATAGTAGTCAGACCTGTCCCAAGGAGATTACAATCTAGTGGTATAATGGTCAGACCTGTCCCAAGGAGATTACAGTCTAGTGGTATAATGGTCAGACCTGTCCCAAGGAGATTACAATCTAGTGGTATAATGATCAGACCTGTCCCAAGGAGATTACAATCTAGTGATATAATGATCAGACCTGTCCCAAGGAGATTACAATCTAGTGGTATAATGGTCAGACCTGTCCCAAGGAGATTACAATCTAGTGGTATAATGATCAGACCTGTCCCAAGGAGATTACAGTCTAGTGGTATAATGGTCAGACCTGCCCCAAGGAGATTACAGTCTAGTGGTATAATGGTCAGACCTGCCCCAAGGAGATTACAGTCTAGTGGTATAATGGTCAGACCTGTCCTAAGGAGATTACAATCTAGTGGTATAATGGTCAGACCTGTCCCAAGGAGATTACAGTCTAGTGGTATAATGGTCAGACCTGTACCAAGGACATTACAATCTAGTGGTATAATGGTCAGACCTGCCCCAAGGAGATTACAGTCTAGTGGTATAATGGTCAGACCTGTCCCAAGGAGATTACAATCTAGTGGTATAACGGTCAGATCTGTCCCAAGGAGATTACAATCTAGTGGTATAATGGTCAGACCTGTACCAAGGAGATTACAATCTAGTGGTATAATGGTCAGACCTGCCCCAAGGAGATTACAATCTAGTGATATAACGGTCAGACCTGCCCCAAGGAGATTACAATCTAGTGGTATAATGGTCAGACCTGTCCCAAGGACATTACAATCTAGTGGTATAATGGTCAGTCCTGTCCCAAGGAGATTACAGTCTAGTGATATAATGGTCAGACCTGCCCCAAGGAGATTACAATCTAGTGGTATAATGGTCAGATCTGCTGCAAGGAGTTTAGAAGCAATGTGCTTGAGAACCCTTTAGAAATCAGTGGGTTAAGAGCTCTATTTAAATCAGTGATAATTTTTAGTTGTTATCTATAACCCATCTAGTTTGCCATAGAATGTCTTCTCCACTTTGAGCATATGGTCCTTGTTTCATACTAGAGCTGTCTGATCCTCCCACACGTTCCCTGTGCAATTAGTTCACCATGGACCTGTCGCCGATTGCAATGAGTCATCCACACAGTTACATTAGACCAGTTACCCTAAAACCATACCACTTTACCATCTAGCCAAGCATTAGCCAATGTTCCAGCACACCATAATGCACAACTGTCCCATTAGCACAAAGCGCTGTCACTGTCACATAACACGCCATTCTGTTTCAGACACCTGCCTTTCCCTCACCCTTCCCCTCCCAGCCTTTACCCTACTTGCATATCTTCTCCTCTCCAATTCCTGGAGTGGGACGGTGTTAGGGTAAGTCAGTGCCCACTTTCATATTTTGATTTGGGCCCTAACACAAGGCCCCAACACACTCTATTTAACCCATTGGGTGCCAAAGAGGGTTCTCTGTCACTCAAAGTGTAAAAAGGAAGTAAACCATAATTGCCATTAGCAGGTTGGGGATATGGGAGTTGTAGTCTCCAACAGCGGGGTTGGGGGGGGGGGGGCAACGTTTACCTGCATCTGATTTAGGTACTTTAAATCCATTGAATGCGTTGGATACCTCTCTTGGACTCAAAGGGTTAACAGGGAGATACTTTTGCAAAAGATATTACAGACATAACTTGGAATTTTTCATTTTTTCATCCCCATGAGTACATGGGAGAAATCTTATTCCTGATCATTTATATCCAGATGATGGATAAGAAGCTCTTTTTTGTCACGGATCTCTTTGCTTGATTTTTATGTGTTTGAATCACTACTTATATTATTCATTGATGTCTTTACCTTATTTAGGTTGTGTATATATATATATATATATATATATATATATATATATATATATATATATATAACAGGGCTCAAAATTTCCAGTGGCCACTAGCCAATGGCGAGTGAAAATTCAGCCCTGGTGAGTAGAAATTCAGCCCTGGTGGCTATGTTATGTATTGCAGTGGCAAGTAACTTTTCAGGTCTGGCTAGTAGCAAAGGACTTTAAATTTTAAGCCCTGTATATATATATATATATATATATATATATATATATATATATTAGTCATGTATGTACCTACTTTATCTAGGTCGCTTAAATGTACACATTATACTAGTTTTCTTGGTGATATATTATTATATATTTTAGCTTACTGTGAATCGGCTTCTATTCATCTGTGTGTATTTCTATATTGTGTTACATTGTTGTTTTGGCTCAGAATGGAGGATTTAGCATAATTTGGTATTTGGATATATTTTCATATTCTGAGCCAGGAATTAACAATTATATGGGATCAGGATCATAGATGTCCCCTATGTTTTGTTTTTAGTGTTTTTAATTACCTCCCATTGATATTTGTTTACTTTTTTGTACCAATAATAAACATTATATTTTTTGTTGTATATCTCTTCTGTCTTAGTGTGCCTCATTAAGGGGACTATCTTTTCTTTCTTTATTATAAAAATAAAGAATTATTATTAATAATTATTATTATTATTTCCCGGGCAGGAATAGCAAAAGCGCCTCCTGGTTTAAAAATATTTCCGAACTCAAACGCTCAAAAAATGTAATAACTTTTTAAATGAAGCATATTTCAGTAATGTGAGTTCCCTTGGTTTGCTTGTTTGTAAAAAAAGAAAAGCCATACAATATATTTGTCTTTTGTCCTTGATGAGAAATACAAGGGTGCTTCATTCAACAGTTATTATACCTCAAATCTATGTCTGTTTTGTTTGTTTATACATTAAACTGCAGGCGGTGCAGTCCCTACCCATCATTTACTGTGGAGAGCTGTAGTCAATGACTTTGCATTGTGTGCACCAGTGGTTTAACTCGTCATTGGAGGGTCCAGGTATTAACCCTTTGAGTGTCAAGGGCCACTGCTGGCAGATGCTTTGTTCTAAAGTTATTACGCTTTAGTCTGTTGATTTATTTCTTTTAATTAACAGTTCCATCTGCTGTTCAGCCAATCTTTGGCATCCTATGGGAGAGGGAAGTAACTGATTACAGATCTTCATAGAATTTTATAATAGCAGCATCATAACTTTGTAATTGTTTCACTGTTATGAATGTTTAATAAAAGATATGACAATAGTGGGAGTAATCTTGTTTTACTCAGCAAGAAAACATACGTAGTAACATTGTTGGTGAGACTGAAAAATGTCCTGCGTCCATCAAGTTCAGCCCACGCCGTATCTCCCCTGTTGCATACCCCTCTGGCACTCAAAGCGTTAAGCTTCTCAGTGACATTTCATGTGCTAAAGAAGGTCGCAGTGACATGTCATATGGGAATAAAGCTCTGTATAGTACTGGGAGATTTTTTACTTTACCCAGAAATAAGTGTGCGTATCTCCTAGTACCTAGGATGGTATAGGAAAGACATTTTTCCATAAAAACTGTACTCATCTTTTAAGCCACCAAGGACTGGATTCCAATACAGGTGATAACTTTTCCTTGATCTTATCTCTAAATTTCCCTGTCAAACTTTAATATGAAAATATGTGATAAAACCAGTGATGAGACTGGGATTTATTTACAGAGTAACATTGTAAATTAGGTTGAAAAAAGACACAAGTCCATCAGGTACAACCTTTGCCTCATACCCTAGTGACATGAGAACTGTATAGCTTTCCTGCTGCCAAATAAGTCAGTCTTTATCAGACCTTCCTGATTTACCTTATATACAGTATAACCCTGTATGTTCCCTCTTGAAAGAAATGCATCTAATCTTCTCTTAAGTGTATCCATTGTATCTGCCATAACCACATCCTTGGGCAAGGAAGTCCACAATTTCACAGACCTTACTGTAGAAAAACCCCTTCCTCTGCTGAAGTTGAAACCTCCTTTCCTCTAATCTCAAGGGGGGGGTCCCTGTTTTTTGATCAGGCCTTGGAAGGAAAAGTTCAAACAAAAATGTAAAAAAAATGTGTGGATTTACTTTTTGCTGATTCCTGCACCTAAAGAAATGTCCTATTTTCTAAAAAAAAAAAAAATGAAAATGTCTTCAGCTCAAGGGCCCTGGAATAAAAACTAATAGGACCACTTGGTTTGAAAGGGCAATATGCACAGCGATATGCAAGGGCAATATGCATGGAGACCTGCAGCCATATTGTTTTTGCCAGGGGAGAGGTGTAACTAGAAGCCACCTGGCCCTGGTACAGAAGTTGCCATGGGCCCACCCGACCACGTTGCCCCTCATTGCCCCCAATCTCCACATTACTCCCCCATTGCCCCAATCTCCACATTGCCTCCAAGCTCCTACCTCCCTGGTGGACCAGCGGCGTGGCAGGAGAGGTCTGTTCCTCCCTCTGCACAGACCTCTCTACTGCTTGAGCTCCCGCGCGGTTGTCTCTTCAGTAATGCAGAGCACTGGGAGATGATGTCATCTCCAGGCGCTCTGCATTACTAGAGTGAGATAGAAGCCAGTCAGCTGCTACCTAGTTGCGGGGGTTCACAGGGGGTGGCTGGGCCCCTGGAGTGACGGGCCCAGACGCAGGTGCGACCCCCATTGTGACGCCACTGGCCAGGGGCTGAGATGCAAGCATGTTACAGAGTTAGAGTGAGTAAATCACACAAGACTGGGAGTTAATGAAGACTATGCGGCTCATTCCAGGACATACCTGAAAACGAGAGAAATCTCAATGTATTCTTCATGGTAAAATATTTTCTAAATAAGTTTCCTCTTTTGCTGGTAATGGAGCAGTTCTCACCCCTAAGTAACTCTCTGTCACGGACGCGGTAGGGGCCTGAGGCAGAAGGCTTGAGAGCGTTGCTAGGGTGCGTTGCTTGCGTGCGGTGACGGGTACCTCTTGTCCCTTGCTGTGGCCGAAGCCGGGTTAAAGGTGCTGGCCGCGAAGCCAGATGCCCGATCTCGGTTGAGCCGAGACCCTGGCCAGGATGGGAGAAGAGATATCCCACGCTCCCCAGGCTCCTACCAATCCGGAGGACCCCAAATGCAAATAACCGAGTGGCAGACAGAGGCACTACTAGATGAAGTAGGAGCAATGGCAAGTAAGGAAAAGAAAAAGACTAACAGGTAAGGACCAGCACCAGTATACCTGACAGAACTCAGGAGAAGGACAGGAGCCCCCCAAGGAAGGCAGAGCTCTGTCTAGCCCCCAAGACCCGAATTGACTAGGATCACCACTGGCTGCCCAAGACTGGCGGAGTGAGACCGCTACCAGCTATACTGCAGACCACCAGCAGGAACACAGAGACAGGAGACCCCAGAGGGCTAGTGGGCTAGGACCACTAAAGATTGCTGGGCAGCCCCAGGACCCAGGGCACAGTTCAATCCCCCCCCGCAGCAGAAGCGCCTACTGCTGCCTATTACCTGCAGTACTCAACACCCCGCTGACCAAGGCACAGGACTAGGCAGTCCTCTCAGGCAGAAGGGTACAGCAGAGCAAAGGAGAGAGATCCCAGCCGAGGCTATCCGCCAGGACTCTCACCTAACTGACACCCACAGCAATCGGGAGAAGGCGAGACCAACTCAAAATCCCTAGCACAGAGAGCAATTGTAAGCCCGGCCAGCAGGGGGAGACTGTCACACAGCACAGAGGCTACGGAAGGCAAGCTTAGCAGAGGAGGAGAGAGCAGCCAGAGCCGCTCGAAGGCGGACACAGTCGGATGCCGCGAGCGCGGGAGGGAGGTAGAACCGGCCACGGGTAACCAGGAACATCAGGTCAGGCAGAGGAAGCCAACGAAGGATCGAGAGACAAGCCAGCGATCACCGGGAGCAAACGGGCACAGACGAGACTGAGGCGGGAGCAAAGTCAGGATACAAGCCGAAGTCAATACCAGGTAAAACAGAACAAAAAAAACTGGCCAAACACGGGAGCAAATACACAGGCTAGCTTGATAATCGGGCAAGGAGCAATAGAACAAGATGGTGTTAAATAGCGCTGGCCACCAATCAGGAAATACCAGCACTGGAAAGGGTACGGAAAGCTGGAGGGCCAGAAAAGCGCAAAATGTGACACTCTCTACCATTATGTTAATCCTTATAAGAGCCAGAGTGGCGTGCAATGCATTGAGTAGCCAGGTGTTGTACACCCCTCTGTCCCTATCGTTATACATATGGGTGGCAAAGTTACAATTCTCCTTTAGATTAAATGACAGGATTTTGAAGGGAAGCTAGTTGTAGGGAAACAGAGATGAGATGAGAAAGTTTAAGATGAAAATAATTTGTATGTTGTTTAATAAGATCACACTGTGGCTGACGTAAAAATTACAACTGGTTAAACCGGGGGTCAAAACCGAAAGGGACATTAGAAAACCTCCCCAATTCCATTTGCTTTTAATGGTAATTTTAACGCCTTGGTAGAGATGCACTAAGGTGTGATAAAGAGGTGATAAAGTGGAGATAACTTATCCAGTGATATCACTAGGGTGACCACATTACCATTCTGCCATTCCGGGACATGTGGTCACCCTAGTCCCCACTGGGAACTCTTACACTGTGTCAGCCTCAGAAAGATGGTCAGCGCCGGCGGGAGCCTCAGCCGCGGGTCTCACTTACAGTACCAGCATACCTGCTCCATCCCAGCTGTCTCGCATGCACCAGTCCAGCCAGCCAATGAAATGTATTTGCTATATGGTCTTCATTGGATGGCTCAGCCAGCCAATGAGGACCATATAGCAAATACATTTCATTGGCTGACTGGACTGGTGCGTGTTGCTCCATTCCGGGACTCTTTGTTGTCCAGGTGGGGGGTGATCCGGGATGCTGGACAAAGACCCCCAATAAGGGACAGTCCCGGGCATTCCGGGATGTGCGGTCACTCTAGATATCACTTCTCCAATCCCTATGTTATTCTGTGGAGTCAATGCAATAACATTTCTCCAAATTTGGACATCTTAGTACAAAGGTACCAATCAGGGATGTGCACAGACATTTTGGTGGGCAGGGGCTCAAATGGAAAAAAGGGCACTTCTCATTATTTTATTTATTTTTTTTTGTTAACAGGGCACGAGGGCACTTTGGACAAAAAGGGCAGGTGCTCAAGCCCCCCTTGGTGTCTATGTGTGCACGTGCCTGGCACCGATGAATAACATAGGAACTGTAGACTTGATCGCCATTTTATCACGCTTTAGTGCGTCAGCCCCCTTGAATGCTAAAGAGGTCCCCAACACGTTGTTAAACAATGTGCTGGAGACCTTTCTCACATTCCAGGGGTTAAAACCTCACTTAACTCAATAGCAATGCCAGGTGGTTTCTAATGCTAGTTAAACGGATTGGGAATTCTAGTTGGTTTCTAACACATATGTTCTTATGAAGGTAAAAAGCCTAAGGTTGCTCTGTGCACCTCCGTAACAGCTGCTGTTTCACATTTTTGAAGTCAGAAATCTGACCCCCTCAGCAAACAGGTGGCTGGGCTAAACAAAAAAGCAGATTCAGTCACTTGCGTCCCTTATTGGGTACACAGTCCGTCATAGACTGCCAGCGCCAGGGTTCAAAGTCCTTCACTTACAGTCTGTGGAACCTGAGTGCATTGCCACTAGGAGACTGTAATTAGGGACTTCCAATTCTCACATAACACTCTCTCTCTCACAGGATTGCATACCTTCCAAGTGTCCCTCTTTGGGACTGACAGTCCCTCTTTGAGATCCAAATCCCTCTGTCCCTGTGTTTAAGTGATCAGACTGTGGTTAGGGTGACCATGTGTCCTGGATTGCCAGGGACAGTCCCGGATTTTAAATGTGTGTCCCATGTCCCAGGCAGTCACCTTCTGGGACAATACAAAGTCCTGGAATTTAGATTCCAGAGCGCAGAGTTCAAAACACTAGAAGGATTACTGCCCATTGCCTACTGTGACAGGAAGTGATACATCTGGTGGGCTACAAGAAAATGGCTTCCAGGCAGCACTCTAAACAAGAGAGAGAGAATTGAGCGTAGATCCTGACATTAGTCAGGAGCCGCAGGGCAGTTTAGTGTAATGCTAGTTTAAGGCTTTGGGCTTGGTGCACATTTTCTTGTAGCCCACCACAGGCATCACTTCCTGTCACAACAGTCAATGGACAGTTCCCCCTCTAGTGTTAAGAACTCTTTGCAATGCGTTGCATACCCCTCTGGCACTCAAAGGGTTAAATACGGTCCCTAATTGTGGTGTGTTTGTATACCGTAAGTGTATCGCATTGCTCCACAGCAATATAGCTCACATTAATGTGTGATTAAACTTCAGAATTTGTGTGTATACATTAATCTGTGTAAATGAAATACTTTGATCTTGTTCTAAATCATTTATTAACCCCTTAAGGTCTGGCCGCGAGCACACGCAGCCGGCACTTAAGGACCACAGACTTTTTTTTTTTATTTATTTCCGGTTCCAGACTCCCCGAACGGCGCGCAGCCGCGGGGGAAGCCCGGAATTACATGACGGTCATAGTACGTCATGGGTCGTTAAGTCAGATCTACCCATGACGTGCTATGACCGTCAAAGGTCGTTAAGGAGTTAAACTGGAACTACCACCCTATATAAAGTCGCTCTCCAATTATTAGGCATATGGCGACTAGCTTCTTAATAGTGCTATTATCTCTCATAAGTGCCCGGTTCTGATGTCATCCTTCCGAGACCGGCGTCCAAGCTTGCACGCAGACATCTTGGCTTAGAGACGTCTGCACTCCTGCGCTGTCGGTCCCAGACTCCTCTAGGAGGTGATGTACTCGGCCTTAAGGCATCAGAAGGGACTGATGGTATAGGCACACAGGCGTCTCTAAACAACATCTATGATTACGCGCTCTAGAAGAGCGAAACGCGCTAGATACCCCTTCATGTGATTGTTTGCTGACTGCCTGTATGTCCCGTTTCCCTCCTGGATTTGTGTACTGTGTTTTATATTTGAGATAAAGAAGATTGTTGTTTCATTCAGTCTACTGTATGTGGTTTGAATCATTCTACTGACGAATATGACTACAGAACGGTGAGTGCTCCTGTTTCCTTTTGATTGGCTCTAAACAAGAAGTCTGTCTGTCAGTCTCTGAAGAAGATTACTTCAGAACCGGCTACTTGTGTGAGATAATAGCACTATTAACCCTTTGAGTGCCAGAGGGATAGGCAACGTATTGCTTTGCAATGCGTTGCGTACCCCTCTGGCACTCAAAGGGCTAAAAAGCTAGTTGCCATATGCATAATTATTGGGGGGGGCGACTTTATGAAGGGTGGTATTTCCTCTTTAATTTACACAAGGAGGTGTCAGTAGGTCATAAAATAACCTAGAAATTCTAGGTAATGTCCCACCCAATAGCTACGCCCCCAGCAACACCCCCTAAAACCAAAGCGTCCCTCTTTGGCCATTTGAAATGTTTGGAGTTATGGGATGGACCTGATAGCCTTATGGGTCACCGTTCCGTTATCCACCAGGATCTCTAGACTGCATAGCACAATCTCACCTTCCTCTGTAGGTCTGTTCCTAAAATGGATCCAGGTAGAAAGCAATTATTATTATTCCCTACACAAAAATCAACGTGCAGAAAATTGTAAACTTTTTTTTTTTTTTTTTTTACAGAATTAGATTAATTTTCTCCGCTTAGCGAATTACATCCTTGATTTAACTTGATCTGTTTTTGAAGTCATTATTATGCTAAATCCCCGGAGACTGGTTGCAATTCTACACTGGTATTGTGGTTGCAGTAATAATTAGTGCAGGGTTAACCCTTTGAGTGCCAGAGGGGTACGGAACGCATTGCAAAGCAATGCGTTCCATGCCCCCTGGCTCTCAAAGGGTTAAGCAACCTGTGCTTTTCCAGCTGTTGGAGACAACTCGGGAGTTTTAATCTTCAACAGCTCGGAGAGGGGTGTTCAGATTTAGCGTGATCTTTACAGGCACTTTCATAGACAGTGTTCTCCACAAGGGGAACATTTAAATTGTGCCTGTCATGAATTATATTTTCAGGGTTTATTTTTGTTACCGATCAATGGTTCTCAATGGGTTTCTTGCCTGCTTTGTTTTTTGGCTCTGATAAATCTCTAGTTTCAGATAAAACCATATCGGAACCCTAAAGTGAAATGATCATGTTTTACTAAACTTGCTCCAAGGTTAGCAGTCTTAGTAAAAAGGCAGTGCCACGTATCACTGTTCTGCCCTAAAATTGCTCCTATCTAGGGTGACCACACATCCAGAATGCCCGGGACTGTTCCTTATTGGGGGTCTGTGTCCCGCATTCCGGGTCACCCCCCACCGGGACAACAAAGAGTCCCGGAATTGAGCAATACGCACCAGTCCAGCCAGCCAATGAAATGTATTTGCTATAAGGTCCTCATTAGCTGGCTGAGCCAGCCAATGAAGACCATATAGCAAATACATTTCATTGACTGGCTGGACTGATACGTGCAAGACAGCTGGGATGGAGCAGGTATGCTGGTGCTGCAAGTGAGACCCGCTGCTGAGGCTCCCGCCGGCGCTGACCATCTTTCAGAGGCTGTTCCCACTGGGAACTCTTACTATGTCAGCCTCAGAAAGATGGTCAGCGCCGGAGGGAGCCACGGGACTAGGGTGACCACATGTACCGGCATGGCAGAATGGAAATGTGGTCACCCTACTCCTATCAGCCATTTAGGGCTTAGAAAACTGACCCTTATAGTTGGCAGCTGTTTGGATATAACCCGGATGTACGTGGGTCCCACCCATAAACTTTGCGGAGATGCTTGCACAGCCTCAATAGACTGCTAGTCAGGTTTTCAAGCCTGTCCACAATAGTCTATGGGGCTGCTGGGCTAGGCCCCCACGTGACTCTGAACTGCAAGCTTAACCCCTTATGGATCAGAGGGGTACACAATGCATTGCTTCATAAGGGGTTAGTCTCACAGTTTAGGGTCCATATCGAGATTAGAGTAACAGAGATGGTCCCCATCTGCCTGGGCTCATATTGCAGCCTCATCTTCACCTACAATACAACAAGGGGAACAGCTCTGGCAATAAGGCACTAGCCGCAATAAATGCCTTTTAACTCATTAAATGTTAGTAATGTCTCCAGTGCAATGCTTTACAAGAAATTAGAATAGTATCAATATCAGATGTATTTGAATGCAACATGGTAGCGGTATCTTATTACTAAATTACTAGGCTAAAATGTATCAGGTAACAGTTACCAGGTAATTGTATCAGATAATTATTTTCCTTAAAAGGTTCTGGGTTTTAGCGTTTGTTGCAAGAGAAATATAGCAGAAAACAGAATAGCACTTCTATACACACCACACAGTCTGATCTCCTAAACACAGGGACACCAGGGTGATACACTTCTATACACACCACACAGTCTGATCTCCTAAACACAGGGACACCAGGGTGATACACTTATATACACACCACACAGTCTGATCTCCTAAACACAGGGACACCAGGGTGATACACTTCTATACACACCACACAGTCTGATCTCCTAAACACAGGGACACCAGGGTGATACACTTATATACACACCACACAGTCTGATCTCCTAAACACAGGGACACCAGGGTGATACACTTCTATACACACCACACAGTCTGATCTCCTAAACACAGGGACACCAGGGTGATACACTTATATACACACCACACAGTCTGATCTCCTAAACACAGGGACACCAGGGTGATACACTTATATACACACCACACAGTCTGATCTCCTAAACACAGGGACACCAGGGTGATACACTTATATACACACCACACAGTCTGATCTCCTAAACACAGGGACACCAGGGTGATACACTTCTATACACACCACACAGTCTGATCTCCTAAACACAGGGACACCAGGGCGATACACTTATATACACACCACACAGTCTGATCTCCTAAACACAGGGACACCAGGGTGATACACTTCTATACACACCACACAGTCTGATCTCCTAAACACAGGAACACCAGCGTGATACTTATATATACACACCACACAGTCTGATCTCCTAAACACAGGGACACCAGGGTGATACACTTCTATACACACCACACAGTCTGATCTCCTAAACACAGGAACACCAGCGTGATACTTATATATACACACCACACAGTCTGATCTCCTAAACACAGGGACACCAGCGTGATACTTATATATACACACCACACAGTCTGATCTCCTACACACAGGGACACCAGGGTGATACACTTATATACACACCACACAGTCTGATCTCCTACACACAGGGACACCAGGGTGATACACTTATATACACACCACACAGTCTGATCTCCTAAACACAGGGACACCAGGGTGATACACTTATATACACCACACAGTCTGATCTCCTAAACACAGGGACACCAGGGTGATACACCTCTATACACACACCACACAGTCTGATCTCCTAAACACAGGGACACCAGCGTGATACTTATATATACACACCACACAGTCTGATCTCCTAAACACAGGGACACCAGGGTGATACACTTATATACACACCACACAGTCTGATCTCCTAAACACAGGGACATCAGGGTGATACACTTATATACACATCACACAGTCTGATCTCCTAAACACAAGGACACCAGGGTGATACATTTATATACACACCACACAGTCTGATCTCCTAAACACAGGGACACCAGGGTGATACACTTATATACACACCACACAGTCTGATCTCCTAAACACAGGGACACCAGGGTGATACACTATATACACACCACACAGTCTGATCTCCTAAACACAGGGACACCAGGGTGATACACTTATACACACACCACACAGTCTGATCTCCTAAACACAAGGACACCAGGGTGATACACTTATATACACATCACACAGTCTGATCTCCTAAACACAGGGACACCAGGGTGATACACTTCTATACACACCACACAGTCTGATCTCCTAAACACAGGGACATCAGGGTGATACACTTCTATACACACCACACAGTCTGATCTCCTAAACACAGGGACACCAGGGTGATACACTTATATACACACCACACAGTCTGATCTCCTAAATACAGGGACACCAGGGTGATACACTTCTATACACACCACACAGTCTGGGTGGGAAAGAGGGACATAGGGATTTGGATCTCAAAGAGGGACTGTCCTGACTAAAGAGGGACCCTTGGGAGGTATGTGGAAAGGACATGCAGAACCGATTGGAGATGTTATCTCTTTAACAAAGGTACAATGGCAAAATTCCCAGGGAACATTAGGATTTACTGAGTATAGTAATGTAATGTAATGTAAACAGGTGTTTACGTCCTCTGTAACCGGGGACTCACAGGAATATGCAGATTTCAGGGTTGCACTTAAATCAGAGCAGCCCCGCAGGACGCAGATTTCATATGTGTCCCCAGTTAAGCCTTTGAGTGCTAGAGGGGAACGCAACGCATTGCGAAGCAATGGTACCTGTATGGTACTCAATGGGTTAAATGGATGGGGTGACCAGCGCAGCCTAGGGCACCAAGAATCCTTGCGCCAGCCCTCTTAGTTCCCTAAGGTGCACTTGGTTAGCCTGAGAATTGCTCCATTTTGTAATTGTACGTATGGCCAGTTGTCTAAAGTACTCATCATTGCATATTTTCATTTTTTTTTTATTTTGCCTTCTATATTTATTTAGAGGAAGAAGGAAATGTGACGTGGCCTTGCTCCCAGGACCCCACGCACCAAAACATCTATGGGAGCAAATCTGGAGCAAAGCAACGGCTTCTATAATGCCCCAAAATTCCATTGATTTCAATGGGTGTTTAACCCCTTGAATGCTGGAGGTCTTCAGTTCAATGCAATGAGTTGGAGCCCTCTCACACTAAACAGATTAAAAGCTGGATTCAAGTTACTTTGAATGTTTAGAATTTTTTTATTTGTCCTCTATGGTGAGTTGGTTTGCACCAGAATTGCTCCCTTTTGACGTCATTCGTATGGCCCTTTACGTTTTACATTTAGGTTTGCTGTTTTCACCCAGTCCCTAACAAGAGGGAAGTACAATAAGCTTCATGGCTCCGCCTCATCATCTCTATGGAAACCGCAGCCTGGGGTCTGGCAAAGGATTCTGGGAGTTGGCCAGCGCTGAGCTCTGGGGGTTGTGACTGGCACATGTGTTGGTCTCTTACGTGTTCCAGCCATGTGCATGTCACAGGAGTGGGGGAAGGGGGCGCTACTTGCCAGGGAGCTGCAGGAAATCATCTCCCTAACCCTAACGGAGTACAAAAGAATACAATATTATATTTACCAGCTATTGTGGGACTTGTGACTGTTGCTCTGTTGGTATTATACTGTCCTATATTGTCCATATAAATTCCACAGCTCTATTTAAATAAAAATATAACAAAAATTCCCTTGAGGGGATAGAAAAAAGGGATCCTTGTATGTGGGGGGAGGGGAGTGTGGTGTGTGTGCCCCTGGGGCTCTTACATTCTGCTGCTACCAAGCAAGCACACAGATCTCACGCCTGATCGCAGGGATCTGTACTGCATCTATTTAAAGGAAACAAAGTCCCCCACAAATAAGTTAGGTTTGATTAATTAAAAAAAAAAAATAATAATAATAATAAAAATGTATATCAGGGGTGGACAAAATGGAAATTTTTGGTGCCAGACAGAATCTTTAAAGCGTAACTACCACCTCTTAAACATTTTAACTTCAATGACTCGCCATCTGGAGACTAGCAGCTTAGTAGCGCTAGTCGCCATATTTCTTATCGCGTTGATGAGAATGAGACTGTACTCTGGGACTGAGAGGCAGAATGGAGCGCAGACATCTTCCCATAGTGACATCTGTGCGCCTACGCTGTCAGTCCCTTTTAGAGCCGATCGGCTCCTAGCAACGCCTCCTAGACCCAGCTAGGACTGACAGCGCAGGCGTGAGGACGTCACTATGGCAAGATGTCCGCGCTCCGTGCCGCTGTCAGCCCGGTAATAATGCATATTTCTTCTGAATACGGTAATAATTCTGGTGACTAGCGCTACTAAGCTGCTAGGTGCCATATGGGGAGTTATTGAAGTTAAATTGTTTAAGAGGTGTTAATTCCGCTTTAAGACTAGCAGGGAGTTTTAAAAACCACTGAAAATATGATTGATTATATATATATATATATATATATATATATATATATATATATATATATATATATATATATACACATTCTTTTTTTTTTTAATCTATTTAGAAAGCTTTCCACCAGGAATACATTGGGGTTATGCACTAAGGCATGATAAAGAGGTGATAAAGTGAGCAACAAAAGGTTGTCTGCGCATCAAATACTGATTTTTACAAACAAGTAACCTATGACTCGCTACAAATAATACAGTGGGGTTTAGTGTCGCCCAGCTTGAAGGGAGAGTAATACTTTATTATTACTATCCCCCATATTGTACATATTTATAAAATAATGTAATAGCCCCCAGGTTCATCTCTCAGACCTTTATGGTTTGAGAGATAACCGAAGGCAAAGTTCCCCCCTCCCTCCCACTTCCCTGAAATCAGCGTTGTGCTGACTGCAGGGATATCCGGTCTGACTTTCATTATGCGGCTCTGTAGCAGAGCTGAGATCGCATTAGTGACAAAGAATTATTTAACTGAAACGGTCTTCTACATGTTATTGCAAACCAATCACAAATCAAGCACACGTACAAAACCGTTTCAGTGAAATAATTCTTTGTCACTAACGGGATCTCGGCTCAGCTGTAGAGCCGCCTGACTGTTGTACGACAGACTTCCCCTGCAGCTAATACAACGCTGACTTCAAGGAAGGGGGTGGGAGGGGGTATTTTGCCTTTGGTTATCTGTCATACCATAAAGGATTGAGAGATGAACCTGGGGGCTATTAAATTATTTTACAAATATGTACAATATGGGGGATAGTAATAATAAAGTATTACTATCCCTTTAAGGCGAGTCCTTATCTGCCTCTATTATTTTAACATGTATTTTGCATAATGCAACTGAAAACAGTGATTCCACCCTATTTCTACTGTGAACAAAACCCTTGTGAGGGGAAAAGAGGGGTGAATTTATACCTTCCCTAATTCAGCTATCACCCTGTTAGAGGAGCTACGAGCCAAAACCTCCCAAAATACATAGAAATACATATGAAACATACAGGTTCCTGGTGAGCTTAAATTAGCCTTTATTAGTAGTGTTCAATTAGCTACAGATAGTTGTATATAAAAATCAGGATTTGATGCGCAGACAACCTTTTTTGTTCACTTACTATAATACAAAAATACTGTCCTTGCTTCTCTCCTGACTGTACACATAGGTAACTAACTGAACACTACTAATAAAGGCTAGTTTGAGCTCACCAGGAACCTGTATGTTTAATAAAGAGGTATTAATAGGCCCGGACTAGCCATCGGGCATACTGGGCACTTTTCCAGTGGGCCGGTCTGGGCG
The DNA here is from genome assembly GCA_037306005.1 of Rhinophrynus dorsalis. NCBI lineage: Eukaryota > Metazoa > Chordata > Amphibia > Anura > Rhinophrynidae > Rhinophrynus > Rhinophrynus dorsalis. Next base: position 4,932,819 of record CM074728.1, read on the forward strand.
TTTAAAAAAAAACAACAACCCCCCCCCCACCCATGGGCTGCTCAAAAAATAAAAATGGGCCGCTCAGCCTTAAATGTCCGGGCCTATTTTTTGTCCCAGTTGGAGCCTGGACTGGGGAGCTCGCTTGGGTTCCTGCCCAGCCTCAGGCACCCTCCCCAGGCTTCGCTTTGGGAGTCTCCCTCATTCAGGCCAGGACTGGCCATCGGGCATACAGGGCATTTGCCCGGTGGGCCAGTCCGGGCATTTAAAAAAAAATCATGAACTAACGCCTGCCGCCGCCCCCCCATGGGCTTCTCAAAAAGTAAAAATGGGCCGCTCAGCCCATTCCGGGCCTGGGTGATTAAGTGGAGATAACTTCTCCAGTGATAACACACCTCCCGTCCTTATGTTATTGTATGAAGCCTATTCACTAAGATCTCTAAAGTTAGAGAAATCTTAGTGCATTGGCTCCATACAATAACAATGGAATTGGAGAGCTGAGAAGACTGCAGAAGTTATGTCCACTTTATCATCTGATCATCGTCTCTTTGTCACATCGTAAAGCATGTTTCGCCTAGTGTCTTGAAAGCTTGCATCCTAGTGCCCCCCAGCCAATAAGAGGTATCATTTTCACTCTACCATTTACCTGCTTTTTTCTATGGCTAACACCTTACCATTTTTTACCTGTATAGACACTATGGGGGTTAGGCACTAAGGCATGAGATAGAGTTGATGGAGCGGAAATTACTTCTCCAGTTCCTATGTTATTCTATGGTGCCAATGCACTAAGATTTCTCCAGTTTTGGAGATCTTAGTGCATAGACTCTATAGAATAATGAAGCGGTGATAAAGAGATGATAAAGTGGAGATGTTTTCTCCAGTGATATCACATCTCCAGTTCCTATGTTATTCTATGGAACCAATGCACTAATATCTACAAAGCTGAAGAAATCTTAGTGCACTGAATCCAGAGAATAACATAGGAACTGGAGAGGTGATATCAGTGGACGCCCGCAACTAAGTAATGCAGAGCGCTGGGGCTCTGCATTACGAGAGTGCAGGTCTGCCAAAGGGAGATCAGTATTCCCTCCAGCAAACCGACACTCTCGTAATGTAGAGCGCTGGGAGATGTGGGGCATTGTGGAAGGGGCAATGTGGAGATGGGGGCATTGTGGAAGAGGCAATGTGGCGACTGAGGGACATTGTGGAAGGGGCTATGTGGAGATTGAGGGACATTGTGGAAGGGGCAATGTGGAGATTGAGGGACATTGTGGAAGGGGCAATGTGGAGATGGGGGGCAATGTGGAGGTGGCCAATGTGGTTGAGGGGGCCAAAGTGGTTGAGGGGCCCATGACAATTCTTGCACCAGGGCCCCTTGGCTTCTAGTTACGCCTCCGTCAGCATTAATTAAGATGTACATAAGTGCAATCTTCTGATATTGTGAACAAAAGGTCATTTTACTCTTTATCCAACATTCCTCGTGTGCCTAAAATGTTACAATCTCAAAGCAAAATGAATTACGATTATAATGGTCCTTGATGTCATATTTAATCCCATGAATGCTACAATTGTCTCCAATGCATTGCATCTAGAATCCATGGGGATAATAATGCTAGGGAGTCATTTTGCAGTTAACTCTTGAGTGCCAAAGCTTTAAAAAAAAATAAAGACATTTAAAAAAAAATGGTATTGTTCAAAGCAACAAATAACAGAAGATTCACATTGTTCATAGAAATATTTGAATCAGTTCTACAAAAAAAACCAAACAATGCTGATAAAGGACTGGATTCCATTGCAAGTAGGGTTGCCACCTTTTCTTCAAAAAAATACCAGCAATAGCATCCCCTCCATAGACTTAACATTGGACAGAAGCCAATTTTTTACCGGCCTGCTGGTAAAATACCGGCTGGGTGGCAACCCTAACTGCAAGTGATAAAGGTATCACTGATTTTATCTCCAAAGCTTCCTCATGGATTTCAGTAGGAATCTGTGAGATAAAGCCAGTTTTCATCTGCAATGTAATCCAGTCCGATATGTCCCCAATAGCAGCAAACTAATCATTGCAGGGCCTGATACAAACAATTTGTGCTGCCTCTTAATATAAATATTTCCACACAGGTTTATCTAAAACCTGTTGGGCCATGAGACTGATGGGTTTATGTAGAAGCTGAGCCCCAATTCAGCTGCAATGTCTGCGCACACACTGGTCTCACGGCTGCGTGTATGTCTACGTGAGAATTTCTGGACTAACGCAACATTTTAATTGCAGTAGCAACAACCAAAGCAGATGGTAAATGCATAAATAAAGAAAATGGATCCTGAAGTATTCCCTATTCTCAATGCAATTTTAATCAGTTTCAACCTACGTTTTTAATACGTCAGCTTTGTGCGTGAATGATTAGGGCTTGTTGACGCGGGCAGCTGTGCCGCAGCAACACTGTCTGTAAACTAGGAAGCAATGCTGTTAATGGTGTGTTCACACTACTCCAACACAACCGCAGTGGATGACCAGTTCACAGCTTGCAACTCCCCAGCTACTAGGTCTGGTTGCTTGGTGCTGCAGCAGTGAATGTCATAATGGCGAGAGAGTGTGTCGATCTTTGACTACCAGTGGAACAAAGTTGAGTTGTCACACCATGTATATGTGCATCTGCGACTACCAGTGGACAGAGGACAAGGCCAGGATGGCACACAGCATATGCGTGGCTGCCACTGGACACTGGAAAAAGGCTGGGGTGTTAGACAGTGTATGTGTGGGTCTGTGACTACTAAAGGAACAAGGTTGGCATGTCACCGTGTGTGTGGAACCAGTCAGTGGAACAAGGCTGGGATGTGAGACAATATATACATTGTTCTGTGACTACCAGTGGAGAGTAGAACAAGGCTGGGGTGTCAGACAGTGTGCTCCCCTTCTGCCGGTCACCCACAGCCTGCACCCCCTGGGCCGATGCGCCTAGCACCTGGGGAGGAGTTCTACATTATCTGTCCCCCACATGATTTCCTGGGGGGATGCGTCCTGTGGCGCAACTATAGGGTTCTTACCTGCGACCGGGCTCGTCAGTCAGGGGCCCAGCTGCCCCCCCTCCACCTGGTGCCCGCAATCTCCCTCCGGTGCTCTAGTAATGCAGAGCGCTTTGAGATGACATCATCTCCCAGCGCTCTGCATTACTGAAGAGGAGGTAGGAGATGGGGGTATTGTGGAGATTGGGGGGACAATGTGGAGGGGGCCCATGTGGTTGAGGTGGACCAATATGGTCGGGGGGGCCATGGAACTTCTTGCACCAGCGCCCGGAGGCTTTTAGTTACGCCTCTGGATGCGTCCCCCCATCCCCCCCCTGTTCCTACACCCCTGGGTGCATAAGAATATCCCCCCAACACTGTCTGCCAGTCCAACCTTGCTCCACCGAATGCCATTGTCCAGTGGAATCCATTACACTTCTTCAGAAACCATGGAGCGGTGTAAAACAGATTGAGAACCTTTATTATAATGCATCTTACTTAAGGGATAGTAATACTTCATTTTAACTTTATTTTATTTTGTAGACATTAAAAAAACATGAAGAACAATATAAGTCTTATCTCTCGAACCTTTATGGTTTGAGAGATATTCACAAGCAAAGTTTCCCGTCCCGCCCCTTTTACCTAGTGTAAGACATCTCTTCTCAGATGTGGAATCCAGTCCATAGACCAGACAGATAACAGCAGGGGGCAATCTTCTTCCTATGAGAACAATGAAAGCCCTGCCCCCCTTGACAAGTATTTCAGGTTTTTCCCTTATCTTAATAGAAGATTGTCCCTCTCTGCAGTCTACCTGGGCACCTCCCTTCTGATCTGGTTGAACAGGGGGGGGATACTTTGTTTGTGAATATCTCTTAAACCATAAAGGTTTGAGAGATAAGACTTATATCATTCTTCATGTTTTTTTAATGCCTACAAAATAAAATAAAGTTAAAACAAAGTATTACTATCCCTTTAGTTTAGTTTGGCCTAATTGTCACAAAGATAAAAACTGCATCCTTGTTGCATCCTGGAACATTAAATCACATTTGTAACTATGGTCGGATTTGTGGTTTAGCATTCTAATACACCTTGTATTTCTTCTCAGATTTACCCGTTATCATGTGCCTACTTTATACAGGGCCAAATTTACATCTTGGGTGCCCAAAGGCAAGTCAGTCTGACACCCAACAACCTCTGTGTCTGACAAAGAAAATACTGTTTGTCTATAACACACAAACAAAATGTCTAAACCTCTTAAAGGGATAGTAATGTTTCATAATAAAAGCAGCTCTAATTAATCATCATAGTATTAGGACCTTGGAGAGTGTTATTTCAATTCTGTCAGAGTTGTAGTTCAAGAATAATTGAATGATAAAGTATCCCCTTCCCACCCCTTTTACTGATGTAACACTGCTCAGCCAGATCAGAAGGGAGGTGCCCAGGTAGACTGCAGAGAGGGACAATCTTCAATTAAGATAAGGGAAAAACCTGAAAAACTTGTCAAGGGGGGCAGGGATTTCATTGTTCTCATAGGAAGAAGATTGTCCCCTTCTGTTATCTGTCTGGTCTATGGACTGGATTCCACATCTGAGAAGAGATGGCTTACACTAGGTAAAAGGGGCGGGAGGGGAAACTTTGCTTGTGAATATCTCTTAAACCATAAAGGTTTGAGAGATAAGACTTATATCATTCTTCATGTTTTTTTAATGCCTACAAAATAAAATAAAGATAAAACGAAAAATTACTATCCCTTTAAAGGATAAAAAGGCACTGCTTTGGAGACCTCTCCAGTACAGGGGTATACAAAATGACAAATTGGAAAATCTGTATTTATATTAGACATCGTAACAATATATAAACTGTTCAATAAACTGACCAAATTAGTATGTAAACTGGACATTACAACAATATATGAACTGGCAAATAAACTAGCAAAATGAGCATATCAACTGGCACCATAATCCAGGATCTGGTGTCTAGTACAAAAGGTTTGGGCTTGAGCTGGTCACACAATTTGTCTCAGTGTGCATTGCTGGCATAGTTGATTCACCCCTCCCAATTAGGACTTCTAACTGACTATGATACCTAATGGGAAATCTGGCCCTAAGTGTATGCTTTATTTTTTTGTAAGAAGCCGCAGAGAATAATTTTCCACTTAAGCAAGTGTAATGTGTTTTTCATAAAAGTGCTAGGCAATTACACGTGCCTTTATTAGTGGAAAGATAATATCAAGTTTTAACCCCTTAAGGACCGGCGGTCCTGGGACATTTTCACCCCATAATGACCGCATAGGAGCACTTGGACACGCCGGTACATGTGACCTGTCGCGTGTATCGGCGAGTCATTATGGGGCCTGATAGAGATCGCTCCGATCTTGGAGCGGTCAATTTCAGGCCCTATTTTCACTTGTTTCCATAAAATACAAACTCAGGGATAAACTTAATAGCAACTCTTATATTTAACTCTTTTCATCTCTTCAGTCACCTCACTAACTGTCTGTTTTCAACTGTCACTCCTCCACTTCCTGCTTCCTGCCCTTTCTCCTTAAAGGGAGAGAGATGTTTTGCTGTATGTTACAGAGGGCAAGCCACAAACACCACTTTCTATTTGTTCCCTCAGCATATTGCTACGTTGCCTCAACTGAAAAGCCACCGTGTATTATATTGCTATGTTACCTCAACTTAACCCTTTGAGTGCCAGAGGGGTACGCAACACATTGCAAAACAATGCGTTGCTTACCCCTCTGGCATTCAAAGGGTTAAGTAAGGAGGAGTTACTGCTCCCATTGGGTGACTCAATGGGGGAGTGATTTAAATCATGCAGAGAGTTGGCCTGCCCCCACTATCCAGCCCGCCCACCACTATCCAAGTAACTGAAAAAACAAAATGGTTGCCACTCGCTCCTACACCACAGACACAAACACATCAGACAAAAAACACACACACACTCAATCACACACACACACTCTCTCACTCACACTCTCTTACTCACACATGCACTCACACACTCACTCTCAATCACATACTCTCACTCACACTCAATCACACTCAGACTCTCACACTCACTCTCATACACCCTCTCACTCACACACTCACTCACACTCTTACTCAATCATACACTCTCACACAATTACTCACATGCAATCACTCACTCTCGCACACACACGCACTCACTCACACCCTGGGAGCCAGCATGATCCACCTTCTACCATAGAATGTGCAGTTACCACATGCATTTCAACTACATGAATGAATGGCACTCACTCACACACCGTGAGCCAGCAGGATCCACCTTCCACCATAGTATGTGCAATTACCACATGCATTTCAACTATATGAATGAATACCACAGTGGAGGCATAAGTACAAACACAAACTCATTACAATGGCACATAAGTGACCCCCTTATGACTCACTTCTGTGTGTGCATGTGTGTCTCTGTGTGTGCCTGTGTGTTCCTCACTGTATGTGTTGCATGTCTGTATCACACTCTATGTGTCTGCATGTTGTGCATTGCATGTATGTGTGTGTGACTGTGTTGCTCTTTATGCATCTCTGTGCATGCGTGTGCATTTGCGTTTGTATCTCTGTTTGTGTTTGTCTTGCATCCGTGTGTGTGTGCATTAATTCCCTATATATCCTGACGGGCAGCGCCGTCCCACATTGCTAGTATATATATATATATATATATATATATATATATATATATATATATACATACACACACATACCTCAAGGTATCCATCAATGATCATGGCGAAAGCTACTCTTCTCTCGGTTTGATGAATCCCAACCTTGATGTGATGTCTCCAACACTAACTACACTGAAATGTGTTGGAAGCCGCACAAGGAGCCAAGAGGTTAATTTTTGATAAGATTTTTTTTGCTACAAAGCATTAAAACAAACCATAGAATTGACTACAAAAACAAATTTACTTTGTAAAACATTTGTTTTATTAAAGCATTAAGAGTCATCTATAACTTATTGCCTCGATAAATATAAAAACGTTATCTAGTCCCAGAGTATAAAACAATGAGATAATTAAAATAAAATCTTAGGTCCCTGTTCAGGAAAGAGAAGCCATTCTGGGGCAACCCACCTGCACCACAGTGATCAGACAAACATACCCGCTGAATGCTGGAGAGGCCTCCATGCCTTGTGAAGCAACATGCTGGAGGTGTCACTGGCATTTAACTGGTTAAAACCCCCATTTACAATCAAGGGGAATTTTGGGAACTTTAAAGGGATAGTAAACCTTGAAAATAAGTTTATTTTATATTTTAGCCCTTAAAAAAACCATAAAAAATGATATAAGTCTTATCTTCCAAACCTTTATGGTTTGGTAGATATTCAGAAGTAAAATAAAGTAAACTTCCCTTTTCCTGGCTGTTTCAGCCAAGTCTGCCATCTAGTGGACAGATTTGGAATTCAGTCCACAGATCAACCGGCAGTTCTTTAGCAAAGAACTACTTAATTGGAACTGTGTACAAAGTGTGCCTGGCTTGCAAGCTCACTTTGTAGACCATTTCAATTAAGAAATGATTTTTAAAGATTGTGATCTTGGCACTTCTGGAGAGCCGCAGCCGGTCCCAGGATCGGATTCCAAATAGCTAGAACTGTGTTACTCAGGGGGAAACTTTGCTTCTGAATATGTCCCAAACCTTTAGGGATATAAGAGTTTATATCATTTTTCATGTTTTTTTAAGGGCTACAATATAAAATAAACTTATTTTCAAGGTTTACTATCCCTTTAATTTCCCCCGCTGTGATGCATTTGGCTCGCTCCTGTGTTACGGCCCTTTGGGTCATTTTCAGCAAGAAAAAGACCAGTTCTGGAGCAAAGCAATGGAACTACAGGGCAAATATAAATATCCCCCAAAAAGTCCCATTGACTTAAAAAGGGATTTTAACCCCGTGAATGCTAGAGAGGTCTCCAATGGATTGTTTTGCAACGTGTCGAAGGTCTCTCTAGCCTTCAAGGGGTTAAAACCTCATTTAAGCCTTTGAGTGTCAGAGCGCTTTGCAACGTATTGCTGCATACCCCTCTGGCACTCAAAGGCTTAAATGGAGTTTTAACCCCTTGAATTGCAAAGCAATTAGTTGCATACACCTCTGGCACTCAAAGGGTTGCATCAATTAGGAGTTTTATTCGTTCTCTCACGGTACAGGGTTGCCTGCATTACAATTGCTCCTCATTACCTGTGTGAACGAGGCCCTTAGTGTTGGCGTGACGCGGTGTGTTCTCCCATAATGCTACATCTTCTCGGTAACTCCTATATTTACATTTCGTCTTTGCAGTTTATATATATATATATAGTATATAGAGTCAACCTATACAGAGTTGCAGCTTCATAGATAGAAAAATAGACATATCTTATAATAACAGAGATAGGAGACGCTGAGAAGCCTTTCTGGAGCGAGAGATTACTAGATGTGATTTCCAGATCTGGATTTTGAGGATACCTGTAAACGCCAGGGTCTCAGTAACCACCTGACTGTCACCATTTAGTACATATTGCATCATTGACAGCTGCCACGCTGGGCGGTTTTTAGCACAGCCGCCGTCAGTGGAAAATCATTACATTTGTAAACAGACCCTGTTTATGTATCATCTGCAAACTGAGAGTTTATGGCTTTTTTTGCCTGTAGTGTATGCGATTAGGGCCATAGGTGTAAAAAATTGTTACATTCTGGGGCAAACCGGCTATCCCATACGAGAAAATAAACATGCCCATTGAGTTAAATGGGCCTTTAAAATCCCTTAAAGAGCAGTTTTATATCGTAGGTGTTTTCATGCTGAGGAAGACAAGCGTACTCACGCTGTCTGAAGATGCTTCGTAAAAGTCATTACAGGTCAAACAGTCATCTTTTTAAATTGCACCATTATCCACAGATGGCCATAACTGGGAACACTCTAGAATCTTCCACAGAGACTCAGGCTTAATTACTGGGTCTATGGGGACAGAGGCCAATTCGCCAGCTCGCAGAGTTCCTGTTAACACCGCCCACTTCCCAGCCCAGTCCTGCCCACTCCTGTGACTGTTCTACCCACGACCTTGCTCATTTCAGGGCAAACCTAGACTCTCCCTCTCCTAATCCCACCCACATTATGATACAAATCAAATAATTTGGACACTCCCAGCCCCTTCCCAACTTCATACTTGGGGGGGGGAGGTGTTAAAGTTGCCAGGTAAGCAAATGCTTCGCAGTACAGGATGGGACAGCACTCTGTAGTCCAAACACTGACAATAGGTGGCTCTGTAAACGTCAAAAACTTTATTGTGTATCTATCATAAAATCATAAGGATGGCATCGTTAAGCAGAGGTAGGATAGATGTTTCCAGCTCTCATATGAGACATCTATACACAGTCTAACGCGTTTCACGCTCCTCTAGCTCTTACTCATAGACAAGACAAAACATACAATGTAACAACCTTAGAAAAGCTTAAGATCAACATTAATTGAAAAGGTCCGTGGTGGCTTGACGTCACTGTATTCAGCTAATCTACGGAAAACCCATCCAAGTCTTGGTCAGATTAATCCTAGCCTGGTTCAAAACGGCCACACATAAGAATACCATTCAATATACATCAACACTGATAATGATACTTACATACTTATATTTTTAATTACATCTTACAAAATATACAATTAAAATGTGATTAAAAACAATACAAGCAAAAATGTGACAATATAAATAGACTGAAAAGATAAATATTTTGTGTGCAGTATGAACTACTAACCCACATATTGTAAGATATATTTTTTATTACAAGTATATTGCATCGTGATTGGTCTTGATATATATTTAATGGTATTCTGTTGTGTTGCCGTTTTGAACCAGGCTAGGATTAATGTGACCAAGACTTGGATGGGTTTTCCTTGGATTAGTTGAATACAACGATGCCAAGCCACCACGGACCTTTTCAGTTTATGTTGATTTTAAGCTTTGATAAGGTTTTTACATTGTATGTTTTGTCTTGTCTATGAGTAAGCACTGGAGGAGCGTGAAACGCGTTAGATTATGTATAGAGGTCTCATATAAGAGCTGGTAACATCTATCCTACCTCTGCTTAACAATGCCATCCTTATGATTTTGAGTTTATGTTGATTTTAAGCTTTGAAAAGGTTTTTACATTGTATGTTTTAGCTTGTCTATGAGTAAGCACTAGAAGAGCGTGAAACGCATTAGATTGTGTATAGAGGTCTCATATAAGAGCTGATAACATCTATCCTACCTCTCCTTAACGATGCCATCCTTATGATTTTATGATATTTTCACAATAAAGTTTTTGACTTTTACTGAGCCGCCTATTGTCAGTGTTTGGACTACAAAGTGCTGTCCCATCCTTTACTGCAGTCTATGCTCCTCGGGTGTGGAAAGCCTGTCAGGAATGGAGCACCTGTGCACACACGATATTCTCTGGAGAGTCCTTGAACTTTGATATATTATATAGATGTGTTGGGAGATTATCTTTGCGTGGTAGCACCCTATTCCACTAAGCAAATGCTTTCCATTACATTTTATGAGAGGAGGACCTCGGGCCACAGTTCTTCATAGAGTGTGAAAGTAACAACTTCACCACTTCATGAGGTTGATATGTAATAACTCTGAATAAGGCATCCCCGACCAGTAGGCGTCCCCTTGTTTTACACAGCAGGAAAAGCCTTATAATAATCAAACGTTTGTACTCCTTTAAATAAGGGAGCTCACCAATGCATTGAAAAGCATTCAAAGGATTAAAATCCTCAATTAGATCACAGTTTTTCCCATATGGAGTAGTTTGTTTGCCCCAGAATTGCATCACAGGAGCAGCCAACATGTGCCTCCAGTTAAAGGACTACAACTTACATATTCTTCATGGGATCTGTAGTCCAACAACAGCTGGAAGATCGCCTGAGTATAAGCATTGTAGTCCAGTTACAGGTGAGAAGCCACATGTTGTCTACCCACTACCGTAAGGTATCTACGGCCAGAGGAAACAGACAGTGCACAGGACACAACTGTAAAGTGACCATAGTGGTATGTGACCTTTGGGTCATCTCAGTGAATGTTACAACAGAAACAATGGCACAAAGCACAGGGCAGATCAGGCACTTCACCCCCATGCCAAGGGAGAGGATGGCACTTGTTTATAGAAGAGCTTTCACGGACTGTTCTGAAGGTCAGTAAACCACTTCATTTTGCATCTTCAGTATCCGATGTAAAGAAAAATGGACATCTTCATCCATGAAGCCCTGTAACAGGAGAACAGAAGTTTATATACTCACACTAGATTGTTAGCTCCTTGGGACAGGACTGACCATTATACCACTAGATTGTAATCTCCTTGGGACAGGTCTGACCATTATACCACTAGACTGTAATCTACTTGGGGCAGGTCTGACCATTATACCACTAGACTGTAATCTCCTTGGGACAGGTCTGATCATTATACCACTAGACTGTAATCTCCTTGGGACAGGTCTGACCATTATACCACTAGATTGTAATCTCCTTGGGACAGGTCTGATCATTATATCACTAGACTGTAATCTCCTTGGGACAGGTCTGACCATTATACCACTAGATTGTAATCTCCTTGGGACAGGTCTGACCATTATATCACTAGACTGTAATCTCCTTGGGACAGGTCTGACCATTATACCACTAGACTGTAATCTCCTTGGGACAGGACTGACCATTATACCACTAGACTGTAATCTCCTTGGGACAGGTCTGACCATTATACCACTAGACTGTAATCTCCTTGGGGCAGGTCTGACCATTATACAGCTAGATTGTAATCTCCTTGGGGCAGGTCTGACCATTATATCACTAGACTGTAATCTCCTTGGGACAGGTCTGACCATTATACCACTAGACTGTAATCTCCTTGGGACAGGACTGACCATTATATCACTAGACTGTAATCTCCTTGGTACAGGTCTGACCATTATACCACTAGACTGTAATCTCCTTGGGACAGGTCTGACCATTATACAGCTAGATTGTAATCTCCTTGGGGCAGGACTGACCATTATACCACTAGATTGTAATCTCCTTGGGACAGGTCTGACCATTATACCACTAGATTGTAATCTCCTTGGGGCAGGTCTGACCATTATACCACTAGACTAATCTCCTTGGGACAGGTCTGACCATTATACAGCTAGATTGTAATCTCCTTGGTACAGGTCTGACCATTTTACCACTAGACTGTAATCTCCTTGGGACAGGTCTGACCATTATACAGCTAGATTGTAATCTCCTTGGGGCAGGACTGACCATTATACCACTAGATTGTAATCTCCTTGGGGCAGGACTGACCATTATACCACTAGATTGTAATCTCCTTGGGACAGGTCTGACCATTATACCACTAGACTGTAATCTCCTTGGGACAGGTCTGACCATTCCATTATACCACTAGACTGTAATCTCCTTGGGACAGGTCTGACCATTATACAGCTAGATTGTAATCTCCTAGGGGCAGGTCTGACCATTATACCACTAGATTGTAATCTCCTTGGGGCAGATCTGACCATTATACCACTAGACTGTAATCTCCTTGGGGCAGGTCTGACCATTATACCACTAGATTGTAATCTCCTTGGGGCAGGTCTGACCATTATACCACTAGATTGTAATCTCCTTGGGACAGGTCTGACCATTATACCACTAGACAGTAATCTCCTTGGGGCAGGTCTGACCATTATACCACTAGATTGTAATCTCCTTGGGGCAGGTCTGACCATTATACCACTAGACTGTAATCTCCTTGGGACAGGTCTGTCCATTATACCACTAGACTGTAATCTCCTTGGGGCAGGTCTGACCATTATACCACTAGATTGTAATCTCCTTGGGGCAGGTCTGACCATTATACCACTAGACTGTAATCTCCTTGGGACAGGTCTGTCCATTATACCACTAGATTGTAATCTCCTTGGGACAGGTCTGACCATTATATCACTAGAGTAAATGTAACCACTGTAGAGCTTAAAACTGAACTGGTTCTACGCAAATTATGTCAGAGCTAGGCGACTGAAAACACAGAGTTTACCATTGAAATGGGGCTACAATAGTAATACCAACCACAGAGCTTACAACTTAAATTGTGCTACATAATTTCCCACATACTTTATCTACCCCCTAGCCTGGTTCCTCTGGTAGTCACAACCCGCCACATACATTCTCTGCCCACCACCCTTGTTCCACTGTCCTAGTGGAACCCAACTGGGTGGCAGACAATGCATCAGGGGACTGTGACTACCAGTGGAACCAGGATGGGGGGGGGGCAGACAGACAATGTATGAGGGGACTGCGAATACCAGTGCCACTAATAATCACAGTTACCATATACGTGTCTGCCTGCCCCCACACATTTAGGAGTGGAGGAGAGCACCCTTGCTGCTCTATTATCAGCTCTGTTTCCTGTAGTGTGAGGTGCGTCATGGTGAAGGAGCAGTTCCTGGGCTCCCGCTTACCCCACTTGTGGGTTGTGTTGAGGTGACCTCAGTTCAACTCGGAAGCTGCTCTTTCACACTACAGGAACAGTGCAGACAATGGAGTCACACATGGTCTCAAATTTTCCTCTCCTTCCAGAGACTGTAAGGGGTCCGAGCAGGCTCCTCACATTTCCACGTACCCTAGGCACTTGCCTAGGTTGCCTTGTAGAAAATCTGGCTCTGCCTTAAAAGGGTTAATACATACAATCATTATCAGTGATCTTCCTTTTCGGTCTCCTTCTGCAGGTCAGAATTCTCTTCCATTAGATAGGAAAGGTCATCTCCCTTCACCCAGAGTAATATGTACAAATAAAGGGGCGCAATTTCTGGGTGCAAACTACATCAAAGGGAACAAATAAAAATCTCCATTGAGATACATATATATATATATATATATATATATATGCCTCTTAACCACTTGAATGCTAGTTGTCTTCAAAGCAATGCTCTGCAATGTGTTAGAGAGCTCTCTAGCATTCAAGGGATTACAAGTCCCATTTAGGAATGTGTATTTGATCCCTGTGGTGTACCTGGTTTACACCACATAGCTCTGCTTTGTCATCCGTGGATCTGTACTGAAGCCTTTATCCCACCACGTGATCAAACAAGGTCCATGTTCTTACCTGAGCTGCATTCAGCAGGTGAGTCCTGTAGATGTTAATCACTTCTTGATGCTGTTTGTTGGAATCCTGTACAAAAAGAGAGAAGACTGAGTGGTACCTAATGTAAAGACACAGATCACTACACAAAAAGAGAGAAGACTGAGCGGTACCTAACGTAAAGACACTGATCACTGCAATACAAAGTTCTACACCACAAATGGCGGGATTCTGTAACAGTGGTGATTTTCTAAAAAGAAATCCTATTGGTTGCATGAAATGGTGTAGTGCCCAGCTGGTCTTGTACAATGGCAGGTAACATATATACAATCCCTGATAAAAGGTATCGTGTCAACACCAAAAGGTACAGGGTCACTAATCTGGATGAAAATCAGCTCTGGCCTGCGGGACTGTCTGCGGACTGGATGGAGCATCTGGAGAGCCAAAATAGGAGTCGATACCAAGGAAATCTTCATGACAACAGTCTACTGCCTCAAACAGTGCCCACTCTGTAGACCGTCGTCATGAAGATTTCCTTGGTATCCTCTCCCATTTTGGCTCTCCAGACGCTCCGTCTAGTCCGCAGACCAGAATCCAAGTCCAACAGCTTGGTGACTTAGCTAAAAGGGGCGGAAGAGGTAAATTTTAGATCACGATTACTCTTAAACTATGAAAGTTATGGCAAAAATACATGTTTTGGTTTATTTGATTTGATTTATTAAATACATACAATATTATAGCCTAAAAAATGAAGAATTACTCTTTCTTTAAAAATTAATTTCTAAAGAATATAAAAAAAGCAATTGTGGTTTATTTACATTTTAAAGGGATAGTAATATCTATTTAAAAGCAGTTTGCAGAGTTTTTTTTTATATTAAAAGTAACAGATTGCGCTATTGTAATAGCTTACTTATGTGTAGTTCAAAAGTTATTAAGCGATAAAGATCCCCGCCCCTCCCCTTCTGGCAGCTTCCCACTAAATCTGAAATCTGGTCTTGGTGCCAGACGGCTGCAGCCAGGGACAAATTTCAGTGAGTATAAGAAAATCCTGCGCCCCTTGACAAGGCTGCATCTTCTACGTGACGTGGTAAGAAGGGGCGGGAGAGGGATCTTTATTGCTTCATTCAGATCAAGCCAACTTTAATACAGGTGATAGTTCCCCTTTAATTCACACATTTATCAGGAGTTCCTTCCTGTGCTGTGTATGGAGTCAGTGAGCCTTAGGCCTCTTTCACACAGATGACAGAACCATAGCAGCCTCCAGAAGACATCTCTGCCACACGTGTTCTCTCATTCGCATTCTCTTGCATTCTGATGCCAATCCGGGACACGGGTGGTGGTGGGGGGGGGAGTGCCTGCAGGCCTGCCCATGTCGGCTCCATCCAATATTACTGGCTGGCTCGAACACGGGTTCACCATTGACATGCCTCCATGCCTGGGAACTCTTCAGATCTGTCCCGGAGACTCAGTTTTTTACAATTAAAGGGAGAGTAATATTTCTTTTTATCTTTATTTTATTTTGTAGGCATTAAAAAAACATGAAGAAAGATATAAGTCTTATCTCTCAAACCTTTGAGAGATATTCACAAGCAAAGTTTCCCTTCCCGCCCCTTTTACCTAGTGTAAGCCATCTCTTTTCAGATGTGGAATACGGTCCATAGACCAGACAGATAACAGAAGGGGACAATCTTCTTCCTATGAGAACAATGAAAGCCCTGCCCCCCTTGACAAGTTTTTCAGCTTTTTCCCTTATCTTAATTGAAGATTGTCCCTCTCTGCAGTCTACCTGGGCACCTCCCTTCTGATCTGGTTGAACGGGGGTGGGGGGATACTTTGCTTGTGAATATCTCTTAAACCATAAAGGTTTGAGACATAAGACTTACATCGTTCTTCATGTTTTTTAATGCCTACAAAATAAAATAAAGATAAAACGAAGTATTACTATCCCTTTAATTACTGGGTCTTCGGGGACAGAGGCTGATTCTCCAGCAGTGGTGATTTCCTTCTGGAACTCTGCCCACGTCTCCTGCTTCTCACCCTCTTCCTCCCACTTCACCTCCTTCCCACATTATTCAGCCCACTTCCCACCCAATTAGGACAAGGATGGTAATCACTGCCCGCCCGATTAAGCTCCACCCACTTCTTGATCCAGATCTCATCATTTACATCCCCCCTGGTCAGCAGCACATAAGCCCTCTCTGGGGATTAACAGGGAGGAAGTTCCTAGGTATGCATATCGTCCAGCATTTCAAATGCCCAAAGAGGGACAATTGTTTTCAGTGGTGTTGCTGAGGATATGTCTGATGTGCTGGGTATTACAGAGAACTTTTAGATTATTACATTACCTATTGCAACCTCTTTTTGTAGCTGAATAAGTAATTTAGAGCAAGACTACATTATTTTATTTACAGAGGCTAAATTATATACAATATACTGGAGTTTACTCAAACATTAATGTGAGTTTTATTGCTGTGGAGCAGGGTGATACACTTCTATACACACCACACAGTCTGATCTCCTAAACACAGGGACACCAGGGTGATACACTTATATACACATCACACAGTCTGATCGCCTAAACACAGAGACACCAGGGTGATACACTTCTATACACACCACACAGTCTGATCTCCTAAACACAGGGACACCAGGGTGATACACTTATATACGCACCACACAGTCTGATCTCCTAAACACAGGGACACCAGGGTGATACACTTATACACACACCACACAGTCTGATCTCCTAAACACAGGGACACCAGGGTGATACACTTCTATACACACCACACAGTCTGATCTCCTAAACACAGGGACACCGGGGTGATACACTTATATACACACCACACAGTCTGATCTCCTAAACACAGGGACACCAAGGTGATACACTTATATATACACCACACAGTCTGATCTCCTAAACACAGGGACACCGGGGTGATACACTTATATACACACCACACAGTCTGATCTCCTACACACAGGGACACCGTGGTTATACACTTATATACACACCACACAGTCTGATCTCCTAAACACAGGGACACCAGGGTGATACACTTATATACACACCACACAGTCTGATCTCCTAAACACAGGGACACCGGGGTGATACACTTATATACACACCACACAGTCTGATCTCCTAAACACAGGTACACCAGGGTGATACACTTATATACACACCACACAGTCTGATCTCCTAAACACAGGGACACCAGGGGGATACACTTATATACACACCACACAGTCTGATCTCCTAAACACAGGGACACCAGGGTGATACACTTATATACACACCACACAGTCTGATCTCCTAAACACAGGGACACCGGGGTGATACACTTATATACACACCACACAGTCTGATCTCCTAAACACAGGGACACCAGGGTGATACACTTATATACACACCACACAGTCTGATCTCCTAAACACAGGGACACCACGGGGATACACTTATATACACACCACACAGTCTGATCTCCTAAACACAGGGACACCAGGGTGGGGAAAGAGGGACACTTGGGAGGTATGGAACCCCAATGTCTCCTAAAGAGGGACACCTGGGAGGTATGGACCCCTAATATCTCCTAAAGAGGGACACAGGAGGGATGTATTCATTGGAGGTTGTGACGAGTATCAGAACATTCACCACTGCTGGTGTGAAAGATCTTCTGGCAGCACCACAGGCCTCTGCACAGACCTTCCTTACCACATCTGCACTGCAGTCCTTAGAGGGAGCAGTAAAGTGGCAGTGGACTTTGGTGCATTTAGTGAGACTAAAGTCACCTGTGTGAACAGCACCATAGACCAGCACTGACCTATCACAAGAGGCAAAATACTCAACACAGAATCGCCTATGTGAATTGGTTCATATGCACAAAGGAAAAAGGAGCAGTTATGGTGCAAGCTGACAGTACCATAGTGAACAAACATAAATGCGTTACAGAATCCTTCAGCATTCCAAGGGTAAATAGCCCCAGCTA
Source organism: Rhinophrynus dorsalis (assembly GCA_037306005.1). Taxonomy (NCBI): domain Eukaryota; kingdom Metazoa; phylum Chordata; class Amphibia; order Anura; family Rhinophrynidae; genus Rhinophrynus; species Rhinophrynus dorsalis. The sequence continues at coordinate 4,950,878 of CM074728.1, forward strand.
ATTGAATGGCAAGTTTTACAAGTTCCCTCTGGGGCATCTGTTTTGTCCCAGCTCTTAATAAGCACTGGATTACATCAGAGTTTACAATGATTTTATCAACTACAATATTATATATATCAGGGCTCAAAATTTCCACTCGCCACTAGCCAATGGCGAGTAGAAATTCAGCCCTGGTGGGTATGTTATGGATTGCAGTGGAGAGTAACTTTTCAGGTCTGGCTACTAGCAAAGAACTTCATATTTTAAGCCCTGATATATATATCATCTAGTATGGTCTTTTCATCCGAAGGAGCTTTCCGTCTCATTTTTAAAGGAGACGTTTAACAACAGTGCCACCCTGTGTACAGACTGAGCATTACACTAAAACTCTCTAAAGAAAGCAATTACGGTATCTCCATTGTGCTGTGATGGTCTGAACTGTAATAACACTTGAATTAAGCATTAACCACAGAAAGAAAAGAACTCCGACTGTGGATGAGATTACAATCCCCTGGGAATAGATATTCAGATCTCTCCAGGGCTGGACATTCATCTCTGTTGTGGATGTCTTCACATCTATTCTGTCTAGTGGCTACCAGTTTAACACTATGGGTACAGGCCGCTGCCCCTGGTCAGGTTCATGGCCCTTACCTTGAGCTGAAGGGTCAGGGCCTCGTTTTTTCTCTGCTGCTCTTCAATCTCCTTTGCCAAAGACTCTAATTCTTTCCTCAGTTCCTCCACCTAACAGGACAGATTTCAGAGCAAAATATTAGGAACGTGAAAGTTATAGTAGTAACGAGCATTAAAAAGAAACGTGTTGCCCCCAGTGTCATCTCTCACCCTTATGGTTTCAGAGATGATAGCGCTCAAAGTTCCCCCCTCCCTCCCCCTTCCCTGACTGATCGCTGACTGCAGGGGAAGCTGTCGTACGACAGTCTGTGCATCAGGCGGCTCTGCAGCACAGCCGAGATCGCGTTTACAAAAAAGAATTATTTCACTGTAATGGTCTTCCACATGTGCTTGGTTTGTGCTTGGTTTGTAAGCACATGTAGAAGACCGTTTTAGTGAAAGATTTCTTTTATTAATGCGATCTCGGCAATGCTGCAGAGCCTCCTGGTGCAAGTAATACTGGATATCCCTGCAGTCATCGTTCAGTGCGGGAGGGAGGAACTTTGAGCGCTATCATCTCTCAGACCATAAGGGTCTGAGAGATGACACCGGGGGCAATACGTTTCTTTTTAACAAACCTACAATATGGGGATTAGTAATTTGCAAGTATTACTATCCCTTTAAAGTGTTTAAGAGGTGGTAGTTCCATTTTAACTGCGTTCAACACAGGAATTCAGTAGAGTTAAAGCAGCTGCATTTGGCCGCATTCACGATTAGCAAAATCTCCAGAGAGAAAGGTCTCATAGCCTGAAATACTCCATAATTTTTTGAGATTAGTGGTGTTTATTATTATCATAAGTGTGAATGAGCCCTAAGAGCCTGCATAAGATGCGGTATACAACGCATTGCTTTGAATTATTTCACAATGCATTGGATACTTCTCTGGCACTCAGAGGGTTAATTACAATACCCTCTCAATCTAAATAACTTAAAAGCTAGTCTTCGGACTCAAAAATGGTTAATTACAACATACAGGTGAAATTGAAAGCTTTTCAAAATCGCGATGTTGTTTTTAGGTGACAGGTTATGGAAGGCGGTATTGTTAATCCGGACGCAGGAAGTATGTCGTGGGCTGTGTCATCTGTAATCAAGCACAGACAGGGAGCGCACTGCCGGATTACATAGGAAGCCAATATTGACACAGCTTGCAATGGGAACACATAAATGCAAATCATCGGACGTTCTCAAATACTGTACGAGACAGTGTTTATGTACATTGGGTGGAAACGTCCAAAAGTTACATCTCAAATCAGATTATCTGTAGTATGGCGAGAGGCGCTGGGACCCCAACACTGTATACCGTCTAAAAAGAGAGAGGTATACCTATAGGAATAAGTGACTTAAATTATTTGGCACTAGAAGGGTTAATTCTTCAAGGACCAGAGGCCAGAGAAATGCTTTGCACACTCCTGTGGTCATTAACCGCTTAAGGTGTCCTTGCCTGAAGGATCAGTGACGGCCCTAAATGTCACGTATTTCATGCTCACACCGCTCCTGCGTGATCGTTGTGAGCAGTAGCGGGGTCTGAAATTGACTGCTTCAAGACCGGAGCGGTCACTATCAGTCATGATCAGTCATTAAGCTGGCACACTGACTAACTTCAAAGTCATCCTTAAAGGGATAGTAATACTTAAGTGATCTTGGCTCTGCTGCAGAGCCGACTGATGATCGCAAGACCGGATTTCCCTGAGTCAGCTAGAACGCTGACTTCGGGGAAGGGGGATGGAGAGAGCAACTTTAGGAGCGATTATCTCTCAAACCATAAAGGTCTGAGAGATGACACTGGGGGCAATACATTTATTTTTAATGTGTCTTTAATTTAGGGATTAGTAATAATTAAGTATTACTATCCCTTTAAAGGGGATGTATCACCCCTATACAAGTTAGCCTGTATAGTTTCACTATATAGTGAATATGTGTAAACGTTTACTAATTTTTTTTTTATTTTTTTTTTTAAAGCTCTAGTTCATCGAAATGTAAGTAATACATGCTGCTCTGCACAGCAGTCTATCACTCTGCCTCTGCTCCGCTCCCACTAGCCAGACTCCTCCAATGACGGAGCGCTCTCATTGGCTAGATCTCGATCTTACAGGCAGAAAGTCTCCGTCATCGGAGGATGCTGGATAGAGGGAGGGTAGCGGTGGAGGAGTGATAGACTGCGGTTACAGAGCAGGTCTATGCAGAAATAGGTGCAGGACAGCATTTATTACTTAAATTTCGACGAACTAGAGCTATATAAAAAAAAAATTAATAAATGTTTACACACATTCACTGTATAATGAAACTATACAGGCTATCTTGTACAGGAGTGATACATCCCCTTTAAGGAGAGTCCACTCCATGGACCGCTGCTCATTAAAGGGATAGTAATGTTTCATAATAAAAGCAGCTCTAATTAATCATCATAGTATTTGAACTTTGGAGAGTGTTATTTCAATTCTGTCAGAGTTGTAGTACAAGAGTAATTCAATGACAAAGTATCCCCCTCCCGCCCCTTTTACTGATGTAACACTGCTCAGACAGATCAGAAGGGAGGTGTCCAGGTAGACTGCAGAGAGGGACAATCTTCAATTAAGATAAGGGAAAAACCTGAAAAACTTGTCAAGGGGGGCAGGGCTTTCATTGTTCCCATAGGAAGAAGATTGTCCCCTTCTGTTATCTGTCTTGTCTATGGACTGCATTCCACATCTGAGAAGAGATGGCTTACACTAGGTAAAAGGGGCAGGAGGGGAAACTTTGCTTGTGAATATCTCTCAAACCATAAAGGTCTGAGAGATAAGACTTATATCATTCTTCATGTTTTTTTAGTGTCTACAAAATAAAATAAAGATAAAACGAAGTATTACTATCCCTTTAAAGAAAAAAACCCTGCGATCTAGAAAACATTACACTACACTAATAACAGGAGATGGGGCTTGTTAAAGGTGAAAGTTCGCCTTTAATGTAAATGGGACTTAACTTCTTGAACGTTAGACAGGACCCCCAACGTAGTGCCAAGCAAATCACTGGAGACTTCTAGTATTCAAGGGGGTGAAAGATCCATTTAAAGGTACACTCCCAGCCCTAAAGTATTAAAGTATACATGGTGATTACTATGATTACTACGCCTGTGTGACACGGCTGCGGGTTTATATTTACATAGTTATGTCATGTTTTGTTCCAGTGTTTCCTGGAGATGGGGACAGTGAGGCAATGCATTGGTGACTTCTCCAGCATTCAGTGGGTTAAAAGAAAAGTAACAATGTGCAAAAAATATATATTATATTGATTATCCTCCCGAGTAAAACAAGGGCACTCACAGTGCTGAGAGCTGTTTTATTCAAGAGTTATTGAAGCTCAAACTTGAATTTTTTTCAGGTGCAGTATAACAGTGGCCTGAAATGTTACAGTGGCGTTGTTGTTACACCGTCCTATGGACAGCTCTGGTCAGTTGACCATAAACCTCTAAAGGATGGTGTAGCAACAGCACCACTGTAACATTTCAGGTCACTGTGATATTGAAGAAAATCACGTGAAGCAGGCCCCAAAATCCCCTTTAACCCCTTAACGACCAGCCGATCGGCGCGGTGCGGTCACTGAACGACCACGGAGCATTTTTTTTTTACTTTCCTGTTCCGGACTCCCCGAACGGCGTGCAGCCGTGGGGGGAGCACGGAATTCCATGACGGTCGTAGTACGTCATGGGCCGTTAACTCAGATCGACCCATGACGTACTATGACCGTCAAGGGTCGTTAAGGGGTTAACCTGACTGATTTATAAAAGTCCACACTAGCCGCTGTAATCCAAAATCTGTTAGCGGACAGGTAAAATAAAAATAGACTATACAATACATGGAGAGCGCTAGTGGATTTTAAAAAATAAAATACAAAAACATTTATTGAAATTTGTATAATTATATATATATTAAAAAAAACTTTTTTTTTTTAATATATATATATATATATTCATATTTTTTAGAGGTGGACTCGTTATAGTTGATTTTATATCATACACGTTATATTCCTGTATTTTTTATTGCTTGTATGTAACATATATTGACATCCTTGTCTTTATACAAATTTCAGTAAATGTTTCTGTATTTTTTAGACTCCACTAGCTCTCCCCTTGTATTGTTTACACTGTGATATTGAACCTGAAAAAAATCAAGTTTAAGCTGCAATAAGTTTTGAATAAAACACATCTCGGTAACTGGTGTATTCAGGAGAATAAAGTCTACAATACATATCATTTTCACATATTAAGTGTTACTATCCCTTTAAAGCCCTATTTAAATCAAGAGCGATGACTGTTTTGTCCCCTTATACTGGTTTGTCCCCAAAATTTCCACTTTTGTTTTTATGCATATGTCCCTTAGAGGGCCGATTAATGCATTGTATTCTACACTGGCACTCAGACGGTTAACTCTTGTACAGAAATTCTAAGCAACACCAACTGCACCATAGAGAACATACAAATTTCCGCAAATTCCCAGTGACTAACATTAAATTTTTAACCCCTTGAATGCTAGAGATGTCGCCAAAGCATTGCGAAGCAATGTGCTGGAGATCTGTCTATCATTTCAGGGGTTAAAATCTCTGTTTAAAGGAGCAGTAAACTTTTTTTATGAAAACATATATAATGTAGGGCTTCTCCTGCTGAGTAAAATATGTGTACTACCAATGCTGAGAGAGGCATATTTCCAGAGTCATTACAGTTTAAACCCCTGTTTTTTTACATTAGCAATGCCCTCTAGTAGTCAACTTTCAATTAGTAATTCTGTTACATTGTAATGGAGAGGAAAGTCAGTGACATACAGTTCTCTATAGAATATGATAGAAACTGCTGAGTCACTTCCTGTCAGTTAGAACTATCACGAAGTAAACACAGTAAATTCACTGCCTGTCAGTTAGAACTATCAGGAAGTAATCACAGTAAATTCACTTCCTGTCAGTTAGAACTATCAGGAAGTAAACACAGTAAATTCACTTCCTGTCAGTTAGAACTATCAGGACGTAAACACAGTAAATTCACTTCCTGATTATTTTATCTGTTATAAATGTTGAATAAAACAACTGATAGCAGTTAGAGTGCCCTTGTTTTACTCATCAGAAAAAGCTCTATAACATTAATGTTTTCATAAAAAAGTTTACTGCTCCTTTAAATATAATAGGACATTTTATTTGGTGCCTATGGTGCAGTGAGGTTGGGAAGGCAATCAGAAGTTTAAGCCCTGTCCCATTACCATTCCCAGGGAACAAGTCTCAGAGTCACTCCTAGAATTGTAGGTCGTCTGCACTAACCTTCACCTGTTTCTCTTGAGTCGTTCTGCTGAGCTCCTCACATTTCTCATGAAGACGTTGGTTGTCTTCCCAGCAGTTCTTTGATTTTATCCTCAGCTCTTCAGCCTCCTTTTCCAGAGACGATACTCTGGATTCTAGTCGTGTCCCCATTTCCCTCTCGGAAGTGATCAGGTCTTTCCAATGAGCAGCTTCTGCGGATGCCTCCCTATGTTTCTCTGAGAGGACTCTAACTTCTTCTTTTATGCTCTGGAGCTGCAGCTCCAGAGCATTCCTCACCCGCTCATTTTCCTGGATCCCCTGTGCTTCCCTGGACCTTATCACCTGCTTCTCCTCAAGTTCTTGGTCTAACAACTGTTTCAGGACAATGGCCTCTTCGCATTTCCCTTCTAAGGCCTCTTTGCAGGCCTCATTCTCCTCCTTCAAAGTGGCCAGTTCTCTTTCAAGGCCAGCAATGTGACGATCATGCTCCTGTCTGGATAGGAGGTTTGTAGCTTGCTGGTCAAGTTGCCCTTTTAGCTCCATTATACTCTCCATTGCTTGGAAGAGCCTCTGTTTAAGTTCCTCTGTTTCTCTGCACTGTGTGTCTAATTTATTGGTCATTTCGTTCAGTATATTTTTGTGATCGGTTATGGGTATACTCTGAGCCTGATTGTCCCTCAGCTTCTGATTGTCCTTTTGTAATGCTATCTTTTGCTTCTCAGTCTCATTATATTTCCTTACTAGAGTGCCTACGTTCCAGTACAGTTCCTCCAGTACATCAGTGCTGAACATCTCCACTGACTTACTGCCTTCTTCTCTAACTATCTCAGGTGGAAAACTATCCCTCAGCATGAGCATCTCACTATGCTGGGACTCCAGCCTCAAGCTCAGCTTCCGGAATTTGTCTTGTTCCACCAACAATTCATCTGACAAGTGAGAAATTTGCTGCTTCATGTCCAAACTTCTCTTATCAATTTCTTGTCTGATGAGAAACTCTGTCTGGAGTCTTTCCTGTAGTGCAAGGAGTCCTTCTTCCAAGTTATGCTTTTCTTGTCCAGCTTGAGTCATTTCACTGAGCAGTTTGTCATGAGACAATTTGAGGGTGGACAATTCTTCCTCAAGCTCCAGAATCTTTTGTCTTAGGGAGTCTGGATTATCTGTGCTTTCTCTGCTTGGCTCTTTACTTAGTTGAGTGAATGCAATCTTCAGATCTTGAGAGGTACTAGTTGTTCTATTGGCAAGTTTGGCCACCTGGTTCTCATTAACAGGTTCACTTTGTAAACAAGGCACGTTAGTTTCCACCATTGGCAACTGTTGATAATATAATCCTATATTAGCCTTCACATTCTTGTGTCCCTTCTCATATTCCCTCATTGTTCCATTTATAAGAGGTCCTGACTCAGATTTCTCTGGTGAGTCTAAGACCATATTTGGCTTGGACTTGTCAATATTCACCAGGTGTCTTTCCATGGATGTGATTGTCTTTTTCCAGATATCAGCACTTTTTTCTAAGAGAGCTATAGGCACATAACCAGAGTGGCTCTCTGAAGCGTCTCTGCCAACAAGTATGCCCCCTGTATTGGTTTGGACACTGATGCAATCACTCTTCAATTTCTTAAGGAACTCCTTCAAAACTCTGATGCTGTCTTGAACTGTGTGTTGGTCATTACTCAGTCTACTTGAGTTGGTATCATCCAAGTCCTCCTCCTGACCTTGCAGTCTTTTCAGTAAAATCAACAGTTCTTCATTTTCCCTAGTGACCTCAAAGATCTGTTCTTGCAGATCCTCCACCACAGTACTCTGTATCCGCTTCCTCTGTTCGAACTGGGACAGCACCTCTCTCATGTTCTCCAAGTGACCCTCCAACTCTTTCACTCTTCTTCGTGCACCTTCCTCCTTTTCTTTTGCTGCAGAGACCTCATCTTGTAGACATCTCACTGTCTCATGGAGTCTTTCTTGTGCTTCTTGAGCCTCTATTGTTCTGTCAGAAAGAGTCCTGATCTTTTCTTCTTGTAGATCTTGGTCTCTATGTTGCTGCTCTTTGATGGCTTTGACTTGCTCTGCAGCACGATTTAGAAATACAAATACTTCTGACGTATGGATATCATCGACTTTTACCTCTTGGCTCTCTGTTGTCCCATCGAGAACTTCTTTCAGTTTCTCTACCATTTCTCTCAATCGGATCTTCTCAAAGTTGCTTTCCTCCAAAATGTTTTCCATTTCATGGGTCTTTCTCATCAAGTCTCCCTGCAGCCACAAACCCCTCTTGTGTTCTTCCTCGTACCGCCTCTTCCACATATTCACTAGTTCCTGTTCTCTGCTGTTAACCTTCTGAAGCACCTGAAAGCACAAAGGTTCCGTTACTCACTTGGAAGATCACATAGGTTTAAATTACATTGTGTATATTATATATATATATATATATATATATATATATATATAAAAGCGCTACCCTGCAAAGATCCCTGTGTGCATAACTGCACATGTGCAGTAGAGACTGCCAGGATGATGCAGTCATTTGCAGTAGAGATTGGCCGAACGTACTGATCCAGATTGGGGAGCTCCGGACGGCTCACCACCTGTCTGTGCTCCCGGCTCCGGGGCAGCAGCCGAGGCCGCTGGGTGGCACTTTACCCTGTGTATACAGGCTTTCATACTAGTGGGTGATAAATGTTATAATTGGTTTTAGCTCTTGAATTCCTTCTGAAGCCTAGGGGCAAATTTTGCAGATAAAAATCACAGTGATAAGTGTATAATCTGTACTGGAATTCAGCCATTTTCCCTTTAACTATTGAATGCCAGAGATGTATCCAACATATTGAATTGCATGCCTCTCAATAACTCAAAGGGTTAAGGACCAAAGTGGCGCACAACTCATTTCAAAGCTATGTGCTTCACACCCCGGTGGTCCTTAAAGGGATAGTAATACCTGAAAATACATTTATTTTATATTGTAGCCCTTAAAAAAAACATGAAAAATGATATAAGTCTTATCTCCCAAACCTTTAAGGTTTGGGAGATATTCAGAAGTAAAGTTTCCCCTGGAGTGATGTCATTGCTCCACCCTTCAGATTTGGAATCCGGTCGCCCGACCAGCAGTGCCTCTCCAGAAGTGCTGAGATCATGGTCTTTAAAAAGAATTTCTTAATTGGAATGGTCTACAAAGTGTGCTTTCAAGCCAGGCACACTTTGTACACAGTTCCAATTAAGTAGTTCTTTTCAAAGATTGTGATCTCGGCACTGCTAAAGAGCTGCCGGTTGCTTTGTGGACCAAATTCCAAATCTGTCCACTAGATGGCAGACTTGGCTGAAACAGCCAGGAAAAGTGAACTATTCTATATTTTACATATGAATATCTCCCAAACCATAAAGGTTTGGGAGATAAGACTTATATCATTTTTCATGGTTTTTTTAAGGGCTACAATATAAAATAAACTTATTTTCAGGTATTACTATCCCTTTAACTCCCTGAGTTCAGACAGGTATCCAATGCATTGCAAACCACTGGACATAAATATTTCCCACATTTTCACTTAATTAAATGGGGCGTAACTCTTTGAATGCTTTGAATACCTCTATGGCATTCAAGGAGCCTATAGCCCATATAAATCAATGGGAAGTAGAATTTGATCCCTTTAAAACTCCTACTGTACCTTGTTACCCGATCGTTTTTCTTGATTCGATTCTTGTTCTAGAAGAAAGAAAATAGGATTTTAGTCTTACCTGTTAAATCCTTTTCACTTAGTCCATACAGGTCACTGGTACCATGGGATGTGTAGTCCCCTTTAATAGGCAGGAACAATTATGCAAATAATTTGCAAGGGGCGGAGCCTCCCCTCTTACTTAAGCCACCTTCTGGCCAGAGCCACCCATATTGATTTGAGACCCTAAACTGACCCCAGGTAAGCAAAAAGAAAGACTCCTGTGAGCATGCCCGAACGGTCTCCCACTGAATGCCACAGGAGAGCCAAGACTGGTCCCTTGACAGGGTGGGAGACCAGTGACCTGTATGGACTAAGTGAAAAGGATTTAACAGGTAAGACTAAAATCCTATTTTCACTGTCGTCCAATACAGGTCACTGGTACCATGGGATGTACAAACATTGAGCTGATCCAGAGGCGGGAAGTAAGGCAAGGACCAGGCGCAAGGCCCAAGTCACTAGAACTGTTAACCAGTTGATAACATAGCCCAAACTGTAAGTGTCAACGGACACCAATCAAGGGAACAATCCCTGAACTTAACACAGCACACGGAACACGAGCCAACCGGGCTCAACAGTAAGGAAGCACTAAGGATCACAGAGCGGAAGACCTACACAGGCAAGACTGCCTCCAGGACCTTCCTTCCAAAGCTGGCATCAGCCGATGCCAGTACATCAACTCGGTAGTGCTTAGAAAAAGTGTGCACAGAGGACCAAGTGGCCGCTCTGCACAGTTGATCAGCAGAAGCTTGATTCTTGTAGGCCCAGGAGGCCCCAATAGATCTGGTGGAATGGGCAGTCACCCTGAAGGGAACATGCTTATTCCTCAACTTATAGGCTTCACGGATGGTAGCCTTAATCCAAGAGGCAATGGTAACTTTGGAAGCCGGTCTTCCTGCCCTAGGCCCCTCAGGAATGACGAATAGAGCGTCAGACTTCCTGATAGATTCGGTGCGGTGAACATAAAACTTGAGGCAACGCACCGCATCCAACAAATGGAGATCTCTTTCCTTGTCAGATGAAGGATTAGGGCAGAAAGAGGGAACCACAATCTCCTGATTGATGTGAAACTCAGACACAACCTTGGGTAAGAATTCCTTGGTAGTGCGAAGCACAGCCTTATCCTTGTGGAACACCAGGTAAGGAGGTTTACAAGACAATGCCTGTAACTCTGCCACCCGGCGTACTGACACAATAGCCAAAAGGAAGGCCATCTTCCAAGTCACAAGACGTAATGGAATGGAAGCCAAGGATTCAAACGGTGGTCGCTGAAGAACTCCCAGCACCAAATTGAGATCCCACTGGGGAGCAGGACTCTTGAAGGCAGGTCGAACATGAGTCACACCTTGGAAGAAGACTTTCACATCAGGAAGGATGGCAATCCGTTCCTGGAAAAACACAGACAAGGCAGAGGTCTGAACTTTGAGGGAACTCAGACTGAGCCCCTTGTCCACACCGTCCTGCAAGAAGGCCAGGACAGTGGGAAGATGGAAGTCAAGAGACAACTGCTTGACAGAGCACCATGTCACGAAAGTTGACCAAATGCGATGATAGATCTTGGAAGACACAGGCTTACGAGCACTGAGCATCGTCGACACCACAGAAGGAGAAAAGCCTTTCTTAGCTAGAATCGAGGATTCAACCGCCATGCCATCAAACGGAGAGAGTGAACATCCTCTTTCCACAGATACCCCTGAAGAAGCAGGTCCGGACGGGCTGGAAGTGGGATTGGATCCTTCACTGACATGGCCATCAATTCCGGAAACCAGGACTGGCGAGGCCAGTTTGGAGCAATCAGGATGACAGGACAACGTTCTCTCTTCAACTTCTGAATAACTCTGATCAATAGAGGAAGAGGGGGGAAGATGTAAGCCAGGGAGAAGTCCCAAGGGATCGACAAGGCATCCACCGCTAGAGCAAGGGAGTCCCTCAGACGGGAGCAAAACACCGGAACCTTCCTGTTGTGTCTGGTAGCCATCAGATCCACCACTGGCATCCCCCACCGTTGAGTGAGCATGTGAAACACCTCTGGGTGAAGAGCCCATTCTCCGCTGTCGACGGTGTGACGACTGAGGAAGTCTGCCATGACGTTGTCCACGCCTGGAATGTGAACTGCAGAGATGACAGGCACGTGATCTTCTGCCCAAGACAAAATATCCTTGACTTCCCACCAGGCGGAACCGCTTCTTGTGCCGCCTTGTCTGTTGATGTAAGCCACCGCCGTGGCGTTGTCGGACTCTACTCTGACTGGAAGACCGGTCAATTGAGACTCCCAGTGCCTCAGGGCCAGCCGGACAGCTCGAAGTTCCAGAACATTGATGGAGAGCATGGATTCCTCCAGACCCCATTTCCCCTGAGCACTGAAGCGACCCCAGACTGCACCCCAGCCCCGAAGGCTGGCATCCGTTGTGACTGTGGTCCAATGAGGAACTAGAAAGGATTTCCCTTTCAAGAGATGAGAGAGATCTAACCACCAGTGCAGACTCGACTCGACATGAGGAGGAAGAAAAACAGACAGATGTTGATGATCTGGATGATTCCTGCACGTCTGGATCACAAATCTCTGAAGATCCCTGGAGTGGGCCATGGCAAATGGTACTGCTTCGATCGTGGAAATGAACTTCCCCACTAAGGACGACAACTTCGGAACTGGAATTTCGTCCATGTCCAGAATCCCAGCCACTCTGACGGCTATCTGGTGAGCCACGTCCTCTGGAAGAAACACCATGCATTGGCGAGTGTCGAACAGGAGACCCAGGAACAGAAGCCTCTGAGAAGGAATCAAGTCCGACTTGTCCAGATTCAGGATCCATCCGTGACGGTTCAGGGTGTGCATGCACCTCTGCAACTGCTGGTGGAGACGCTCCGCTGAGGAGGCCTTCAGTAGGAGATCGTCCATGTAGGGTGTCACTCTGATCCCATCCTGATGGAGCACCGCTATCAAGGAGCCCAGCACCCGCTGGAAGACTTGAGGAGCTGTAGTCAGTCCAAAGGGGAGCGCTGTAAATTGAAAGTGTCCCCTGTGGCAGGCAATCCTGAGATACTTCCTGCTCTCTGGATGAATAGGGATGTGAAGATAAGCATCCTGAAGGTCCAGGGAGGCAAGAAACTCCCCTGGAGACATTGCTGCAATCACAGAGCGCAGGGACTCCTGGCGGAAGTGGGAAGTCACCACATAGGCATTGAGATCTTTGAGATCCAAGATGGGACGGGCTCCTCCGTCCTTTTTGGCTACCACAAACAGGTTGGAATAAAATCCTGAACCTGTGTCCCCCTGCGGAACCGCCTCCAGGACCTCTTTGTCCAAGAGATCCTGAATAGCGTCGTCGAACAGACGCCTTTTTGAGGGTTCCTGAGAAGGACGAGTAAAATGGAACCGAAAAGGAGGAAGGGAAGAGAAAGGGATCCTGTATCCCTCTGACACCACCTGAAGAACCCATGGGTCCGCCACTGACTCCTCCCAAGACCGGCGAAAGATGCGGAGACGACCGCCTACAGCCGGATGCGGACCCGGGTTCGGCGAGTCATGCCGAAGCAGTCTTGGAGGTCTTGGCCTTGGAGGCAACTTTGGGCCTCCAGGACTGTTTGGGCTTGGAGGAGGAGCGCGTAGTGGGAGGACCCGCGTCTAGCCACCACAGAAGAAGTGGAGGCCCTCGCCATCATGCGCACAGCATCAAAAGCAGCATCAGCAACATAGTTCTGAGCTTCAGTGATATTAGCAAGAAGCTGCAACTGTTCAGATACAGGCGCATCCTGGCGAACCGCTTCAGTCAGTCGTTCAGTCCAGGCTGCAATAGCCCTATTAACCCATGCCACAGCAAAGGTGGGGCGCATGGCAGTGCCAATAGAGGCAAAAATAGATTTAAGAGAGAGCTCTAATTTCTTATCCGTCCAGTCCTGCAAGGCAGAGGCATCTGAGACAGCCAAAGCAGTAGATTTGGATAGTCTAGACACAGGAGCATCCACCTTGGGAGGATGAACCCATTTTGCCAGCTCCTCTTCGGGAAAAGGGTAAAGTTTGGCAAACTTTTTGGAGACAGAGGAAGATCTATCAGGATTCTTCCATGCCTCAGAAACCAGACGGGCAAGAGTAGGGTTAGTTGGAAAACAAACAACAGGTTTAGATGGCTTTTTCTGAAAAACATCAGTAGGATCATAAGTGGATTCCTGAGTCAGAGGAAGGTTGAGCGTATTCAGAACCGCTCTGATCAGACCCTCAGCCGAAACTTCAGGGTCACACTCATAGGGGTCCCCAATGGACCTGTTAGATTCAATAACAGTACGTTCCTCAGCATCAGAATCCTGTAAAAGTTCTTCTTCAGAAGAATCAGTGATATCAGGAGCTCCCTGTGGCTTAGGCAGGGAGGTCCTGATAGTAGAGGGGGTCTGCCAGACCTGGAGAGCCCCCTGTACCTGAGAGGGAAAGAGTTGAAGCGTGGATCTGAGATCCCTAGTGGCAGCTTTAAACTCCCTCACCCAAGATGGCTCAATAGCGTGGCTGGGAAGCCCAGGGTTGCTATCTTTATCAGTACAATTAGGGCATAGATCCCCCACATTATCGCAATCCAGCCCAATGTGGCAAGAGGAGCAAAACGCCATGGGGGTAGAAGACCCCCCAGCCTCCTTAGTCTTGGGTCTAGCCCCTAGCTCCAGTGAAGTAGACATGCTCACAGCGTCAATATACCCCACAAAAAACACTATCACCCAGAAAAGTGTTAAAGATTAAAGTTTCACCCCAGAAAAGGTCTAAAAACGGACTTATCTGGCCAGCGAAGGGTTAATCTGGTGAGGAGAGAGAAGGCTCGGTCCCTGCGTAGTGTACTCGCCTTGGAAAAGTACCACAAAATGGCGGCCGTCATGACAGCCAATCAGAAACGAGCGCGAGCTAAGCGCTCATGGGAAATGTAGTTTTCCCTATGCAAGTACCCCAAACAGTGCCCGAAGCCCCCCTGAACCCCCTACATTAATAAAACACCAACCGGATGATAGAGCAGGAGCCTAGCATTAAAATGAGCCCACTCTGAAGTTGCTGTGACAAGCGGTTTCAGAGATATGTCCCAAACTGTGAATTCCCATAGAGAGTAAAGGAGCTCTGCTGCTGAGCGGGAAAAAGCCGCGCTTAAAGGCGCGGAACACCATTTTTAATAAAGTTTAGTAAAACATTAAAAAGTGCCCAAACAAGCATGAAATACATGAGAAACATAAATAAATGAATACCCAATGCTCCAAAACTCAGAGAATAACACAGAAATTGCATAAATAGTGATAATGCAATAAAAACACCCTATGAGTGCTGGAGTGTATTAAAACTCCCAAATACAAGCCCATCAAAGGGACACTGTGGGGACAAGTGGACCTTCAGCACTCAATGGGTGACTCACCTTTCTCGCAGACTTCTGTCTTCAGGTGACCATGATAGGGAGGGAAAGAACCAGAGGTAATTTCCCCAACAGGGGAGCTGCTTAACACAAGCTGTCCCCTCTTCAGGTATAGGTCCACAGAAATCCCTGGAAGCTGCACCAGCCACTTTGAAGAGGGCAATTCACAGCCATGGTCACCCTCCTAATGGTGGTATTCCATATTTGAATAAAAAAATAATAAAACTCTAAGAAGCATAGCTGTTCTCTGCCTGGTGTGCAAGCACACCAGGAACAAATCAATATGGGTGGCTCTGGCCAGAAGGTGGCTTAAGTAAGAGGGGAGGCTCCGCCCCTTGCAAATTATTTGCATAATTGTTCCTGCCTATTAAAGGGGACTACACATCCCATGGTACCAGTGACCTGTATTGGACGACAGTGAAAACACATTTGATAATGAGAGGTTGAGAGAAAGGCAGAGATGCAAGTTTAACATCTCATTGTCATGTTTTATGCTCTTATGCACCCATGTACTTAAGAATTTTTTTATTGAAAAAAAAAAACATGTATTGTAGCATGTTCCCTTCTCATTAAAGCAAAGACAATCCCACCACTGACAGATACTTCATTCAGTAGTTAAATGGTGAAGTTGGTATTAATCACATTTTATCTACCACATGCAATACCCGTTTATTGGCTAGTAACTCTATGGTTGCTAGAAAAGACTCCAACACCATTAAAAAGAATTGCATTGGAGACCTTTAGGAACAAAGGGGTAACATTTTCTTGTGAATGGATCTGGCGTCAGAGTCGTACGATGAACAGGGAAGTGGTCGTGGATGGGGTTATGGTAGGTAAGGTCTATTTTTGTTAGTATGTAAGAGACTACGGGTATTTTCTGTGCTAGAGAACAGTGAATGGGACTGGTGGTGAAGTTATATGAGGGGATGTGGCCATGAACAGGCCTATGTGCACCTAAGATGCATCTCCTACACAAATCTGAGATGTAAATCTGGTCCTACCTATTGGCCTCGAAAATGCTCAGTCCTTGGGCAGAAACACTGAGATTCCAGAACTATATTATGTTCTTCTGAACTATATAATCAGAGACAGCTAATATAAATTGCTTTGCTCCCTCCATATGTGTTTAGAAGTGGGTGGCCTTTGCTGTCTTCTTGTGATCTTCTGGATGGTCACAAACTCCACTCGTGTAAGACACTCACCACTTTTCCTCTTGTCCAATGAAGTCTGGACCAGTTTCCTGAGAGCATCATCCCTAGTGAGGCTGGCATAGTACATGGCATCAAAGCCTTGGTGGTCCATGAGCGTTGGGTCCGCTCCCTTTGTGATCAGAGTCTCTGCTGCTTGGATGTTACCTTTTTCACATGCCAGGATTAAAGCCGTCCTGAGAAAAAGAGCCATTAGATGGTACTTGTTGTCTTATCTACATTTTATTTCCCTCCCTCATGCCCCTTTCCCTTATGTCAGCTCCTTCGTCTGAGAAGAAACTGACCCTTTGCGGTGTCAATGGAACAGGGTTAAACAAGGAAGTCTGTGGCTTGCTGTGTGCACAGTCCCCAGTAGACTTCTAAGGACACATTTGCAAACCCTGTACTTGCAGTCCCCCATGTAACAGAACTACAAGACTTCTTGCACTGACGTCTATCTTGCAAGAACCGCACGGGGTCACTCTTCTGATGCCCCGTTTGGTCGTGCAGCTGATGCGCTGGTGGCTCACAGTGCTGCCCCCTGCTTTTATTGCAGGTCTGCTCCCAGGAGAGATGAGAGAACACTATCTATGTGATGTTGCCTTTTAGAAGATAACCATGGACAGGACTCTAGCAAACCAGCAAAATGGACACAACTAAAACAATGCTACACAGTATTCCGTGTAATAAAGCCAACGTCTCCCTCTGAATGTAAGAGGTGTTGGTAGAACTCTATTTTATCTGTTCATTCTCATATGACCAGGAAAACCCCTTACTTCTTGTCCCGATCAGGCAGGTCGATTTGAGCCCCACGGTCTAGAAGCAAGGAACACACTGTGGGGTGGTTGCGCTGTGCGGCTATCATCAATGGAGTTCGTCCATCCTGAAAACAGAGAAAAGGGAAAGAAAATGCTTAGCTCTGACACAATAAATAAATGTGCCCTTCACTTCAGCACAATAAACATGAGCTACATGTAACAGCCAGGAAAACTGTCAGCTATATTCCTTAAAGCAACACTAACACACAAAAAACGTGGGGTTATATACACTTAAATATTTATGCTAGCATCTGTAAATCGTCTCTTTTTGTTTTCCGATGCTTAAAATCTAGTCTTATCCAAAGGGAGCAGACATTCCTGCCATTTAACAGGGTTCCAGGACCCCACTGATTGTGCAGGATTATCTGTAAATGGGGCAAGACAACAGCCTGTCTGAATATAACAGGTGTATGCACAAACCACAATTATGTGATTTTAGTCTGGGTCTCTCAATGCCAACAGCAGAAACAACATTAAATAAATGCTCTCCGACCAGACCAATTTACACATTAAAAAGCAAGTTTAGGATTATATTTTAGGGATGTAACGTGAATATTTTTGACATATGCTAGCTTTAGTTTTTTTGCAATTTCAGTTTATATTAACCCATTTTATTTTTGTGTGTGTCAGTGTTCCTTTAATCATTTACAACACACTGGGCATTGCTATTGACCCTTGAACAGTTAAATTTATCCTACCACTCTGCATCATTTTGTCTCTGAGATGCTGGAATGCACATTCCCCATTAGGCAACACTAGGGCCCATTATTTAGACTATTATGACTATGCAAACCATTTTTGCTGAGGAAGGTCATCCTCCACCTACATAAAGGTTTAACTCACGTCATCAGCCGCATCCAAGAAGGTGTCCACTGCGTCACACAGGTGCAGAACACTGGAGACACAACCCGAAGTGGCTAAATTAACACAAACCAGAAAAAGAAGATCCGAGTCAGCTAGTCGGCAGTGGAGCAAAATCACAGAGGATACATCAGTCTATATGTGCAATTCCTGAAGCTTAAAAGGTGAAGTTCTGAAGCAGAGCAGCTGCAACATTGGGAGAAACGGAACCCCCCCGAATTCATATTGATTACCTGGAGATTTTAATCCCTAGAATGCTAGGGAGGTGTTGAAGTATTCTCCAGGGGGTTAACGGGATAGTAATACTTAAAATGTAAAAAAAAATATGTTGTAGGGTTTATCCCCTGAGTAAAACAAGAGTACTCCCACTGCTGAAAGGTGGTTCATTCAAAAGTTATTCATTTTCAAAGTTGAATTTTTTAGGTGCAATATCACAGTGGCCTGAAATTGTACAGTGGCGCTGTTGCTACACCATCCTATGGAGATTTATGGTCCCGGGACCAGAGCAGTGGGAGTACTCTTGTTTTACTCAGGGGGATAAACCCTACAACATATTTTTTTTTACATTTTAAGTATTACTATCCCTTTAAATGTACTTAGGAATATATATTTTTCCCTTCTGGTACAGTTTGCTCCAGAATTGCACATTATCCATATTATACAAGCAACATGTAGTCTGGAATTACCCAGGTGGTTTAATGTAAGGTATGTGTACTACCAATATCTATATATACATACATACCAGCCTGAATACCAAGAACTAGTTAATTTGGTATTATATAATCCATCTGTTTATTCTACACGTGACTCTCCAGCTCGTATTGAACTACAGAATGCATCAGCTGGCTATTTACCAGGCGAGCATGTTGGGAGTTATAGTTCAACAGCAGCAAGAAAGCCACAGGTTGCCCAACACCCCCAGTCTCAGGTTTAGACTGTGTACTCTGTAACTTCAGGGAACAGTCTAAAACATGAATGCGCTAATTTGAATGTTGCCGTTTCTATTGACACATTGTTCTGTGCATACAAAGCAGGAAGTATTTTGTTTGTAGTTATAACACTTCCATTCTCCTCCATAGGTTATTTTGGCAGGCAACCACAAAAGGTTATGTACTGCTGGGTGCCTTGGACTCCAGCTTGGGTGACCGTTTTTGTGTCTATAAAGGCTCGGACAATAAGGCAAATGTTTATTTTCAAATGTAAGTTTGCGAAATTTGTTATGCACAGTCCACGACAATTTACATACATTTACATTGGAAAATAAGCATTAGCTTATATAATAAACAAAACTGAGAAATTATGGTCTGTAAACAGAAACCTAAACTGGAGCAATTCTTGGGTAAACCAACACCCCCCAGAGGGTACCAATAAGCATTCCCCAAATTCCCAGTGATTAAAATGGGGCTTTTAAAGTGGAACTTTCACAAGTGAGATTCCTGCTCCCACTTGAATAAGAAAACTAAAACAATTCTTAATAGTGTATTATTATTTTTTTTAAAAAAAGACAGATTACCTGAAAAGGAACATTACGACGGGGTGGGGAGAACTTTTATAGAGGTGAGAGTTCCCCTTTAACCCTTTGAGTGCCAGAGGGGTATGGAACGCATTGCAGAGCAATGTGTTCCGCACCCCTCTGGCACTCAGAGGGTTAAAGGGATAGTAATACTTAAATTTTACTACACTGCCTCTTGTAGCCCTTAAAAAACGAAATGTATTGCCCCCAGTGCCATCTCTCAAACCTTTATGGTCTGAGAGATATCCGCTTTCAAAGTTCCCCCCTCCCTGACACCATTGCTCTAGCTGACTGCAGGGAAATCCAGTCCCGGGACCGGTGGAGGCTCTTCAGCAGAGCCGAGATCGCGTTAATGAAAAAAGAAATCCTTCACTGGAATGGTCTCCTACGTGTGTTTGCAAACCAATCACAAACCAGTCACACGTAGAAGACCATTTCAGTGAAGGATTTCTTTTGCAATAACGCAGTCTCGGCTCTGCTTAAGAGCCTCCACTGGTTCTGGAACCAGATTCCCTGCAGTCAGCGAAAGAACTGACATCAGGGAGGGGGGAACTTTGAAAGCAGATATCCATACCATAAAGGTTTGAGAAATGGCACTGGGGGTATTTCAATTCTTTTTTTAGGGCTACAAGAGGAAGTGTAGTAAAATGTAAGCATTACTATCCCTTTAAATTTTATAATAGTGACAACGACAGGAGGTCTGTGGTACAAGCGGTACCACAGACATCAAATTGCAATGCTGGATGTCCCCTCAACCGTGGTGTGCCCGCCTACCACCCAATACAGAATGCCATGTTTCTGCACCCTGAGCGCCGGCCCCAGAGAGAAGGGGGAGCGATGCCAATCATGCTGTATGTAGTCAAGATGGCAGCTCTCTCCCTCACTGACGCCACGCTTGATTGTACCCACGATGGGCGTGTGGGAGAGAAGAAACATTTAGTAAGGGTAAACAGTCCATTTTGGACTACTACAGCTTTTTAAAAATATTTGTGGGGTTCAAGATAGGTGATAGTTCTGTTTTAAGCTCTTGAATGCTAGAGAGGTCTTCGTACATTGCAAAGCAATGCGTTGGAGACCTCTCTAGCATTCAAGGGGTTGAATGCCCCATTTTAGTTGATGGGAATTGCCATTTTCCTCTGCAGTGCTGCTCGTTTGCTCCAGAATTGCACCGCTTTCACTTCAGGAACAAATCCTACTAGGCGCAAAAAGCCTGTCTGTATTGGAGAAGAGTAAAGGAGAGATGGGCACATTTGAAGGGGCAGTGAGGTGGTTTAATGCTTTTAACCCGATGCCTGAACACCGATGGTACATAATTAAAGCTGCTGGTAAGAAGCCACGTACAATGATCACTGAAGCGGTGGAGTGAACTGCAGGTTTACAATACATCGCGAGTCATTAGGAAAGTGATTCAGTGAGGACACGTGGGAAGTGGTTATTATATGATAAAGAGCGAGAGATAGAGAGCGGGAAGGTTCAGAAGACTGAGAGGCAAACACTTCTGATATTAAGCAACACACAAGCATTCTATTAACCCTCTGAGTGCCAGAGTTGTTTGTAACACATTGCTTTCCAATATGTTGCATCCCCCTCTTGCATTCAATGGGATAAAATGGAACAAGAGCATATAACACCAGACTGTTGTATGAAAGACACCTTCCTAGGTAAATCAATGTGTTAAACGACTTAACCCCTTAACAATGGCGGTTCTGGGGAGTGGATTCCCCTTATGGACCGCTCTAACCTCACTCTACTGATCTCATGTGTTGGCCCACAGCAAGAGGGTCTCATACTGACCACTCCGGTCTTGGAGAGGGACATTTCAGACTCCGGTAATGCTCACAGTGCTCGCTCATGAGGGCTGTCACCAGGGACGTGCACAGACATTTTGGGGGGCAGGGGCTCAAATGAAAAAATGGGCACTTCTCATAATTAATATTATTATTATTTTTTTTTTGTTAAAAGGGCACAAGGGAACTTTGGACAAAAAGGGCAGGTGCTCAAGCCCCCCTTGGTGTCTATGTGTGCACGTGCCTGGCTGTCACCAAAAAATACGTGATGTGCCAGGACCGTCATCTGTCCTGAAGTGAAATTCACCAGTGACGGTCCTAGCATGTCACCGGTCACTAAGGGGTTAAGAACCACTTATTCCTACCGCATAATTGCCTCTTTAACCCATTTGTTACCATACAGCTGCCGTGTCCCACTTTTACACTCACCAGCGCAGTGTAACGGTGTCCGACTGTGAAAGTCTATGGAATCCTCATGTGCGCCGCGCTGCAAAGACAGATATCATACTGAACTTATCAGTGTATGACCCCTGAGAAGGGACCCAGTCATCTTAAAGGAGCAGTAAACTTTTTTTTATGAAAATATATATATTGTAGGGATTTTCCTATTGAGTAAAATAAGTTTACTCACACCACCGAGAGATTTATATTTCCAGAGTTATTACAGTTTAAACCCATGTTTTTTTACATTAGCAGTGCCCTCTAGTGGTCAAATTCTAATTAGATTTCCTGTTAGATTCTAATAGAGAGGAAAGTCAGACAAGTTAGAGACATACAATTCTCCATAGAATATGATAGAAACTGCTGAGTCACTTCCTGTCAGTTAGAACTATCAGGAAGTAATCACAGTAAATTCACTTCCTGTTAGAACTATCAGGAAGTAAACACAGTAAATTCACTTCCTGTCAGTTAGAACTATCAGGAAGTAAACACAGTAAATTCACTTCCTGATTATTTAAACTGCTATAAATTTTGAATAAAACATCTGACAGCGATGGGAGTGACTTTGTTTTACTCAGCAGGAAATGCTCTATAAAATATGTGTTTTCATAAAAAAAGTTTACTGCTCCTTTAAAGCAATATCGTCCTTCACCATTGTTACAGTTATAGGAGCCTTAATGTTTCATTGTGGAAAAAAATCTATACATTGTAGGGCTTTTCCTACCTACTAAAACAAGTATCTGCTCACTATTGGGAGATGCAACAAATATAGGATATTACAGCCAAGGATATTTTCACTTGAAAAGAAAAAAAAATACTGGTACCATATATCATAATTTTGAAGAAAAGTAACACATAGGCTATTACACACTCAGGGATCCCTAACGGTCCGTGCGTGGTTGTTCCCTTCTGGTACACAGGGGAGATAATCAGAGGATCAGTCATGTAATTATCTCTCCTGTGTACAAGCAGGGAAACACTACACACGTGGACTGTTAGACGTAACTGAGGGAAGGACTGGGAACCACTGGTATAATATATACATACTAGTTTAAAGGTCCGTGTACACGGGCCACAGTGCTACCCAGAAGCCTCGGCTGTGCCCGAAGCGTCTCTGCTCACTGGCCGCGCTGCAGTCGTGCAGTATAGAGTGCCTGAATGCGCCGCCTGAAGCTGTGCAGAGAGGACTACAGTCCAAATTTGGAGCTCCCCGCTCTGTATCAGCTGCGGAATGTTCAGGCAGTCTGTACTGCGCATGACTGCAGTGCGGGCAGCCTCTACTGCGCATGATGGCTTCTGACAAACATCCTAGCGAATTATTATATAGGATATATCATTTTAATTTTATTTTTTATTTATACATTTATTTAACTGATATATATATAGATCTGGTACTGGAACCCCCTTCCCCACAGAAGAAAAAAAAAAAAAAGAACTGCTTAAGTATAGTCCATTTTTTTCTATTCAACTGCAATTTTCCATTGTGGTCACCAGGTGGTGGTACTGTTATCTGTAAGGATCGCTTTCGTATTCTATAGAACTCAGTAATAATCACCCTCTATGTACCAGTTAGTGCTGTCATTCACATTGGTTAAAACAATACGCAGTTTGATCTATCATGAGTAGGAGTGTCCTTGTTTTAATCGCCAGGAAAAATCTGATAATATACGGTATATGTAATTATGATAAAACATCACTGCCACTTTACATAGGATGCAACACCTCAGAAAAATAAGCCCCATTTATCTTACTAGGACCAAGATAGCCACTGATTTAAAGGAACAGTAAATGGTTTTAATTAAAAAAAAATATTTCCCTGTCCCTGGATCCCGTTGTCCCTATTTTAAACTTGAATTGAAATTTTATCGCCTTTATGCTCGTCATTAACCCCTCAATGACCCCCCGATCCAGCAGCCATTCAAGACCACGCGCATCCCACCCCGGGATTGCAGTGCGGCATGCAGCCGCGCGGTGACCCTGGAATTCCGTGATGCGTCTGGACAGTTACTGGCCCTTAACGTCCGGACACGTGTGACGGGCCTGGCGCATCACGTATCCTTAAGGGATTAAAATGTTCACAGTTTTTTTTATATGACCAAGTAATCAGCTGTAGAGGCGCACATTTAAATCAGGTTAAGCAGTTTAGTGCTCATGATGTGCAGTACAACAGACCGCTAGTGAATCTATGGTGTGTCCGGGACAACACCTTTTAGGAAACCTTTCCAAAATGCTGGCAAGTACAGACAGGTCTCTATTGCACTGCATTGCCTTGCAGACCTCTCTTGAGTTCACGGAATTAACCCTTTGAATGCTTTGCAATGCATTGTATACCTCTATAGCACTCAAAGGGTTAAAGCCCCATTCACAGTGGGCCTGTCACCATAAGACAAGTTCACTTATGTTGAAGAGAAATAAAATCTGGCTATATGCTGTACTGGCCATTTGTTTGTAATATAAATAGTTTTTAGAAAATTAACCTTTGTTTGTCTGTGGCACAGTCTGGAACTTTATGCTAATTTGATTGTGCTCTGAACCAATATAACCACACACTGAGCTATGAATGACTCCAGGCAGTGACCACACACTGGTGAGGTGTCTAATAGCACCACGAGGGGTAAGTTTGGCCTGGAAGATAACTAATTAGCATACTTGCTGGAAATTTGCATAAAGTGCCACCAACACACAAAGGTTAATTTCTCAACATTGTTTATTTTACAGAAAAGAGTGTTGTACAACATATAAACAGATTTTCTCTGTAAAAGAAACACAATTTGTGTTAAGGCAGTGGTTCTCAACCTCTGGGTCGCGACCCCTTCGGGGGTCAAATGACGATTTGCCAGGGGTCGCCTAAAACCATCAGAAAATAGTTTTTTTGTCTCTTTTAATCTGTAAAACTTGTAATTGTCCAGGAGACCGGGACTGACAGTGCAGGCGCGCAGACAAGATGTTTGCTCTGGTGCCTGGCTTCCGGCCTCGGAACAGTAAGGATTTCTTTATAACGGAGTAATTCAGTAATTACAGCGACGAAGGAGCAACGAAAATAATTTTACTTTTAGGGGTCGCCACAACTTTGGAAATTTTATCAAAGGGTCACGGAACTAGAAAGGTTGAGAACCGCTGTGTTAAGGTGACAGGTCCAATTTAAGTCAGTAGGAAGATTTTTGTTGTCCCCTTTGATGCAGTTACTTAGCTCCAGAAATGTTTCCGTGTTTCTTATTAATTAAGCCTCAAAGTTTTCCTTATACACAATTCCAAAGAGATCTCTTTACCAGTCACAGTATAGACGTCATGTCCACACTATTTAATCATGTGCCTCAGGTTTCGTCTAGTTCCCAGTGCATCGGACAATGTGAGGCTCTCATCCAGCCTCCCAGGGACCCAGCCTGGTGGCTCAGTTTGCCTCAGTCTTTGTGCTGCAGAGCATGACTAAGGGTATGGGGACTGACTGAGCAAAGTACTGGGATCAGGGACAGAACAGAGGTTCATCTTACCTGAAGGAGAAGCTTCACACAGTCTGGGTGACAATTACTGGCAGCCAAATGCAATGCAGTGCAACCTAAAAAGATCAATGTGATTAGCACGATTAAATAGCAAATCTTTATCCCCGCAAAACCCAAACATTTCATAGGATCACGTTTATCAACGAGTCCCAAATATACTTTTTTGGTAGCTGTGGCCGCCAGTTACTTATACCTGACAAGCCACTCGAGATTTCACTTTTAGATAAAGGGACAGACAGTTATGGGGGGAGATTCACTCAGCGGTGATAAAGAGGTGATAAAAAGGAGATAACTTCTCCAGTTCCTTTGTTAAAGGGATAGTAATACTTAAAATGTAAAAAAAAAAATATGTTGTAGGGGTTACCCCCCTGAGTAAAACAAGAGTACTCCCACTGCTGAAAGGTGTTTCATTCAAAAGTTATTAATTTTCAAAGTTGAATTTTTTTGGCGCTGTTGCTACATCATCCTATGGAGATTTATGGTACCGGGACCAGAGCTGTCCATAGGATCGTGTAGCAACAGCGCCACTGTACAATTTCAGGCCACTGTGATATTGCACCTAAAAAATTCAAATTTGAAAATTAATAACTTTTGAATGAAACACCTTTCAGCAGTGAGAGTACTCTTGTTTTACTCAGGGGGATAGACCCTACAACATATTTTTTTTTTTACATTTTAAGTATTACTATCCCTTTAATCAATGGAGCCTATTCACGAAGATCTCCAAAGGTGAAGAAATCTTAGTGCATTGGATCCACAGAATAACATAGGAACTGGAGAAGTGATATCACTGGAGAAGTCATCTCTACTTTATCACCTATTTATCACACCTTAGTGAATCTCCAACCTTGGTGTTAAAAATAATTAGCCTGGGGTACGAATCAGATCTCAATAATAAATTCAAGATGTTATCAACACATCAGACCCTGGACATTATAACAATATTTACACTAATAAATAAACTGTACAAAATAGTATATATACAGGACATACAACAATATATATAAACAGATAAATCAGTTAACCAATTTAGTTTGTAAACTGGCCAAAGTAGTATATAAACTGGACATTACAATAATGTATAAACTGACCAAATTACTATACAAACTGTTAAATAAACTGGCTGGATTGGTATATATGCTTGGTATGAATATATAAACCAGTAATTAAACTGGTCAGTGTAGTAGGTAAAGTATAGTATACGAAATGGACAGATGTATATCAACTGATAATCTGACTGTCATAAACCAAATCCAGGACTCTGAGTATGGTCAACACCGCTGGGAAAAGCCAACCACAAGTTAAAGTGTTAGTAATGTCCCAGTAAAAATATTTTGCACTGTGTAGAGCTTAAAAGGTTGAACTGAATGCAAGAAACCCTATCTCTCAGACCGCTATGGTTTGAGAGATATCTGCTGTGACGGAATGGTTGTCATCCTGAGAATGAACCCTGTCTGTTTTCAGTGATCGCCATTGTTTCATATGTGTTCCCATTCTTGAAAACATTATTGTCCCCTGTGTGTGCATGCATCAGAGAGTGTTGGCCATTTCCCAGCAGTGAATGGGTTGGTTAGTGTGTATGATGTACAGAGGGATCGTGCCATCCAGTCTAGCTGACCACAGAGATTGCATTATGAAATAGCCAGTGTTGGTCAGATAGAGGGGGGTAGGGCAAATCTGTGTGTGGAAGGGGTGGATTTTCCCCCTCACATCAGGCTAAGCAGAAAGAGAACTTGAAAATGTTACCTATGACATCAGACCCTTATGGGGGGTAGAAAAAGCCTAAGATGAGGGAGAGAGGACAGAGATGAAAATGTAGGAAGAGGAGAGAAGGCCTCTCCATAATGGTGGGAGGCCTAGAGTCCATGGGCATTCTAAAGGAGTACTGGAGAAACTGGGACTGGTGAGTGCCCTCACTGGAAGAGTTAGAGTGAGTGGGCACTGTAGTGGCCAGGTGCCCTTTTCAGTTGTGGGCTGTAAGTCAAGGCGGCCACAGCCAAAGAAAGTACCCTGATGTTCCCACCACAAGGATTGTGACCAGGAAGCTAAACTTCGGTGGCTATGGCCCAAGACTAAAGAAAGTGGCCGGGGATAATCTCTTAGGATGTCTTCCCAACACCTCTGTCAGGACTAAAAGATACAAGGACCCTTCATGTAACCCAGCAGCCTGTGTAGTGGGCAGGATGTCCACTCTTGCCTCTAGTGGTGACTATGTGTAAGCTCCAGCATAAAGATAAATTGGACTGTATTATATGTAACCCCTGGCAATCTGTGTAACCAAGAAGAGAACCGCAGTAGTGTTTAGTTTTTATGTGTTACCCCTGTTTGTTTGCTTGTAATTGTTGTCCTATGTTTGTGTGCCGTGACCTCTCTAATAAATGCAATTCATTATCTTTTTGTCTGGCTGGATATATCTCTTAACCCTCGGTCTACCAAGCAGTAACCCCTGTACCCCCGTCATATCTGCATTCAAAGTTTGATGTTTCCTGCTGTCACCTGTAAAGCTGTCAGCAGGAGATCTGTGTCGGCGGACAAGAAGGCTCTGCAGCAGAGCCACAGCCGCTTTATTTAAAAAGAATGACTTCACTGGAATGGTCTAAAAAGCGTGCTTGCACACCAGGTACACTTATTAGACCATTCCAGTGCAGTTATTCATTTTAAATAACACGATTGCGGCTCTGCTGCAGAGCCTTCTTGTCCGCCGACACAGATCTCCTGCTGACAGCTTTACAGGTGACAGCAGGAAACATCAAACTTTGAATGCAGATATCTCTCAAACCATAGCAGTTTGAGAGATACCTTTTTTTGCATTCAATTCAACTTTTTAAGATCTACATAATACAAAATATTTTTACTGGGACATTACTAACACTTTAAGAGTCCTTAGGTGATAATGTACTTTTTTTTCGAATGGAAAATTCAGTCCATGAGAGCTCACAGTTCAGCAACTAGTTGTTGACCCCATTTTTGCCTGTAACATAAACCAAAGCAGATGTGTCAATTACCGTCATCGGTCTTGGCGTTAATTTCCACTTTGTGGGATATGATGACATTTACACACTCTGTGAGACCTCGGCACGCCGCGAGATGGAAACTGCAAAATACAAATGATAAATCTCTATGAGGTCCAGGGCTGGAGACATGGGGGATATCTATAAATAAAAAGCAAAATACAGGGTCAACGTTTCGGTCCAAATAGACCTTTATCAAGACCTCGATAAAGGTCTGTTTGGACCGAAACGCTGACCCCGTAATTTGCTTTATTTGAATGAATAAACACTTTATTGAAAAGTCCCACGGGTGCTGCCCACTTTTTCAAGATTTATACATCTTTTATAGGGATTGTGCACCTGGGCATATTGGACCACTGGAGTGAGTGCTTTCCACCATTTTGTCTTGATTATAAATAAAAAAGTATAGCTGGTTTTGACAAACAACTTCACTGTAGGGCAAGGCTGTCCAAGTTCAGTCCTCAAGGACCACTAACAGGCCAGGATGTAAGGATTTCCCTTATTACACACAGGTGAGTCAGTCACAATGAATGATCCACTAAGTAACCCACCTGTGTGTAATCAGGGAAATCCTTACATCCTGCACTGTAGGTGGCCCCCTGAGGACTGGACTGGGACACCCCTACTGTAGGGGACTAAAAAAATAAATCTGCTTGCAGGACACCAGCACTCGTAACCTCTCCTGCTGACGCCTGAGAATTGGAAACTTCAGTGATATTTGTGGTCCTGGAGTCCAGCAACCCGACCATGATCCTAACCATAATTAAAGTTACATTTTGGGCAGTGGCATAACTAGTCACTGGAGTGCCCCTGGCGCAACCAGTTTTTTGGGCCCCCTACCACAAAAATATTTTCACAGATGCAAAATAGAATCTGCTGGACCCCCAGGACAGGTGGGCGAACTGGGAAACTCTTTGGGTGTGACCCAGAGCCTCTGGTTTTTACATTTAGCATAAAATCTCAGGTATAATACGCAGGTGCAAATTACACCCAAGATTTTAGGGGTAAACAAAAGTGCCTATGTATAATACGCACCCTTGTTTTCCCCGTTTACTAAATTATGTTTTGGCCCATTCCCTCCCTCTACCAAGTAAACAGATCTACTCTCTGCGTAACTCACCCCCTCCGGAATGGAGCCGGCTTCTATCACTGCACAGTGGGCAGCTCTCTTGCCTCTGCCGCCTGCTTCCAGCAAATCCCTGACAGGACCTTTTGTTTTAGCCAATGGTAATACTTCAAGGACCTCACAGGGCAATACAGTACATCCAATGCGCAGAGATCTACGCATTGGGTGTACTGTATTCCCTGCGAGGACCTTGATGTACAGTGGCGTAACTAGAAGCCACCGGGCCCTGGTGCAGAAATTGCACCCCCCCATCTTCATATTGCCCCAAGTCCATCTCCTACCTCCATCACCCGCTCCCACGCAGTTCTCAGTAATGCAGAGCGCTGGGAGATGATGTCATCTCCTGGCGCTCTGCATTACAAGAGCACCGGGAGATCAGCTGAGCTGCTGCGGGCACAGGCTGCTGGCGAGTGGCGATGGGTTCGCAGGGGGCGGCCGGGCCCCTGGAGTGACAGGCCTGGTCACAGGTGCGACCCCTGCGACCCCTGTTGTTACGCCGCTGTTGATGTATGACCGGTGTCTAAAACTAAAAGGTCCTCACAGAGATTTGCTGGAAGCGGACGGCAGAGGCAAAAGAGATGCCCACTGTGCAGTGATAGAAGCCGGCTACGCTTCACTGCCTGTTTTGGTCACTATCCTCCATGTTCTTCACACTATCCACCCATTTTAAAGGCAAAGACCTCTTCCCAATCCATCCCACTACAATGAAACCCTGTCTACTTCCACACACACACTGCATCAACTGGACGCTCCCAAACCCCAGACAACAGTGCAACTTTAGAAACGTGGGACAAGAAGGTTACCAGGTATGCAGCTGGGGCCCCTTGAACGCTAAGACCTGGCAAACTGCACCCCCTTCAGTTACACCCCTGATTTTGGGGAACAGATCCACACATAATTAATATCTAGTGGCCTTTAGGGTTTTGTGCTCAGATTATCCCTTTGAGTGCCAGAGGCGTACAGAAAGCAGTGCAAAGCAATGCAATCCATACCCCTCTGGCACTCAAAGGGTTAAATTAGATGATAAATTATTATAAGTTATTAGACTTCTTTTTATGACCTTGCAAAAAAAAAAAAATAATTAAAAACGTACGCGGATTGTCCCCTGGGGCTGGTCTTGGTTGGACGGATAAGCTTCTTGGATAGAAGAGACGAGACCCTCCTTGCATCTCCCTTCTCCACAGCTTCATAGAGTTTCTGGTCATTTTTGTTCCACTTGTCCACCTGAATAAAAAATACAGACGGGACAGAGTTATAGGAAGAAAGGACAGGAGTGGGCAACCTAGGGCTCTCCAAATCACTGTTAGAGACTAGAACCACTCTGAGGAACCTTCTCTCCAATCATTGTAAGACCTGGATCACACTGAAGAACTCTTCTCTCCAATCAGTGTTAGACTAGAATCACACTGAGGAACTCTGCTCTCCAATCACTATTAGACTAGAGTCACACTGAGGAACTCTTCTCTCCAATCACTGTTAGACTAGAATCACACTGAGGAACTCTGCTCTCCAATCACTGTTAGACTAGAATCACACTGAGGAACTCTGCTCTCCAATCACTGTTAGACTAGAGTCACACTGAGGAACTCTGCTCTCCAATCACTGTTAGACTAGAATCACACTGAGGAACTCTGCTCTCCAATCAGTGTAAGACTAGAATCACACTGAGGAACTCTGCTCTCCAATCACTGTTAGACTAGAATCACACTGAGGAACTCTGCTCTCCAATCACTGTTAGACTAGAATCACACTGAGGAACTCTGCTCTCCAATCACTGTTAGACTAGAATCACACTGAGGAACTCTGCTCTCCAATCACTGTTAGACTAGAATCACACTGAGGAACTCTGCTCTCCAGTCACTGTTAGACTAGAATCACACTGAGGAACTCTGCTCTCCAATCACTGTTAGACTAGAGTCACACTGAGGAACTCTGCTCTCCAATCACTGTTAGACTAGAATCACACTGAGGAACTCTGCTCTCCAATCACTATTAGACTAGAATCACACTGAGGTACTCTGCTCTCCAATCAGTGTTAGACTAGAATCACACTGAGGTACTCTGCTCTCCAATCACTGTTAGACTAGAATCACACTGAGGAACTCTGCTCTCCAATCACTGTTAGACTAGAGTCACACTGAGGAACTCTGCTCTCCAATCACTGTTAGACTAGAATCACACTGAGGTACTCTGCTCTCCAATCAGTGTTAGACTAGAATCACACTGAGGAACTCTGCTCTCCAATCACTGTTAGACTAGAATCACACTGAGGAACTCTGCTCTCCAATCACTGTTAGACTAGAGTCACACTGAGGAACTCTGCTCTCCAATCACTGTTAGACTAGAATCACACTGAGGTACTCTGCTCTCCAATCAGTGTTAGACTAGAATCACACTGAGGAACTCTGCTCTCCAATCACTGTTAGACTAGAGTCACACTGAGGAACTCTGCTCTCCAATCACTGTTAGACTAGAGTCACACTGAGGAACTCTGCTCTCCAATCACTGTTAGACTAGAATCACACTGAGGAACTCTGCTCTCCAGTCACTATTAGACTAGAATCACACTGAGGTACTCTGCTCTCCAATCACTGTTAGACTAGAATCACACTGAGGAACTCTGCTCTCCAATCACTGTTAGACTAGAATCACACTGAGGAACTCTGCTCTCCAATCACTGTTAGACTAGAGTCACACTGAGGAACTCTGCTCTCCAATCACTGTTAGACTAGAATCACACTGAGGAACTCTGCTCTCCAGTCACTGTTAGACTAGAGTCACACTGAGGAACTCTGCTCTCCAATCACTGTTAGACTAGAGTCACACTGAGGAACTCTGCTCTCCAATCAGTGTTAGACTAGAATCACACTGAGGAACTCTGCTCTCCAATCACTGTTAGACTAGAATCACACTGAGGAACTCTGCTCTCCAATCACTGTTAGACTAGAATCACACTGAGGAACTCTGCTCTCCAATCACTGTTAGACTAGAATCACACTGAGGAACTCTGCTCTCCAATCACTGTTAGACTAGAATCACACTGAGGAACTCTGCTCTCCAATCACTGTTAGACTAGAATCACACTGAGGAACTCTGCTCTCCAATCACTGTTAGACTAGAATCACACTGAGGAACTCTGCTCTCCAATCACTGTTAGACTAGAATCACACTGAGGAACTCTGCTCTCCAATCACTATTAGACTAGAATCACACTGAGGTACTCTGCTGTCCAATCAGTGTAAGACTAGAATCACACTGAGGAACTCTGATCTCCAATCACAATCACACACACAGAGGTCCCCCCACACACGCACACACAGAGGTCCCACCCCTCCACACCCACAGAGGTCCCACCCCCCACACATGCACACAGAGATCCCCCCCTACACACACACAGAAGTCCCACCCCCACACAGAGGTCCCACCCGACACACACAGAGGTCTCACCTGA
This sequence comes from Rhinophrynus dorsalis, assembly GCA_037306005.1. NCBI lineage: Eukaryota > Metazoa > Chordata > Amphibia > Anura > Rhinophrynidae > Rhinophrynus > Rhinophrynus dorsalis. The sequence goes on from CM074728.1 coordinate 4,983,559, forward strand.
CACACACACACACACACACACACACACAGAGGTCCCACCTGACACACACACACACACAGAGGTCCCACCTAACACACACACCTCACTCCTGCCTTCCATCCCTCTTCCTCCTCTCCTCTTCTTTTTTCGTCTTCCTACTTATCGATCTCTGCGGTACGGTCCTCTGTCCCACCTTGTTTATTTCCTCCTAGGCCTACCTGCCTTTTCTTATTGCTTTCTGTCCACTCTCTCTATGCTGTCTTACCCATAATTCGTCATGTCTATGATGGCATAACTCGACTTCCTATTACAGGTATGCAATTCAGCCCTCGACTCACTACCTATACTATTCCCCTATCGTGTTGCAATTTGGAAGTCGAGGATTACAGTGAATTCTGTGGACATTTCTTCTCATCGCTCTTCATGTTAATCTATACGCCATTACTTTTCACTTGCAACATGAATACAGAATGGATTGTTTATTCACAATTCTGTTACTGTTGTATCATCGCTGATAACATAGGCGATCTTTGTTATCTATTTGTTCTATGTATTACCTGTCTTTTTCTAACACTTATTTTCTCAATAATTGCTTTTAAAAAAAAAGGATTCTCTGCCCAGATCAATGTTTCTTTAACACGTTGAGTACCAGAGGGGTTAATGGGTAATCCCCAGCAGTTCAACTTTTACTTAAAGGACCAGTAAACTTTTTTTATGAAAAAATATATATTGTAGGGATTTTCCTATTGAGTAAAATAAGGGTACTCCCACTGGCGAGAGATTTATATTTCCAGAGTTATTACAGTTTAAACCCAGATTTTTTACATTAGCAGTGCCCTCTAGTGGTCAAATTCTAATTAGATTTCCTGTTAGATTCTAATGAAGAGGAAAGTCGGAAAAGTCAGTGACATACAGTTCTCCATAGAATGTGATAGAAACTGCTGAGTCACTTCCTGTCAGTTAGAGCCATCAGGAAGTAATCACAGTAAATTCACTTCCTGTTAGTTAGAACTACCAGGAAGTAAACACAGTAAATTCACTTCCTGTCAGTCAGAACTATCAGGAAATAAACACAGTAAATTCACTTCCTGTCAGAACTATCAGGAAGTAAACGCAGTAAATTCACTTCCTGTCAGTTACAACTATCAAGAAGTAAACACAGTAAATTCACTTCCTGATTATTTAAACTGCTATAATTTTTTAATAAAACATCTGACAGCGATAGGAGAGTTTTATTCAGCAGGAAATGCTCTGTAAAATATGTGTTTTCATAAAAAAAAAGTTTACTGCTCTTTTAATAGCTTGACAAATGAGATTTGGTAAATATACAGAGATGTTTCAATAGACAACAGGAGCTTGTCCCAAATAAATCAGTTTGTGTTATGTTCCTCCGCTTTACACAATGGAAACAATGCCAGCCCCCCTCCCATTCCCCTCATCCCAGTTAACATTTGTATGTACAAAGCCGAGACATAAAGCAGAAGGTACGACCATTATACACGTCCCACCCATAGTAGAAGAACTCTGCAGAGCGGATTTTCTGACAAAATGGAGGTCACTATCTGCCTCCTGCTCTGGGATAGTTTATATATTTTTACTAGTTATCATATGGATTTTTTTTTTTAGTATTTATTTAATTAGACGTATTTATTCACAACCAATATGACCTGTATCTAAGGTTGTCGTATCCCTTTAAAACCACATCAAATATTAACCATCAATGCGTTGGATATTAACCCTCAATATGCGCTGGATACCCTTTGGGCACACACAGCGTTAAAATCTGTTTTGAGAGACTGAAAAGGCTACATCATGTATATTAAAACAATTATTTAGTTTTAAAAGGCTTTAAAACCCTTTAAACACTAGACGGACGAGCAAGGTATCTCTCTCTATAATATGCTGAACCTTCCAGGGTTAATCTTTTAGTGACACAGGGAAGGCTGGGTACAATGTAGACTTATTTGCTGTCAAATTCCACACAAATCATCAGTATGTCATCTGCCACCGAACCTCGGAATAAAGCAACCAGTTTCCAGTGGAACAGAATTTAGTGTTTACTAGGCCAAATTCCTACACATGGACCTTTGCTTGAATTTCCTCTCTAGAGCTAATATTTACTTGCATCGATCGGGGGCTGAAACAGGCCGAAATCTGGTCAGCTGGACTTCGTAGCTTTTACCCTTTCAAGGACCAGAGGATTTTAAAGTGTTCAGATATAAAGGGCACACATACAAAATAAAAGAGGAACAATTCTGAGGCTGACAACTATCTCAGCAGAAAAATAAAATCTAACTGATTCAGTTAGTGCTTTTAAAGCATACCTCCCAAGTGTCGCTCTTTAGGAGGGACAGTCCCTCTTTTAGACCCAAATCCCTCTGTCTCTCCTTTCCACCCTGATGTCCCTCTTTTTAGGAGATCAGACTATGTGATGTGTATATATAAGTATCACATTGCTCCACAGTAATAAAATTCACATTTATGTTTGTTTAAACATCAGTATATGTGTTTTTACATTAGTCTTTGTAAATAAAATACTTTGGTCTTGTTATAAGTCACTTATTAAGATACACAAGGAGGTGTCAATAGGTCACAAAATAGCCTAAAAATCCTCTACAATGCCCCATCCACCAGCCACACCCCAGCAACACCCTGTAAACCACAAGTGTCCCTCTTTGGCAAATTGAAATGTTGGGAGGTATGTTAAAGGGATTGTAATGTTTCATAATAAAAGCAGCTCTAATTAATCATCATAGTATTAGGACTTTGGAGAGTGTTATTTCAATTCTGTCAGAGTTGTAGTTCAAGAGTAATTCAATGACAAAGTATCCCCCTCCCGCCTCTTTTACTGATGTAACACTGTTCAGCCACATCAGAAGGGAGGTGCCCAGGTAGACTGCAGAGAGGGACAATCTTCAATTAAGATAAGGGAAAAACCTGAAAAACTTGTCAACGGGGGCAGGGCCTTAATTGTTCTAATAGAAAGAAGATTGTCCCCTTCTGTTATCAGTCTGGTCTTACAACCAGATTCACATCTGAGAAGAGATGGCTTACACTAGGTAAAAGGGGCGGGAGGGGAAACTTTGCTTGTGAATATCTCTCAAACCATAAAGGTTTGAGAGATAAGACTTTTATCGTTCTTCATGTTTTTTTAATGCCTACAAAATAAAATAAAGATAAAACGAAGTATTACTATCCCTTTAAATAAAGACAACATGTACATTACTGGTAAAATTACTTTTTTTCTCCCTTTGATAAATAAAAGTTGGCTGGACATACTTAACAAGCCGAAAAGTGGAGCAATGATTGGGTTAACAACTGCACCATTAAATAAAGAACTAGTACCCATTGCCTTTAATTGATCTTTTTGTTGGCAAGTATTGTGCCACCGTTAGCCCAGAAATGCTCCACTTCTGTCTTGATATATACTCCAGAAAACGGGAATTTTATTGTACGTACTAGCTTTTTATTTTTACTAGGAGGTAAAACAGAGGGGTTTTTTTGTTTTCAAAGAACCCAATAACTAACTGCAACAAGTATGCATTCATTAAAAAAGACATGTTGGGACTCCATACCGTATCTAAACAGAATCATAACTTGAGGTTAGCACTTTGAATAAACATTGCATGAATTATTGAGTTCAGCTCACTCCCATCAAAAAAAACATTAGCCAACATTTAAAGTGGAAATACCACTTTGTAACGAATAGGATGGTGATTTTAAGTTAGGTATTTTTGTTGAAAAGAGTGGTTTACAAGATACCTAGCTTTATTTAAGCAGAACTGAAACTAAAGTGCCCCCCATATCATTATGCATATAGAGATACGCATGTCCATACTCGTTACCCTGAATATGCCGGCATTACTGATGAATCCAACTTGTTCCAAGTGTCACGGTACCAACAAGGAAACACAGGATGAGTACTTAAGGTAACACCAACTTTATTCAGGCAACAAGATACAGAGATATCACAAGACAGTAAAATATGCAAGATATAAGAGAAGAATACAATGGTGCAGAGACGACTACCAGGAATAGAAGACTGCTAAGTGTGATTCTCTAGATAACCGTGTCCCACCAATGGAACTGGAGAGTTTGCAATACCTCAGGTCCGCACCTGGGAGTAACCGGACAGAAATAAGGGTACCCACGGTCTCAGGGCCGCACCTGAGAGAACCAGCAACGTAGGGAGGCAATAGGAAGGAGTCTACCAGAGCAACAAGCCTGCACCGGGTTGGTTATCCACTAAATGGAAGGCCACAAGCAAGGTAGTAGATAACACCAATGGTCAGCACTAGATAGGGTGGTCAGACAAGCCAGAGCCACAGGGTTACCAGGAAGGATGTCCACTGAAGCTTTGGTATGCTGGATACGCAGTGGACAAAGCCCCAGGTCAACACCAGAATGGATAGTAAGACAAGCCAGCGGTCATACACGTAGTGGGTACTCAGCCAAAGCCGGGAACGACACACGGGATGGTTAGTCTTCCAGAGCTGCAGGTCTGCACCAGAATGGATGTCCAACAAGCCAAGGGTCATACACGGAGCGGGTACTCGGACAGAGCCACAGGTCAGCACCAGATCAGTTAGTCAGACAAGCCGGATCATACACTGAGCCCAAACTGCACTGGTCACCAACGAAAGGGCAACTAAGCCCTGTGTCCAGGCAGTTCAAACAGGCAGGAGGACAGGAAGAGGAGGAGCAGCCAAGAGGTGGCTGTAACTTTAATTAGAGCGCACGTCCTGAATCTGGATGTGTGCCAAAAATTAAAAGACTGCCGCCGCCCACCAGCAGGAGATGCTCCTGAGCCGCACGCCGCTTCCAAGCGGCTGAGCCACCAACACGAGCCTGCCTCACCAGAGGCAACCCCAAAGGATGGGCAATGTGGCTGGAGCCGCCAGAAGTAATTGCGGTCGGCTCGAGCAGCCGCCGCATAAGGTACTGACACCAAGAAGCACTGGCAGGCATCTGGCTGTACCAGCATCTGTGAGTCTGCATCATCAGTCCCTTCCTTTACCTTATGGTATAATGCAGCGCCTCCTAGAGGAGACTGGGATGGACAGTGCAGGTGCACAGATGTTGGTTTGGCAAGATGTCTGCGCTGATGCCTGCCTGTGCTTCTGGGAATGAGTTGGGTTTATCAATAAAGCCGGACTTTTTCAGTGTAATAATTGTATGGATATGCGTATTGTTATATGCATAATGATTTGGGGGGCACTTTATTTTCACTGATAGTTTCACTTTATTTGTCATTGGGTGCCAGTCCCTTTTGCGGTTTGCAAAACAAGACAAGGAGTCAGACGGTATAGTTAAGAACACCGTTATTAATAATAATGAGCAATTGCAAGTATGACAGTACAAACAGAGGGTGACTGGAGAGGCTAGAGACTCTATCAGAAATAGGAGCCTGCCGATGGTCAACCACACTGCTGGAGACTAGGTCGAAGCCAACTGGTAGTCTCAGGAATCGAAGAGTAACGCAACAATGAACCTACAGTCTCCTGTAAGGTTAACAGAGGAGACTACTGACTCACGCCTGCAGTCAGTATGGAAGAGCTCGTCTCCAATAAGGATGGCAACAATGGAGACTACTGACTCATGCCTGCAGTCAGTGAGAAAGAGCTTGTTGCCTATCAGGATCGCAACAATGGAGACGACTGACTCACGCCTGCAGTCAGTAAGGCCGGAGTCTGCCAGAGCCCCAGGTCTGCACCAGGATGGGTGTCTGTAGGTACCAGAGCCACAAGTGGAGTAAACAGACAGATCCAAAGGTCAGCACCAGAATGGATAGTCAGATAAGCCAGGGTCATACACGGAGTGGGTAGTCAGCCAGAGCCACAGGTCTGCACCAGACTGGATGTCAAGACAAATGGAGCACACAGAGAGAATGGTCAGACAGAGCCACAGGTCAGCACCAGAATGTATAGTCAGACAATCCGGGTCATACACAGGATACAGGAACAAATGGAACTAGAACTGCACTGAACAACAACGTAAGGGTAACTGATACTCAGGCCCATAGGAGGTTATAAAGGAGTAGGAGAAGGCGGGACCAATTAGGTCCCCCAGGCTGGGCCTAAAAAAGGAGTCCAGGCAAGTGCCTGATTCATGATGCCAGTAACAAGGAACCAAACGCGACCAGGCCGCAGGCAGAGAGGGACGCAGCTAGTGACACCGGAGCATCAGTCCAGAACCCTGTTCCCGAACGAACGGTGCAGGCCGAGGAAAAGCACTGTGACAGTTACGTAGTCATGCGTGTAGGACTCAGACATTGCACATAGCTGTGCGTTACCAACTGTCAGCTCTTACCAGGAAGTAGTAGCTCAGCTGTATAAACTCCCAAATAAATAAATAGCTCAGAAATATATAGTTTTACATTGCAAATGATTAACATAAATATGGGAGATTTAGGATGCTCTTTCCAAAATCCCCTATTTGTTCCCTGTTCCATCCCCCAGCTGTGTGGTACAGTGTAACAGGCGTAGCAACAGAGACTAATCACTGAAAGAGCTTGAGCCAATAGCCCCCACGGGCGTTGTAACGGAGACTAAACACTATAACAGCTAGAGCCAATAGCGCCTCCCGCGGGCGCGGTAACGGAGACCGACTACACTGCAAGATAGACAGAATGAGCCACCGCCTTATACAAAGGCTCTGCAAGGTAACCGGCTCAGCAAGTGTAGCGGAAGATCAGGGCAACGGCTCTGCACGTGTTAATGGAGGCTCAGTGAATGGAGACAGCAGCTTTGCAAGTATTAACGGAGGCTCTGGGAATAGAGACACAGCTCTGCAAGTGTAAACGGAGGCTCTGGGAATAGAGACACAGCTCTGCAAGAGTTAACGGAGGCTCAGCGAACAGAGGCCTGGCACTGCAAGTGTTAACGGAGGCTATGACACGATCAGCTCTGCCACAAGCACAGCGGAAGTCAAAATGTTGCCTAGGCAACACCAAGCAGCAGCGGTAGGAACAGAGACAGGGTCAGCAGCGAGCCGGTTCAGGTCACGGAGCAGGAAGTCAGCCAGGCCGGGTAAGATCACGGAGCAGGATTCTCAGACAAGCCAGATCAGGTCACAAGCAGGAACGTCAGCCAGGCCGGGTCAGATCACGTAGCAGGAAACAAGGAGCGTCGTCTAACAGGCCAAATCGGTATACAGGAAGCAGGAACACTAGAGCACAGCAACAGCAACACTGGCTCAGGAACACCACGAAAGGGCACCTGACAGGTGCCAAAGGCCAGGTATAAAAAGGCCACAATGGGCGGGCCAAACAAGCTCAGCCAATGGGAGCACCCACAACCAAGAGTGACAGATAAGGATCATGGGCACCGTGATATACAGGCTGAACCACAGGAAGAGGAGTTTGTGATACTGATGGGTATTTTTTTTAAAAAAACGCTCTCTCTCAAAATATTGAGTTTTAAAAGAAAATAACTGAAAATCTCTATATTTTTATAAATACATTCAATTCAATTGAGGCCCATAAAACAGACGGGAGGGCAAAATAGCTATTGATCAGTACACCCACTGAGGTACCAGAGCTATTCAATTGTCCTACCAACTGAAAGCACAACAAACGTTGCGCCACAGAAACTGACTTGTGACCAAACGTCTGTCATGTGTTTTAAATTTCCAAAGCCCACGCTAAATGGCATGAGTAATGGGAACATCAAAGGAAAAGAGTTAACGATCTGTGCTTCACACACTGTCAAGCACCGAGCGTGAGCTGAACACACAGTCACCCTAACAGTGAAGTGCAACAACACTACCCCTAACACTAGCCTGACACCCAGATTTGTGTAACACTTACTGGTCATCCACTGTCAGTGGACATCTGGGAGCAATTCTCTGTTCAAATTACACACCGGTTTGGGCATCAGACAGAAAGGTAAGAGGGCGGGAGGTTGTCCACCTGACTTCCTGTCACCACCGTCGGAAAGAGCGGCAGAGCCTGCAAACTACATATGTACCGCAATGCACCATATACAATATATTTAGATTAATCCTCTATTTTCTCCTTTGAAGTGAAATTATTTAGAAGCGAAATGGATTTTTACACATATTATTCGATTTGGGTGAATGTTGTTTGGTTACGACTTGGGATGCATGCGTTATTTAAACCCTTTAAGCGCCAGATGCATTATTTTAACCCTTTAAGTGCCAGAGTGGTAAGCAGCACATTGCGCTGCAATGTGCTGTGCACCCCTCTGTCAGTCAAAGGGTTAACCACTGCACATATTTCAAAGTTATGTTTGTGGACCCTATTTCATGTTTTTTTTTTCTTTTCAGGTACATCTTTGCAACGAGGAAGACGATAAGAAGATAGAAGAGATGAAGACAGAAGAGGAGAAGACAGAAGAGGACAGAAGATGGAGAAAAAGAACAGGGTTGTAGTACAAGAGTAATTCAATGACAAAGTATCCCCCTCCCGCCCCTTTTACTGATGTAACACTGCTCAGCCAGATCAGAAGGGAGGACCCAGGTAGACTGCAGAGAGGGACAATCTTCAATTAAGATAAGGGAAAAACCTGAAAAACCTGTCAAGGGGGGCAGGGCTTTCATTGTTCTCATAGGAAGAAGATTGTCCCCTTCTGTTATCTGTCTGGTCTATGGACTGGATTCCACATCTGAGAAGAGGTGGCTTACACTAGGTAAAAGGGGCAGTGCTTTCATTGTTCTCATAGGAAGAAGATTGTCCCCTTCTGTTATCTGTCTGGTCTATGGACTGCATTCCACATCTGAGAAGAGATGGCTTACACTAGGTAAAAGGGGCGGGAGGGGAAACTTTGCTTGTGAATATCTCTCAACCCATAAAGGTTTGAGAGATAAGACTTATATCGTTCTTCATGTTTTTTTAATGCCTACAAAATAAAATAAAGATAAAACGAAGTATTACTATCCCTTTAATGCTTAATGCATGGAACTGAATTGGAATTGAAGACTAGTATTAATGGATTTCAACGGGTGCTAACTTTAGTGCCTGACATGCTTTTTTTTTTTTAGCTGGTATTTGTTCATATCACTAATAAATGAATTATTTACTGTGCTTGATAAAATGCCAGCAGGGGTTTTTTTTGGCGATGGGGGGAATTGAATTGAGGCCTAAGTGTCTAGATGGTGAAAGTTTCACTTTAATAGGTAATGAGCTTCCCCAAGTGACAGCGTTACTCATTTCTATGATTTTGTGTAGTATTTAGTTCGGTTGTTCTCAATATGTTATTGTTGAGTTCACCCCTAACAAGCAAACCAGATTTTTCATGGCCTGGGTGTAATGAAAGTACAAATAAGTAATATTTAGATATTTTTATGTCTCACGATCAGAATAGCAAAAAAAACTAAATACCGTACATAAAAATGCCCATAAATATACATCTGAAGCACAACGTTCACATTTTTATCAAAGTCTTTATAGAAAACAAGGGTGACCGTGATTGTACGTCCTCAGCACAGCACAGTGTCACGTTACCCTTGTTGTGAAGCACTGATTTAGTTATTAGTAATGCTTATTTTGCAGAACGAGTGCGGTTTTACTGGTTATCTGCTGTCAGTGGTACTATGGACCATTAGTAACGTTCTGTAATTTGGCTGCCCAGAAAAAAAAAAAAAAAAGCATCCATGAAAAATATTATGAAGTCTTGGCAAAAATGTGGAATTGTAATTTGTGCGACAGGAAACTGTCACGTACGATGCAAACACTTATAACCTTTTTTAGTGCAATGAGTTGCATAGACCTCTGACAAGCGAAGGGTTAAACCAGGGGAGCAGCATGGGGTTTCCTTTCAGACTCCAGTTCTGTTGGTTTGCTGGGGAATCACAATGCACCCCCAGCTTCACCCTCAGGTCTGCTGATAGGGAACTATCACACGGTACTTTCCCTTTAAGCCAAGAAAACAAAATATGGCTTTGTTTATTTTTTATGACATTCACAAATACTCAGATTGAAACGTTACATAAATAATACAGCCGGATCATAGGATCTTGCAGTATTTAACCCCTTAATGACCGGCCGATCGTCGCAGCGACGCGACTGAACGACCGTGGAGCTTTTTTTTTTTTTTTCTTTTTCTGGTTCCGGACTCCCAGAACGACGTCCAGCCGCAGGGGGAGCCCGTAACTCCATGACGGTCATAGTACGTCATGGGTCGTTCAGTCAGATCGACCCTTGACGTACTATGACCGTCAAGGGTCGTTTAGGGGGTTAAACTTTGCTGCAGGAATTATGGCAGAAAATGCATCTACAGACACCGGGCCTTATTCATCAACTAAAGAGATGCAATTTTGGAGCAAACCACCAACAGCATGGGGGCGGGTGGATTTAAATCCCCATTAACCCCTTAAGGACCACTGCCGTGTCCAGCACTTAAGGACCAATGATGGTCCTGGTACGGCATGGAGTTCAGGGCTCCCGGTGCGGCTGCACGCTGCTCTGGAAGCCATGAACTGGAAGCAATGGTCTGCAAGTGCTGGCCGCGAGTGCCGGTCCTTAAGGGGTTAAGTTAAGGCTTTTAACACCTTGGGGACGTTGCACTAAGGTTCAGTGTTGTGGAGGGTGTCTCTGGCGATGCATGGCGAGCACAACGTCTTGACACACACACACACTGCCATATACACTAAGAGTTAAGTATGGAAGGGGAGGGGAGGAGACGTTCTCCATAGCATACAGGGTTATTGAACTGCTGGGGATGTGTAAGGGATGTGTAAAGAATGCGCTCCCTTACATATTGCCAACAGTAGACAACCCTGAGAACATCCTCAGATGGATGACAAATGGAGAGAAGGGCAAGGAAGGCTGCAAAGAGAATGAAGGAGGGGTGGCAGTCACAGAGCGGTGACATGGCAGAGGCGGGGTAGGAATTTATGTTACATTATCCCTCAAAATAAATATATTTTGGTCCCTTTGGGTGCCAGGGGGCTGCACAGCTTATTGTAAATGATGGCTTGTGCACTACTCTGGTGCTTGTGGGTTAATCCATACATTTTGTAGACTTAGCCACCTCTGGCTAAATACTGGAATTTACTGGAGCATGAAAAAGGTAATTAATCTAGTTTGCATTTTCTAGTCCACTTCAAAGAGACTTTACTAGAGCCTACAGAAAGATTTATGGTCAATACTGAAAAGAATATTACCGCCAGTAGAATTTAAATGTTAACATAATGTGCAAAAGTTTTAAAGTCATGAATTGTGTATTCAGCTTTCATTCTTATCATGCCTAAAAAGGAGACCTAATAGTCTTGAAAGCTTGTATCCTAGAGCCATTTAGTTATCTAACACTTCACTAGTCCCATGCTCCTGCATGAAGGATTGTCATACGCGTGACACAAGGCCAGCCCAGGTGGAATTGGCTTTATATTACTGACTGATGTCCCAGGGAGGTGGACAGTCATTGAAGGTAACATAGTCACCTATGTGAATGATCTGCGCAGCAGCCTATAGGTCTGATCTGGGATCCTAAGACCAAAATACGTTGAAACATAAACCCATCAAAGCTACATATGATACATTAGGAAGCTCTACGTGAGATAAAAATCTCAAGTGTCAACAGCACCTTTGGGAACAGGTTGTTTCACAAGGATACATAGTATCGCACCATCATACCTCCCAAAATTTCCGATAGCCAAAGAGGGACACTTTTGTTTTAGGGGGTGCTACAGGGGCCGTGGCTGGTGGGCGGGGCATTACCAAGAATTTATTGGTCATTTCATGACCTACTGACACCTCTTTGAGTAACAGAACAAATGATTTACAGCAACACCAAAGTATATTTACACAGACTACGTTATAAATACATAAACTGAAGTTTATACAGACATTAATGTGAGTTTTTTTTTTGCTGTGGAGCAATGTGGTACACTTATATACACACCTCACAGTCTGATCTCCTAAACACAGGGACACCAGGGTGATACACTTCTATACACACCACACAGTCTGATCTCCTAAACACAGGGACACCATGGTGATACACTTATATACACACCACACAGTCTGATCTCCTAAACACAGGGACACCAGGGTGATACACTTATATACAAGACACAGTCTGATCTCCTAAACACAGGGACACCAGGGTGATACACTTATATACATACCACACAGTCTGATCTCCTAAACACAAGGACACCAGGGTGATACACTTATATACAAGACACAGTCTGATCTCCTAAACACAGGGACACCAGGGTGATACACTTATATACACACCACACAGTCTGATCTCCTAAACACAGGGACACCGGGGTGATACACTTATATACACACCACACAGTCTGATCTCCTAAACACAGGGACACCAGGGTGACACACTTATATACACACCACACAGTCTGATCTCCTAAACACAGGGACACCAGGGTGATACACTTATATACACACCACACAGTCTGATCTCCTAAACACAGGGACACCAGGGTGATACACTTCTATACACACCACACAGTCTGATCTCCTAAACACAGGGACCCCAGGGTGATACACTTATATACACACCACACAGTCTGATCTCCTAAACACAGGGACATCAGAGTGATACACTTATATACACACCACACAGTCTGATCTCCTAAACACAGGGACACCAGGGTGATACACTTATATACACACCACACAGTCTGATCTACTAAACACAGGGACACCAGGGTGATACACTTCTATACACACCACACAGTCTGATCTCCTAAACACAGGGACACCAGGGTGATACAGTTATATACACACCACACAGTCTGATCTACTAAACACAGGGACACCAGGGTGATACACTTCTATACACACCACACAGTCTGATCTCCTAAACACAGGGACACCAGGGTGATACACTTATATACACACCACACAGTCTGATCTCCTAAACACAGTGACACCAGGGTGATACACGTACATACACACCACACAGTCTGATCTCCTAAACACAGGGACACCAGGGTGATACACTTCTATACACACCACACAGTCTGATCTCCTAAACACAGGGACACCAGGGTGATACACTTATATACACATCTCACAGTCTGATCTCCTAAACACAGGGACACCAGGGTGATACACTTCTATACACACCACACAGTCTGATCTCCTAAACACAGGGACACCAGGGTGATACACTTCTATACACACCACACAGTCTGATCTCCTAAACACAGGAACACCAGGGTGATACACTTCTATACACACCACACAGTCTGATCTCCTAAACACAGGGACACCAGGGTGATACACTTATATACACACCACACAGTCTGATCTCCTAAACACAGGGACACCAGGGTGATACACTTCTATACACACCACACAGTCTGATCTCCTAAACACAGTGACACCAGGGTGATATACTTATATACACACCACACAGTCTGATCTCCTAAACACAGGGACACCAGGGTGATACACTTCTATACACACCACACAGTCTGATCTCCTAAACACAGGGACACCAGGGTGATATACTTATATACACACCACACAGTCTGATCTCCTAAACACAGGGACACCAGGGTGATACATTTATATACATACACCACACAGTCTGATCTCCTAAACACAGGGACACCAGGGTGATAAACTTCTATACACACCACACAGTCTGATCTCCTAAACACAGGGACACCAGGGTGATACACTTATATACACACCACACAGTCTGATCTCCTAAACACAGGGACACCAGTGTGATACACTTCTATACACACCACACAGTATGGTCTCCTAAACACAGGGACACCAGGGTGATACACTTATATACACACCACACAGTCTGATCTCCTAAACACAGGGACACCAGGGTGATAAACTTCTATACACACCACACAGTCTGATCTCCTAAACACAGGGACACCAGGGTGATACACTTATATACACACCACACAGTCTGATCTCCTAAACACAGGGACACCAGGATGATACACTTATATACACACCACACAGTCTGATCTCCTAAATACAGGGACACCAGGGTGATACACTTATATACACACCACACAGTCTGATCTCCTAAACACAGGGACACCAGGGTGATACACTTATATACACACCACACAGTCTGATCTCCTAAACACAGGGACACCAGGGTGATACACTTCTATACACACCACACAGTCTGATCTCCTAAACACAGGGACACCACGGTGATACACTTATATACACACCACACAGTCTGATCTACTAAACACAGGGACACCAGGGTGATACACTTATATACACATCACACAGTCTGATCTCCTAAACACAGGGATACCAGGGTGATATACTTATATACACACCACACAGTCTGATCTCCTAAACACAGTGACACCAGGGTGATATACTTATATACACACCACACAGTCTGGTCTCCTAAACACAGGGACACCAGGGTGATACACTTCTATACACACCACACAGTCTGATCTCCTAAACACAGGGATACCAGGGTGATATACTTATATACACACCACACAGTCTGATCTCCTAAACACAGTGACACCAGGGTGATATACTTATATACACACCACACAGTCTGGTCTCCTAAACACAGGGACACCAGGGTGATACACTTCTATACACACCACACAGTCTGATCTCCTAAACACAGGGACACCAGGGTGATACACTTATATACACACCACACAGTCTGATCTCCTAAACACAGGGACACCAGGGTGATACACTTCTATACACACCACACAGTCTGATCTCCTAAACACAGGGACACCAGGGTGATACACTTATATACACACCACACAGTCTGATCTCCTAAACACAGTGACACCAGGGTGATACACGTATATACACACCACACAGTCTGATCTCCTAAACACAGGGACACCAGGGTGATACACTTATATACACACCACACAGTCTGATCTCCTAAACACAGTGACACCAGGGTGATACACGTATATACACACCACACAGTCTGATCTCCTAAACACAGGGACACCAGGGTGATACACTTCTATACACACCACACAGTCTGATCTCCTAAACACAGGGACACCAGGGTGATACACTTATATATACACCATACAGTCTGATCTCCTAAACACAGGGACACCAGGGTGATACACTTATATACACATCACACAGTCTGATCTCCTAAACACAGGGACACCAGGGTGATACACTTATATACACACCATACAGTCTGATCTCCTAAACACAGGGACACCAGGGTGATACACTTATATACACATCACACAGTCTGATCTCCTACACACAGGGACACCAGGGTGATACACTTATATACACATCACACAGTCTGATCTCCTACACACAGGGACACCAGGGTGGGAAAGAGTGACAGAGGGATTTGCGTCCTACAACTGGGAGGTCTGCACCATTAATAATGCCGAACTGTACTTACCAGTGTGACCATCTCCTTACACTGCAAAAGTCCACTGGGCCATATGTATAAAAGCAAAACAGAACAATTTCGGGCAAACCAGATGCATCATAGGTGACAAATAACAATTCATGTTTATTTAAATGGGATTTTAACCCCTTGAACGCAACGCAACCTCTCTAACACTGGGATTTAAAAAAAAAAGATTACTTAAAATCTGCAGGAATTTAGGGAATGTACATGTGTCCCCTATAGTACAGCTGCATTGCTACATTTTTCTTTTATACATAAAGAACATTGTGTCTTTGTGTCTGCAATCTGCGCTCCATAAAACCATGAGTTTGGCTAAACCTATTATTTCACACAGTTAAAAGGCACAATTAAGAGACTGGAATGTCTCCATCTCTCAGCAGAAGCGCAGATTGACTGCAGCCCAGCCTGTTTGATCCAGATGTGGAATTTAGTGTAACACTTCTGAAAAGCCAAAAATAAGGGGTTTAAAGCTGTACTATAAAGAAAACTTATAATCTGTCAGGAAATAAGAAACATTTGTCCCACCCAAGAATGCCCTCCAACGCTTCACTGGCTGTAAAATATCAGATTATATTTAACCCCTTTAAGGACCAGATTGCGGGGGGGGGGGGGGGGGTTAACACACTGCAAATGGCCATTAAGGAAAACATATATGTTATAGGGCTTTTCCTGTGGAGTAAAACAAGGAACACTCTCACTACCAGGAGATGTTTCATTCAGAAGTTATAATGGCTCAAACTTTTTTAAACTTCATTTTTTTATTCTGGTCACCAAGAGATGCTGTGCAAAATATATGGAAATTCAGCAGCTCTTACTTCAGTCCTTAAAGGGATAGTAATACTTCATTTTATCTTTTATTTTATTTTGTAGGCATTAAAAAAACATGAAGAACGATCTAAGTCTTATCTCTCAAACCTTTATGGTTTGAGAGATATTCACAAGCAAAGTTTCCCCTCCTGCTCCTTTTACCTAGTGTAAGCCATCTCTTCTCAGATGTGGAATCCAGTCCACAGACCAGACAGATAACAGCAGGGGACAATCTTCTTCCTATGAGAACAATGAAAGCCCTGTCCCCCTTGACAGGTTTTTCACGTTTTTCCCTTATCTTAATTGGAGATTGTCCCTCTCTGCAGTCTACCTGGGCACCTCCCTTCTGATCTGGCTGAGCAGTGTTACATCAGTAAAAGGGGCGGGAGGGGGATACTTTGTCATTGAATTACTCTTGAACTACAACTCTGACAGAATTGAAATAACACTCTCCAAAGTCCAAATACTATGATGATTAATTAGAGCTGCTTTTATTATGAAATATTACTATCCCTTTAATGGACCTTGTTGTTAAATGGTTGCATCAGTCTATCTTGCCAAATTCATCCACTTAAGTATGGGAACTCAGGTAGGACAAAAATGACCATTTGGATGGTGGGTGCTGTGAAAGAGCCTCCCTTCAAGCTCTAATGTGACATATGCGGCAGAAAAATATCACGCGCTACCACCAAAAGATTCAAATTAGTCCAAAAATAAAATCAGTAACTTTTATTGGTAACTAAATGCATATCTTTGCAATAACCACAGTCAACATGAGTAGTTATTGGAGAGACTGGTGGGCTATAGGTACATACAGTCAGATGTAAAAAAGAAATATCTCAGAGCCACGCGTTTCACATTGAGAACACTTACTTATGATCCCTGGAGATGCTGGTCGTACCACTAACTATAGTCTAAGACTCCTACTCTATAATCCCATATAGTGTATAGTGTAATATATATATGTTACTATCCCATTCTATAAAGAATTGTAGCCAGTGACTCACTTCTCCCATAGAATGCAATATAAAAATGTCTGGACACCAGGTGGTGGTGTTGCAAACAGTTTAAAGGCCAACTGCCATTTTTTTACGAAGTCTGATCTTATGGGAGCCCCTATATTAGCTGTCCAGGAGGTTAGAAAACTAACCACTATGACTGCTCTCAGCCACAAACTAAGTGGGCTGCTTGTTGCGCTCCCATAGACCTTCTGTGTTGTGCTTTTAAGCCAGAGAGAATCGATGAGGATTGAGTCTCGCAGGACAAGAGACTGATCTGTGAGACTTGTGGTTTAGTCTCTTCCTGTGGAACCAACAGAAGAACCCGGGGGGGGGGGGGTGTCTCTTTTTCAGATACCCATTCTGCTCTCCTGATGGTCCGACACATCTCATAATACACTCCTGGCTTCATCTGCAGGTATGCTCCCCAGAGTACAGCTCTGCCAATAGGGCATTAATAATTTGGAGCTGAAATAACTTTGAAGCAAAATCTCTCTCGGCAGTTGAATTACACTTGTTTTATACTGCTCCTTTAACCCCACAGGGATTGGGACAAAGTCTGGCACGTCAAACCTTACTGTGTTTGTCACTACCAGATCTGCTGGAAGTCTGTTCCATGAATCTAGCACCCTTTAGTGAAGTAGGACTTTCTCACAGACCCCATTTAGCTGGTGCCATGTTTTCCAATGTGTTGAAGACCTCACATGCCTCTATGAGGTTAATACATGCTGCAGTCCTTCTGAATGATATAAACCATGTCGTCGTTTATCAGAGCTTTTCCTGAACAGCCTCCAGTGTATGTCTTCTTTTAACTGACAAATGCGTAAATAAGACTGTTCTTATATAATGTGGATATTTAAATAGAAACCTATCTTGTTTCTTCTGAAAGGTCCCTTTCACATGAGTGACACCAACACACGGGGAAGGCTGGCCTGTGGGGCAGGGGGACAATTTCCCCTGGGCTCGGGGGCCACTGCCTCCCTCAATCTCTTGCCACATTAGCAGGGCCTGATTTGCTATAAGGCAGAGTAGGCACCTGCCTGCAGGCGCACCCTACAGAGGGGCGCCTGCCATAGAAATAATAATTATTTATTTATTTTTAATTCACAGCAGTTTTTATATATATTTACAGTGCTGCTGCACTGCGCACAGTAACCCGCTGCCTGGCCCATCCCTCGCTTGCTAAGGTCTGTGCCGAAGGCTGTAGCTGCTCTTGCTCCCCCTCGTTGGCTCTAATGCAGAGCGCTGGGAGATGACATCATCTCCCAGCGCTCCACATTCCTAAAGAGAAGACTGCACAGGGTGCAACAGAAGCTGCAGGTCTGCGCAGGTATGAGGAGACGCTGTGCGACATAAGGTCAAGGGGCAGGAGGGGGGAAAGTTTAAAACAAAATGAAATAAAAAGAAGACTACAACGATATGGACATTTACAACAGTAATGTTCACTACAAAAAAGGAATGATCGATAACTTTGTATCCTGACATTACTATCTCTTTAATTTTTTTCTGTAAATGAATCTGGTCAGAAAATCCTATGTGGAGCGGCTCCCCAAAATGTATCTTAAATTAGCGCTGAAAATAATGTCCACGGCCGCAGATGTGTTTCCTTGTTACAAGTCTCCAGGACCCTAAACTCCTCCCACTGAAATCCACATAGAAAAAGAAGATTTTTTTTTTCCCAGTTGGAGGAATTTGGAAAGAATAATGGCCGCCTCCATTGTTATGACATCCAGTAATAATTAGACATTAATTCTGGATACCCAATCCACCCAGCACTGATTTTTTAGCGGATATTAGGATATTCTTCCCTGTTTCAGATAAGTGGGAGTTATTATTAGGAGATTATAGTTTGCCTTTAAGTTTAGATGTTTTTACAAGAATGTCCTCGTCCGGGGCTGATCACACATAGTAATGGCGTGGTGGCGGTCTGTGGATACAGCGTGCTGCCAGTTTCCCGGGGGCAGTGGAAATAACACCCAGTGCTTTTTCCTGCTTGCTCCGATGACCTTATTTTAGGTGATCACGTGACTTCTCTCTGCTTCCTAGTGATAAGGTAACAGGCACGGCCTGGTGATGTTCTATGGCAGCGCTTCCTCTATAAAGACTGGCCGTATTCATCAAGATAAAGAGGTGTCATTCTGAACCAAACCAAATGCAGTGTAAAGGGGAAATTAAAATTCCCTCTGATTTAAATGGGGCTTTATAACCCCTCGCATGCCCTAGAGGTCTCTGTAATGCACTGGAAACGTCTCTAACATCAAAGGGGGTTCATCTACTTTACTTACCAATTGTTTAACATTTTTTAACTATACTGGCTCATTCTGGTGGACTTGGGGTGCTTATGGTTAATCTGGTTGCCTATCATTACACAGAGATTTATCCAAAATATTGCTCCCCAGTGCTCATCCTCCAGTGACTGGCTAAGCTTTGTGAGTTTCAGCCAATCAGGTACTGCTGGTGCTGATGTGAATCCGACACCAATGACTGGTTCGCCAGGGAGGAAGCAGGACAGTGAAGGTCACACTGGTTCCATTCCGTATCCATTTCAAGTGTTGCATGTAAAGTTTTGCGTCATAAAATGACGCATGTGTTTTGCAGCGTCATCTGAAGTATTGCATTTAATGTTTTGCTTCATAAAGTGACGCACATTCTACATTTCGCGTTGCTCCGAATGGTGCACTCACCATTTCGTGCGTTAACGTGTTGCAATATGGGTGCAATAATGATGCAATATGGGTGCAATAGGGGTGCAGTAAGGACGCAATATGGGTGCAATATCAGTGCAATATGGGTGCAAAATTGGTGCAATATGGATGGAATATGGGTGCAATAATGACCAAATTGGGTGCAATATGGGCGCAATATTGGGGCAATACGGGTGCAATATGGGTTCAATATTGGTGCAATATGGGTGCAATAATG
Organism: Rhinophrynus dorsalis; assembly: GCA_037306005.1. Classification (NCBI taxonomy): domain Eukaryota; kingdom Metazoa; phylum Chordata; class Amphibia; order Anura; family Rhinophrynidae; genus Rhinophrynus; species Rhinophrynus dorsalis. Next base: position 5,003,612 of record CM074728.1, read on the forward strand.
ACGCAAATTGGGTGCAATGTTTACGCAATATGGGTGCAATATTGACGCATTATGCTGGAGATTATGTCAGTGTGCTGGGAGTACTGGATGGCTTGTGGGGGTACTGGATGGCTTGTGGGGGTACTGGATGGCTTGTGGGGATACTGGATGGCTTGTGGGGGTACTGGATGGCTTGTGGGGATACTGGATGGCTTGTGGGGATACTGGATGGCTTGTGGGGGTACTGGATGGCTTGTGGGGATACTGGATGGCTTGTGGGGGTACTGGATGGCTTGTGGGGATACTGGATGGCTTGTGGGGGTACTGGATGGCTTGTGGGGATACTGGATGGCTTGTGAAGGTATGGTCTGGGGGGTACTAGATGGCTTGTGGGGTACTGGATGGCTTGTGGTGTACTGGATGGCTTGTGGGGTACTGGATGGCTTGTGGGGGTACTGGATGGCTTGTGGGGTACTGGATGGCTTGTGGGGTACTGGATGGCTTGTGGGGGTACTGGATGGCTTGTGGGGTACTGGATGGTTTGTGGGGTTCTGGATGGCTTGTGGGGGTACTGGATGGCCTGGAGGGGTACTGGGAGGTGGGGCTTATGATGTCATGGGGAGGGGCCAATGATGTAATTGGGCAAGGGGTCCAGACCTCTTTTTGGACCAGGGGCCCTGGATCCTCTCAGTCCACCCCTGGTGCTATCACTGGTAGGGTTGCCACCTTTTCCTCAAAAACATACCGGCCATAGTTGTGGGTCGGTGAGGGAGGAGCCGGAAAAGGGGCAGAACCACTCAATGTTGCAATGCGTTGGGATGTGTACCCTTCTGGTTAACCCTTTGCGTGCCAGAGGGGTACGCAACTCATTGCTTTGCAATGAGTTGTGTACCCCTCTTGTGCTCAAAGGGTTAAAGAGTGAAAAGAGCAACACAACACCACTCACCTGACTCCCATGCGTAATTCCTGTGTCATGTGTATTGTAATTAAACAGGGAAAACTGCCAGTGGGATGAAGTGGAAAATAAGGCAAAAAAGGAGCCACATGTGGACACACCGACTAACAACTACCAACAAAAACATCTTCCATGGATATCAAGGTTCAAACACAGGTTCATTGTGAGACAAGAGAAACAGCAAAACAGGTACATTTTCTGCCCCCCCGCCACCCCGTTCCTCCTCCATACAATGCCCACCCTGTTCCTCCTCCATACAATGCCCACCCCGTTCCTCCTCCATACAATGCCCACCCCGTTCCTCCTCCATACAATGCCCACCCCGATCCTCCACCATACAATGCCCACCCCGTTCCTCCTCCATACAATGCCCACCCTGTTCCTCCTCCATACAATGCCCACCCCGTTCCTCCTCCATACAATGCCCACCCCATTTCTCCTCCATACAATGCCCACCCCATTCCTCCTCCACACACTACCCACCTCAACATTGCCCACACTGTTCACGTCCACAAACTGTCCACCCCATCCTTCGCCACACACTGCCCACCTCCACACTGCCCACTCCCCCTCCACACTGCCCACTTCTATAAACTGTCCACCCCATCCTTCTCCACACACTGCCCACCTCAACATTGCCCACTTCCCCTCCACAAACTGTCTACCCCATCCTCCTCCACACACTGCCCACCCTGTCTACCTCAATACTGTCCACTACCTCACTGCCCAACCTGTCCAACTTCACACTCTCCACATTGTCCACTCCACACTGCCCACCCTGTCCAACTTCTCATTGTCCACCCCCACATTGCCCACCCTGTCCAACTTCACATTGTCCACTCCCACATTAACCACCCTGTCCAACTTCACATTGTCCATCTCCACACTGCCCACCCTGTCCTCCTCCACACACTGCCCAGTTCCACAATGTCCTACCTTAGTTCAGACCCCCCTGGCATCATGGGGTGGCGACCGAGTCGAGCTGGTGACATGGTGAGGTGAGCCCTGCAGTCTAGCTCGTTCTTTGGTCTCCAAAGTAATTTGTGCCCTCCCCCCTGGTTCATCATCATGCACCCCTGAGGCTCGTGATGACATCATTGCGCTGCTTGCACATACTCATGTGCACAGTCTTCAGCTAGCTTCACTTCATTGAGTCTCAATAGACTCAATGAAGAGAAGGTGAATGGATCCGGGGACATTTGGGGACACATTGCCTGACTCGGGGGACAGTGAGGTCGAGTGCAGCAATCACTGAGCAGCTGGCAGAGGGCTGGTCAGTGGAAGAGACTAACTCCGGACGTGTCGCACACAAATACCGGCTTCTCAATTGCTGATATACTAGCTATACCGGCACCGGCTCAAAGAAGCCAATTACCGGCTGTGCCGGTAAAATACCAGCTGGGTGGCAACCCTAATCACTGGAGAAATCATTTCCATGTTATCACCTCTTTACCGCCACTTAGTGAACCTCCCCCACTGTGTTCTAATGGGCATTTTATACAACTTGCTACAACTTTCCACAGACAGTGTGATAACGCAGTTACAGATTTGTACTATATGTCTCAATGGCTACTGATACATAGTATATACGTATCAATGCACAACTATTGCAGGTAGCAGTGTTTTCCTTGCAATATAAATGCTTCTGGTCCACTGTAGCACTATACACACTCCTGTTTCTGTTCAGTGAACACGATGCAGGAAGGACCTTGCTACACTGTAGCACTATACACACTCCTGTTTCTGTTCAGTGAACACGATGCAGGAAGGACCTTGCTACACTGTAGCACTATACACACTTCTGTTTCTGTTCAGTGAACACGATGCAGGAAGGACCTTGCTACACTGTAGCACTATACACACTTCTGTTTCTGTTCAGTGAACACGATGCAGGAAGGACCTTGCTACACTGTAGCACTATACACACACCAGTATTATCAGCTGCTACCGAAAAAGTCTCCTGTGTGAACAAGCCCTCCACAAGCTTAAAACCATCCACCCACATGTACTGCAAATGGTTTTATGGCCTGTACTTATATAGTAACCTTCAATTTACTCGCACCGCTAACTGTCAGACTACTAATTCCAGCCTACTCAACTGGATAATGACGCAAGGCCAAATATTTTCTTTTTACAAAGACATAGCGTCACACACAGAAGGGAAAAAATGGAGCAAATTTGTGTCAAAATAAGTGCCCCACGGGGGACAAATTAAAAAGAAATCCAAAATTCACACTTATTTTATGGGTCTTTTTCATGAACAATAATGAATCTTAACAGAAGCATCACATTTATCTTACGACGGCCACAAAACCCTCATGACCCTTGTGAAATCTGCCCTTGTGCCTTTGTTCAACAGAAAACACCTTCAGTCAGTCCTGAATGTCACATCCATGGAGGCGGACATAACAGTTGCTGCTGAGACACCTTGGGGGAGATGCACTAAGGTGTGATAATGAGGTGATAAAGTGGAGATAACTTCTCCAGCGATATCACTTGTCCAGTTCATATTTTATCCTATGGAGCCTATGTACTAAGATTTCTTCAACTTTAGAGATCTACGTGAATAGACTATAGAATAACACAGGAACTGGAGAAGTTATATCACTGGAGAAGTCATCTCCACTTTATCACCTCTTTATCACCCCTTAGTGAATGTCCCCCCTGGCGCCTAAGCTCCACCCACTGGAATTGTTTATTTTCCAAACAGAAGATGAGTATTCATCGCACTGCACTACACATCACCCTTATCTTCTAATAATAATCATTATAACAAGTATTTAACCCTTTGAGTGCCAGAGTGCTACTTAACTCATTGCTTTGCAATGCGTTCCGTGCCACTCTGCCACTCAAAGGGTTAAACAGCGCCTTTCACCCAGTGGGAATCAAAGCGCTGATCAGCACACGCTCTCAGAATTAACTGAATCGACAACTGAATAAAAAATATTATATTACCCAATCAATGGTACTCATTTATCTACCTTGGAACAAGGAAGGGCTGAGTTGACCCTGCTGGGATTCGAACCTGCAACCTTGAAGTTTGAACAGGCTCTGTAGTCAGGGACTTTACCACTGAGCTACAGTAATGCTTTCTAAATATATTTGCTCTCATTACTCTTCATAGTGTCTGGGCCATTTAGCACTGTATTTCAGTGATGTTCATGTAGTAGTACAAGAGCAATTTAATTCTAAAGGATCCATCTCCCACCCCTTTCCCCTACATTTCGCTGCCTCTCTGTAAGCTGGCTGGACAGCGCAGAGAGGGACAATCTTCACTTTGGCAAGGGTGTAGGCTTTTCCTTATCCCTTTCAGTGCCAGAGTGGTACAGAATGCATTGCTTTGCAATGCATTCCATACCACTCTGGCACTCAAAGGGTCAAACTCTGTGATTGTCCCTCACTGCACACAGTCCGGTCCCAGGATCGGATTCTACAACTGAGGGGAGGCGGATAGAGATAAGTAAAAGTTGCTGGAGAGGGATTCTTTCGAACTGAATTTCTCTTGGACTACTACGCGAACATTATTGAAATACAGAGCTAAATGGCCCACATACTATGCAGACTAATCGGAGCCAATATGTTTAGAAAACATTACTATCTGTATAAAGGATTCAAGTGGATCTATCACATATAGATATCTAATGCTCATTAGATAGAGCATTTAGCGAAAACGTTTAATATGTTAGTCATTTTTGAAAAAACTTGTTATCTACGCAAAAATTCAAGTTTAAAAGGTGCCCAGCAGCCTACTTCCGCTTGCCGCTGCGGCAAGCTGCTGGCTGCACAGAGGCAGCTCCCGCCCTACTACCCAGCATTCTCTGATGACGGAGGATGTCTGTCACTGAACTGGAGCGATCACATTGACTAGATATCGATCTCTGCCAATGAGATCGCTCCAACTTAGAGAAAGAAAGCTTCCATCATTGGAGGATGCTGGGTAGTGGGATGGGAGCAGAGGCAGTGCTGCAAGCAGGAAGTAGGCTACTGGGCGCGTTTTAAACTTGAATTTTTGTAAAAATTACTAACATATTATACTTTTTCTCTAAATACTCTAATATACTAAAACGAAAACTAACATATACGACTAACATTTTATACTTTTTCGCTAAATGCTCTATCTAATGAACATTAGATATCTATATGTGATAGATCCACTTTAAAATTTGCGGTCCTGTGGTCCTTCCAGCAACCATCATGTCTGACTTAATGGAAACGGCATCCAGGACTGACTGATGTTACCCCTTTGAACAATGACACAAAAGCAAAATTCCTAAGGGCCATTAGGACTTAATATAGTAAGGTAAATTGGATATTATTATGAGATGATAATTATGTTGTAAACTAAAGTATTGCATCAAGGGACAAACATTCTGAGAACCTTCACAGTAACTGACATTTCGCACTGAACACAACACACACACATTTACCAAGTTGACAAACTGGTTGGGATTCACACCTGCCGGCAAGAGCGGAGGTGAAAAACAGAATCAAATACGCTTTAAAGTAACCGATGCTAGCAGTAAACACTGGATAGAAACATGCTCTATAACAACCCTGTGCATACAATACATTAAAAAACATGAACAAGTCCATTAAAGTGTTAGTAATGTCCACAAAAAAGTTTTTCTGCATTTAGAAGAGCTTAAAAAGCTGATCTAAATGCAAAAAAAGTATCTCTCAAACCGCTATGGTTTAAGAAATACGGGCGTTTAAAGTTTGATTTTTCCTACTGACAGCTGTAAAGCTGTCAGCAGGAGATCCGTGTCGGTCGACACGGAGGAGCTTGAGAAGTGCCGAGATCTCGTTATTTACCACGAATCCCTTCATTGGAATGGTCTAAAATGTGTGTCTGGTTTTCAGGCACTCGTTTTAGACCATTCCAATGAAGGTATTCGTGGTAAATAACGAGATTGCGGCACTTCTCAAGCTCTTCCGTGTCAACCGACACAGATCTCCTGCTGACAGCTTTACAGCTGTCAGTAGGAGAGATAAAAATTTAAACTGTATCTCTTAAACCACAGCGGTTTGAGAGATACTTTTTTTGCATTCAGCTCAGCTTTTTAACCCCTTAAGGACCACTGACGTGGCAGGACCATTACGCTGGTCCAGCACTTAAGGACCAGTGACGGTTCTGCCATGTAACGTACTTTTACTCACAGGAGCACGGTGAGTAATACCGGGGACTGAACTTGATCGCTTCAAGACCGGAGCGATCGCTTTCAGTCCCTCCGTTCAGTGTGTCTCCCCACGTGATCAGTCACGTGGGACGTCACGTCAAAGTCTTCTATGTGGTCCTTAAGGGAAAGCACACGCCGGTACCGCTGGTCCTTAAGGGGTTAAGCTCTTCTAAATGCAAAAAACTTTTTTGTGGACATTACGAACACTTTAACCTTCTGTCAGATACAACTCAGTCAGACATTTTTGATGGAGTTAAATGTTTCCATTTCTTTTCACAAAGAGCTTTATGGATAAAAGAAAATCTGGGAGGGATTCTGGATCAAACCAAAACCCCCGGTGAGGGGAGCAGTCAGCATTCTCATTGATTTGGGGAATGTTTATTATTCCCTGTGGTGAAGTTACAACACTTTTTATTTGTGTATATGGCCAGAGCCAATACGACTGCACCAAAAGGAACATAATAACATTTACATGGGGCATCCAACCCGATGGGGGTTTTGCACTAAGGCGTGATGAAGACATGATAAAGTAGAGATGATTTCTCCAGTGATATCACTTCTCCAATTCCTATGTTATTCTATAGAGCCTATTCACTAAGATTGCTTTAGTTCTGGAGATATTAGTGCATTGGTTCCATAGAATAACATAGGAATTGGAGAAGTGATATCACTGGAGAAGTCATCTCTACTTTATCACCTCTTTATCACACCTTAGTGCATCTCCCCCAGTGTGTGCTAGAGATCTCTCCAATGCGTTGATTTGATTAAAGGGATAGTAATACTTTGTTTTATCTTTATTTTATTTTGTAGGCATTAAAAAAACATGAAGAATGATATAAGTCTTATCTCTCAAACCTTTATGGTTTGAGAGATATTCACAAGCAAAGTTTCCCCTCCCGCCCCTTTTACCTAGTGTAAGCCATCTCTTCTCAGATGTGGAATGCAGTCCATAGACCAGACAGATAACACAAGGAGACAATCTTCTTCCTATGAGAACAATGAAAGCCCTGCCCCCCTTTTACCTAGTGTAAGCCATCTCTTCTCAGATGTGGAATCCAGTCCATAGACCAGACAGATAACAGCAGGGGACAATCTTCTTCCTATGAGAACAATGAAAGCCCTGCCCCCCTTGACAAGTTTCTCAGCTTTTTCCCTTATCTTAATTGAAGATTGTCCCTCTCTGCAGTCTACCAGGGCACCTCCCTTCTGATCTGGCTGAGCAGTGTTACATCAGTAAAAGGGGCGGGAGGGGGATACTTTATAATTGAATTACTATTGTACTACAACTCTGACAGAATTGAAGTAACACTCTCCAAAGTCCAGATACTATGATGATTAATTAGATCTGCTTTTATTAAGAAATATTACTATCCCTTTAAATTGCATAAACATTGTGCTTTTTGGTTTACTAACAAGTTAATAGTTTCAGAGGCTTTTGGTTTAGTAGTTAGGGAATCTAATCTTAGCAGATCTTTGATCTCTGACTTGTCCAATAAAGCTGCATAAATAATTAGTCACAAATCCAGAACTTATCAGTTTCCACCGAAGGGGTAGCATACATTTATAAAGAGGGATAAATCATGCAAACCCTTGCAAGATGAAAGCTCCCGCAGAGGGGAGGACAGAGAAAGGTGATAAGCCCTCTTTATAAAAATAATATAAAAAAAAACATTTTGACACTAAGAAAAGAAATATACAACAAAGTAAACTACATGTTTTGTTTGTAAATAACAGACAGCGATTTTAAAAGTGACAGGTCCCCTTTAAATTTCACACCTCCCACAAAAATGTACAACTCTACTGACGTTTCTTGGTGCAAGAAGAAGCGAGTTTAAACTACACAGGCCAGCTAACCCTTTGAGTGTCAGAGGGATACGCAACGCATTCACGTAAAAATTAACAATTTATTTATATGTTTGTTCCAAATTTGTTTACAGTACTTGTGACTGTCTGCTAAAAACACTCCTAAATAAGTGATTTTACTACACAGATACTAAATACACTCCTAAATAAGTGATTTTACTACATGGATACTAAATACGGTCCTAAATAAGTGATTTTACTACACGTCTACTAAATACACCTCCAAATAAGTGATTTTACCACAAGTCTGCTAAATACAGTCCTAAATAAGTGATTTTACTATACGGATACTAAATACACCTCCAAATAAGTGATCTTACTACACGTCTACTAAATACACCTCCAAATAAGTGATTTTACTACACGTCTGCTAAATACACCTCCAAATAAGTGATTTTACTACACGGATACTAAATACACCTCCAAATAAGCGATTTTACTACACGGATACTAAATACACCTGCAAATAAGCGATTTTACTACACGTCTACTAAATACACCTCCAAATAAGTGATTTTACTACACATCTACTAAATACACCTCCAAATAAGTGATTTTACTACACATCTACTAAATACACCTCCAAATAAGCGATTTTACTACACATCTACTAAATACACCTCCAAGTAAGCGATTTTACTACACATCTACTAAATACACCTCCAAATAAGTGATTTTACTACACATCTACTAAATACACCTCCAAATAAGCGATTTTATTACACATCTACTAAATACACCTCCAAATAAGTGATTTTACTACACATCTACTAAATACACTACTAAATACACCTCCAAATAAGTGATTTTACTACACGTCTACTAAATACACCTCCAAATAAGCGATTTTACTACTCGTCTACTAAATACACCTCCAAATAAGTGATTTCACCACACGGATACTAAATACACCCCAAATAAAAGATTTTACTACACGTCTGCTAAATACACCTCCAAATAAGTGATTTTATTACAGGGATAGAAATATACAATTAATGAGGCGGATGTGTTAAGAGGAACTAAATTAATTCTGGGGCAAACCAACTGCGACCACGGGGGGGCAGATAAACATCCCCAAATGGGACATGGTATTGGCGATCCCTCTAGAATTCAAGCAGCTCTCTGTAATGTCATTGGATTGTTTCTGAATATCTCAATTTTTTTAACTCTTTGAGTTCCAGATGGGTACGCAATGCATTGTCTTTATATAGTCTACAAGTACAAATTGTGTAAAGTCACATGACCTCACGTCCCTCACAATGAGAACCCTGTAGCTGTGTCTTCAGAGAGCTTTCTTTGTAGGATGTGAAAGCAGGGTTGGTGATACAATGCTGCATCCTCCTGGCAGGACTGATCTATCTGTATAGTTTAGTGGTGACTTGTCTACATTGTATCACTTTTTTACACATTGTATATTTTCTAAGTTGTATCACTTCTTCACATTGTATCTTTGTAACAGAATTGCACTCTCTGCTCTAAAAGTCCTACACAGAAAGCTACTGAATCATAGTCAGATAGCTTACTGTCAGGGACATAAAAGTGTTAACCCTTTTGAGTGCCACATTTTTAAACTAGCAGGTGAAGATGGAAAAAAATGAATAAAAATTATAGGAAATCTGACTTTAGGTATATTATGCACTTGCAGATTATATAAAGTCACAAATGAGACTGACTTCCAGTATAATTTTGCCTGTTGCCCATTAAACCCCATTATAATCACAGCAATAGCCCTTTCAATACCTACAGAAACCTGTGATGTGGAACAGGAGAAAATCCTCTTCATTCTCCCTGTGATCTTCTCCCCCTTCTCGGTAAGAGTGCAGTGAGATAATCCTCTGAGTGGAGTCGCTAGGTCCCCATGTTTAGGGCAGAAGGGGACATGACTTCCTGTGTGTGGGGACGTTGCCCATGACTTGTGAGTGACAAGTACCAGTAAACAGACCAGATAATCACTGAATGCCTGGCAGGGAAATAGGAGGTTCACGTCAGCTTGGCTGGGGAGCTTAGACGTTCACTCCCACTAGTAATCTGATGTCGGAGTTCCAGTGAGAGGAGGCATGGAACTATTTAACTCTCTGCGTACTGCAGGCAAAAGTGCCTGGTTCCTGTGTGATCCTGGGGCTCTTCATTTAAAGGGAAAGCAACACCTGTATTGACAATTTAGCTAACTGAAATTTCTGTTTTAAAGGGATAGTAATGTTTAATTTTAAGTTTATTTAATATTGTAGGCATTAAAGGGATAGTAATACTTAAAATATAAAAAACAAATATGCTGTAGGGTTTATCCCCCTGAGTAAAAACAAAGGGTACTCCCACTGCTGAAAGGTGTTTTATTCAAACGTAATTAAAACTCAAAGTTGATTTTTTTAGGTGTAATATCACAGTGGCCTGAAATTGTACAGTGGCGCTGTTGCTACATCATCTTATGGAGATTTATGGTCCCGGGACCAGAGCAGTCCATAGGATGGTGTAGCAACAGCGCCACTGTACAATTTCAGGCCACTGTGATATTGCACCTACAAAATTCAACTTTGAGTTGTAATAAGTTTTTAATAAAACACAATTTCAGCAGTGGGAGTTCCCTTTTTTTACCCAGGGTGAAAAACCCTACAACATTTTTTTTTTTACATTTTAAGTATTACTATCGCTTTTAAAAATAAGATTTACATCGATGTATTCTGGTCTCTCAAACCTTTATAGTTTGAGAGATATAACTGGCAAAAGTTCCCACCCTCCAGCCTGTTTCAGACTAGTCAGCGCTCTAGCTGACAGCAGGAGATTCCGGTCATTTGACCAGCTGGTGGCTCTTCAGCAGAGCCGAAATAGCGCTATCTAAGAAATGAATACTTAATTGGAACGGTCTGTAAAGCGTGCTTGGTTTGCAAGCCTTTGAATCCTTTAAGAACCAGGGGTGTGTGTGCAATGCATTGCAAATCCAGAAGGGAAACAGAAGAGGACAATTCAGTTTCTCCATTCGTGGGCGTATGGTTGTAAATCTCTATATGTGAGGGCCACTTTCATTTTGTTTTTAATAACAACGAACAGGAAGAGCGCAAAACCACCAGCAGATTTCTATAACCACAATATGATATCTACTAGTTGAACAGCCCGTTACACAGGCCACAGTGCCACTGCCACACGGTCGCGGGGCAGTCACGCGCAGTAGAGACCGCGCCATGGCTGATACAGAGCTGGACGATCCGGCAGTCTCTACTGCGCATGACTGCAGCACGCCCAGCAGTGTCTACTGCTCATGTTGCTGCGTTACACACATTTTAGCTAATTATTATATAGGATATTGGACATATCTTGAACAAATAATCACAATTAACATGTGAAGTAGCTGGTATTCAGAATGACCAGCTAAAGCAAATGGGGTAAGGAAGACTGCCCCGTTATAGTCGCCAAATCTCAGGAAATAAAGCTAAAGGTCCTCTTGATAAACATAAAAAAATATATTTATTACAATATCACTAGAATATGCCTCTTAAATACAAAAACCTCAATACGTATATACAGCTGATAAAGCTCAATGTATATGACGCGTTTCAGGGATAACCCCTTTCTCAAATATCAAGGAGCAAATTAAAAATATAATGTTTTTAGCTCTGTATCAGCCTCGTCACAGGCAGTCTCTACTGAGCATGACTGCATTGTTACAAACTTTCTAGCAAAATTATTACATAGGATATATATTATAGAAATAAAAATAAGTTTAAGCTGTATTAACTTTTGAATGACAAACCTCCCAACAGGAGGAATGCTGTGAGGCTATCAATCACGCTTTCCTAAAGTCATTTTTTTCCTTGTATTTGCTCTCTGATCCCCCCTCCCCCTCTAGCATTCCCCACACATACATGGAATTCACTAAATCACGGCTCTTTACAACAGGAGACACTGTTTATTTTCACAGGTTTATAATAGATAATCATGTTAATTTACCACAAAGAACTGAGGCAATTCTTCTGCAAACCACCTGGACCACAGGCCACACGTAAAGGTTCCCCATATACCCACTGAATTAAACGGGGATTTAACCCCATGAACGTAAGACAGATTTGTAACACACTGTGAATTCCCCTTTAAAGGGATAGTAATATTTAAAATGTAAAAAAAATATGTTGTAGGGTTTATCCCCCTGAGTAAAACAAGGAAACTCCCATTGCTGAAAGGTGTTTTATTCAAAAGTTGTTACAGCTCAAAGTTGAATTTTTTAGGTGCAATATCACAGTGGCCTGAAATTGTACAGAGGCGCTGTTGCTACACCATCCTATGGAGATGTATGGTCTATGGACCAGAGCTATCCAATTTCAGGCCACTGTGATATTGCACCTAAAAAAATTCAACTTCAAGCTGTTATAATTTTTTAATAAAATATGTCCCTTTAAAGCAGCTAGTTTACTCCAGAATAGTCCAAACTAATCTTTAGTGCTTATTTTCACTGATTTAGGAAAGATAATGGGGTTACAGTACGAATCCCCAGCCTAGGACTGCTTTACTGCATACCGGGGTACACATTCACCAGCGTTACAGGTGAAGTACCTCCTCCTAATCATAATTCATAATTCATAAGCTCAATGGTATCACTAGTGTACCGCCAGTTCAATTGTAGCTCTGTGGTATCACTAGTGTACCTCCAGTTCAATTGTAGCTCTGGGTATCACTAGTGTACCTCCAGTTCAATTGTAGCTCTGGGTATCACTAGTGTAACTCCAGTTCAATTGTAGCTCTGGGTATCACTAGTGTACCTCCAGTTCAATTGTAGCTCTGGGTATCACTAGTGTACCTCCAGTTCAATTGTAGCTCTGGGTATCACTAGTGTACCCCCAGTTCAATTGTAGCTCTGGGTATCACTAGTGTACCCCCAGTTCAATTGTAGCTCTGGGTATCACTAGTGTAACTCCAGTTCAGTTGTAAGCTCAATGGTATCACTAGTGTAGCTCAATTTACAGCAGCACGCGGGAGGCCACCGTCCCAGACATATGCCCAGCTCATGGGGCAAATGCCCCCCAACACAGCCCCCTCTATTAAAGGGATAGTAATGTTATAAAATAAATGCACAGTCGATTAATATTCATAGTTTTTTGTCAATGTGCAGTGGTATTACAATATAGGCCAACTAGTTTTAAAGCCCGTGTACACGGGCCAACACTGGCGGTGCTGCAGTACTGACTGCCTGCGCCGCCACAGATACGGAGCGGGCGCACCGAATTCAGACTGTAGTCCTCCCTGCGCATCTGAAGGTGCTCCGCACCATATCAGCCACGGCACTGGGAGTTTGTATTGCACGACTGCGCATGACGGCTTCTGACAAACATAATAGCGAATTATAATATAGGATTAGTATTTCAAGAGTTATTAAGTTATAGAGAGTTATAAAGTATCCCCCTCCCACCCCTTTTACCTAGTGTAAGCCTCCTCCCCCCAGATGTGGAATCTGGTCCTGGGACCAGACAGATCACAGCAAGGGACAATCTTCTTACTGTGATCATAAGGAAAACCCTGACCCACTTGAGAGGTTTTTCCTTATGATCACTGAAGATTGTCCCTTGCTTCGATTCATCCAGACAGTTCTGCAGCATTACTTAGGTAAAAGGGGTGGGAGGGGGACACTTTATAACTTCATAACTCTTGAACTACAAATTGGACAGTATTGTAATAACGCTGCTCACCGGCAAAAAAATATTTAGATTAATTGACTAGGCATTTATTTTACAACATTACTACCCTTTAAAGATTCAAGCCCATACTTTGCTTGCTTCAGTTTGGAGAACCTGCAACTATCAGGCCCCAGTGCCTACCTCCTGGCATGTGATACATACAGACAGTGGCAGATTGCCCTATCGGGGGATCCGGCATCCCCCGGTGGGCCGCCCAGTCACGGGTTGGTAGGGAGATCAGATGATCTCTGCTCTCCAGCCCACAACTCTATGGACGCAAGGTACAACTCACTAACCAGAGCGGTGAAGTACTGAAGACCGGGTCCTGTTCTCTGTACCTGTCCCGCCCCCAAGGCTGACTTAGCCGGCTGTGCTCTGCCTGCAGTGTGTGTCCTGGTGCACTGCATGATTGATTAGAACTTATGGGACCTGACTACCTAGCAGATTAAATAGGTATTATTTAATTATTTTTAACTAATTGTACCCATTGCTAGTGAGGCTTAATTTACCATATGTTAACCCTTTAACCCCCTGTATGCTTTAGATAGGTACACATCAGTTATTAACCCTTTGCATACCAGACAGGATTACAGCAATGTTTTATTCTGTTATTAAACAATTGAATTTCTCATAGGTGCAGTACCTCATGAATTAACCTCCTGTATGCTAGAGAGGCATAATTCATCCATAATCAACCCCTTGTATACCAGAAAAGCGAATAAAGATGTTAATTACGGATTAATTATGCCTCTTTAGCACACAAGGGGTTAATCATTGAGGTACACTTTCCTGTGCAATGTGTTGTGCAACTATGAGACATTCAATGGGTTAATCACAGAACACAATGCTGTACACCTCTCATGCAAGGGGTTAATAACTGACCATTTATTGCATACAGTATGTTAAAGTGTTAATAGGTAACCATTTATGCCTCTTTTGCAATGCATACAGTGGGTTAGGTTAACCCTTTGAGTGCCAGATGGGTAAGCAAAGCATTGCACAGCAATGATTTACGACCCCTCTGGCACTCAAAGGGTTTTAACATATGCATACAGATTAGACTACCAGCTAGAGGGCCAGTTACATAGAACAATCCCCCGGGCTGGTACTGCACCACAATCCACCCCTGCGTACAGGGCAGACCTTTCAGCGCAAATAGCACTAGAAAATCCCAGCACCTATTTTAACCCCTTAAAGGGGTAGTAATACTTAAAATGTAAAAAAAAATATGTTGTAGGGTTTATCCCCCTGAGTAAAACAAGAGTACTCCCACTGCTGAAAGGTGTTTCATTCAAAAGTTATTAATTTTCAAAGTTGAATTTTTTAGGTGCAATATCACAGTGGCCTGAAATTGTACAGTGGCGCTGTTGCTACACCATCCTATGGAGATTTATGGTCCCGGGACCAGAGCTGTCCATAGGATCGTGTAGCAACAGCGCCACTGTACAATTTCAGGGCACTGTGATATTGCACCTAAAAAATTCAACTTTGAAAATTCATAACTTTTGAATGAAACACCTTTCAGCAGTGGGAGTACTCTTGTTTTACTCAGGGGGATAAACCCTACAACATATTTTTTACATTTTAAGTATTACTATCCCTTTAAGGACCGGCCACGCAAATACTTTGCGGTCCCTCAAGGACCACGAAGCATTTTTTTTTTTTTTTGCGGGATCCGATTCCAGACTCCCCGAACGGCGTGCAGCCGCGGGGAGCCCGGAATTCCATGACGGTCCAGGACCGCCATGGGTCCTTAAGGGTATAACTACCCATGACGGTCCAGGACCATTTTGGGTCCTTAAGGGGTTGAAGCAGAATGCTATTAGTACATCCACTTTTACTGTTTTCTGAAGAAAATGGGTGCAGCAATTCCAGTGCTGATCTCATCACTATGATTTTGTGTATTTCAGTAATATGTTTATTTATAGTCTCAGGTTTAATCACAAACCAGTGGATTTCACAACTCTCTCTTGTACATGAATACATAAACAAGGAAGTCAGAAAAGCACACTGGACACAAGACAAAACGGAAACATGATTATGTGTCATTGGGTCGTTTGTAGAAAGAAAAATATGAGCAATTCTTGGGCATGCCAATTGCAATATTGTGGTGGGATAAACATTTGCAATGATTTAAATGTGGATTTAACTCTCAGAGTGTTACAGAGAAGACAACATTTGCAAATATAAATTCTTAAGTAGCAAATTCATACCTCCCAAGTGTCCCTCTTTAGGAGGGACAGACCCTTTTTTAGACCCAAATCCCTCTTTCCCACCCTGATATCCCTGTGTTTAGGAGATCAGACTGTGTGATGTGTATAGAAGTGTATCACCCTGATGTCTCTGTGTTTAGGAGATCAGACTGTGTGGTGTGTATAGAAGTGTATCACCCTGGTGTCCCTGTGTTTAGGAGATCAGACTGTGTGGTGTGTATAGAAGTGTATCACCCTGGTGTCCCTGTGTTTAGGAGATCAGACTGTGTGGTGTGTATATAAGTGTATCACCCTGGTGTCCCTGTGTGTAGGATATCAGACTGTGTGGTGTGTATAGAAGTGTATCACCCTGGTGTCCCTGTGTTTAGGAGATCAGACTGTGTGGTGTGTATATAAGTGTGTCACCCTGGTGTCCCTGTGTTTAGGAGATCAGACTGTGTGGTGTGTATATAAGTGTATCACCCTGGTGTCCCTGTGTTTAGGAGATCAGACTGTGTGGTGTGTATATAAGTGTATCACCCTGGTGTCTCTGTGTTTAGGAGATCAGACTGTGTGGTGTGTATATAAATTCATCACCCTGGTGTCCCTGTGTTTAGGAGATCAGACTGTGTGGTGTGTATAGAAGTGTATCACCCTGGTGTCCCTGTGTTTAGGAGATCAGACTGTGTGGTGTGTATATAAGTGTATCACCTTGGTGTCCCTGTGTTTAGGAGATCAGACTGTGTGGTGTGTATATAAGTGTATCACCCTGGTGTCTCTGTGTTTAGGAGATCAGACTGTGTGGTGTGTATATACGTGTATCACCCTGGTGTCCTTGTGTTTAGGAGATCAGACTGTGTGGTGTGTATAGAAGTGTATCACCCTGGTGTCCCTGTGTTTAGGAGATCAGACTGTGTGGTGTGTATAGAAGTGTATCACCCTGGTGTCCCTGTGTTTAGGAGATCAGACTGTGTGGTGTGTATAGAAGTGTATCACCCTGGTGTCCCTGTGTTTAGGAGATCAGACTGTGTGGTGTGTATAGAAGTGTATCACCCTGGTGTCCCTGTGTTTAGGAGATCAGACTGTGTGGTGTGTATATAAGTGTATCACCCTGGTGTCCCTGTGTTTAGGAGATCAGACTGTGTGGTGTGTATATAAGTGTATCACCCTGGTGTCTCTGTGTTTAGGAGATCAGACTGTGTGGTGTGTATATACGAGTATCACCCTGGTGTCCCTGTGTTTAGGAGATCAGACTGTGTGGTGTGTATATAAGTGTATCACCCTGGTGTCCCTGTGTGTAGGAGATCAGGCTGTGTGGTGTATATATAAGTGTATCACCCTAATGTCCCTGTGTTTAGGAGATCAGACTGTGTGGTGTGTATATAAGTGTATCACATTGCTCTACAGCAATAAAACTCACATTATTGTTTCTTTAACCCCTTCGCGTCCTGTGACGTACCCGGACCGTCACGCTGGTCCGGCACTTAAGGATCAGTGATGGTCCTGGTACGTCACGTACTTTTACTCATCTAGTTCCTGCAGGAGCGCGGTGAGTAATACCGTGGACTGAAGTTGATCGCTCCAAGACCGGAGCGATCTCTTTCAGTCCTCCTTTCGATGTGCCGCCCCACGTGATCAGTCACCGCGGGATCGTCGGACCTTAAGGGGTTAAACGTCAGTATGTGTGTTTATAAATTAGTATGTGTAAATAACATACTTTGGTCTTGTTATAAGTCATTTATTAAAGGGATAGTAACACTTCGTTTTAACTTTATTTTATTTTGTAGGCATTAAAAAAACATGAAGAATGATATAAGTCTTATCTCTCAAACCTTTATGGTTTATGAGATATTCACAAGCAAAGTTCCCCTCCCCGCCCCTTTTTCCTAGTGTAAGCCATCTCTTCTCAGATGTGGATCAGGTTGTATGACAGTACAGATAACAGAAGGGGACAATTTTCTTTGTATGAAAACAATGAAAGCCCTTCCCCCCTTGAAAAGTTTTTCAGCTTTTTCCATTATCTTAATTGAAGATTGTCCCTCTCTGCAGTCTACCTGGGCATCTCCCTTCTTATCTGGTTGAACAGGGGGGGGATACTTTGTTTGTGAATATCTCTTAAACCATAAAGGTTTCAGAGATAAGACTTATATCATTCTTCATGTTTTTTTAATGCCTACAAAATAAAATAAAGTTAAAATGAAGTATTACTATCCCTTTAAGTAACACAAGGAGGTGTCAATAGGTCATGAAATAGTCTAAAAATTCTCGTTAATGCCCTGCCCACCAGTCACGCCCCCAGAAACACCCCCTAAAACACAGCTATCCCTCTTTGGCAATTTGAAATGTTGGGAGGTATGCAAATCAGCAGTATTTTGATCAGCAGTCAAATAATACAACCCCCCCCCCCAAAAAAAAAAAAAAAGCAGAGATATTAAAAGATGCCAAAAATATTGGAGCCCCTAAATTTAGAGGACTATATTCATGATTTGTAACCAATTATCATGGTTTTGCTAAATATTATGCTAGCACATTTGATTTTTTTTTTTAAATCATTATCTTGGGATATTTACATAAATTGTTGACAAATACTCCCCTGTGTTTCTAACAAGATTTCATTGTAAACATTAAACACGTAAGGTTTGTTCCACTTTACATTAACCCTCTGAGTGCCACTCTGGCACTCAAAGGGTTAACACCTAAAGCCACAAGTGCTTCCAGGATCTCTAGTGCAGGCACAGAGGAGTTAACGCAGCTTTGCTGCCGGAGGCTATTTGATGTCTAGGCCCGGCCCAATATTCCACCCCCCCATCCCCTTAACACGTAAGCCTCCAGTCCAGACAGGACCTGGGTCCGCCCCGCAGGTGATGTGGGAATCCTTTTATTCCTATGACAGAGGAGAAGAGGCCAGAACGAAACAGGGTGTCAGACCGAAACTGAGCCACTCAGGTTAGGACATGCACAGAGACGACTCCCTGCACTTGGTGGGCTGATAACGCGTGACTTTATCAGGATGTTGTGCCGGGATGGTCACGTTACCACTGCCAAAGGCTTCCTTGGAAGGTAGAAGTCTTCCAAGGGAGCCTTACATGCGTCTTATGGGCATTGTTATGAACACAGAAACATTCAAACACGTGATGGGATTGAACAGATTACAGCACATTTCACAGGAGTAGACATGTTAAGACAAGAGGTCACAGTCTAAAACCAGAGGGTCGGACGCTTATATGTGATGTAAGAAATGTTTACTTCACTGAGAGGGTAGTAGATAAGAGAAATAGCCTACCAGCAGAAATGGTAGATGTTAATAGACTGAGAGGATGTAAAACGGAACTAACACCGCTAAGAAACTTTGTAATAATTCACTATCTGGTGACTAGATGCTTAGTAGCGCTAGTCGCCAGAATTATTACCTCTTTATGGAGAAATTTGCAGTCATCCTCGTCTGACAGGCAGGACGGATCGCAGATATCTTGCCCTTGTGACGTCCGTGCGCCTGCGCTGTCAGTCCCTTCCAGAGCCGAATGGCTCCTAGCAATGCCTCCTACAGCCGTCTGGGACTGACAGTGCAGGCGCACGGGGAGGTCACTAGGGCAAGATGTCCGCGCTCCATCCTACCTGTCAGCCGAGGATGACTGTATATTTCTCCATAAAGAGGTAATAATTCTGGCAACTAGCGTTACTAAGCAGCTAGTCACCAGATAGGGAATTATTACAGACAAAGTTTCTTAGCGGTGTTAGTTCCGCTTAAGCATACATTGGACAGGCATAAGGCTGTCCTCAACAGAAGACAAAGGACCAAATAAGGTTTGAGGTTTTTACTGCAGGAAAATGGGCGACTAGATGGTCCGAATTGTACTTATCTGACGTCAAATTCTATATTTCTATGACACTAAGGCCCAAATGGAGTAAACCAAACACACCATAGGGGACAATTAAAAATCCATAAATTCCCATTCACTTGACCAGAGCTTTTTAACCCCTTGAATGCTATAGAGGACTCCAATGCATATCACTCAAGGGGTTAAAAAAAAATCACAATTTAA
This sequence comes from Rhinophrynus dorsalis, assembly GCA_037306005.1. Lineage (NCBI taxonomy): Eukaryota > Metazoa > Chordata > Amphibia > Anura > Rhinophrynidae > Rhinophrynus > Rhinophrynus dorsalis. The sequence goes on from CM074728.1 coordinate 5,023,481, forward strand.
TTTATTAGGACTTTTTATTTGTCCCCTATGTTGCAGCTGGTTTACTCCAGACTAACTCCAGTTTGAGTTTATAAATATGGGCCAGGGAGCCTTATTCATTAAAGCAGCTGTAAACTTTTTATTAAATATATATATTGTAGAGGTTTTCATGCCGAGCAAAACAGTACATCCATTGGCTATAGATGCAAATTTCCAGTTATTACAATCTATAATCTTATTTTTGCACCATAACGGTGCCCTCTGGTGGTGATATTTCAGTTAGTTATTCTGCTGCATTCCATGGGAGAGTTGAGTGCATGACAAACAGTGATCTATAGACTTTGATAGAAACTACGAAGTCACTTCCTGTCAGTCTGAACTTTCAGGAAGTAATCACGCTGTCATTTTCTGACAATGTAAACCGTTATAATATCTGAATATAACAGCTGCAAGAGCTTCCCATTGTTTGCGAATCACCACTTTCTCATAGTTTCTTGTGCATCTGGGTGAGGCCAGACCCTTATTCGGTGCTCATAGGACATTCTCCCCTCACTATAAAAGCCCACTGATGTTGTGCTAATATCTGTGATCTGGGCAACAAACCAAGAGTGAACAAGCGAGTTATAAGCTATGGGAACTCTTTACCTATAGCCAGGGCCGGATTTACATCTCAGGAGCCTGTAGGCACAGAAATTTGAAGCGCCCCCCATTGGCCATCTCCACTGGACACCTCCGCAATGCTCCTAACCTCCACACGGCCCCCCATCAGCTCCATATTGCCCCCATCAGCTCCATATTGCACTCTCATTGTCCCCATCAGCTCCATATTGCCCTCTCATTGCCCCATCATCTCCGCTTTGCCCTCACACTGCCCCCCATCAGCTCCAACTTGCCCCCCTCATCAGCTCCATATTACCCTGACATTGCGCCCACCCCCATTTCCTACCTCCTCCCTGGTGGTCCAGTTGAGTGGCAGGACAGGTCTGTGCCGCCTTCTGCACAGACCTCTATACAGCTGGAGCTCCCGCGCGGTCTTCTGTTCAGTAATGCAGAGCGCTGGGAGATGATGTCATGGAGATGATGTCATGGAGTTGATGTCATATCCCGGCGCTCTGCATTACTAAAGCGCTCACGAGGGAGCTCAGCAGCTATAGGTCTGTGCCGAAGGATGCACAGACCTGACTGGGTGGGGGGGGGTTAGTGCCCGCTGCAAGGCTGATTAAAAGTAAATAAATATTTAAAAAAAAGGGTCCCAATGACAGGCGCCCCTCTGTGGGGTGCGTCTGTAGGCAGATGCCTACTCTGCCTTATGAGAAATCCGGCCCTGCCTATAGCTCTGAGTGCACACCCAGCAATTTAAAGCTGAACTATCCATCTAAATAAAGCGTCCCCCAATAATTACTCATATAGCAATAAGCATAGAAATACTAGAATTATACAGAGTAAGTCCGGTGTTATTAAGAAATCCTACTTGACCTGAGACTGAAGGACAGGATTCTTGCTGTAGAGACAGTGGCTCAGTGGTTAGCACTGTTGCCTTGCAGCGCTGGGGTCCTGGGTTCAAATCCCACCAAGGACAACATCTGCAATGAGTTTGTATGTTCTCACTGTGTTTGCGTGGGTTTCCTCCGGGTACTCCGGTTTCCTCCCACACTCCAAAAACATACCGATAGGTGAATTTAGATTGTGAGCCCCAATGGGGACAGGAACCAATATGAGTGTAAAGCGCTGCGGAATCTGTGTGCGCTATATAAATAAAGGATTATTATTATTATCTGTGTGTCTGCACTGTCAGTCACTTCCTGTTACCTTAAGGTACAATGCTTCTCCTCCTCACCAATCCTGGAGGAGACCGGGATGGACAGAGCAGGTGCACAGATGTTGCTAAGGAAGATGCCTGAGCTGATACCTTCTTGTTTGTCTCGTGCTTATCGCTACATCAATAATTATTGGGGGGGACTTTATCTGGAGGGATAGTTCCGCTTTAAAATAGTAATTCATTGACTCATTACCGGCCCTTTAAAAGTAAAATGTTTTAATTTATGCTGGATCCCTAAAATGTCATCTGGAACAAATCTGGGGCAAACCAAATTCAATATAGAACGGAAACACAAATTCCCCAAACTCCAATTTATTTAAATGCGATTTTTAACCACTTAGATGCTAGATATCTCCAAAACTTTACTTTTCGGTGAGTTGGAGCCCTCACTAGCATTTAAGGGATTATAAGCCCCATTTAAAGCGGAACTACCACCTCCAATATAGTCGCCCTGCAATACTTATGCAGGTGTCAACTAGCTTACTAATCATTATTTTACTTTTAAAAAAGTGCCCACGAATAAACTTATGCTTAAGCTTCCAAGACCGGAAGTCAGGCATCATCGCGGACATCTTAAATGCGTGCCTGCGCTGTCAGCCCTCTTCACCCCTCACAGGCATAGCACTGGCCTGGTCGGCTCCGGAAGAGACTGATTGCGCAGGCGCACAGGCTGCAGTAACCTGTCCGTCAGTCTCGGAAGCTTAAGGATAACTTTATTCGCGGGCACTTTTGAGAGGTAAAATAACGATTATTAAGGTAGTCGCCACCTGCAGGGCGACTTTAGTAGAGGTGGTAATTCTGCTTTAAATGAATAAACATTTTGGGATTGTGTATTGTCCCCCGTTGTGCAGTTGTTTTCCCCTGGAATAGCTCTGACGTGCTCCATACAGTTCTCTTTTGCAGTCAAAGGGTTAAAATGAGAGGCAGGGAGTGGAGGACACACAAGATATTTTTCAGTTCAGTCTCAATCTCACTCTCTCGCAGTAACGTGAAGTTCATCTGTATTATTATTCACCAGCGAGGAATCTGCCAGCTGCCCCTCCCAGGCCCAAAATATTTACATTACAAGCAAAGCGCCATCATCAGCCGGCAGTTTAACTCCTTCATCACACAGACCCGGTGCTTACACTTATACACTAATACAGGATAATCAGGTGTGTACTAGCTGTTCAACATGTATGTATGTATATTATATATATACACACACACACACACACACATATATATATTTGAGGGCATGTTTAGAGATAATATTCAACTCACCCTTACACGTCTCTGGTGAACCACAGTATGGTTTAAGGGATGTAATACTTAAAATGTAAAAAAAATATGTTGTAGGGTTTATCTCCCTAAGTAAAACAAGAGCACTCCCACTGCTGAAAGGTGTTTCATTCAAAAGTTATTAATTTTCAAAGTTGAATTTTTTAGGTGCAATATCACAGTGGCCTGAAATTGTACAGTGGCGCTGTTGCTCTGGTCCCGGGACCATAAATCTCCATAGGATGGTGTAGCAACAGCGCCACTGTACAATTTCAGGCCACTGTGATATTGCACCTAAAAAATTCAACTTTGAAAATTAATAACTTTTGAATGAAACACCTTTCAGCAGTGGGAGTACTCTTGTTTTACTCAGGGGGATAAACCCTACAACATATATATTTTTTTAATTTTAATTATTACTATCCCATTAAAGTGATAGTAATGTCCCAAAATTATATTATTTTGTGTTATAGATTAAATAAAAATAAATTAACTGCAGCAAACTCCATCTCTCAAACAGCTATAGCTTGAGAGATATTCGCAGTGAAAAATTCCCCCTCCCTCCCCTGTAAAGCTGACAGCAGGAGATTCAAGTCGGATGACTAGAAGATGCTCTGCATCAGAGCCAAAATCATGTTATTTAAAAAGAACTACTTCATTGGAACGGTCTACAAAGTGTGCTTGCAAACCAGACACACTTTGTAGACCGTTCAGTTGAAGGTGTTCTTTTTAAATAACGCAATTTCGGCTCTGCTGAAGAGCCGCCGGCTGGTCCCTGAACAGGATTCCCCTGCAGTCAGCACAGCGCTGATGTCAGGAAAAGGGGGGGGGGGGCTTTCAATGCGAATATCTCTCAAACCATAGCGATTTGAGAGATGGGGGTTTGCTGCAAATAATTTATTTAATCTACAATACAAAATAAAATAATTTTGGGACATTACTATCACTTTAACATGGCTACAGCTTGCTGGAACAAGTGTAACCCTTTCCTTCAGGTACACTGACATTTGAAGTGCAAAACACAACTATTGGGCTGTTTAATGTCAGAAATGTTTTTACTTATGCAAAATATCACTTACAAAAACCTTAATCATGTAAAAACAGAATAAAAGAGAAAAATATGGCTAGCGATACGCTTCCCGGTAAAAAAACAAAACAAAAAAAAAACAAAACAAAAAACATTTCCTCAGGAAGCTGGCAAAGATTTCCCAATAGGTACAGTAGGCAACTGCCTAAGGCAATACGTTTTGAGGGGGACCTCAGCTGTGCCGGCCACGCCCACATTCTTAACTGTGGGTGTGGCCAGAGTAATCTCAATTGTCCCTGAGCTAGTTTTATACCTCTGTTTATAGGCCCAGGGTATTTTGTGTGCCAGGAAACAGTGGATGGGTCTGGGGTGTGTGGGCATATGAGGAATGGGGTATGCCCATGGGTGACTCTAAGGTCACCTAGAGTGACTGGCCTAGGGGTGCCTGGGATGTTAATCCGGCTGTGTCGGGAGGATTTGAACTATAGGGAAGCCTCCTGGTCCAACCCACCATATTTAAACTGTATTTGTCCAATCAAATACAGGCATTTAGGAATATTCCCGTCCTGATTGTAATGCTTCTGGTTCCATTACCATCATCAGGGCTCAGAATTTCCACTCACCACTAGCCAATGGCGAGTGGAAATTTTGAGCCCTGTTATATCATTGTTTGGACTCTCCAGATCTGTTTTTAATTGTTTTTATGTGTGCCTATGCTGATTATTTTTGTATCAATAAAATATATATTTTTCTTATTTTTTGATTAGTCCAGTTTGCCTCACTTTATTTGGGTCCTTTTGGGGGGGGCTCATCTGGTTCTCATTTTGAGCTCGCTATTAATTTATTATTAATTAATTCATTCATATGTGTGTAAAGTGATAGTAATGTCTATGTAGAATTATTTGCCCGAGTCCTCTGTATAGTAAAAGGAACTGATTGCGCTTGTCTAAGCCCTTACTCCACCTTCTCCCCACGTCACTCAGAAGATGCAGTCTGGTCTGGACGGTTGCAGCGAGGGACAATCTTCAGTAAGCAAAGGCAAATCATGCCCTCCTTCATCAAGGGGAACAGGATTTCCCTTCTACTCACTTAAAGGGATAGTAAAGTCCCAAAAAAGTATGTTTTAAATCGTAGATGCACTAAAAAAACACTTAAAGGGGAACTTTCACCCCTTAATAACTAAATCTCCCCTTACTGCTGACCTGGCGACTAGCTGCTTAGTAGCGCTAGTCGTCAGAAAACTTACCCCGTTCTCAAGATTTCGCCGTTTGAAAGGATCAGGAAGCACGGACGTCTCTTCACAGTGACGTCCGTGCGCCTGCGCTGTCAGTACCTTGTCAGTCCCTTGTGCACCGTATGCACCGTACGGTGCACAAGGGACTGACAGCGCAGGCGCACGGACGTCACTGTGAAGAGACGTCCGTGCTTCCTGATCCTTTCAAACGGCGAAATCTTGAGAACGGGGTAAGTTTTCTGGCGACTAGCGCTACTAAGCAGCTAGTCGCCAGGTCAGCAGTAAAGGGAGATTTAGTTATCAAGGGGTGAAAGTTCCCCTTTAATGCTCTTAATCCTTTCTCTCAGACCGTTATGGTTTGAGAGATATAATAAAATAAAGTTCACCGCTCCCTCCCCTTTCTGCCTGATGAGCTGTATAGCTGTCAGAGGAAGAATCCGGTCACCCGACTGTAGTCGGCTCTTCAGGAGTGCTGACATCTAGATATCTAACTATAATTACTTCATCGGTATGGTCTATAACGTGTGACTGGATTGCAAGCACACGTTGTAGACCATTCCGATTAAGTAATTATACTTTGGTATCTAGGTGACAGTGCTCCTGAAGAGCCGCTGTCTGGTCCCGGAAGCAGGATCTCATGACGTCCGCTATACAGCGGACACATAAGAAGGGGGAGGGAGCAGACTTTATTTTATTATATGTCTCAAACAATAACGTTTTGAGAGAAAGGATTACTGCAGCTACGATTTAGGACATACTTTTTATGGGACTTTTCTATCCCTTTAATGAAGTTTTTCCCTTGCTGCTGCCGTACAGTCACACGACCCGACCTCAGATTCCATGGGATGAGGCCAGAAAGGGGCGGGCGGTGGATCTTCAGTGCTTCATAATGTCCTAACTACAAAGAAGTAAGAGCTTAAACATATCGCAATATGTTCCTTTTACTATACAGAAGAGTCTGGCAAATAATGACAATTTCTCCAGGGACATCCAAGGTTTTTATATATATATAGTATATACAAAATAGTTTAATAAAAAATAAAAAAATAATAAAAAAAAAAAATGTATTTTTTATTAAACTATTTTGTATATACTATTGGAGCCGTGCAGAGTATCCATTATTGAATGCTTCCCGATTGGAGACGGGGATTTCTCCAAAAGCCAGTAAGTCAGTTATTGTGAGACTGACCAACACAAATTGTGACTACCCATCATTACTTTGGATTCGATCCCAATATTCTTTGAAACGTTAACACACCATTGGGCGCCCTTCCATCTTTTGTGTTTGCTTTTTAAGGGTGTAAAATGTCCCTGTGTGGTTTAATTCCCCCAAAATGAATCTTTAATTAGTACTAGATATCATGCCCATGCAAGCAGACATGATTCCTTCTTGCTAGACTCCAGGACCCCAAACCCCTCCGCCTTGAAGTCTTCTATCATTCCTAAGTATCAAGTGAGTGGGCGGAGTTTGGGCTCCATAGGTCTGGCAAAGAAGACTCATGTCCGCCTCCATGGACATGATATCCAGCAGTAATTAACCCCTGCAGGACAGACGAGGTAAAAGATAAATTCTGGGGAACCAGACTACAGAGAATGGTTTATGAGGGGGCCACTGGATTTTCTGCTCCGATGAAGGTAAATGGGGGATCATTAATAAGATGTGTTAGTGTCACTTTAACACAATGTTACCAGTGTAACTGCGGGCTTGCCATGTGTTTTCCTGACCTCACATTACCTTGATTCACTCTCCCTCCCTTGGCACACAGTATATGTACACGAGGTTACTGTATGCTGTGCCAGTGAGAAATGCTTTGTCTTGCCCTCAGGACTGCTCCACAAAGCCATAGAAAGATCAGACAGCACCTAGACCTGGCGTATCACCCCATCTGACTCTACAGCAACCTGCACTACACTGTCTGTACCAGTCACATCGCTGGTTCATTATATATATATTCTGATTTTAGTCCCATCTGTGTCCTGGGCAATTTTAACCCTTTAAAAGGGATAGTAAAACTTAAAATATTAAAAAAACTGTATATTGTAGGGGTTATCCTTCTGACTAAAACAAGGGAAATATCACTGATGAGAGGTGTTTAATTCAAAACGTATTGCAGCTCAAACCTGAATTTTTTAGGTGCATTATCAAAGTGTCCTGAAATTGTACAGTGGCGCTGTTGCTACACCATCCTGTGGAGATTTACAGTGAGGGAAAAAATTATTTGATTCCCCCGCTGATTTTATACGTTTGCCCACTGACAAAGAAATGATCAGTCTATAATTTTAATGGTAGATTTCTCTGAACAGCGAGAGACAGAATAACAACAAAAAAATCCTGAAAAACGCATTTCAAAAAAGTTATAAATCGATTTGCATTTTACCGAGTGAAATAAATATTTGACCCCCTATCAGCAAGATTTCTGGCACACAATTTTTGCACTTGTATGTTTAGATATATCCTTGACGCTCTGTGATTATATAGGTAGTGTGGGGGGTTATATTTTCTCTAGCCATGTTATTATTGGCACAATAATATATTATGTGCTATATTCTTTATTTTGTGGCTGGACATTATTCACCTAGCATATAGGCATACCTGGGAACTTTCCAAGTTAGCTGGCCCTGAGATCTTTGGAATATTAACCCTTAAAGCTTCCTATAATGTAGATTTTATGCAATACGTACCTACTTGCTCTAACTCGGAGGTACTCCAATCAGTCTGCGAGGAACCTTTAACAAGTTACAACTTAGAGAGCTCACTGCCTAATCACAAATAAAACAATCAGGACATTTCCTTCTGCTTTTCTGGTACAAATGGCACAAATTTAGAGACAAAAGAAACATTTAGTGGTGGCAAATCTTTTATTCGGAATCACAGACCTCTCTCACCCTGAGATTTGGGTCTAAACCCTGAGATTTGGGTCAAACCCTGAGAGTTCCCAGGTAGGTATATAGGCAGTTCTCTACAGTATTTTAAGGTCTTGTGCTATATCCCTCCCTATTCATGTTTTTATACGTTTTTATTCACCCATTTATACATTTGGTTGTTCTCCAATAATAACATTTTTTGTACATTTATATACTCTAGTACTAGAATGCCTCATTAATAGGGACCTGTTATATGGAGGTATAGTTTTCTTACACATTCCTCTGTCTTGTTATACTGTACATTTTCAGGCCACTCTGATAATGCACCTAAAAAAGTATTGTTTGAGCTGAAATAACATTTTAACAAAACTCCTCTCAGCAGTGGCAGTACCCTTGTTTTAGTTAGGAGGATAAACACTACAATATATATTTATATATTATGTGTTACTATCCCTTTAAGGATCAGATGGTTGTGCAGTGCATTGCGCTGCACACTTCTGTTCCTTACAGGATTAAAGGACAACATTCAGGGTCAAATTAAGTGATTCTTGGGCAAATGAACTGCACCACAGGAGATAAAACATTCCCCAAATTCCCATTCATTTAAACAGGCCTTTTAACCCCTTTGAGCGATGGAGGTAGGGGGTGTCCAATGCATGGCTTTGCCAAGCTTGGGGCACCCGTCTGGCACTTCAAGGTTTAACCTTAAAAATGCTATTGAAATACAAAGGAGAAATATAGTATTAACGGTACTGTGCTGTCAGACAACAACGGAAAGGGATTTGGAAGTAATTATTTCTAATGACTTAAAGGTAGGCAGGCAATGTAATAAAGCGGTGGGGAATGCAAGCAGGGTGCTGTGTGGTATAGCGAGGGGCATTAGTAGCAGAAAAAGGGAAGTGGTCATGCCACTCTACAGATCTCTAGTTAGACCTCACTTAGAGTATTGTGTACAGTACTGGAGACCCCATCTCCAGAAGGATATAGATACTATAGAGAGAATTCAGAGAAGGGCTACTAAAATGGTGACTGGTTTACAGGTAAAGAAATATCAGGATAGACTAAAGGATCTGAACATGTATAGCTTGGAGGAGAGAAGAGAGAGAGGGGATATGATAGACACATTCACATACATGAAGGGATTCAACAAAGTGCAGGAGGGAAGTACATTTCACAGGAGTAAAAATGTTAGGACAAGAGGTCATAGTCTAAAACTAGAGGGACACAGGTTTAGATGTAATGTAAGAAAGTTTTACTTCACTGAAAGGGTAGTAGATAAGTGGAATAGCCTACCAGCAGAAGTGGTAGAGGTTAATACAGTGAGGGGATGTAAGCACGCATGGGATAGGCATAAATCTGTCCTTAACATATGAAAAGACCAAGGAGCAAACAAGGGTTGAGTTTTTTACTATAGGAAAATGGGTGAGTAGACAGGCCGAAATGGTTCTCATCTGCTATCAAATTCTGTGTTTCTATGTTTATCTCAACTCGTTGAAGATCTCTTCTGCATTCAAGGGGTTAAAAGACCGGTTTAAATCACTCTTTGTGGAATAAGTGTTCGTCCCTTAAAGACAGTTGATGCGTCAGAACTGTCACCAGTGTCCTTGCCTTAAGGACCAATGACGGTACTGGCACATCATGTATTTTGTAGTCCTGCAGAGCGTTGTGAGCAACAACCGAGGCCCGAAATTGACCAGAGAGGTCGCTATCTGACTCCTGTTCAGTGATCAGCCACATGTGCCGGCCTGTCGACCAACATCAAAGAAGTCCTTAAGGGGAATCCACTCCCCGGTCCCCTGGTCATTAAGGGGTTAAGACGATAAACTTAGAAATACTAGTATTATGCAGCATAAGTAGAGCGCTATTAAGAAATCTTACTTCTGAGACTGACGGGCAGGCTCCTTGCTTTAGAGGAATCTGTGCTCCTGCACCATCACTCCTTTCATGTTCCTTAAAGTGGAACTACCACTCCTTACAAACATGGCCCCAAATAATTCCCCATCTGGCGACTAGCTGCTCTGTAGCGCTAGTCACCAGAATTATTACCGCGTTAATGAGAATTCATCTTGCTTCTGGTACTGACAGGCAGGATGGAGCACAGACATCTTTCCATAGTGACGTCCAAGAGCCTGCTCTGTCAGTCTCAGCCGGCACTAGGAGGCGTTGTTAGGAGGCGTTCAGCTCCAGCGCAGGCACGCGGACGTCACTATGGAAAGATGTCTGCGCTGTTTCTGTCAGTCCGGGAACAGTGTATAATTCTCATTAACACGGTGATAATTCTGGCGACTAGAACTACTGAGCAGCTAGTCGCCAGATGGGTAATTATTTGAGGCCATGTTTGTAAGGGGTGGTAGTTCCGCTTTAAGGTACAATGCAGCGCCTCCTAGAGGAGACCGGGACTGACAGCGCAGACGCACATATGTCTCTCTCAGATCAAGTAGGATTCCTGAATAACACGGTACTCATACTGGATAATACAACTATTTGTAAGCTTATCGCTATATGACTATTTATCTGGGGGACTTGGGGTGATAGTTCCACTTTAAGGTACAGTTGGGTTTATCCAGTGCTGCTCCACTTGGTGTTTGTGTATATAGCCCTAATTCCAGTATATTAATAGAATGCCAAATGTAAAAATAGAACGTCAGGTTGAACGGTAGGCCACAAAAGGTCAGACAGGGTGGGACAAAAGGTCACAGAGCGCGTCTCTTTGTATTAAATACCCTGGAATGAGTGCAACGTGCTGGGCTTTGTACACAAAGTGTGTGATCTCCTGATTTACCATATGTGGGAGCCTGACTGGGCCTGTGCTGGTGTGTACACAGGTGTGGTGACAATAGGAGTCCTTTCTGGTGTAAACAGAGTACTTGGGATAACTGCAAACAATGGGCGAAAACAGAGAGAGAGAGAAGTATGCCTTTTGTTCCTTGCAATGCAACACAGCATGTCTTTTACTGGGGAACAGACATTATACAAGACTGTGTGAGACCAGGGATGTGAGTCAATCACTCCTCTACTCCCTCTGTTCCACAAATAGGATTGGCAACACTGCCCCCTGATGGATTCTACCCTGATCTGCAAGGATATGTTGTCTCCACTCTGATCTGACACAAAGACCACTGAAGGGGATAGGTGGATGCCAGCAAGAGTGGGAAGGTGCACGAGACATGATTGGCTGAAGTATGACAGAAAGTCCGTCAGACATGATTGGCTGGAGTGTGGGACATTAGCCAGATGTGACTGGCTGGACATCACAGAGACATGATTCGTTGAAGTGTGAATTGTTACACAAACATGATTGGCTGGAGTGCAAGACATCATCAGCCAGGCAGATTGGTTGAAGAATTATTTTATTCTAGCGAATGTTGTACTGCACATCTGGGAGCCAGTGGACCTCTGTGAAAATCACCACCCCTGATTTACTACATGTAGCCAGTCTCCCTCCCCTGCCACCCCAGAGCGGGAGGACAGCTAAACAGAAACCACTTAGATTATATATATATATATATATGTATGTATGTATATTTCTAAAAAAGAGGAAGCATCACGTGACATAATTTTTGTCTCCCTCAGGAGATAAACATACCCAGTGGCAGCAGTAAGGAGGAGATATTCAAACCTCCTCCATACTGCCAGTCCTGGAGATAAAGGGGGGAGTGATTTTGACGGGAGTAGCTATCAAAATCTCTTCATGGAGTTAGCCTGCCTTCAACTTCTGTATGAACAAACAAAAACAAAAAAAAAATATTATATATGTCCGACTCTAGCCATTCCAAGAACTCACATCTCACAACAATCCAGGTATTACAATAAAAACACAAATCCCTAACATGCTCCCCTCATCTCCACACTGCCCTCAACATGCCCACATACACACACACACACCCAGTTTCATCCGTCTTCTCAATCGTCTCCCCATGCGCTGCGCAGTGTCATTGTGCTGTGCTCTGCAATATGCGGACACCCACACTCATTCCTGCTTGGTGCAGGGACCGGCCATTTGGGGACCTGTGCAATTGCACCTGTGGGTGGGTCATCGGGACAGGGCCCTGCCACTGCGTATTGATTTTGACCTCTTCTGAGATGCTTTGCAATGCGAGAGAGACTCACTCTACCCAAAACGTCAGCTCACTCTCTGTGGCTCTGATGCCGGATATGAGGTGCTGTGCAATGGTAGGAAGACTTGTGAGTCCACAGCAAATTATCCAAAAACACTCATTCATAATTTTCCATTCTCTACTGTTTGCCCCATCTTGTGTCTCTCTGCTCCCCCTTCTTGCACTTATGCTCACTGCTGCATGTCTTTTGCCTGTGGCTAGAAATGAACAGTGGAACAAGGCTGTGGAAGTAGACAGTATATGTGTGGGCCTGTGGCTAGCAATGGACAGTGGAATAAGGCTGTGGAAGTAGACAGTATATGTGTGGGCCTGTGGCTAGAAATGGACAGTGGAATAAGGCTGTGGAAGTAGACAGTATATGTGTGGGCCTGTGGCTAGAAATGGACAGTGGAATAAGGCTGTGGAAGTAGACAGTATATGTGTGGGCATGTGGCTAGAAATAGACAGTGGAACAAGGCTGTGAAAGTAGACAGTATATGTGTGGGCCTGTGGCTAGCAATGGACAGTGGAACAAGGCTGTGGAAGTAGACAGTATATATGTGGGCCTGTGGATAGCAATGGACAGTGGAACAAGGCTGTGGAAGTAGACAGTATTTGTGTGGGCCTGTGGATAGCAATGGACAGTGGAACAAGGCTGTGGAAGTAGACAGTATTTGTGTGGGCCTGTGGCTAGCAATGGACAGTGGAACAAGGCTGTGGAAGTAGACAGTATATATGTGGGCCTGTGGATAGCAATGGACAGTGGAACAAGGCTGTGGAAGTACACAGTATTTGTGTGGGCCTGTGGCTAGCAATGGACAGTGGAACAAGGCTGTGGAAGTAGACAGTATATATGTGGGCCTGTGGCTAGCAATGGACAGAGGAACAAGGCTGTGGAAGTAGACAGTATACGTGTGGGCCTGTGGCTAGCAATGGACAGTGAACAAGGCTGTGGAAGTAGACAGTGTGGTTTTGTGGCTAACTGTAGGACAGCAGTCTGCACCTTAAAGTACAATTTTTGAAAAATTACTGATTTAAAGATGGCTTTTAACATTTCGTAGAGAAGTGTCGATACATTGCAATGCATTCAACACCTAACATTTATGTCCCATTCAAAACAATGACATTGTTGGGTATTTTATCCAAAATTGGAACACTTTTCCTCCCGGAATGTGTCACCTTGCATGTGTACGTGAGGATGTGAGTTACAAGCAATGGTGTATCTTGGTGATAATACCATTTATTTGTATACCGTATATAGTGCAAAAGGATTGCCCTAGAAATGCTCCTCGTTTGACTTTATACATATGCATCACTGTGCCCCATTTCAGTGTTATTTAGGTAAACAAAATACATTTAGTAATAAATCCATAGAGACCGGCTGCTGGTATTAACCTCAGTAAACTGATCACAGTCTGGATCAATATTAGGTAACCAGGGAGCCTGCAGAGTGTCAAACCTCAGAGACACGCAGACAATGGGATCATACGATCACACACACACACACACACACACTGTGCTGTTGTATGGGGTGGACTTATCAGGGAGACAGTTAATTTACACATTTACAGGAATCAGCCCAGTACACAGTGGGAAGTCATTATACAAGCTGCTATCTTCTCCTTGACTCTAAATGCAAAAATACAAATAGCTCTACTGAAAACGCTTGGTGTAACTCTCCCAGATGCATACATGAAAAGGTTCCCTACCTTTGTAGTTCTTAAAGGGACAGTAATGGTTACTTTTAAGAAAGTTTAAAAGCATAGCTATATAAAAAATAAATGCAATGACCTACCTCCCATCTCTCAAACATACATAGTAGGAGAGATATAACCTGTTAAAGTCCCCCCTCCCAACCCTTTCACACACATCAGAGCTCTAGCTGACAGAAGGAGATCATGATCCCGGGACACACCGACGGCTCTTCAGCAGAGTCAAAATAACGCTATCTAGAAATAAATACTTCACTGGAACGGCCTACAAGGTGCGCTTGCAAACCAGACACACTTTGTAGGCCAGTCCAGTAAAGTATTCCTTCCTAGATAGCTCTAGTTCTGCTCTACTGAAGAGCCGTCGGCGGGTCCATGGACCAGGATCTCCTTCTGTAACAAGCACACTTTGTAGGCCATTCTAGTGAAGTATTCCTTTCTAGATGGCGCTATTTCTACTAAAGAGCCGCCGGCCGGTCCCAGGACCGTAATCTCATGCTGTCAGCTAGAGCGCAGACGTGTGTGAAAGGGTTGGGAGGGGGAAATTTAGCATCTTATCTCTCTCAAACTATATATGTATGAGAGGTGGGAGGTAGGTTATTGCATTTATATTTTTTTATAGCTACACTTTTAAACTTTTTTAAAAGTAACCATTACTATCCCTTTAAAGGGATAGTAATACTTAAAATATAAAAAAAAATATGTTGTAGGGTTTATCCTCCTGAGTAAAACAAGAGTACTCCCACTGCTGAAAGGCGTTTCATTCAAAAGTTATTAATTTTCAAAGCTGAATTTTTTAGGTGCAATATCACAGTGGCCTGAGATTGTACAGTGGCGCTGTTGTTACACCATCCTATGGAGATTTATGGTCCCGGGACCAGAGCTGTCTATAGGATGATGTAGCAACAGCGCCACTGTACAATTTCAGGCCACTGTGATATTGCACCTAAATAATTCAACTCTGAAAATTAACAACTTTTGAATGAAACACCTTTCAGCAGTAGGAGTACTCTTGTTTTACTCAGGGGGATAAACCCTACAACATGTTTTTTTTTACATTTTAAGTATTACTACCCCTTTAATCTCTTGGGTGCTACATAGGTATGCAATATATTGCTATGTAAAGTGTTGGAGACCTCTTTAGCACCTATGGGGTTAATACTGCATGCGCTGGACTGACAGACAGGAAGGCAGTTTGTATTTGTGCACTTGACTTACTGCAGTTAACCCTTTGAGTTCCAGAGGGGTGCTCAATGCATTGCTTTGCAATGCGTTGCGTACCCCTCTGGCACTCAAAGGGTACATTATTAGTAAGCTTTGGTTATGAGAACAAATTCATGGATTTTATGGCTTTTCCTGTTGAGTAAAACAAGTGTACTTCCAATTCTGGGTAATGTTATATTCAAAAGTTATTAAAGTACGTGCAGTGATGAAGCTGTTACTAACATATTCTATGGGGACCTGTAACCACTGGGTCACCTCTCCCATTAGAATGCAACAGAATAAATGTCTGGACACAAGGGGGCACTGTTGCTAACTGTGTATTAAATACCAAATGAAACACCAGTGTGAACTATATTATCTTTTGTATGAATTATTATCATTATCATTTATTTATAAAGCTATAGCTTATTCCACAGAGCAGTACAATAGGGAAGAGACACCCAGAGGCATAAGACAATTCAGTTTAAAGGTACAGTAATACTTTATTATTACTATCCCCCATACTGTACATATTTGCAAAATAATGTAATAGTCCCCATGTTCATCTCTCAGACCTTTATGGTAAGAGAGATAACCTAAGGCAAAGTTCCCCCCCTCCCTCCCCCTTCCCTGAAGGCAGCGTTGTACTGACTGCAGGGATATCCGGTCTGACTTTCATCAGGTGGCTCTGCAGCAGAGCCGAGATCGCGTTAGTGACAAAGAATTATTTCACTGAAACGGTCTTCTACGTGTGCTTGGTTTGTACTTGGTTTGCAAGCACATGTAGAAGACCATTTCAGTGAAATAATTCTTTGTCACTAATGCGATCTTGGCTCTGCTGCAGAGCCGCATGATTAAAGTCAGACTGGATATCCCTGCAGTCAGCACAACGCTGACTTCAGGGAAGGGGGAGGGAGGGGGGAACTTTGCATTCGGTTATCTCTCACACCATAAAGGTCTGAGAGATGAACCTGGGGGCTATTACATTATTTTACAAATGTGTACAATATGGGGGATAGTAATAATAAAGTATTACTATCCCTTTAAAGATAAAATACACAAGGATCAGTAATCCATGCTTGTGACAATTTACAGTCTGGTGTCAAACATTCATTCTGCAGGCCTCGACCATTTCCTCGGCCCTTCATACTGCCCCAGAAACACAGGACAAGAAACAACTGAATGGAGCTCGATCCGGAGCTGCTTCCATCCATATTACATCACTGCGGAGAGGGAGACCAGCACGTAAACCCCCCCCCCCCCTGCATGACAGCTAGCAATTACCCTGCTCATCAGCTCAGTCTGATCCCCTGTACATGGTCATGTCTGTCCTCCAGTATCGCTACAGCCTTGTACGAAGTCACTAGAGAGTGGAACATACAGGTCCCTGGAGGGGGCAGCACTGATGCGGAAATGCAGGGGACAAGAGGTAAACGTTCTTGGGAGTTACGCATGAAGGTGTGATAAAGAGGTGATAAAGTGGAGATGACTTCTCTAATTCCTATGTTATTCTATAGAGCCTGTGCACTATGATCTCTCCCACTTGAGAAATCTTAGCGCATTGGCTCCATAGGATAACATAGGAACTGGAGAAGTGATATCACAGAAGTCATCTCCTCTTTCAATTGTGCAAACACACACTCATTTATACACTGGCACACACATATACATTAAAAGGATAGTAATGTTTCATAATAAAAGCAGCTCTAATTAATCATCATAGTATTTGGACTTTGGAGAGTGTTATTTCAATTCTGTCAGAGTTCTAGTTCAAGAGTAATTCAATGACAAAATATCCCCCATCCCCGCCCCTTTTACTGATGTAACACTTCTCAGCCAGATCAGAAGGGAGGTGCCCAGGTAGACTGCAGAGAGGGACAATCTTCAATTAAGATAAGAGGAAAAGCTGAAAAGCTTTTCAAGGGGGACAGGACTTTCATTGTTCTCATAGGAAGAAGATTGTCCCCTTCTGTTATCTGTCTGGTCTATGGACTGCATTCCACATCTGAGAAGAGATGGCTTACACTAGGTAAAAGGGGCGGGAGGGGAAACTGATCATGGATATATCTTACGATCATCAGGCGGCTCTGAAGCAGAGCCGATATCGCGTTAATAAAAAAGAAATCTTTCACTGAAACGGTCTTCTACGTGCAAGCACACATAGAAGACTGTTTTAATGAAAGATTTTTTTTTTTAATTAACACGATCTCAGCTCTGCTGCAGAGCCGCCTGATGATCGTAAGACCGGATTTCCCTCCAGTCAGCTACAACTCTGACTTTGGGGAAGGGGGAGGGAGGGGAGAACTTTAGGAGTGATTATCTCTCAAACCATAAAGGACTGAGAGATGACACTGGGGGTAATACATTTCTTTTTAATATGCCTGCAATATAGGGATTAGTAATTATTAAGCATTACTATCCCTTTAAATTTTTTAAAAAAAACAACTTTCCTAGTATTACTTTTATTAACAAAGCATACGGCAACACCTATTTATAAGGTGATACATGCCTTTTAAGCCTTAGGTTTTTATTTTCATGGGGCAAACTGTGTGGCCATCAAAAGGTACAATCCAATCCAAACCTAGTGTGGGATACAGGAGGTGTAAGTGCTATGGGGTGTAGTTGTCTTCAATCATATGGCAGATAGAAGCGCTCTTCACTATAGTGGTCTAGGACTATAGCAGCTCCCATCAGTGGGACTACCTTTACTCAGAAAGAAAAGCTTAATATGTATGTTTTATCACTATACACGTTGCCACTTACATAATGGAATTAGGGTAACCTAATTTCCATTCAGGGAGACTACGGAGACGAGAGGAGTACTTCTCCTGTGATCTAGCGCATCCATGTCGGAGGGATCATTATACATCGCGGGACATCAGTGCACAGCCTGCTCTTTCTCCAGCGCACCACACAATTCTAAACACTAGAGGGTGAAACTCTCCATTGACTGCGGTTCACTATTGATATATGTCATCCGCTACTGTGCGACTATCTACATGGCGTGCTTAAAACGTCACCTGAATGAAAACCGCGGCATCATAATGTAGCGCAAATCAGTAGAAGGACATTCTATTATCGTACACGCTGATTGGTCGTCACATCTCCAGTATGCACAAAAAAACAAACACACAAATCCTCACTGCTCCAGACAGAGACCCTATTCAGTCGGTACATTCAGCCACAATTGTCACTCATAGGGTTAAAAGGAAGACCATGTACTTTTTAACCTGAGATCCAGTATTTGATCTGTGTAAAAGTATAACTGGTCTTGCACAGATGCACTGCAAACATGCAAAGACATTTGCTCCTAATAGATCTTCTATCCGGATCCGCGGAACTTCCAAGCACGGCGGCAGAGTGACACCAAACCCTGCAGCAACGGCTTGTATATTAGTGTTGCGCTGATATCAGTGCTACCCAACTCTTTCCAAATCCCTGGACTCACTAACACATACTTATAAAGCGGCTTGATGGATTCCAGGCCCGCACTGGCCATCGGGCATACCGGGCATTTGCCCGGTGGGCCGGTTCGGGTGTTTAAAAAAAAAATAAAAAAAATCATTAAACGAGTTTGGGTCATCTTTCACTTACTGAAAGACGGCCACCTCTTTACAAATTTCCTGGTGGGCTGGCAATCAACGTGCAGCGCACCGCACGTGATTATAAGCTCCGCCCATGATCACCGTTGGCCGACAGCCCAACCCTGCGACAGTCAGTGTCAGTGAAGGCCACCGCCCGCCGCTCCAGGCTGCTCAGCCTTAAATGCCCGGGCCTATTTTTTGTCCCAGTCCGGGCCTGATGGATTCTCTCATTTGGGGAGTCAGTGTGAGTCTGTCACCCGGTGATAGTGTGTCACCCATGGATCAGCGCAACACTAATGTAGAAGCCGGTGCTGCCAGGCTTGTTGTTGGTCTGTGTAAATCCTGTTGTCACTTGGAGTTCTAACTAAGAGGTGTAAGAAGCACATGTATGTGTGTTTGCAGTGCATTGTGGGCCCCATCTGTGCAAGACATTCAACACACCGATGTTGGCACTATGTATGCATACGATTTGCAGGCACAGTCTGGATGGCTCAAATGCTTGTCAGTGCAGTGTGGATGATCACTATTACCAGCAATTGTCTCTAAGAGTATTGTCAGCGCAGTCTCGACACTTTAACCATGCAACCCTTTTAATGAGGGCGACATTCTAATCTCAATGTTTCCAACAACAAGATATTTTTAATGCGCCATTAGGTAATAGAGGGTTAGATTTCAAAAGGATACCATTGACTGCTGTGACGGAAAGCGATTCCTATAGTGGGCTACAAGATAATGTACCCCACTCCCAAAGCCTTATACTGTCATTCCACTACAGCCATTTTCTTGTAGTCCAGCAGAGGAATCACTTCCTGTCACAGTAGGTAATAGGCAGTAATCCTTCTAGTGTTCAGAACTCTGTGCTCTGGAGTCTGCATTCCAGGACTTTGTATTGTCCCTGAAGAGGGCTGCCCGGGACATGGGACACACATTTAAAATCCAGGATTGTCCTGGTGAATTCGGGACATGTGGTCACCCTAAGGACCTGAACGTGAAGTGAGGAGTGCAGGGGAACATTTACAAGCTTCCAAGAGAACAGCAGATGCAATGTTAATGATACAACATATCCAATAATATACATTATGTTAAATGTCAGCTTTAACGTCACTTAACTCTTCGAGTGCCAGAGGGGTACGCAACGCATTGCTTTGCAATGCGTTGCGTACCCCTCTGGCACTTGAAGGGTTAAAGACCCAACTTTGTGACCTCCAAAATACCTATACAACCTCATTCCCCTCTCACCTGGTAGTGCCACCTCTACTACCCACATGCCCTCTTACACTTTACCTGCGATACCTGCCTTGTGCTCACCCTGTCACTCCTATACAGTCCCTTGTTACCCTGCGGATCTCTTTCCTGTGCCCTCTCTCAGCTCTGCCCTTCCCCCTGCCCGTGCTCTCACGTACTACCTTAATACCTGCCCTGCGGTCATGCTGCCACTCCTCCCTCGCCCCTGTACAATGCCCTCTCACCCTGCAGTGCCACATTTCTCCTGTGCCTTGTCCTGCTCTCTGACAAGTCACCTGATCCCAGCCCACAGTCACGCTCCTCGCCCACTCACCAGCGATGGCTTGTACGTCTGCCTAGCAAATAGGGACTGCCACCTCTTCATGGCTGGCACCCGGTTCCGGGGCAGGGCTCTCAGCCTGGCACACACAGGGTTCTTCAGCCTCCAGTTCCAGCCAGTCTGCTGCTCTCTGTGAGAAAGTGAAAATCTTCCTGATTAGTGTTAACCATTTCCTGCCCACCCCCGCCTGTGTGTGCGTGTGTGTGTGTCTGGACACCTGCAGTCACTGCATTGTCCTGCTCTGCCATGCCTCCTCGCACTACAATGTCATGCTCACACCTCATTATCTCAATGGAAATCCAGCCCCTCCCAGGCCTCCTAACCCTTTCACAGCCAGTGGGGTGTGTAACACACTGCCAGACAATTTCTATACATACGCAAACAAAAGTTAAAGGGATAGTAATGTTTCATAATAAAAGCAGCTCCAATTAATATCCATAATATTTGGGCCATGGAGAGTGTTATTTCCATACTGTCAGAGTTGTAGTACAAGAGTAATTGAATGATAAATTATCCACCTCTGGTCCGTTTTACTGATGTAACACTGCTCATCTCAGAGCAGCAAGACTGTCCGGATGGATCACAGAGAGGGACAATCTTCAGTGATTGTAAGGAAAAACCTGTCAAGGGGGCAGGGTTTTCATTGTTCTCACAGTAAGAAGATTGTCCCTTGCTGTAAGCTGTCTGGTCTATGGACCGGATTCCACATCTGAGGGGGAGGTGGCTTACACTAGGTAAAAGGGGCGGGAGGGGGATACTTTATCATTCAATTGCTCTTGTACTACAACTCTGACAGTATTGAAATAACACTCTCCATGGCCCAGATACTATGATGATTAATTGGAGCTGCTGTTTTTGTAAAACATTATCATCACTTTAAGCAAATTTGGAGAAAAACAACTTCACCACGTGGGCCATGGCCATAAAACCCTACTGATTTTAACCCTTTCAATGCTAAAGTTGTCTATGAAACAGTGAACTGAGTATCTCTCTAGCATTCAACTGGTTAATCTCTCCATCTGAATCAATATACCACCGGAAATTTGTATTTGTTCCTTATGATGCAACTGAATTTCCCCAGAACTGCAAAACTTTTTACTTTGTGTATATGGCTCTCTGTGGTGTGTACAATGTCATGTCCCCCCTACCTCTCCCGGATCTCAAAGAGTTACGAGCTCATGTAAACAATGAGAAGTTTGGTCTTTGAAGTAGGTCATGTATGGGGGGGGGACTTAAAGTGACACTATCATCTAAGCATGATACCATTCATATCTTTATAGTCTTTTGAAGAGTGGAGAGGTGTGCCATGAACTAGGGATTACCATCTGACGTGTCTGTTCATACAGTAACCTAATACATGGAGTGTACAACGTGCACAGCGTAAGGAAGGACTCACGTCAACAAACAAGGAAGAGATAAGATTCTCTGTGAACTGGAAAAGAAAGTTCCTAATCTCAGAGAAGTTATCTCTCTGTTTTACAAAGGGTATAAGTACATCAACCCTTTTCACTTTTTGATGGCACTGGCACTCAAGTGGTTAAGTGGGTTCATCACAAAAGCAGATATTTTTCATAAAGAAACTACTTTGCAAAGTTGGGGGCCCAATACAGTACACATAAAAAATATGCTAATTCCTCTTGTCTGAAAGAGCATGGTGTAAGGATTTTTTATATAAATATGTAAAGCTTCCCACAGCTTGATGTAAAAAGTGGATCTGTTGCCTACCACCTCTTTTTTTTTTTGTAATTTGATTTAAACCAGTGATGGGCAATGTGTGGCCCTCCAGCTGCTGCCACAAACAGCCGTGGTGTTGGGGACATGAAGAGAGTCGCAGTCTGGCAGCAGCTGGAGAGCCTGGCATTGCCACCCGTGATTTACACTGCCTATAGCTTCTGCTTTTTGTTTTACAAAGAAGTTAACAGTTGTAGAGATGTCTGGTTTAGTAGTTAGGGAATTTAATCTTAGCAGAGCTTTGTTCTCTGACTTTGTATAATTACTCATGTCTCCAGAAAAATCTTATCGCTTCACCTTATTAGGTTTTCCACCAGAACAGTAGAATACATTGATAAGGAGGAAAAATCAGGTAAATGGTTTCTAAATGGAAGCTCCCTCTGAGGGAAGGATTTTAACAGGTGATAGGTTCTATATTACACGTGCTGTTTTTTAAGCAGGTTGGGGGAAGCTATTTTCCAGTGCACTCCATTCTTCCTGCTGTGTCTTACACGGTACAGTGCAACTTCCTGACCAGGAAGTGGAGTGCGCGTGCCAGTCCTTAAGGGGTTAAACAACTTTTTTATTTTTAAGAAAACAATTAAATTGCAATTTTCTACTGCAGTCACCAGGTGGTGCTGTTCACATCAGGTACTATCACTCTCTCATGGAGTCAATTACAAAAACAAAATGGCCTTTTAGACAGCAGTTGCCAGTAGTTTGACTAAAAAATGAAGTTAGATCTGATATAAACTTTGAATCATATGTATTTATTTAAATTAAAAGAAATATATAATGTAGTGCTACTATAATCCCATAAAGTCCATTGATGTGCCAAACCGTCCTGCTGGTTTGGACGTTAAGGGCCATTGAAGGCCCTGGCACATCATGGAATTCTGGGATGGCAGCACGGCTGCATGTCACTCTGCCGTCCCAGAATTCATTGTGCAAATGGAAAAAAAAATGCAGTGGCCCTTAACAGCCGCCCTTCCCTCCCCCAAGTCGAACGGTCATTAAAGCGGAACTATCATGATAATAACATTGCCCCCCCAAAACATTAGTAACATACGATATGCAAATCCATACTGGCATTAACCTGAATAAATCCGTGTTATTATAGAAAAGCAACTTCTTCTGCAGGCAGTCAATGCACAGAGCTTACAAGAGAAGCTTTGTGCGCCTGCGTCATCAGCAACTTCCCTTACCTTAAAGGAGCAGTAAACTATTTTTATGAAAAAATATATATTGTAGGGATTTTCCTATTGAGTAAAATAAGGTTACTCCCACTGCCAAGAGATTTATATTTCCAGTGTTATTACAGTGTAAACCCATGTTTTTTTTACATTAGCAGTGCCCTCTAGTGGTCAAATTCTAATTAGATTTCCTGTTAGATTCTAATGGAGAGGAAAGTCAGAAAAGTCAGAGACATTCAGTTCTCCATAGAATGTGATAGAAACTGCTGAGTCACATCCTGTCAGTTAGAACTATCAGGAAGTAAACACAGTAAATTCACTTCCTGTCAGTTAGAACTATCAGGAAATAAACACAGTAAATTCACTTCCTGTCAGTTAGAACTATCAGGAAGTAAACACAGTAAATTCACTTCATGATTATTTAAACTACTGTAACATTTTAATAAAACATCTGACAGCGACGGGAGTGACATTGTTTTATTCAGCAGGGAATGTTCTATAAAATATGTGTTTTCATAAAAAAAAAGTTTACTGCTCCTTTGAGGTACCAAGGAACATCACCACCAGTCCGGGCAGTGCATGGGGCAGACAGTGCAGACTCAGAGGTACCATTCCTCTAAGATGTCTGCTCTGCCGTCCACTGGTTCCTGCTATAGAAGCAGAGGTGTAACTAGAAGTCACTGGGTCCTGGTGCAAAAACTGCCATGGGCCCCCCAACCACACTGCCCCCATTGGTTATTTCCACATTGCCAGCAATGTCCACCTCTCCACATTGCCCCCATTGACCATCTCCGACCTCCCTGGTGGTCCAGAGGCGTGACAGGAGAGGGTCTGTGCCTCCTTTAGCACAGACCTCTACTAAAAGTTGGAGCTCCCGCGCAGACCTCTTTCCAGTAATGCAGAGCGCTGGGATATGATGTAATCTCCCAGCATTCTCTGCATTACTAAAGTGCCGATGAGGGAGAGCTCAGCTGCTAGAGGTCCGTGGCGCCGGGTAGGAGGGGTCACAGGGGGCAGCACGCGTGACCCCTGCAACCCCTGTTGTTACACCACTGCGCAGAAGTTGTTTTTCTGCAATAGCGCAGACTTATTCAGGTTAATGACAGTATGGCTTTGCATATCGCTATGTTACTAATGTATTGGGGGGCAATGTTATTCTCACGATAGTTCCACTTTAAGGGGCTATAGGAACCCAGACATCCAAAAATAAACTGTATTTATAAACACTTAAATCTCATCCATGCAGCCTATGTAGAAAATTATTTTTTCTGAGCTCCAAAACCTAGTCTTACACGTGCACTGAGTGATCAGCGATTCCCCTTTTCCCACTGATTATCCGGGATCATCTGGGAATGGGCTGTGATAAGAAAACAATACAAGCGTGATAGGCGTTATTCAAGCTGAATTAACGGACTTCACTTCTTATCTCACAATATAAACAGCACAAGCAACAGTAAATAAAGCCTCTCTGTATATGAGTTAACCCTTTGAGTGCCAGAGGGGTACGGAATGCATTGCAAAGCAATGCATTCTGTACCATTCTGGCACTCAAAGGGGTGTGCCACTGCGGTATCTAATGCATTGATGCCTCTCTGGCAAGCAACAGGTTAAAAATCCAGTATAGGTTTATATTCTAGGGATGTAAGAGGGTTGCGTTTCTTACCTCTCTGGCTAGATCACCCTATTACAGTTTTTGTTCATTAACCCTTTGAGTGCCAGAGGGGTAGGGAACGCAAAGGGTTAAAGCCACGGGGTTTGACTAGCTGCACCTCTGTCCCCGGAGGCAAAATCGGAGCTGGAGTTGAGAAATATGACACTTGCTGTCTATGTCGACGGCGCGTGCAGACTCTGGAGACTGAACTGCAAGACTCCAACATCTGACGGATTAGTGTCATCTCTGGATTGTATAGACTTCCAAAGGGTGTGTGGGGGGGTCATACTGATCAGCGGAGCCTCATGTGTAGTTCAAACAGTACCCCTTAAAGGGACAGTAACGCTTAATATGTAACAAAATTATATGTTTTAGGGTTTATACCCCTGAGTAAAACAAGGGAACTCCCACTGCTGAGCGATGTTTTATTCGATAGTTATAGAAACTTCAACTTGATTTTTTTAGGCGCAGTATCGCAGTGGCCTGAAATTGGACAGTGGCGCTGTTGCTACACCATAGTATGGAGATTTATGATCAACTGACCCCAGCTGTCCACAGGATGGTGTAGCAACAGCACTTCTGTAACATTTCAGGACACTGTGATACTGAACCTCAAAAATTAATGTTTGGACTGTTATAACTTTTGAATAAAACACCTCTGAGCACTGGAAGCACCTTGCTTTGCTCAGGGGGAATAAACACTATATATTATATATATGTTATACATAGTAAGTGTTACTGTCCCTTTAACACTCCGGCACTGATGTAATAAAGCAGAACCATGTTGAGTAACCCTTTATGTGTCAGGATAGTGACAATGTGTTGCGCACCTTACTGGCACTCATAGGGTAAATAGTAAGATGAAGCCGACATACTAACATGAATCAGAGCAATCCTGGATCAAACCAAGTGCACCGCAGTGAGGGGATAAATCACTCCTATTGATTTAAATGAGGCGTGTAACTCCTTGAATTCTATAAACGTCACAAATGCATTGCCCTGGGGACATTGCTAGCATTCAATTGCATTAGAATTGTCTTTTAAAGGGATAGTAATACTTAAAATGTAAAAAAAACAAAAAAGATGTTGTAGGGTGTATTGTCCTGAGTAATACAAGGGTGCTGCTCCCACTGCTGAAAGGTGTTTTATTCAAAAGTTATTACAATCATACTTTAATTTTTTTAGCTGCAATATCACAGTGAACTGAAATCGTATGGTGGCGCTGTTTGATCTGGGCAGTCGACCATAAATCTCCATAGGATGGTGCAGCAATAGCGTCACTGTACAATTTCAGGTAACTGTGACACAGCACCTAAAAATAAAGTTTGAATTGTAATAACTTTTGAATAAAACACCCTTCAGTAGTGGGAGCAGGACTCTTGTTTTACTCAGGACGATACACCCTACAACATCTTTTTGTTTACATTTTAAGCATTACTATCCCTTTAAATTAAAAGGGTATTTGGAGACATTTTACTGTGGACTTATCGTGCAGCTGTTTTGTCTCCAAAATTGCTCCACTTTTTCTTATACATATAGCCCACTGTATTGTGTAAGGCTCTTCACACACTGATTTACACAGCTAAAACTCACTGTTGGACCAGAATTGAGGCAGAGCGTGATGACCATACCTGGGAACTCTCCGGAATTTGCGCCGGAGACTCCGGTTCTGACAGAGCTTTACCGGGTCTCCGGGGCAGAAGCTGATTCCTCCGGATGTGGAGAGTTTCTATTGAAACTCTACCACATCTGCTGTTTCTCCCGGTGTTCCTCCTTCCCCAGCCTTCTGTGTCACCTTTAAGCCCTGCGCCCCCAACTCGCGTCAAGCCCCGCCCGTTTTCAACGCGATTCACGTCATTATTGTCACCCCCTGCTGCACCAGAGGACTCCCCTCCGGGCAGACCTCAATTGGAAGTTCCCAGGTATGGTGGTGACTCTCACACAGGGGATCTGCTAAGCGCACCTCAACTCCTACAACTGTGGTCTGATAGTGTGATTCAGATCCCGAAAAGGTCTTCTGTTACTTTCAATGGAGTCACAATGGAACTGCAGGAATAATGCAGGTAGAGCTGACTGCAGTGTATTTTTTCTCTGTAATTTCTAAACAGCAAAGGATGCTCAGAGATTAAAAAAAACGGAAAAAAAAACACTTCGCTACAAATTGCATAGAAGTACTAAAATGTTTACGAATCACATGAAGAAAGCGGACAAAATGGATCACTTTTTCTCCTCATATGATTTCACTGCCAAAAACAAACATTTGTGTGAACAGAGATTAAAGGGATAGTAATGTTTGATAATAAAAGCAGCTCCAATTAATCTTCATAGTATTTGGACTTTGGAGAGTGTTATTTCAATACTGTCAGTTGTAGTACAAGAGTAATTCAATGATAAAGTATCCCCCTCCCGCCCCTTTTACCTAGTGTAACACTGCTCACCTCAGAGCAGCAAGACTGTCCGGATGGATCGCAGAGAGGGGCAATCTTCACTGACCATAAGGGAAAACCTGAAACACCTGTCAAAGGTACAGGGTTTTCCTTATGATCACAGTAAGAAGATTGACCCTTGATGTTATCTGTCCGGTCAAGAGACCAGATTCCACATCTGAGGGGAGATGACTTACACTGGGTAATAGGGGCGGGAGGGGGGTATTTTATAATTCAATTACTCTTGACATACAACTCTGACCGTATTGAAATAACAATCTCCATGGTCCAAATACTATGAAAATTAATTAGAGCTGCTGTTATTGTGAAACATTACTATCCCTTTAAAATTAGATGTCTACAAACAAAACTGAATTACTTTTTTAAACCCCCCACTATCTTTCTATAACCAGAGTATGAGAGTACAACGTGCGGCCCACCAGAATCCAGAGTGAGTCCCGTCTGAGATTTAAAAAACACAATTTTTATAGCCAATTAACTAGCACACATGAACTAGCAGACCAGTAAAACCTAATCCCCTGCCTGCTAGCTCCATACAGTACAAGAATAGATGTCTGTTATATATCAGTATTGTGTACGACTTGATCAATAAGTCCATCCCTATATTTAAAGGAGCAGTAAACGTTTTTATGAAAACACCTATTTTATAGAATATTTCCTGCTGAATATAACAAGGGTACGCCCATAGAAGTCAGATATTTTATTCAAAAATTATAGCAGTTTAAATAATCAGTAAGTGAATTTACTGTGTTTACTTCCTGATAGTTCTAACTGACAGGAAGTGAATTTACTGTGTTTACTTCCTGATAGTTCTGACTGACAGGAAGTGAATTTACTGTGTTTACTTCCTGATAGTTCTAACTGACAGGAAGTGACTCAGCAGTTTCTATCACATTCTATGGAGAACTGTATGTCTGACTTTTCTGACTTTCCTCTCCATTAGAATCTAACAGGAAATCTAATTAGAATTTGACCACTAGAGGGAATTGCTAATGTAAAAACACATGGGTTTAAACTGTAATAACTCTGGAAATATAAATCTCTTGCAGTGGGAGTACCATTATTTTACTCAATAGGAAAATCCGTACAATACATATTTTTTCATAAAAAAAAGTTTACTGCTAATTTAAATAGTTTACAGACTATATAATTCACCATCCTATATAATAATTCACTAAAACGTGTGTAACAACGCAGTCATGTGCAGTAGAGACTGCTGCGCGTGCTGCACTCATGCGTAGTAGAGACTGCCTGCTCCTCAGCTGAACTCTGTAACAGCCGCGGCGCGAGCAGCCTCTACTGCACATGACTGCCCCATGACCGGCTGGCAGTGGCACTGTGGCCCGTGTAACGGGCTCTACAACTAGTCTTTAGCAATAAAAAAATAACAGGGCCCTCACACACTTATGGTTTTCTGATCATGTGCCCCCATGACTGAAAAGACGTGGACATCCCTGAGCTAGAAAATCCTAATAGCTCTTATAAATGTTGTCGTTGGTTCAAGACATTAACCCTTTGAGTGCCAGAGGGGTATGCAACGCATTGTAATGTGTTGCGTACTGCTCTGGCACTCAGAGGGTTAAGGACTGACTGAATATATTGTTTCTTGAACCACTGCCCAAAGGCAAAATTCACACAGGGCATTATAATTGCGAAGAAACAAAAGTAAAATTCATAGGGACATTAGGGTTCCCTGGTCACAGTAAGGTAACTGAACAGAAAATGTAACATACAAATAAGATTTATGAAACCGCGGAGAGTCGTGTCAGTGTAACAAATGTACAACGTGGCTATTTATACTGAGAGTGATCCCTCCTACACTGTAATTACAGGGCTTGGGGGGGGGGGGTTGTATTTTGTTATTCAGAACAAGTTTTAGAAAGTTCAGTTGTCTTTTAACCGTTTCTTTGGATAGGAATTTATGAGAAACATTTTGTGTAAGACCCCGTCCACCCAATTCTGACTAGTTGGTACATGGTTTTATCCTTCATATAGTATATGACACAGTCTTATTATAGTATATACTGTAGGATGCAGTGTGTGTACTTATAATGTATACTAAATGATGCAGTATGTAATTATATTATAATATATACTATATGATGCAGTGTGTAATTATATTATAATGTATACTATATGATGCAGTGTGTAATTATAATATATATACTATATGACGCAGTGTGTAATTATATTATACTATAGGATGCAGTGTGTAATTATATTATATTATACTATATGACACAGTGTGTAATTATATTATAATATATACTATATGATGCAGTGTGTAATTATATTATAATGTATACTATATGATGCAGTGTGTAATTATAATATATACTATATGACGCAGTGTGTAATTATATTATACTATAGGATGCAGTGTGTAATTATATTATAATATATACTATATGATGCAGTGTGTAATTATATTATAATGTATACTATATGATGCAGTGTGTAATTATAATATATACTATATGATGCAGTGTGTAATTATATTATACTATAGGATGCAGTGTGTAATTATATTATATTATACTATATGACACAGTGTGTAATTATATTATAATATACACTATATCATGCAGTGTGTAATTATATTATAATGTATACTATATGATGCAGTGTGTAATTATAATATATACTATATGACGCAGTGTGTAATTATATTATACTATATGATGCAGTGTGTATTTATATTATATTATACTATATGACGCAGTGTGTATTTATATTATAATATACACTATAGGATGCAGTGTGTAATTATATTATAATATATAGTATATGATGCACACTTGTTTTAGGGGGTGTTGCTGGGGGAGTGGCTGATGGGTGGGACATTACTGAGAATTTAAGGTTATTTCATGGCTTATTGACATCTCTTTGTGTAACTGAATAAATGATTTAGAGCATGACTAAAGTATTTTATTTACACAGACTAATTTACAATCACACATAGTGAAGTTTAACCCCTTAAGGTCCATTGACCTGACAGGACCGTCACGCTGGTCCGGCACTTAAGGACCAGTGACGGTCCTGGTACGTCATGTACTTGTACTCACCTCGCTCCTGTAGGAGCGCGGTGAGTACTACCGGGGACTGAAGTTGATCACTCCAAGACCGGAGCGATATCTTTCAGTCCCCTGTTCAGTGTGCCGCCCCATGTGATCAGTCACGTGGGACGTCACATCAAAGTTTCCTATGTAGTCCTTAAAGGACCACACACCCTGGGACCGCTGGTCCTTAAGGGGTTAAACAAACACTAATGTAAATTTTATTGCGGTGGAGCAATGTGATACACTTATATACATGCAGCACAGTCTGATCTCCTAAGAAGAGGGACACCAGGGTGGGAAAGAGGGACAGTGACATTTGGGTCTCAAAGAGGGACTGTCCCTCCTAAAGAGGGACACTTGGGAGGTATGCAGAAACATCTGTTTGTACAGGAATGACTGTAATACATTTAGATTAGTGCTCCTTTAACTGCCCCCCCCCCGCCCTAGTCAGGTAAGTTAGTCCTATAGGTGTGCTGCACAACCCTCTGGCACTCAAACAGTTAAATCGTCACAGTCCAAGTTTCAGAGGCTTTTCATTGCCAGTACATACAGTACATTCTATACCAACGCGTTATACACCTCCCCAACATATAAAAAATACAAAACAAAATACCACATCCCGTTAACCCTGCCATAACCAGAGAGGTGTGCAAAACCATCATCTGATCTATAACACATTAATACAGAGGCGAGGAAAAAAAACTGCAGCCATTCTGGAACATACCGTTTTCATTGCGTTAACCCTTGAGCGCCCTTCTGGTACTCAAAGGGTTAATTTTGTCTTTTACACTTCGAGCGTCATGCGGATGCCCCTCTGGCATTCGAAGGGTTAACTCGCTTAACACTCTGAGCGCAAAGCAATGCGTTGCCTACCCCCCTGGCACTTAAAGGGTTAATGGTGTAGGCATGATAATGGTGGGCGCACTTTACTACTGAATGGTTCCAGTTCTCTTTACTACATTGGTCTTAGTAACCACTTCATGAATGTCAAGAAGAAAACTGTATATTTAACCCATTCCTTACTGGTACACAGAGACAGTTCTTGGGGTGCACAGGAGTTTAGGGGATCACGCCCCAGTTCCCACTGCTTCAGCGTCTGCTCAATCCAGTCACCTGCGTTCAAACGTCATACCAGGAAGCCGCCAGCAGATGGCGGTACAAGGCAGCAGATATGATGGAGGAGGACACGTTATTTGTGGAGTGGACTGCTGGTGGGTACAAGAAGGGGTGCGGGCTTTATGGGGTGTTCGAGGGGGGCATAGAGTCATTTGTGCGGGTTTGGTTCAATTGAAAACTGCCATGTGTAAAGTAATTCGTGTCGTCTACAGCACAAGCCCCCTCCCCAAAATATACAATTCTACAGCAAAACCCACTGAGTTACATGGGGAATTTTGAGATTTATAACTCGTTGTTTGCATACCTCCCAACTGTCCGTCTTTCAGACCCAAATCCCTCTGTCCGTTTTTTCTACCCTTTTGTCCCTCTTTTCAGGAGATCAGAATGAGTAGTTTTTATTACATGCTCCACAGCAATAAATCTCACATAAATGTATAGATAATCTTTAATATATGTGTTTATAAATGAATATGTGTAAATAAAATACTTTGGACTTGCTCTAAATAATTTATTCAGTTAAACAAAGAGGAGCCGATAGGTAATGAAATAGCCTAAAACTTCTCGGTAATGCCCCACACACCAGCCACACCCCCATAAACAAAAGTGTCCCTCTCTGGCCATTTGAAATGTTGGGAGGTATGTGTTTGCTCATACTTTTCATCTCTTAGGCCCCGGTCATTATCTGTACAACTTGATCCAATGTTAATCCTGGTCTTCTTTACGTTTTTTTCTTCAGTGGGCTGCAGTCGAGTCCCGTGGCTCTTAATGTATTGTAACTATTTTCAGATAGCGAAATGTCAGTGTCCAGCTATAGAGTAACAGGGTTTCAATGCACAAATAAAGCATGTATTTATGTATATGTAGTACCATACCTCCCAATATTTCAAACTTCCAAAGAGGGACAATTGTGTTTTAGTGGGTGTTGTTGGGGGTGTGGCTGGTGGGTGGGGCATTAGAGAATTTTTAGGCTATTTCATGACCTACTGACACCTCCTTGTGTAACCTAATAAATGACTTATAACAAGACCATAGTATTTTATTTACTCAGACTAATGTATAAACACATATAGTGATATTTAAACAAACATTAATGTGAGTTTTATTGCTGTGGAGCAACGTGATACACTTATATACACACCACACAATCTGATCTACTAAACACAGGGACACCAGGGTGATACACTTATATACACACCACACAGTCTGATCTCCTAAACACAGGGACATCAGAGTGATACACTTATATACACACCACACAGTCTGATCTACTAAACACAGGGACACCAGGGTGATACACTTATATACACACCACACAGTCTGATCTCCTAAACACAGGGACACCAGGGTGATACACTTATATACACACCACACAGTCTGATCTCCTAAACACAGGGACACCAGGGTGATACACTTATATACACACCACACAGTCTGATCTCCTAAACACAGGGACACCAGGGTGATACACTTATATACACACCGCACAGTCTGATCTCCTAAACACAGGGACACCAGGGTGATACACTTATATACACACCACACAGTCTGATCTCCTAAACACAGGGACACCAGGGTGATACACTTATATACACACCACACTGTCTGATCTCCTACACACAGGGACACCAGGGTGATACACTTCTATACACACCATACAGTCTGATCTCCTAAACACAGGGACACCAGGGTGATACACTTATATACACACCACACAGTCTGATCTCCTAAACACAGGGACACCAGGGTGATACACTTATATACACACCACACAGTCTGATCTCCTAAACACAGGGACACCAGGGTGATACACTTATATACACACCGCACAGTCTGATCTCCTAAACACAGGGACACCAGGGTGATACACTTATATACACACCACACAGTCTGATCTCCTAAACACAGGGACACCAGGGTGATACACTTATATACACACCACACAGTCTGATCTCCTAAACACAGGGACACCAGGGTGATACACTTCTATACACACCACACAGTCTGATCTCCTAAACACAGGGACACCAGGGTGATACACTTCTATACACAGCACACAGTCTGATCTCCTAAACACAGGGACACCAGGGTGATACAGTAATATACACATCACACAGTCTGATCTCCTAAAAAGAGGGACAGAGTGGTTTGGGTCAAAAAGAGGGACACTTGGAAGGTATGCAATACATTAAATCCACAGTAAGGCTGCAATCACTGGTAATCACAGGCCTGGGTTGGGTTGGTGTTAGCCCATAAATATCTATCTGCAGTCCAAAGGTGGAACAGCACTCACTCACAAGAAACTTATAACAGTGATTAAGTTTGTTTTTAATTAACGTTTTTGGCCAACATTTAGGCTTTTTTCGATAAATTCTTATTAACAGAACTACCTTTATCACTGATACCAATGTCCTGTGAGCCAGACAAAAGTTCTTTATTATCCAGAAAACTTCCCTGCATATAATACACACCCAAAATCTAGGAGCTAGAAGTAAAGATTTAAGAGCTTTTGGGATTTTTTTTTTATGCCTGATATAAAATTAAACATGCTGTGTGAAGGACACCTACCTACTAAGGTATGTCCTTCTGTTACATATGAGTCACCTATAGCCGTTGATATTGATTGTCTTTAATACAGGTGTAGGTGAGTGGGTCACATGACTGAGCCTCTGATCAGCTCACCTGTGCTCCACCAGGGACTGCTTTTAAAGGGGAAGTATCGTGATGTAGCTTCACCTGTAGGAGAGGACTTGCCCAGACAATGGCAGCAATACTGGGTCAATCCATAGGCACCGTATGGAACAAATAATTATCCACACTGACTTAAACTGGGGCTTTCAAACCCTTGAAAGCTAGATAAGTCTCCATGCTGGGTTTTAAGGCCCATTTAAGTCATCGGGAAAGTATATTTGTTAAATATGGCGTTGCTTGCCCTATACTGGTCATTTAGTGACTATAAAGGAGATGTGATTTGTAGTCACAGAATATTTTGGTGGTTCAAACACTGAGTCCCATGTCTGTCTGGGAATTAGCGCTGCACTGAAGTCTACAGCTTAACCCTTTCAGTGCCAGAGGGGTAAGCAACGCATTTCAAAGCAATGTTAATGGACATGTAATCTAATATTAACCCTATTTTGTCTTACTATAGTCAGAAAACACTAATGGCCCATATTAATTTTGCCTTTGGTCCATGGAGACAGACATGACAGTTGCTAGCGAGACCACAGGGTCACAAACTCTGCCCGCTGTACATCTTCAAGAACCAGATGGATATTCCATGCGTTGATTCACAGTGTGTCGTACCCCTCTCTGGTTCTGTCCGTCTACATCAGTGGTTCTCAATCTTATTTTTGTTCGGGGCACCCCTAACACGTAATCTAGAACATTTGGGGCACCCCTAACATATTTAATGTACTTTATTGAGGGCATAAGAAGTGTACAGTACATAAATATACAGTTATTATTAGGTCTTATCCTATATAATAATTTGCTAATGTATGTTTGTCAGAAGCTGTCATGTGCAATACAGACGGCTGCGCCCGCTGTAGTCATGCGCAGTACAGACTGCCCGCGCCGCTGCTGATAAAGGAGACCGTAGTCCTCTCTGCGCATGACTTCACCGCGGCCGTTGCTGCCTGGCACTGTGGCCTGTGTACACGGGCTGTTCAACTAGTAATCTTAATAACAGAACTAAATCTATTGTGCATAACAATTTCTACAAATCTTTATTGAAAGCGGAACTACCACCCGATACAATCTTTAGCTTCACTAAGTCCCCATCTGGCAACTAGCTGCTTAGTAACGCTAGTCGCCAGAACTATTATTTAATAGATTTCTCTTCTCTTGCATGGGTGACAGGCAGGATGGAGAGCGGACATCTTGCCATTGTGACATCCGCGCGCCTGCACTGTCAGTCCCATCTGGGTCTAGGAGGCGTTTATGGGAGCCATCTGGCTGGGACTGACAGCGCAGGCGCGCGGACGTCACAATGGCAAGATGTCCGCACTCCGTCCTGCCTGACACCCATGGAAGAGAGGAGAAATCTATTAAATAAGGTAATTATTCTGGCGACTAGTGTTACTAAGCAGCTGGTCGCCAGATGGGGACTTAGTGAAGGTAAATATTGTGTCGGGTGGTAGTTCCGCTTTAAGAGTCCATTTTTGTCAGGCTTCAGGCTGGTGAGATAGCTCAGTGGTAAATTCCCTGACTATGGAGCCTGTTCAAACGTCAAGGTTGCAGGTTCAAATCCCGGCAGGGTTAACTCAGCCTTTCATCCTTAAAATGAGTACCATTGATTGGGTATTAATAACATCTATTATTTCAGTTGCTGATATGGTTAGTTCTGAGAGCATGCGCTGATCAGCGATTTGAGTCCCACTGGGAGAAAGGTGCTATATAAATACTAGTTTTTATTATTCATAGAAAACATGGGCACCCCAGGCTGATGTCCTTGGCACACCAAAGTACCATGGCACCTTGGTGGAGAATCACTGGTCTACATGGACGTAACATTCAGCAATGACTGAAGATCTTATCTCTTTAAGACACAGGCAAAATTCATATGGGCCATAAGGATTTTCTATCCAAAATAAGGCTAGTGTTATTTTTTTGTTTCCCATACCTGCTTTATAATGAATTTCACACCTCTAGCTTACATATTCAGTTGGAGAGGAATTTATATTTGTTTTATACAGGTTATTAGGTTTGTACATTTGTTTTGTGCGAATTAGGCCTTCTCTAAATGTATATACACTTACACTGAATTCTGTGGACAGACTGACAGGATATAATATACAAATTAATAAATTATTCCAAAATAAAACATAACTGTAATGTGCACTTCCAGGCTAGAACGTGTTCCTATCAGCGCCACCTTGTGTCTAGACAGTCATTCTATAGTCTTCTATGGGAGATGTGAGCCATTGGCTGCAGTCCTCCACAGGATATGATAGTAACAGCTCCACCAATTTGTGACACATTGAAATGTGATGATGTCTACATAAAGCATCTCTCAGCAGTGGGAGTAGCCCTATTTTCCTCTGCTAGAATATATGTACAATTTTTTTTCTCCCATAATAAAACTTCGTTAATCATTTTAATCATTAGTGAACAAAAATAAGCACCCCCCCAAATTTACATTACTTTAAATGTGATTTTTTTTTTTAAACAACTTTTTACATTTTTTTCATGACCTCAATCACACATATCAAGAGTGTGAATAAGAGATTCAGTAGTAGGCAAGTATGGTCAGATCAGTAGGGGTCATAACGAGCAGTTAGTAGGCAGTTAGAGATTTCAAAGGCCGTCAGAAACCCCACTATTCCAGAATCCCCCGGCACTTGACTGTCTTAACACCTGACTGTAACATCAGCCATAGATTAGAGAAGCATGTAACGCAAAAACATAACAATTCCCCCCCACACCCCACCCACGGTGTGCCCCTGAGGAGCCCCCACCCCCCTCATGCCCGCCATATGTTTTGAACTTATACAGGCTTCACCTCCAGTACGAAGGTGACACCAATGGGTCCTGATGTCTCAATATTCCGCATGCTCTCCCATCATTCCCCTTGCGGGTGCCCTACCCCGTTGCGGCTTCATTCCAAAGTGCCTCAGCAGCCATCCAGGAGGTGTATCTGAAGCGGTCATAGAATTGTGACTGAGAATCTTTGAGTAATCCTATATAATAATTTGCTAAAACGTGTGTAACGACAAAGTCATGCGCGGTAGAGACTGCCCGCGCCGCGGCTGATACAGAGCTTTCGGAGCGCTTGACTGCCCCGTGACCGTCTGGCAGTGGCACTGTGGCCCATGTAACGGGCTCTTCAACTAGTGTTTTAATAAAGGGGTCCCCTGAGGTAACAAATTTCTTCCCGTCATGCTCTTTATCCTGCGTGGCTAAGAGCCAAATTGGTTTGAGGAAATGAGTAGTTTTATCTAACCATTTCAGTATCTGTAAATGTCATTTTTTTTTTTATAACCTCTTGAATTCAACAGAGTTCTTTAACGCATTGCAGAGCAATGCAATGGACACTTCCTAGCATTCACAGGGTTATAAATCCCATTTAAATCAGTGGTAATGTTGGAAATACTTTTTCCCAATCACAGTGCGAATGAATTACCACAGATGTACTCTAGTTCATATTACTACATCATCCTAAGGGTTGTCTTCGTCTAGATTTTAATTAAGATACCAGCCCTGCAATCAGCTTCCTATGAATTGCTGATGAACATCCGTGCCAGGAATTTGCAGTGGATTGTAAAGGAGGTGGCTGGCAGCGCCACTCTGCGGAGGTCCCTCTCCTAATCTCTTGTCAATATTGATCTGTGTGGTTGGCTGCGGATGAAGAGCCGCTTGTGGAAACTAGGACTAGCTGCGGAATTGCCTTGCCATAAACTGGTAATTAAATTATATGGCTTGTAGTACTGGGGAAGAGGTGAGGTGTTGACTAGTGTATAAGAGGCTGGTGATGGCCTCTGAGTCAGCCTACGGCAATATTTCTCAGTCCGATCGTGCATAAGGCAAACCTAACAGTCTGAAAATCTCAGAGCGCACCAACGTTTCATAGGTCATTCGTTCAGGGAGAAATGAAGGATACAAATATATCATTCATTATTTCATATCTCACAAGGAAGACAAAAACTAGCCTATTGTGCACAATTACCATAAATATTAATTTGAAGTTTAAAGGGATAGTAATGTTTCATGATAAAAACAGCTCTAATTAATCATCATAGTATTTGTAGAGTGTTATTTCAATTCTGTCAGAGTTGTAGTTCAAGAGTAATTGAATGACAAAGTATCCCCCTCCCGCCCCTTTTACTGATGTAACACTGCTCAGCCAGAGCAGAAGGGAGGAGCCCAGGTAGACTGCAGAGAGGGACAATCTTCAATTAAGATAAGGGAAAAACCTGAAAAACTTGTCAAGGGGGGCAGGGTTTTCATTGTTCTCATAGGAAGAAGATTGTCCCCTTCTGTTATCTGTCTGGTCTATGGATTGGATTCCACATCTGAGAAGAGATGGCTTACACTAGGTAAAAAGGGCAGGAGGGGAAACTTTATTTGTGAATATCTCTCAAACCATAAAGGTTTGAGAGATAAGACTTATATCATTCTTCATGTTTTTTAATGCCTACAAAATAAAATAAAGATAAAACGAAGTATTACTATCCCTTTAAATACGGCCATTACTAACCCTATAAGCAGAGCTGCTGGTTCAGCCACATCAGTGACTTTTGCTGATGACCTCACATCTATCCTGTCAGTGACTGTAAATAGTGTTGGGACTTTTTATGCCAATAATGAGGTGGCCTAGTACTTTTCTGATAATCACCCCTGGCTACTAGAAAATGGCCATCAAGCCCCAATTCTTAATATAGACTTAAAGGGATAATAATACCTGAAAATAATTGTATTTTATATTGTAGCCCTTAAAAAACCATGAAAGATGATACAAGTCTTATCTCCCAAACCTTTATGGTTTGGGAGATATTCTTATGTAAATGTAGTATAGTTCACTTTTCCTGGCTGTTTCAGCCAAGTCTGCCATCTAGTGGACAGATTTGGAATTCGGTCCACATAGCAACCGGCAGCTCTTTAGCAGTGCCGGGATCACGATCTTTGAAAATAACTACTTCATTGGAACAGTGTACAAAGTGTGCCTGGCTTGCAAGCTCCCTTTGTAGACCATTCCAATTAAGAAATTCTTTTTAAAGATGGTGATCTCAGCACTTCTGGAGAGGCACAACCGGTCCCGGGACCGGATTCCAAATCTGAAGGGTGGAGCAATGACGTCACTCCAGGGGAAACTTTACTTCTGAATATCTCCCAAACCTAAGACTTATATCATTTTTCATGTTTTTTTAAGGGCTACAATATAAAATAAACTTATTTTCAGGTATTACTATCCCTTTAAAGCAAAACTATCACACAAATTAAAGTTACCCTCAAATAATTATGCACATAACGATAAGCATATCCATACTTGTATCATACGGAATATGTCCAGCATTATTGAGAAATCCTACTTGAGCAGGCAGAGATCTTGCTTTAGAGACATCTGTGCGCCTGACTGTCCGTCCTGGTCTCCTCTAGGGGGAGTTGTATTGTACCTTAAGGTACAAGAAGGCACTGACAGCGCAGATGGCTCTACAGCAAGCTGCTTGCCTGACCATCTCAGAACAAGTTGGATTTCTCAATAACGGTGGATATATTCCGGATAATACTAGTATGGTTATTCTTATCGCAGGGCTCAAAATTTCCACTAGCCAATGGCGAGTGAAAATTCAGCCCTGGTGGGTATGTTATGGCTTGCAGTGGCGAGTAACTTTTCAGGTCTGGCTAGTAGCAAAGGACTTCAAATTATAAGCCCTGCTTATTGTTATGCGCATATTGATTTGGGGGTAACTTTAATTTGTGATAGTTCTGGTTTAAATGTGAAGAACATAGCGCTGCACCTCCTGTTTAATGTAAACAGGTGGGGATTGTTTTTCCTCTAGTGTTAAAAACTCTGTGCGGAGGCCATTTTCTGGTAGCCCAGCACAGGCATCTATTTCAGTCATGGAAGTCACTATCCAGTTCTCCATCGATTGTTTAGAACGCTGTGTTCTGGAGTTTTTATTCCAGGAGTTTATATTGTCCTGGAAGAGAGCTGCTTCGTACGTTGGAAACATTTAAAGGGATAGTAATACTTAGTTTTATCTTTATTTTATTTTGTAGGCAAAACATGAAGAACGATATGTCAAGCAAAGTTTCCCCTCCCGCCCCTTTTACCTAGTGTAAGCCATCTCTTCTCAGATGTGGAATCCAGTCCATAGACCAGACAGATAACAGAAGGGGCAATCTTCTTCCTATGAGAACAATGAAAGCCCCGCCCCCCTTGACAAGTTTTTCAGGTTTTTCCCTTATCTTAATTGAAGATTGTCCCTCTCTGCAGTCTACCTGGGCACCTCCCTTCTGATCTGGCTGAGCAGTGTTACATCAGTAAAAGGGACGGGAGGGGGACACTTTGTCATTGAATTACTCTGGAACTACAACTCTGACAGTATTGAAAGTACACTCTCCAAAGTCCAAATACTATGATGATTAATTAGAGCTGCTTTTATTATGAAACATTACTATCCCTTTAAATTAAGAGACTGGCTGGGGAAATCTGTGATGCGTGGTCACCTAATCTAACACTAATAATAATAAAAAAACTTTTTTATGTAAATAGAATATATTTGGAAAAGAGTGCTATTTTTATTAATAATCTTATTATTCTAGGGTGCTGTCCACATGGTAGTTCCCGAATCATCAGATCTGTTCTCTTAAAAACATACCTGGCAGCGAGCCCCAGTGGAAGAACAGAATGGGTGTCTGAAATCACATACCCAGGACTTTCTCATTGGTCCAGTGGAAGAGACTGAACTGTGAGACTGAAGTCTCGCTGTTCATGACTATTTCACTGTCAAGTCTCCTGTTTTCATACTCCCTTCACCAACCCTAACCGTTACATCTGTAAAAAAACTAACTGCATGACATTGCAAAAAAAAAGTGCCATTGTCCTCTAGGGCCGCTCCCCTCCGGATACCAATGTTGTTATATTTTTTGTGAAAGTATCTTACCGGGAAGAATATGCTGAGATTGACTCTCATTTTCTAGCATGTCCTGGACTTATTTTATCTACCTCGGAGAGGGTGAAAGGATGAGCTGACCTCGCCGGAACTAGAACCTGCCACCTTGTGGCTTGAACAGATTCTACAGCTGAGCCATCTCACTGGTTAATAAGCATAATATAAAATGTAAACATACATATTTAGCAATAGTATCCTAGCATTCACATGCCTATCCTAAATTTGCATTCTTAACTTGTACAATCTTCCCTCCAAGAGAGTCCTTGCCACAGTCTCTCTTCCTCCAGCTTATTTCCCTGGCCTTAACTATGAAGACCCCCACTAGCCGTCTCTCCAGACCAGCCGCACGGGGGTTCACTTTTAAATACATCATACATGAAGCATGTTGCCATACCCTGAGAGCACCAAGACTATTTAGGTCTATACTCCAGAACGGATGATTCAACTTGTGATGGCTTATCACCTTTTTTGTATAAATGGTGAAAATGGCGACATGAGAATCTCGCACTGCATGACAGCGTGAGATTCTCATGTCGCTTTCTGAAATGGCACCACATTGATATTCAGCTCGCATTGGTGACTTACATGTTAGATGCGCCGATCACATTGACAGCAAGAAGCAATAATATTGACACCGTCAGATAACATCCTGCCTGTGTTCTTCTTCAGTCTGGGAAGCGCTCAGTGGCTTAAGGTCACATTTTATTCATGGAATTAAGGAGGGAAAATACAAACATTAAAATATTGTGGAACCAGGCACTCATGGAAACACTGAGCGCTGCTCCGGGCTCTCTCTCACCTTCTCTGTGTGCAGAATGACAGGGCAGAGCGGAGCACGTTGTCATGCAGTGCGAGATTCTCATGTTGCCATTTTAACCATGGCGACATGCTTAATGTGGTATGTGGTCGCATACCTCCCAACATTTCAAATAGCCAAAGAGGGACACTTGTGTTTTATGGGGTGTTGTTGGGGGTGTGGCTGGTGGGCGGGGCATTACTGAAAATTTTTAGGCTATTTCATGACCTATTGACATCTCCTTGTGTAACCTTATAAATGATAAACAAGACCAAAGTATTTTATTTACACAGACTAATTCATAAACACATATACTAATGTTTACACAAACAATAATGTGAGTTTTATTGCTGTAGAGCAGTATGATACACTTATACACACTACACAGTCTGAGCTCTTAAAAAGAGGGACATCAGGCTGGGAAAGAGGGACAGAGCGATTTGGGTCTAAAAGAGGGACTGTCCCTCCTAAAGAGGGACACTAAGGAGGTATGCGTTCACACAACGTTTTCTATGTGACCTTTTAAATGGATACTCCCCACAGGTACCCCATAATCTGATGCCTCTTCCCATATCTCAGACACTGTGCCCTTAAGGAACACAGGATTGACAGCCATTCTTATTTAAAATGCCAAAAAATCACCAGCTAATGACAAACATTGCTAACCAGAGACAAGGTATGTCATTGGCGGGTAGGTGGTGGGGTGTGCCGGCTTTTGGTATGTACAGTGCCCCATAGTTTCTGATGGCAGCCCTGCCTGACAGTCTAGTCTCCTGCACTTCAAAGACCAGTAGTTTGCTGCAAGACAGGGTTGGTTGGAAACTGTCATCTGTAACAGTCAGTACCCAAAATGGAGTCCAGTGGAGAGGGTCCTTATATCCTCTCACCAGGAGCAAGGGTTCATCCCTTCCCCTGCGACCCATGGCACACAACGTCTTGCCACCTTCTCCTTCCTGCTTTGAGGTCCCTTTTTATACCCATCATGCCCCTCTTCCCCCGGTTGCTCATAGTTGCAAGGGCCTCAGTCTTGTTTGTCTACACGAGCCACCCCAGTGAGCACAGGTAAAGGACTTCCAAACCCGACACTAAGGGTCTGTAAAGGCAGTTCTTCCCAACTGACTCTGACTTCTGTGTTATTTTCCAGCATAGATGGTTAGTTTTATGGTAACTTCTTCCCCAGTGGCCGTCACAAGCTATTTTGCCTGTGTATAGCACAGTGTCATGCCC
This sequence comes from Rhinophrynus dorsalis, assembly GCA_037306005.1. NCBI lineage: Eukaryota > Metazoa > Chordata > Amphibia > Anura > Rhinophrynidae > Rhinophrynus > Rhinophrynus dorsalis. Next base: position 5,066,632 of record CM074728.1, read on the forward strand.
CTCTAGCTCCTACCTCCACGTGCCAGCCATCCGCTGCTGCTGGGGGGCTTCCCAGATGCTCCGCTGAGTAGGCCGAAGACGCGGACTCGAGTAGCAGCGTCTGCCCGCGATTGCGATAGTACGGTAGGCCTAAGCCATGGCCTAAAGTTGAAAGAGTCTCCAGGGAAGGTATCCACAGGGTGCCCAGATCAAACCATGGTGTTGTACACCTGTAGGGGGGAGGTGAAGCCTGCCTGTCTCATCAACTGTCCACCAATAGTGTGCCTACAGGTAAACAGTGAGGCAGGTGCTGTGGTTGCACACCCCTCTGTTGGCCAATCCAGTGAGAGGTTTGTTCAGCAGAGGGGAGGGGTGAAAACCCATGACACTATAAAAACCCCTCAGGCTGTGTCCACTTTGCTTCAGTGTTCCAGAACTTTGGTTCCTGTGTGCTCTAAGCTTCCAGTGCTCAGTGCCTCTTTCCTTGCTGTGCTACAGACCCTCTGCTGGATTTCCCATTGCCTGACCTTCTGCTTGCCTTCTGGACTTCCCTGCTTGCCTGTTTCCTGACCTTGGCTAGTTTTACTGATTCTGCCTGATTGCCGCCTGCCGTGATCTTCTGGACTGTTTTTGACTACGCTTTGCTTAACCCTTGCACTCCCATGCTGTCACTCCTACCTAGGTGTTCTACCCGTACACCTCTGTGGATCACCTGGTAGGGGTGTCTGGCAAGAGATAGCATTCCCTGCTCCTACGCTCCAACCATAACAAGCCTGACACACAGCCACAGGCCCTTTACTAAGCTGATAACATAGAACATAATTGTCCTTGCTTGATAAGTTGTATCTTATACCCGTTCTGGCGAGAAAGAGGTTAACAGAGACCTCTCTGTAGATTAGTTCGTAGCGCAGATTTAATTTACACAATGCAAATAGTCTTTTAAAACAGAAGGAGAGAAATAATAACCTGTTTAAACACCAGGCAGGGCTCTCGAGGAAGGGAAAATATCAGAAAAAGATTTCCCTAGAGCTGGAGATATGCCACGGATCGGTTTTACTAAGACAATGGCCTCTGCGTTCCCTGCACAATGGGACGTGTCACCTGTCTGGGGCATTTAGTGATATTGTGGGTGGGGGATTTCTGTTAATGAAAAAAAAAACACTGCCGTACAAACACCTAGGAACATATGTATATGGAAAAAAGTGAAGCAGTTTAATCAAAACAAAGGCCCGATGTTTATAACATTAACCCCTTGATTGCGTTACTCAGCAGGAAAAAGACACTCGACATTTTGAGGGTCATCCTTTAAGACTAGAGGAAAGGCTCTTTTGACTAAAACAAAGGCAGGGCTTTTTTTTACAGTAAGGGTGATAAAGCTATGGAATTCTTTGCCTCGGGATGTTGTACTTGCAGATAATGCATCTGCTTTCAAAAAATCAATGGATGCCTATCTAGCACAGAACAATATTGAGAATTATGACAGTTGGCTTCAGTGCAGATAGGATGTTGATCCAGGGAAATATCTGACTGCCATTTGGAGTCAGGAAGGAATTTTTTTACCCACTTGGGGCTATATTGGAAATGGCTTCAGAGGGCTTTTTTTGCCTTCCTCTGGATCAACAGGGGTGTTTTTGGCATGGGGCTGGACTTGGTGGACGCATGTCTTTTTTCAGCCTCATCTATGTTACTGTGTTTTACTTCTTGGTTAACCCTTTGAGCGTCAGTGGTATGCAACTCATTGCTTTGCAAGCACCCAGTGGGTTAAGAATGTCACTCTGCAAGTCTGCACTGGAACCAGTACAAGCCTACAGTGTTTGTGTTTACATCCCACAGTAGAGGCTTAACTAGAAGCCACCGGGCCGTGGTGCAAGACTTGCCATGGGCCCCCCCCCCCGACCACATTGGCCCCCCTCAACTACATAGGCCACCTCCACAATGCCCCTCATTCTCCACAGTGGCCCTTCATCTCCACAATGCCCCTCTTGCTCCATATTGCCCCTTCAACAATGCCCCTCATTCTCCACATTGCCCCTTCCACAATGCCCCCATCTCCATATTGCCCCTCAATCTCCATAATGCCCCTTCCACAATGCCCCCATCACAATGCCCCTCATTCTCAACAATGCCCCCATCACAATGCCCCTCATTCTCCACATTGCCCCCATCACAATGCCCCTCATTCTCCACAATGCCCCCATCACAGTGCCCCTTCCACAGTGCCCCTCGTTCTCCACAATGCCCCTACTGACCGCCCTCCTCCTTCTACCTCAAGTCACTGGTGGTCTAGTGGTGAGTCAAGCTCCCGCGCGGTTCTTAGTAATGCAGAGCGCTGAGAGATTATGTCATCTCCCAGCGCTCTGCATTACTTGAGCGCCGTCCGCCGGGAGATCACTTGTGCTGCGGGCGCGTGGCGAGGGGGTGGCAGGACGCGGCCGGGCCCCTGAGAGTGACGGGCCCGGTCGCAGGTGCGACCCCTATTGTTACACCACTGTCCCACAGAGCTGGACATCTGGGATGGTTTTCAATCAAAAGAATCCAGGAACACATTCAATATTTTTCGGCTAAATCCACCAGTTTGTACACGTCTTTCTCAGTGCTGGTCAATCTAAGGCTCTCCAGATCTGGAGGACTACAGTGGCTGACTGGGAATGATAACAATTGTGTTCCTCGATAGCTGGAGGACCTCAAGTTGACTAACCCTCACCTACATCCTAAAACTGCTGTCTGGTTCCTAATCTGTCTTCATATTTTTGAACGTTGATCATGTTTCTTATCAGCAGGGACTGGGCACCTTGATAAAAACTGAAAGAAGAATGGAGTAAAATACTGCAAAAAAAACCTGCTTCACAAGTGAAGGCAAGATGGCTCCAACAAGGGATAGGAGTGCAAGAAGATGGGGAGCGAAGCTGGGGTCGAAGCTGGGGTACGATGGTCACCTACAAGGAGCTGTGCTGCAGACAAGCCTTATAGAGGTGCTAGCCGTGACGCTAGATTGGTCCCCTTCAGTTGAGCCTAAGGATCCCCAGGATAACCCCCAACAGGTGAACTATACAGCCCCTATCCCCAGGCAGAATACTAGGCTCCAACAGAAACAGAGCACTTACTGGGACCAGAAAGACTGGAGGCAAGCGACGACAGGGGGTCCAGAACCAGATCCGGGGAGACTTGATCCAGCGCCGCAGGTACAGGAGGTAGGAGTGGTTCAGAAACAGAGGACAAGGTATATCTATAGAGTGGCTCTGAGGCTAGGAGCAGCAAGAGCAACGTTGTCAGGTCAAGCCAGGTCAAACACAGGAGGGCAAGCAGTACAAGAGCGGCTAGAGAAGAGTAGTCAGGGTCAGGCAGGGTCAACGCAGAAGATCACATAGCGCGGTACAGAATCGGCAGGAAAGAGGCAGAAACAGGAACTAGCAGGGTCAAACACAGGATAATCGGAACACAGGAGACACTAAGACTCTCTGGAGACGCTACAACAATCTCCCCAGGCAAACCTATCCTTAAAATAACCGGCCCGGCAGGAGAAGACGCGAGACTGGCGGGGTCACGTGATGCCGCAACCTGGAAGTGGCCAGGAAGATCGAGCGTGGCAGCTGATGGGAGAGGAATGCACACGACCAGGGAGCGGCTAAACACAGCTGCGGTATGGCAAGATTTGAAGGAAATTTAGCTTTCAGCAGGACAATGACCCCAGGCACAATGGTAAAGTCACACTGCAGTGGTGAATAAATATTGTACAGTAGTCCAATCAAAGTCCTGATCTCAATCCCACTAAGAATCTGTGGCACAATGTGAAAACTGCCCTCCACAAGCATCGTTTAACCCGAACAATCTAGAGCAAATATATTAAGAATAATAGGCCAAAATCACTCCGGCACTGTTTGCAAAGCTGGTACATACTTACCCCAAAAGACTTAACCCTTTGAGTGCCAGAGGGGCACGGAATGCATTCCTTTGCAATGTGTTCTGTACCCCTCTGGCACTAAAAAGGATAAAGCTGCTTTCTCTTAAAGGAGCAGTAAACTTTTTTTTTTTTTATGAAAACACATATGTTACAGAGCATTTCCCGCTGAATAAAACAAGGTCACTCCCATCACTGTCAGATGTTTAATTCAAAATTTATAACAGTTTAAATAATCATGAAGTGAATTTACTGTGTTTACTTCCTGATAGTTCTAACTGACAGGAAGTGACTTTACTGCGTTTACTTCCTGATAGTTCTAACTGATAGGAAGTGAATTTACTGTGGTTACGTCCTGATAGTTCTAACTGACAGGAAGTGAATTTACTGTGATTACTTCCTGATAGTTCTAACTGACAGGAAGTGACTCAGCAGTTTCTATCACATTCTATGGAGAACTGTATGTCTCTGACTTTCCTCTCCATTATAATCTAACAGGAAATCTATTTAGAATTTGACCACTAGAGGGCACTGCTAATGTAAAAAACATGGGTTTAAACTGTAATAACTCTGGAAATATAAATCTCTTGGCAGTAGGAGTACCCTTATTTTACTCAATAGGAAAATCCGTACAATATATATATTTTCATAAAAAAAGTTTACTGCTCCTTTAAGTCCAATGTGAAACACATGAAGCATGGGGTAAAGTTCCCTCCTCCAGAGGGCAGGGCATTTGAGTTGGAGGCTCCTCTCTTTCTCACTAGCTTTACCACCCACCCCTCAGTTTCAAGTGACCTGCCTCAGAAAAAGGGCAAGCTGTCACTGTTCTTAATTTCTAGACTTTTTTGTTTTTATGCTTATATGTGGGGCTGTATAATCCTCCATTTGGCAGGCTTCCTTTAACTGGCTTCCCTGGGGTTGGATTGACCAGTCCGCAGTGGAGGGGACTTTATTACAAATCTGTGCCTTACTACTGAACTTCTCTGCGCTTTTAGATTTATAGAATAGGAGTCTGAAGACTGGTAAGTTAACCATTTGTGTGCTATGGTCATAGTAACATAGTTGATGAGGCTGAAAAGACCTGCGTGCATGGGCAGTCTCTACTGAGCATGACTGCACTGCGACCGGATGGCACTGTATCGGCTGTGGTGTGGGCAGTCTCTACTGAGCATGACTGCACAGTGACCGACTGGCACTGTATCAGCTGTGGCGTGGGCAGTCTCTACTGACCATGACTGCACCGTGACCGGCTGGCACTGTATCAGCCGCGGTGTGGGCAGTCTTCTACTAAGCATGACTGTACCGCGACCGGCTGGCACTGTATCAGCCGCGGTGTGGGCAGTCTTCTACTAAGCATGACTGTACCGCGACCGGCTGGCACTGTATCAGCCACAGCATAGGCAGTCTCTACTGCGCATGACTGCACCGCGACCGGATGGCACTGTATCAGCTGTGGCGTGGGCAGTCTCTACTGAGCATGACTGCACTGTGACCGGATGGCACTGTATCAGCCGCGGCGTGGATAGTCTCTGCTGTGCTCGACTGCCCCGCGACCGGCTGGCAGTGGCACTGTGGCCAGTGTAACGGGCTCTTCAACTAGTATATGATAAACATCCTATCTGCTTAGAATGCAACTTTCATAATTACCAATATTGTTCTGTGCTAGACTGTTACCATGACGTGTCCCCAGCTGGTAGCAATACCCAGGGCATGGTCTGTTCTAATGTATTATTAGTGCACCATGCAGTCCAGAGGCACCACTACTAGTAGGGAGATTAGCACCATTACATGTTCCAAACTGGTAACAAGACCAACTTTCACTTAAAGGGTTAGTAATGTCCAGATGTAAATTCAGGCAGTATTGTAAATTAAAAAAAAATAAATTATGTGGAGGAAGTCCGATCTCTAAAACCTTTATGGTTTGAGAGATATAACGTTTTAAAGTTCCCCCTCACTGACGTCCGCTATGAAGCTGACAGCAGGAGATTCGAGTCGGCCGGCTCGATGTGGCTCTTCAGCAGAGCCGAGATACTGAAATCTAAAAAAAATACTTTATTGATACGGTCTACACACTGTGCCTGGTTTGCAGGCACACATTGTAGACCGTTCCAGTGAAGTATTACTTTTTAGATATCAGTGTTTCAGAGCCGCCGGCTGGTCCCGGGATGGGATTTCCTGTGTGACGTCAGCGCAAGGAGAAGTAGGGGGAACTTTAACCCCTTAACGACCCTTGATAGTCATAGTACGTCATGGGTCGATCTGAGTTAACGACCCATGACGTACTATGACCGTCATGGAATTACGGACCTCCCCTGCGGCTGCACGCTGTTCGGGGAGTCCGGAATCAAAATAATAATAAAAAAAATAGTTCCGTGGTCTTTTAGTGACCGCCTCATGCCTGCGCGGCCGGTCGTTAATGGGTTAAGACGTAATATCTCTCAAACCATAAAGATTTGAGAGCGATAACTTGCTCCACATAATTTATTTTTGTTAAATCTACAATACTGCCTAAATTTATACCTGGACATTACAAACCCTTTAACCCTTTGAGTGCAATACGTTGAGTACCCCTTTGGCACTCAAAGGTTTAACGTTGCCAAGGGAAAAATAGTTTGGGGACAGACATGGATAAACTGTGGGGCAAGCCAACTGTTCCATAAGGAATAAAAAAAATTTCTCCTAGACGACTGATCTCACAGGAGGAATAGGAAAAAATAAAACTTCAGTGTTAGCATACAGCAGGAAGATAATGGCACATGGTGTGAGACAGACAAACCTGAAGAGGGCAGCAGAGGGCAGCTCTGGCAGCGCACAGTGGGGCTAAGGGAAATTGGTGCAATTCTGCGGAGAACTGTCCGCATTATAAGGGGAAAATGAATATTCTCATTGATATAAATGGGGTTTGTAACCCTTTGAATGCTAGGGAGGTTGCTCACATTTTTTTGAATATGTAATAACACTTGGTGAAGTTGGTTTGCATGGAAATTGCACCAATTTTCTTATGGCTTCAGCTGCAGATAGGCGTCTGTACTAAAAAGCAAAATGCTGCAATTCTGGAGTGAACCAAGTGCACCGTAGGGGGGTAAATGTAAAATTTCCTTTGATATAAATGGGGCTTTAACTCATTGAATGCTATAGAGGTCTCTGCTCATTTCTTTGCAATGAGTTTAAAAAGAGTTAATAGACCAATTTAAATCACTGGAAATTGTTTTACTCCCTTTAATGCGGATGGGTCACCCCAGAATTGCTCCACATTTATTTGTTACATCAGCCTCCATTTCCCCTGAGAGCAGCATCGTGAGCTGTTCTTGTAAGAGATAATATGGCTGTACTGGCCACTCCCACTGCGCTGATTTGTGGGCTTGGTCAGTGCATTGTTTCTGTACCTAACTCTTTGTTTAGGTGTCCAGTCTATGTGTTCATGTAATGTCCAGTTTATTTACTAGTTGGGCCAGTCTACTAATTTATGAATTGCTGTGATGTCCGGTTTATATACTAATTTGGGTGAATTTATTTACTATTTTATAGTTCTGTAATATTCAGTTTATTTCCCAGTTTATATAGTTCTGTAATGTCCAGTTTATTTCCCAGTTTATATAGTTCTGTAAGGTCCAGTTTATTTTCCAGTTTATATAGTTCTGTAATCCAGTCTATTTCCCAGTTTATATAGTTCTGTAATGTCCAGTTTATTTACCAGTTTATATAGTTCTGTAAGGTCCAGTTTATTTACCAGTTTATATAGTTCTGTAATCCAGTCTATTTCCCAGTTTATATAGTTCTGTAATGTCCAGTTTATTTACCAGTTTATATAGTTCTGTAAGGTCCAGTTTATTTACCAGTTTATATAGTTCTGTAAGGTCCAGTTTATTTGCCAGTTTATATAGTTCTGTAATCCAGTTTATTTACCAGTTTATATAGTTCTGTAAGGTCCAGTTTATTTGCCAGTTTATATAGTTCTGTAATCCAGTTTATTTGCCGGTTTATATAGTTCTGTAATCCAGTTTAGTTGCTGGTTTATATAATTCTGTAAGGTCCAGTTTATTTGCCAGTTTATATAGTTATGTAAGTCCAGTTTATCCATTTATTTGAGCAGTTTATTTAGTAGATTTATATAACGTGGTACTAGTACATATATGAAAGACATCCTATTGCATTGTTCCTCAGATATTTAACCTGCTCCTGGCTATTACTGTGATGAAATAAACATCCCTTATTTAATTTACTTTCACTTACAGAAACTACATTAAGTCGAGGTGATGCAGTTTACTTTTCCTTCACCCTCTTGCACTTAGCGGACCGTGAGCTCAGTCATGACAGTCGGCAAACAGAAACCTAAATAAGGTGAGCGCGCACGTCTGTAAAATGTTTTACCTCCTGCTCTGTACCTGAGAGGCTCTTATCTGTTCTTTATTGACTGTTTTATGTTTTGTTTTAATGTCTAGTTTAAATACAAATCTGGACAATGTACTTGTTAATTTATTGCTGTAATGTCCAGTTTATGTACTAGTTTAGCTGGTTGGCTGTGATGTCCAGTTTATGGAGTAATATAGCCTGATTAATTACAAGTATAAATTACTGTAATGCCCATTTTATATACTAATTCGGCCGATTTATCAGTCTATACATACATGCAAGGTAATTAATTCAGAACAGGATATTTTCTCTCTTTGGAGGGATTTATATAAAATGACAGATTGGGCAAACATGTGGAATATGAAGTTTAATGTGGGGAAGTGTAAAGTCATGCATTTGGGAGGAAACAATCCCAAGGCTACTTATGAACTTAATGGAATCATTTTAGGAGACTCGTTGCTAGAGAAAGACCTTGGTATCCTTGTCAACTACAAACTTGGAGACAGTGACCAGTGTCAAACAGCAGTAGCAAAGGCAAACAAAATCCTGTCTTGTATAAAAAGAGGTATCGAAGCAAGGGTGGATAACATTATTTTGCCATTATAAAAATCATTGGTAAGACCTCACCTTGAGTATGCAGTGCAATTTTGGGCACCGGTTCTGAAAAATGATATACTAGAATTAGAGAGGGTACAGAGAAGAGCAACACAATTAATTAAGGGAATGGAGGACTTGACGTATGAGGAACGACTAAACAAACTTGGTTTATTTACTCTAGAGAAAAGACGACTAAGAGGAGACCTTATCACATTGTACAAGTATATGAGAGGTCAATACAAGGATCTCTGCGGTGAGCTATTTATTCCAAGGCCTGATCAGGTGACCAGCGGACACCCCTTGAGATTAGAGGAAAGGAGGATTAAATTTCAGCAGAGGAAGGGTTTTTTTTTACAGTAAGGTCTGTTAAATTGTGGAATTCATTGCCCAGGGAGGTGGTTATGGCAGATACAATGGATACATTTAAGAGAAGATTAGATACATTTCTTTCAAAAGGGAACATACAGAGTTATACTGTTTATCAGTAGGCAGATCAGGAAGGTCTGATAAAGACTAATTTAATTGGTAGCAGGAAAGCTATAAAATTCTCAGTTACTGGGGTATGAGGCGAAGGTTGAACTTGATGGACTTGTGTCTTTATTCAACCTAATTTACTATGTTACTATGTATATACTAATTTGTCTGGTTTACCACCTGCACGCAGCGAATTGCCAAGGGGCAGTGACTTTGCCAGGAGTGACGATCTGCTGGCAAAATCGCTGTAAGGTAATTCACTGGGGTGGCGATTTTCACAGGAGTGGGCAGAGGACCCAAGCCCGCCTGCCCACTCTTGTGAAAATGGCAGCAGCAAGATTCATAGGGGTGCTGATTTTCACAGGGAAGGCAGGCTGCAGAGAGACTCACCTCCAGCAGGTCCCCTACATGCACAGAGCACCCATTTGAATGGGCAACATCATGCAGCATTCACTAGTCAAAGATAAGTTTTTATAAAAGTTACCATTAGGTGGCATAGGGACAAAAACAGCCCATGGCCCATGTGCAACACTGATACGACAGGAGGACTAACTTGATGGTGAGCAGTGACAGTGGCAGAGGAGTTGCAGCAGTGAAATTCTGCATGGAAATCTGTGGGACCGTTTTACAGGTCATTGCAATAGAGAAGGTCCAGTTGGTTTTCCGAAAGGGTGATTTTAAAGGGGATGTATCACCTCATAAAATGTTTTTACCATAGGTTTTGTTAATAAAATAGTATTAGGAAAGCTGTTTTTTTTTAATTTTTTTTAACATTTTTTTATTAAATGTAAGTACTTTTAAAGATATTGCATCTTCTGTGCTGCGCACTTCCGCATAATGAGCACTCGGAATCATCAGCACAGATCTTCCAGGAAAGTGTCAAGTAGCAATATCTTTAAAAGTGCTTACATTTAAAATAAAAACAGCTTTCCTAATACTATTTTATTAACAAAACCTATGGTAAAAATTTTAGAAGGTGATACATCCCCTTTAATAAAATTTTGAACAGGAAGGAGGCCCACTGGATATTACTTTCGATACCCTTTATCCAAATGGGCTAAATGAAAATATTGATTTAGGATCCGTTTTGTGAAAATTATGATCTTTTTTTTATTTATATATATATATATATATATATATATATATATATATATATATATATATATATATATATATATAAATGTACTATGTTGTTGAAATTTTAGGTTACGCGTTGTACCTCTAGATTTAATGACTGCAGCCTAGATTGTGTCTTCTTGACCTTTCTGGGTGCTTTTCTGTGATTCCTTGTGTTTTAGGGAGTACCAGGGACACATGGCTCTGGGTAAATTTCAATACAATTCACAGCACATTAGGGGCTAAATGTTTTAACCCTTTGAGTGCAAAGCAATGCATTCCGTACCACTCTGGCACTCATAGGGTTAAGGTTTGTTTTAGCTAGTATCTAAATGAATAGGGATCTGTAGTAACCACTAGGCAATGGACTAATTAATCTTAATTAATGGAAGTTTATATAGTCTTTATCCTCTACAGTATGACACTGAAGTCCTTTGCTTGATAAAGCACTTTTATTAGTGCGAAATGCGTTGCTGCGGGACTAAGACACCCTTTTTGTTTTCCTGGCCAGGAGAACTACGGCATACTAATTAGATTTTTGCATGCTGAATATTGGAAGCATCCATCATTTTTATATGGGTATACATAAGTCGTGTTTCTTACTTCCGGGACGGCTCTGTGTATTACATATTGTGACATATCTGTCATAGTAATGTATACTACTGAATAGGATCGGTTGTCACGATTGTATGATTCCGCTCTGTCACTGGGTTTAAATCAATATTGGATACTAACAAGCTCTTTTTTAATTATATATAGCTGGCTTGGGAGTTACAATATAATTGTCTTTAGTGCCTTTTGATTTTATGTTCATCTGCAAATTATTATTGCTTGTAGAATTTTATTATGCTAATATAGCCATCCATTTAATAAAATGTAATAGCTTTCTCGTACTGATATTTTGAGCCTCTTATGTTTGTACACTTGGTTTATTATCAAGATACTGTGCGTGTGCATATTTATCTTTATTTAGGGCTCCTTTTGTCAGAGAAGAGTCAGTGCCAAGCTCTGTAATCATTTATATACAAAACTAGCCTGTGTGGTTAATAAAACAATCACTGCTTTTACCCTTTGACTGCCATAGAGGTACGCAATGCATGGCATTCAAAGGGTTGATGAGTGGCTTGTAGAATTTTCATTGCTTAGCCCTTTCAGGGCCAAAAAGTTTGCAACGCGTTACAAAGCACCACATTACACAACTCTCCATCAGTGAACGTGTGTAAAAGTGTGTATGCATGCGTGTGTATGAGCGTGTTTTAACAATAGTGTGTGTTAACATGTGTTTTGTGTGTTTTGCCTGTAGAGTTTTGCATATAGTGTATTCTGTATAGCTTACTGCCTAATAGCATTGTGCCTATTGCATATAGCGGTTTTCCTATTGCGTATAGTTTTTGGCATATATCGTGTTGCGTATAGCAATTTGGTTATAGCTTTTGGAGTATAGAGTTTGGTGTATTGCATATATCGTTTTGCATGAAGCTTACAGTGTTTGGCGAACAGCATTTAATTACATACCATTTAGTTATAATGTTTGGCTTATGGTGAACAGCACTTGTCGTACAGCAATTGGCGTATACCGCTTTGTGTTTGGAGTATTGTGTATAGCGTTTGTCATATATCGTTGTGTGTATTGCACCTAGCATTTTGAGCATATTATTTTGTGTACAGTGTTGTGTCCATTGGATGTAGCCTTAAGCATTGTGCATGTGTGTATTGCATGTGTGTTCGTTGTAGACCGTACATCTCCTTACAGAGATTTTGACAGGAGTGGCAGAGAGTCGCACTCCTGTCAAAATCACATCCCTATGGCTGGACCAATAGGACAGGCAATATAGAGGAGATTTGAATAACTTCTCCTTACTGCTACACTTGGATGTGTTTGCTAGGAACGCACAAGTCTTCTCTGTCTGTCTATATTATATCCTATATAATAATTCGCTACAATGTTTATCAGAAGCCGTCATGTGCAGCAGAGACTGCCTGAACGCACGGAATGCTGGGAGGTGTAGGAATACTGGGAGCACGGAATTCTGGGAGGTGTAGGAATACTGGGAGCACAGAATGCTTGGAGTTCTGTGCTGGGAGCACGGAATGGTGGGAGTTTTGTGCTGGGAGATGTAGGAATGCTGGGAGTTCTGTGCTGGGAGCACGGAATGGTGGGAGCTTTGTGCTGGGAGATGTAGGAATGCTGGGAGTTCTGTGCTGGGAGCACGGAATGCTGGGAGTTCTGTGCTGGGAGCACGGAATGCTGGGAGGTGTAGGAATGCTGGTAGTTCTGTGCTGGGAGCATTCTGTGCTTTCAGGCAGTCTCTACAGTGCATGACTGTGTTGGCAGCAGAATGCAGAGCAGGACCGGCCTCTTAACCCATTGAGTCCAGAGGGGTACATGTTGCATACCCCTCTGGCACTCAAATGGGTTAACATCGCCCGGACCTTGGCCCGTTTACACAGGCTTTTACACTAGTATATAATATAGAAGTAAAAACTGCCATTATGTTTTGCTATCAAGTTGTTTGGATTATAAACAGTTTTTTAGAAAATAATCCCCCTTTGTTGGTGGCATTTTCTAATTTAATAGCTTTGCCGGGTCAATATTATCACACACTGCTATGAATCTAAGCATAACCCACATTATTATTACACACTGTGCTATGATTGAATCTAAGCAGAACCCACATTACTTGGCTTGTAAGCTCTATGGGGTAGGGACCTTTATCCTAATGTACACCCACCTGGTGTTCCCATTGTGATTGTCTATATAAGCACTTAATCACTGCACTTATCTTGTATTCCTTCTATACTAAATGTGCCAAGTACACAGGTTGTCTCTCTATATAAGTAAAAATATACATACATACATTATTATCATACATTGTGCTATGAATTAATCTAAGCAGAACCCACAGTATTATTACATATTCTTGCTTAAAGAGAATTACACACCGTGTTATGATTTAATGTAAGCAGAATCCATATTGAGGGCATTTCAAATGGGACAGCGAGGGGGTACATTTTCCCTGGTTTTAACACTTTCAGTGTCAGAGCTGTATGCAACTTGTTGCGAAGCAATGCGTTGCTTAAAGGGACAGTAATGTGCCATAAAAAATGCTTAGAGTTTTGTAGAGGTTAAAAAAATAAACAATATGACACAAATCCTATTTCACAAAACGCTATGGTTTGAGAAATATCCTCCGCTAAAGTTCCCCTTCTCCTGATCTCAGCTGTAAAGCTGACAGCAGGAGATCCGTGTCGGCCGACATGAGGAGGCTCTTCAGCAGAGCCGCAATAGCGCGATTTAAAAATAAATACTTCTTTGGAACTGTCTAAAATGTGTGCTTGCAAGTCAGGCACACTGTAGACCGTTCCAAAGAAGTGTTTCTTTTTAAATTGTGCTATTGCGGCTCTGCTGAAGAGCCACCTGTCGGTCCACGGACCAGGAACTTCTGGTGTCAGCTTACAGCTGACGTCAGGAGAAGGGGAGGGACAGCGGAACTTTGACGGAGGATATCTCTCATACCATAGCGGTTTGAGAGATAGGATTTGTCATATCGTTTATTTTTTTAACCTCTAACAAACTCTAAGCATTTTTTATGGGACATTACTGTTCATTTAATCCTCCTGCACTCAAACAGTTAAACTGTATGCCTCTGCGTTCTAAGAGCGTTGCTCTGGATACAGCAATACCAACATGGCACTCAAAGGGTTTACAAGGATGAGGTCATAACCTAGTTGGCATCGCATTCCAAACACGGCTCCGTGTTCGGGAGCTGTTTGTGCCAGGTCGAAATGATGATCCTACTTTCAACCCGAGTGTTTAATATAGCTTATAATTTCTCCCGTCGTCAAGATACGATATCGCTCTACAAATATATTATTTGTGTCAGTCTGATTACTCTAGATAGACCTGGGCAGCCTCTTCACTAATTAACTCTGTTTAGGCTACGTAGATGACATAATATAGTTACATTTCATATGGTGGCTTAATCCTACAAACCTAATGACCTTTTGTTTTTCCCGTTCTGCTCCTCATTTAGTGCCTTGATGTGCAGGAGATATACAAGGGGGCATGGGTGCGAGGGGAGCGATTTCTAGAGGAACAAATAAACACTGCCCTTGATTTTAACCCTTTGAGCACCAGGGGTATCCAGTGCATCCAGTCGGCTTGCCTCAGTAGAGGTTTAAAGGGATAGTAATGGACACCAATGATCGCAGCTCTAATTAATGCCCATATGTTGTGTTTCATGTTGCGCTGTATATTAATCATGTCCGACTTGTAGTTCTAAAGTAATTCAGTTTTTAAAGTATCCCCTTTTACTTCTAATATGCTCCTCCCCGCAGTTGTAGAATCCGTACAGCACGCAGCGAGGGATAATCTTCTCGCTGTGAGCGTAATGGAGGGCAGAAATTTCCTTATGATCACTGAAGATTGTCCCTGTCTGTGATCCATCCGGACAGTCTTGCTGCTCTGAGGTGAGCAGTGTTACATCAGTAAAAGGGGCAAGAGGGCTGATACTTTATCATTCAATTACTCTTGAACTACAACTCTGACAGTACTGAAATAACACTCCCCATGGTACAAATACTATGAAGATTAATTGGAGCTGGTTTTATTGTGAAACATTACTAACCCATTAATTACAGACTTCAGGGCCCTAGAGTAAAATATGTGGTCCCCACGGTCTAGAGTAAGTTTAAAGTCCAACACAGTCCATCAGCAAGTCTGAATCATGCCCCAGAAGGGACCGGGGTGCAAATGAAGAAAATGGATAGGGCTCACTGGTGCTATTCTTGTGTTAATGGCTGGCAGAGTCCATGTGTGATGATGTCAGAATCTGCCAGCCAAGACAGGAAATGGACCTGACTGTAAGGGGTTGAAGAATGGGCCATCTTGGATGGTGGGTCCTGTCACTACTACAACCTCTCTGCCTCAGATTCTCTCTAATTCTCGTCTTTACACACTAGACCTTTAGACGCTGATTTACACCTGGATTCCATTGCAGTTAATAGCTGTCAGGGGGTTTACATACAAATGTCTGCACAGACGTCAGCGGGACTCAGTTGAATGAAACCAGGAATAACCACTTCACAGCTGCAACGCAGTAAGAAAATCTAGTGCAATTGTGGGGCAGACCAACTGCGTTGTAGGGGGCAAATAAACATTACTATAAACGGGGCCTTTCAAGGGATAGTAATAAATTAAGCTTCGATGATTCATCAAAATGTTTCTACCACGCAGAGAGTTATTACAACGCTGTACGGTGACTAATTCATGTGTAATTAAATTATAAAGTGTCGCCCTCCCCCTCCTCTTTTTCCATATGTCACAAAGCCTCTCTTCACAGCAGCAAGACTGTCCGGAGGGATAGCGACGAGGTACAATCTTCAGTGAGCATAAGGATAAACCTGTCATCCTGTGTCAGTCGGCAGGGTTTTCCTTAAACTGACAGCCAGTGGCGTAACAATAGGGGTCGCACCTGCGACCGGGCCCGTCATTCCAGGGGCCCGGCCGCCCCCCGCAACCCCCTCGCCTGCAGCAACTCCCACTACGGCCGCCGGTTCTAGTTATACAGAGCGCTAGGATGACATCATCTCCCAGCCTCTGCATTACTAGAGCGGCGCGCGGGAGCTTCAGTTCTAGAGATCTGTGCTGAAGGAGGTACAGATCTGTCAAGGCACGCCGCTAGACCACCAGGGACTGGAGGTAGTGGTATTGTGGAGATGAAGGGACAATGTGAAGATGGGGGCATTGTGAAAGGGGCAATGTGGAGATGGGGGCATTGTGGAAGGGGCAATATGGAGATGAAGGGGGCATTGTGGAGATGAATGGGGCACTGTGGAAGGGGCATTGTGGAGATGAATGGGGCATTGTGGAGATGAAGGGGCAATGTGGAGATGAAGGGGGCATTTTGGAGATGAAGGGGACATTGTAGAAGGGGCAATTTGGAGATTGGGAGGCATTGTGGACATGAAGGGGGCATTGTGGAAGAGGCAATGTGGAGATGAAGAGGGCATTGTGGAAAGGGCAATTTGGAGCTATGGGGGCATTGTGGAGATGGGGGCAATGTGGAGATGAAGGGGCAATTTGGAGATTGGGGGGCAACGTGGAGGTGGCCAATGTGGTCGGGGGGGGGCCCATGGCAATTCTTGCACCAGGGCCCGGTGGCTTCTAGTTACACCTCTGCTGACAGCCAGAAGATTGTCCCTGGCTGCGATCTGTCCGGTCCAGTGACCAGATTCCACATCTGAGGGGAGACAGCGTTACGTAAGTAAAAGGGGCGGGAGAGGGACACCTTATAATTTAATGTCACATGAACCAGACCCCGTACAGCTCTGAATGGTAGAAAAACTTTGACGAATGATCAAAGCTAAACTGCTGTAGAAGTATTACCGTCTCTGTAACCCTTTGAGTTCCAGAGGGGTACGCAATGCATTGCAAAGCACTCAAAGGGTTAACCTTCTGAATGCCAGAGAAGTCTTGAACGCATTGCTCATGCGTTGGATACCTCTCCTGCACGCAAGGAAATGTAAGCCATACTTAACACTTTGAGTGGCAGCTGGCAGTCGAAGGGTGGTGGTAATGTTTTTGCCCCCTGTGATGCAGTTGATTCCAGAATTCGTCCTCATTTTCTTTGTGCCTATGATCCTCTGTGTTTCATAACTGTTGTATTTTGACTCATAGGCCTGAACTACCGCTGACATTAACCTTAATTTACATTTCCCTGCAGACCTCTCTAGGTCCCCTGCCCTTGGGATCACAAAGGACAACAAAGAGTTAAATCCATGCCTTGATTAAATTCCCGTACGTTAGTGCTTTTTACTCTCCTGTTTTCGTCCATACGGTTGTTTTTCTTTGTCTAATTGGCAAGATCTGGTCGCTGTAATGCACCCTGCAGAGCCGAGTTAATCAGACAGACGGGATAAACATATGAACTACCACTGACATGAAAGGGCACATCTCTCTCTCTGTATATGTGTGTGTATATAATGTATATGTATATGACCCCCGCTGCTGTGCCTGTAGGTGGTCTGAGAGACATCTGCCTCTTAAGATTCAAGCTGAAAGCGATGATAACCTTTTTTATTTTTACTCTATATGATACATAAAAGTCAAATTGCCTATTTTTTATTTTTTTTATTTTATACATTCAGTTACTTGAGTTACATTCAGCTACTTGGATCTGTTTGTGGAGAGAATTCTTTCAGGTACCGTAGAAAGCAGGGATAGTGATACAATGTAATAAGAATGGCATATAGCAGTGGTTATCACTTTGATGAGGTGGCTCTTTGGTGTGCCTCCTACAACAGCTAAGAGTGATACTCCTTTTTCTATGAAGACTTTAACCCCTTAACAACCTCTCAATTTGGCATGTGGGTGACCATGGGGCCACACCGCCGTCCCATAATTCTATGACGTGCCAGGAATGTCATTGGTCCTTAAATGGATAGTAATACTTCGTTTTAACTTTATTTTATTTTGTAGGCATTAAAAAAACATGAAGAATGATATAAGTCTTATCTCTCAAACCTTTATGGTTTATGAGATATTCACAAGCAAAGTTCCCCTCCCCGCCCCTTTTACCTAGTGTAAGCCATCTCTTCTCAGATGTGAGTCTGGTTGTATGACAGTACAGATAACAGAAGGGGACAATTTTCTTTGTATGAAAACAATGAAAGCCCTTCCCCCCTTGACAAGTTTTTCAGCTTTTTCCATTATCTTAATTGAAGATTGTCCCTCTCTGCAGTCTACCTGGGCACCTCCCTTCTGATCTGGTTGAACGGGGGGAGGGGAACTTTGTTTGTGAATATCTCTTAAACCATAAAGGTTTCAGAGATAAGACTTATATCATTCTTCATGTTTTTTTAATGCCTACAAAATAAAATAAAGTTAAAATGAAGTATTACTATCCCTTTAACACGTGGAACTAGCGTGATGGTCTTGGAATGCCATGGATCCTTAAAGGGGATCTATCACCCCTATTCAAATGTGTCTTAAATGGAAGCTTATACAGCGACTAGCTGTTATACAAATGTAATTTTTTTTTCTGTGTTTGGACGAAATTAAGCATGTTATGATGATTCCATGTCTTCCATCTGGAGACACCGCGGATACAGCTCTGCCCCACACTCTTCCCCTGCTCTCCTCCCTCTGTCCAGCCTCCTCCGATGATGGAGGCTTTCTACATGTTAGCTGGAGAGGTCTCATTGGCCAGAGAAGGAAGACACGGGAGCATCTTAACATACTTAAAGGGGAACTACCACCCCACACAATCTTTACCTTCACTAAGTCCCCATCTGTTGACTAGCTGCTTAGTAGCGCTAGTCACCAGAATAATTACCTTATTTAATAGATTTCTGCTCTCTTCCATGGGTGACAGGCAGGATGGAGCGCGGACTTCTTCCCATTGTGACGTCCGCACACCTGCGCTGTCAGTCCCAGCCGGGTCTAGGAGGCGTTGCTAGGAGCCATTTGGCTCCAGCTGGGACTGACAGCGCAGGCGCACGGACGTCATGATGGCAATATGTCCGCTCTCCAGGGCTCAAAATTTCCACTCGCCACTAGCCAATGGCAAGCGAAAATTTAGCCCTGGCGAGTAGAAATTCAGCCCTGGTGGGTATGTTTTGGCTTGCAGTGGCAAGTAACTTTTCAGGTCTGGCTAGTAGCGAAGGACTTAAAATTATAAGCCCTGCAATCTCCATCCTGCCTGTCGCCCATGGAAGAGAGGAGAAATCTATTAAATAAGGTAATTATTCTGGCGACTAGCGCTACTAAGCAGCACCAGATGGGGACTAAGTGAAGGTAAAGATTGTGTGGGTTGGTAGTTCCCCTTTAATTTTGGCCAATCACAGAAAGAAAAAAATGACATTTATATAATAGCTAGTCATTATATAAGCTTCCATTTAAGACAAACTTGTATAGGGGTGATAGATCCCCTTTAAGGGGTTTAGAAAAATTCAGAAGTTGAGTTTCAAATATATCTCTCTATGTAAATTATGATATTATCTCTCTCTTCATACATTTATAGCTATAATTGTATGTAATTTTTCCCTTCACTACGTCCTAGACAAATGACATATGGAATATCAGGTGTTCCCTGGAAATTCCACATTACATATCAGTGATGTCTTGAACTAATACAGATTGAGAATCACAGTCATACACCAAGCGCTGTAGGGATAGTGTTATATTGTATCACTGCCCTGCTTTGATGGCAGATCCGCAACAAGACTCTCTGGAAACAGATCCGGGGAGCTCACTGTGAGGCATAAAAGTGTCAAAATGTAAAATACTTGATGATAAAATACAATAAGTATATGCAATTTGAATTTATATTTTATATACTAGCCGACAATACGTTCTAGTAACGAATACATTCTTGGCACATCCTGCAGAGCAATGTATGAATCCCTAGGCACATTCATTTTATACACAGGAACGTTCCTCCGTACTACTCTACCTGCACGTGGGGGTGGGATGTACCAGGCTAGAGGAAATGATCACTGTAGTGAAAGATAATGCATTTAGGACACCGAAACTCAGAGGTGAAATACGGGCTTAAAGGAACAGTAAACATTTTTTTATGAAAACACATATTTTATAGAGCATTTCCTGCTGAATAAAACAGTCACTCCCACTGCTGTCATATGTTTTATTCAAAATTTATAACAGTTTAAATAATCAGGAAGTGGATTTACTGTGTGTTTACTTCCTGATAGTTCTAACTGACAGGAAGTGAATTTACTGTGTTTACTTCCTGATGGTTCTGACAGGAAGTGAATTTACTGTGTTTACTTCCTGATAGTTCTAACTGACAGGAAGTGACTTTACTGTGTTTACTTCCTGATAGTTCTAACTGACAGGAAGTGAATTTACTGTGTTTACTTCCTGATGGTTCTGACAGGAAGTGAATTTACTGTGTTTACTTCCTGATAGTTCTAACTGACAGGAAGTGAATTTACTGTGTTTACTTCCTGATAGTTCTGACAGGAAGTGAATTTACTGTGTTTACTTCCTGATAGTTCTAACTGACAGGAAGTGACTTTACTGTGTTTACTTCCTGATAGTTCTAACTGACAGGAAGTGAATTTACTGTGTTTACTTCCTGATTGTTCTGACAAGAAGTGAATTTACTGTGTTTACTTCCTGGTAGTTCTGACAGGAAGTGAATTTACTGTGTTTACTTCCTGATAGTTCTGACTGGAAGTGAATTTACTGTGATTACTTCCTGATGGCTCTAACTGACAGGAAGTGACAGGCAGTGTCTATCACATTCTATGGAGAACTGTATGTCTCTGACTTTTCCAACTTTTCCTCTTCATTAGAATCTAACAGGAAATCTAATTAGAATTTGACCACTAGAGGGCACTGCTAATGTAAAAAAACATGGGATTAAAATGCAATAACTCTGGAAATATAAATCTCTCGGCAGTGGGAGTACCCTTATCTTACTCAATAGGAAAATCCCTAAAATATATATTTTTTCATAAAAAAAGTTTACTGCTCCTTTAATGATACTGTCCTGACTAAAACATCAGAGGAGAAGGACTTGGTTGTTATTATTGCAGGTGAAGCGGTAGGCAAGAAAAGCAGTGTGGAAAGCAAGATGGTTTCTTTCTTGTATAGGTAGAGGCAATAGCAACTGAAATAGAGGTATTATTAACCCTCTGAGTGCCAGAAAGGTATACAAAGCATTGCAGGACTTATGTGTTTGGCTAATGCTGCTTTCTGTGGTCTGAGCGCTCTATAGATTACATTAGCAATAGCGCCCCCATATAATGTATCGGCCACTAAACATTCGTGCACTTGAACTGAAATCTAGCTGTGATCTGTAATAACTCTGAATTGGAGCATCTCCCTGCAGAAGCACATAATAATTCTGTTTCAGAAAAAGCATTACTATCTTTTTAACCTGCCCCCTATGAAAGAGCCATCAACTTAACATGGAAACAGAAGTTATAGGGGTTTTAGCTGAAGAGTAACACTCTCATTGCTGGGATATGCTTCTTTACACTATTATAACAGTGAGAATGTATTTTTAACCCTTTGAATGCCACTGAGGTATTCAGCTCATTGCACTGAAATGTGTTGGATACATTTCTGCCATGCAAAGGGTTAAATCAAACTGTTAAGTGACAGCACCAACTAGTGTCCAGAAGGCAACTTTCTGTTTCATAATGCACTCGATGGGGACCTTAAAGGAATAGTAATACTTAATAATTACTAATCCCTATATTAAAGTCATATTAAAAATAAATGTATTGCCCCCAGTGTCATCTCTCAAACCTTTATGGTTTGCGAGATAATCTCTCCTAAAGTTCCCCATCCCTCCCCCTTCCCCGAAGTCAGCGTTCTAGCTGACTGAAGGGAAATCCGGTCTTACAATCATCAGGCGGCTCTGCAGCAGAGCCAAGATCACTTTAGTAAACCAAGCACATGTAGAAGACCATTTCAGTGAAAGATTTATTTTTTATTAACGCGATCTTGGCTGTGCTGCAGAGCCGCTTGACGGTCATACGACAGGCTTCCCTGCAGTCAGCTAGAACACTGACTACGGGGAAGGGGGAGGGCAACTTTAGGAGTGATTATCTCTCATACCATAAAGGTTTGAGAGATGATACTGGGGCAATACATTTCTTTTTAAAGGGATAGTAATACTTCGTTTTAACTTTATTTTATTTTGTAGGCATTAAAAAAACATGAAGAACGATATAAGTCTTATCTCTCACAAGCAAAGTTTCCCCTCCCGCCCCTTTTACCTAGTGTAAGCCATCTCTTCTCAGATGTGGAATCCAGTCCATAGACCAGACAGATAACAGCAGGGGACAATCTTCTTCCTATGAGAACAATGAAAGCCCTGCCCCCCTTGACAAGTTTTTCAGGTTTTTCCCTTATCTTAATTGAAGATTGTCCCTCTCTGCAGTCTACCTGGGCACCTCCCTTCTGCTCTGGCTGAACAGTGTTACATCAGTAAAAGGGGTGGGAGGAGGATACTATGTCATTGAATTACTCCTGAACTACAACTCTGACGGAACTGAAATAACACTCTCCAAAGTCCAAATACAATGATGATTAATTAGAGCTGGTTTTATTATGAATCATTACTATCCCTTTAATATGACTTCAATACAGGGGTTAGTAATTATTAAGTATTACTATCCCTTTAAGTCTAAGACTACAGTTCTCCACAGGAAATGGTATGGACATCACCACCTGGGGATAACTATAGTAAATTTATATTAAGAGTCAGATACGCTCAACTGGGAACGAGCCTGCAATACAAATTTGCAGGCTCTCTAGGAATGGTGTCCTACCCAGGATGCAGTCTCTTTTAGCCCACTAGTGCCTTTCACAGATAGGAAATATCCTATAGCATATCATATTGGTCCTGCCATTATAGCAGTCCATTCACAAATTGCCAGGCCATTCCTTTTCGGAAAAAGAGAAGCAGCCAACCCCAGACGTACATTTCGGCCTTGCTGGGCCTCGTCATTCCTGGAGATCCTGCAGATTTGTATTGCAGGCTCGTTCCTAGTTGAGGGTCTCTGACTTCCACTATCTATAGTAAGCAATTTAATTTTAGAAACAAAACAAAAAATTAAGCAGTGATAACTTCTGAATGAAGTATCTCCGTAGCAGTGGCAGGAGCCTTGTTCTACTCAGCGGGAAAAACAATACGGTATTTATTGTGTTGTGATTAAACTAAAGCCCTTTTAACCCCTTAGTGACCTGCCACGTGCGCACACGGCCGGCACTTAACGACAGAGTTTTTTTTTTCCGTCATTCTAGAGAATTACTTCTGGGACTTACCAGGTACGTCCTCTGTCACTAAGTGACAGTTTTTGCGGGACGTAAGTGACATTTTTTGCGGGACGTACCTGGTAAGTCAGATGTCGCGATGGCATACCTCCCAACATTTCAAATGGTCAAAGAGGGACACTTGTGTTCTAGGTGGTGTTTATGGAGGCGTGGCTGGTGGGCGGGGCATTACCTAGAATTTTTAGGCTATTTCATGACCTATTGGCTCCTCTTTGTGAAACTGAATAAAGTATTTATAGCAATACCATATTTTTTTATTTACACAGATTAAGTTATAAATACATATATTAAAGATTAAATACACATTATTTATGTTTTATTACTGTGGAGCAATGTAATACACACTACTTATTCTGATCTCCTGAAAAGAGGGACAAAAGGGTAGAGAAGAGGGACAGAGGGATTTGCGTCTCAAAGAGGGACTGTCCCTCCTAAAGAGGGACGCTTGGGAGGTATGCGATGGGGTTAATTCTCTTCAACAAGAATAGGATTTAATGTTTTGAATGTTAGTTATCCCATGCATTGTAAAGCACCGTGCTGGGGACCTTCCTAGCATAAAAAGGTTAAACGTAGGCTAGAAGTCAGCCTTTGGCCAGCTTGTCCTATAATTAAGTTGTTTAAGAGCAATGACAATATATATAAATATATACAGTACATACGTACAGCAGGTAAATTGGGTGTTGGCTATACTTGTAATCCTATTTCCTCCTCCTTATCCTATTATATGGCTGGTGTATAATCCATGTCTCCATCTCATTGGGAATGATAGATCTCCCTGTGCACCGAGGCATCTGGACCAAACCCGCTACACCATAGGGAATGAATAAAAGTTCCCCAAACTCCTGTTGTTTTAAATGGTGCTTTTAAAGTTTAGCTAACACTTTATGAATTATTAGCAATTCTGAAAGTCACAATGAGCTTTCAAAATCACCTATATTTCTGTTAGCCAGTCCTCCTTTTAAACTGTAGTTTGAAATATTGACATGTATTTATCCTTTTATGCATATTAGACAGTATTTCCTGATACTTTGTGGCAGTTGGGAGGGAGAGTGGAATGTTATTATCTGGTAGGAAGTGGCAGTTGAGAGGGAGAGCAGTGTGGAATATCGGTATCTGGGTAGGAGGTGGCAGTCGGGAGTGAGAATGGAATGTTAATATCTGACATACCCGCCTGTGTCAACTAATACTTCCTAATTTCCATTCACTGATTAGATAAATAGATAGATCATTGCACTCACATGTATACAAATATAATTTTAGTTATTGGCATCCTTTTACATCTCAATGTTGGGGGAAATATTTTAGCAAATAGAATTTAGCCATGTAACAAATTGTAAAAATGGTATTTATCTGTCCCAGAACATAAACTTATTGGGCCATATTCATAAGTAAAAAGCAGAGTCATTGTAGAGCAAAGCAACTGCACCACAGGGGAAAGTAAATTCTCAAATTTCCCTCTGATTTCTTGAGTTCCAGAGGGGTACACAACGCATTGCTTTGCAATCAAAGGGTTAAATGACGGTTTAAACATTTCAATTTCAAGGGTATAGTTCCCCAGCAATAAGAAAACTGGGGCAAACCAAGTTAACCACAGAAAATAACATTTTACAAACTACCCACTGATATTAAAATGGGACTATTAACCCCTTGAATGCTACGGAAGTCTCCAACATACTGCTCTGCATTCAAGGGGGTAAATTTACCCCCTTGAATGCAGAGCAGTGTGTTGGAGACTTCCGTAGCATTCAAGGGGTTAATAGCCCCATTTTAACCCTTTGAGTGCCAGAGGGGTACGCATACATTGCGTACCTCTCTGGCACTCAAAGGGTTAAAATCAGTGGGTGGTCTGTAAAATTTTATTGTCTGTGGTTAATTTGGTTTGCCCTAGTTTTCTTATTGATGGGGAACTATACCCTTGGAATTAAAATGTTTAAACCGTCCTTTAACCCTTTGATTGCAAAGCAATGTGTTGTGTACCCCTCAAGGGGTTAAAACAGAAGAAATATGGGGAATATGTATTGAATTTGGTGCAGCTGTTTGGCCTCAGAACTGCTCCTCTCTTCTTTTGCCACCGTTGTGTAACGTAGGTGGCCACAGTCTGGTTTAACCCAGTGAGTGCCTGAAGCGGGAGGGAAGCAATGCAAATAACATATATCGTCCTGCACTTGAGCGGTTAAATGAATCTGTGCAGGTTTTGTAGGCATCTGTTTACTTGCACAGTTTTATTGCCTTGATCATAAAATCATCTCATATTTTTTGGAGTTAGTTTTATCAGCAGGGTGCATTGGCTGCTGTAGGTTTATTTGTTGTTTATGATGGGAAAAGTGAAATATTAATGTCAGAATGGCACTCGGAGCCCTGCCTACTCCACACTGGGGCCCCCTCCCCTCAGCAAATAGACTCAGCGCAGGCAGAACACAGGGGCTGTCAGTTATAGGATGTGAGACGCAGTTCATTCTTCCAGGAACACAGCAGGGTGAGGCTAATTCAGCTGGGTGACACTAAACTGCAACGAACAGGTGTGACCTTTCACATCAACTGCCCTCCAGCCATGTCCTGAGGGCAGCCTGAGATTACTCAGTAAGGTATTAACCATACCAGCGCCGTGGACTTCAGGACAATAATCGCCTAACAACACCTCTGTCAGATTGAGTTGGAGAAGATCCTAAAAAGAGATCTTGGGACCTCTTCCTATTACAGAGATTCAGATCACTACAGTCCTGAGTTATGTGGAATCAGACCTTCCTTGTGCTTTCTGCCTGCTGAGAGGACACCTCAGATTTTAATCCCAGGGAAATTAATTCCACAGTTCCCAATATGAATCAGAATTACTCCTTAGTGATGTCGGGATTCCCAGCGGAGAATGGGTCACAGCAGATGGAGGGCATCACCGCAGACGATGACGCCACCATGCCTACGTATGGACTGGGGAGCTTTAGGATCCTTATCTCCACCATCTACTCATTAGTTTGTGCCATGGGGCTTACAGGCAATTTCTTTGTCATGTACTTAATCTGGGCAAAGAGGGCTGCCGGACTCACCGCTATTGACATTTTTGTATTCTTCCTGGCACTGACAGACTTCCAATTTGCCCTCACTTTGCCATTTTGGGCTGTCGATGCTGTCTTGGATTTCAGCTGGCCCTTTGGACATGTTATGTGTAAAATTGTCCTGACCATGACCATCCTGAATGTCTACAACACTGTTTTCCTACTGACTGCCATGGCTATGACCAGGTATTGGGCTGTGGCCTCCGCGCTGAGCCTTCGGGGCAGACTCTCCACCTCCATGGCCAAGGGGATCAGTTTGGCTCTCTGGTTTCTAGCCGGCGTCGCCACAATCCCGACCACCATCTTTGCCACCACTTACAGTGTCTTGGGAGAGGAGCTTTGCCTTCTGAAGTTCCCAGAGAACAAATGGCTGGCCACTTACCACCTGCAGAAGGTGATTGTGGGATTTGTCATACCCCTGGTGATGATCTCTTCTTCCTATCTCCTGCTTCTGAGCTTCCTCAGACAGCACAACGTGAACGCCAACAACAGACACCGGCAGAGCCGCATCACCAACTCCGTCCAGCTGGTCATCATGGTCTTCTTCATCTGTTGGTTCCCCAACCACGCAGCTACCTTCTGGGGGATCCTCATCAAATACGAAGCAGTTCACTGGAACGAAGCATACTACTATTTCCATACCTATGTATTTCCTTTCACTCTCTGCCTGGCTCATTGTAACAGCTGCTTGAATCCCATCATCTACTGTCTGATGAGGAAGGAGTTCAGGAAGGCTCTGAAGGCGACCTTTTGGCAAATCTATACCCTAGTGACATCCTTCTGGTCATCAGACTCTAGGAAGAGAACAACCTCAGACAAGGACACCACAATGCCTCTTTATAGAAAAACGAGCTTCCCGCACACAGGTAGCAAAGACTCCACCGTCACTTTAATTCAAGAACTCACATTGAGGGATCCAAGTCGGCTCCACACTGGGCAGGGAGGGCAGGACACCCTGATAGAGTAACTCGGGTACTGTACACACTGTAGGTGCTAGTTACCTTATTTCAGATAAAAGGTCATCTGTCAGGCAGAGCTTGTTTTCAGTAAGATTTACACAAAATAAATGCGGAATGTTCGTTGTCTGTTTGTGGACGACACATGGGGGCTGATCTGGCACAGATCAGGTGCCACATAGGGGACAAACATTGCCCAAGTTTTCTTTAATTGAAAAGGAGCTTAAACATCTTGAAAATTAGAGAAGCCTCCAGTGCATTTCACTGCAATGTGTTGGAGATCTCTGAAGCATTCAAAGGGTTTAAATTGATAAGAAATTGTCCACTATGTCGGTGGTCCTCTTTATCTGGGGTGCCTATAAGAATTGGAGCAAACCATCTGTACTTTAAAGAGGCAAATACAAATTCCCCAAATCCCCTTCGATTTAAATGGAAATTTTAACCCCTTGAATGCTAGAACAGTCTCTACTGCAGTTGATCTCTCTAGCATTCATGGGGTTAATAAAAACCTGATTTGGGAGATTTCCTTTGACACTCTATGGTGCAGTTGGTTAGCCCCAGAATTGCTCCATTTGGTCTTCGTATAGCTGCCTCGTTTCACAGTCCAGGAGGCCTGTGCTGGTAATTTGCACTTAAAGACATCAATATGGTAGTGATTTGTCTAATGACGCAGAGCGGGGTACTGTTCTGGGTAAACACTGCGTTATTGAACTGGGCTTGTCTTTTAATTCACTCTATTGCTCGTTTCTGAAGACTCCACACTATAAGGCGTATTTATCAAACAACAGCTAAAATGTCTTTATAATAACCTCTGCTTACTTTATGCTAGTGACCACTACATCTGTAGATTGTTTCCCCCAAATTCATGCTTATAGGGATAGCATTAACTAAGATGTAAAAATATATACATATATTATATATATAATACACATAAACATATATATATATATATATATATATATATATATATATATATATATTAGGGTTTATCCTCCTGAGTAAAACAAGTGTACTGCCACTGATGAGTGATGTATTATTAAAAAATTATAGCAGCTCAACATGATTTTTTTAGGTACAGTATAACAATGGCCTGAAATGTTACAGTGGCGCTGTTACTACACCATCCTATGGAGATTTATGGTCAGCTGACCAGAGCTGCCCACAGCATGGTGCAGTATCAGTGCCACTGTAACATTTCAGGCATAGAGTGTGAGCTTTAATAACTTTTGAATTAAACACCTCTCAGCAGTGTGAGCTTCCTTGCTTTACTCAGAAGGATAAACCATACAATATATATTTTGTTGCCTATTATGTGTTACTATCGCTTTAATACTTATTCGCAGTGATGGGCAACAGGAGGCCCTCCAGCTGTTGAGGACTACATATCCCCTCATCCCCAGTCAGCAAACGGGAATTGTAGTCCTTAACGGTGGGAGGACATCAAGTTGTCCGTCTCTGCTTATTCAGGTATAGATTTTCTTTTATGGAATATTGCTCTTTATGAGGGTTATTGATCAGTAAATTGGCTTCATATCATTTCAAAGATGAAAAGGTAATAGTGCCAATTTACGGAGAAATCAATGGGCAACATACACAAAGTCACAGTGGAGCAACTGCAGCATGGTGGAAACATTCCAAGTGTTAAAACATTCCTATTAATTAAAACAGGCCTTTAACCCCTTGAATGCTAGAGATCTCAGTGTATCACTTGTAACTGTGAGAGACGTCTTTAGCATTCGGGAATAAAAGTAAGGTGACACGTTCCTTTAAATCCGGTACACCTATGAGAATGTAATTCTGCAGGGCAGCACAGGAGTAGGTAACACCCTGCAGTGTGTGGCTTTAGAAGTGTCCAGATTTAAAGGTATATGTGGTCACTTTGGATTAAAGCCTCATTAGAACAAGTGGGAATTTTCAGGCATCCCTCATGGTAAAGTTGTTTTGCCCCAGAATTAACCCATTGAGTGCCAGGGGGGTGAGAAAAGCATTGCTTTGCAATGCGTTGAGTACCCCTCTGGCACTCACAGGGTTAATCCCCTCTTACCATCTCCACATGGCGGTGTTAACTCCTGCCCTCGTATTTTGGCCCCGGAGGGATTTAAAGGGATAGTAATGTTTCACAATACAATTAATCTTCATAGTATTTGGGTCGTGGAGAGTGTTATTTAAAGGGACAGTAATGTGCCAGAAAACATATTTAGCATTTTGTAGGGATTAAAAAGTTGAGTTGAATGCGAAAAAATTGTATCTCTCAAACCACTATGGTTTGAGAGATATTTGCATTCAAAGTTTGATGTTTGCTGCTGTCAGCTGTAAAGACACGAAGGCTCTTCAGCAGAGCTGCAATAGCGTGAATTAAAAAGAAATACTTCATTGGAACGGTCTACAAAGTGTGCCTGGTTTGCAAGCACCCTTTGTAGACCATTCCAATGGAGTCATTCTTTTTTTTAAAAAAACTTGATTGCGGCTCTGCTGAAGAGCCTCCGTGTCATCTGACATGGATCTCCTACTGACAGCTTTACAGTTGACAGCCGGAAACATCAAACTTTGAATGCAGATATCTCTCAAACCATAGAGGTTTGAAAGATACAGTTTTTTGCATTCAATTCAACTTTTTAATCCCTGCAAAATGCTAAATATTTTTTCTGGGACATTACCGTCCCTTTCAATACTGTCAGAGTTGTAGTACAAGAGTAATTGAATGATAAAGTATCCCCCTCCCGCCCCTTTTACTGATGTAACACTGCTCACCTCAGAGCAGCAAGACTGTCCAGATGGATCACAGAGAGGGACAATCTTCAGTGATCAGAAGGATAAACTTGTCAAGGGGGGCAAGGTTTTCATTGTTCTCATAGTAAGAAGATTGTCCCTTGCTGTGATCGGTCTGGTCTGTGGACCAGATTCCACATCTGAGGGGAGGTGTCTTACACTAGGTAAAAGGGGCGGGAGGGGGATACTTTATCATTCAATTACTCTTGTACTACAACTCTGACAGTATTGAAATAACACTCTCCATGGCCCAAATACTATGACAATTAATTGGAACTGCTTTCATTTTGAAACATTACTGTCCCTTTAAAATATTTTATAAACCCTTTTATTGTTAGTTACCTGTCTAGTATTCAAGGAATTAAACTTCCCATTTACACCATTAATACATGTTATCTGCCCCCTGTGGTGCAGTTGTATCTCCTCAGAATTGCACCATTTTATTTTCACGAATACCGCCTGTAGGTCCTTACACAGTTCACAACGACGATAGTTCTGATTGTCATGTTTAATTAATTTCCTCACTGTGAACAATCTAATTTGCTATTGAATTTCCAATCGGTAGGTGATAAAAGATTTCTAATGCACACGTCTGTAATGTTAGAAACGTCCAATGCAATACTGGTAGGATCTTACCTGAATACAGGTAGACTTTGACCTGTGTTTACTAAACAGCTGCCATTGTTTTGCTAAAAGCGAGGCATTTTACTTAAAGGAGCAGTAAACTTTTTTATGAAAATCTATATGTTATACCGCTTTTCCTGCTGAGTAAAACAAGGTCACTCCCATCGCTGTCAGTAGTTTTATTCACATGATATAACAGTTCAAATAATCAGGAAGTGAATTACAGTGTGATTACTTCCTAATAGTTTTAACTGACAGGAAGTGACTCAGCAGTTTCTATCACATTCTATGGAGAACTGTAAGTCACTGACTTTCCTCTCCATTAGAATGTAACAAGAGAACTAATTGAAATGTGACCACTAGAGGGCACTGCTAATGTAAATAAATACGGGTTTAAACTGTAATAACTCTGGAAATATGCATCTCTCAGCAGTGGGATCACCCATATGTTACTCAACAGGAAATTCCCTACAATATATGTTTTTACATAAAAAAGGTTTACTGATCCTTTAAGGTACTGATATTTCTTAATTCTTAAGAAGCGTTTTAACCCTTTTTTTGGGGGGGCATACCCCTTCTGGTTCTAAAGCAGTAGTACACCTTTATTCTGGAGAGGGGCACATGCATATTATTTAACACTGAGGACTTTCCTGCTGGAAGTTGCTTTCTTCTAAAGCTATCACAATTCAAAGTGGAGTTTATATTTTTATATTAAAGCAGAACTTTCCGATATTACCAAGTTGCCATGCGTTCATTAAGCACACGGCGACTAGCTTGGAAATCCACGTTTTGCCTTTAAAAAAATAGCGGATTCTCAAGAAATCCTTGCCGTTTGGAGACTTGCGGGCAGGATAGTGAGGTCTGCGTGCCTGTGTCGTCAGTCTGTTCCGGTAACCATATGGTGCACTGCAGTGCTACTCAAAGGAGACCGGGACTGACAGCTCAGGCACGCAGACAAGATGTCTGCGCTGTAGACTGGATTCCGGTCTCCAAACAACAAGGATTTTTTTACAATACACTATTTTTTAAAGGTAAGAGGTTGATTTCCAAGCTAGTCGCCATGCGCTTAACCCCTTAACGACCCGTGACGGTCATAGTACATCAAGGGTCGATCAGACTGAACGACCCATGACGTACTATGACCGTCATGGAATTCTGGGCTCCCCCCGCGGCTGCACGCCGTTCGGGGAGTCCGGAAGCGGGTGGAGCAAAAAAAATAAAATAAAAAATGCTCCGTGGTCCTAAACTGACCGCGCCGATCGGCCTGTCGTTAAGGGGTTAATAAAATGCATGGCGACTTAGTAATATCTGAAAGTTCCACTTTAAATGTTAGGAAACAACAAGAAAGAAAATGGGATAAGGCTACAGTCACATAACTGCACAGCTCATAAATAGTTTATATGTACCTTAGAGACCATTTAAAGGAGCAGTAAACTTTTTTTATGAAAAAATATATATTGTAGGGATTTTCCTACTGAGTAAAATAAGGGTACTCCCACTGCCGAGAGATTTATATTTCCAGAGTTATTACAGTTTAAACCCATGGTTTTTTTACATTAGCAGGGCCCTCTAGTGGTTAAATTCTAATTAGATTTCCTGTCAGATTCTAATGGAGAGGAAAGTCAGAAAAGTCAGAGACCTACAGTTCTCCATAGAATGTGATAGAAACTGCTGAGTCACTTCCTGTCAGTTAGAACTATCAGGAAGTAACACAGTAAATTCACTTCCTGATTATTTAAACTGTTATAAATTTTGAATAAAACATCTGACAGCAATGGGAGTGACCTTGTTTTATTCAGCAGGAAAAGCTCTGTAAAATATGTATTTTCATAAAAAAAAGTTTACTGCTCCTTTAAGCAACAGAAGTAATATGCTGAAGAACCGCGTGATGAACCGGTCTCTTTTGGTGGCATTATGTTCTTATCTGACTGGAGCCTTGTATTATTAAGTATGCCTTATCCTGTTTTCTTTTTGAGATTTCCTTATATATAATTAGCATTAAAATACATGTAAACTATTTATGAGCTTTTTTTCCCCTTCTTAGATTGAATTAGATCCTTCCATATAAAACTATATTAAATTTAGCAATTTAGAGGTTTTTTTTTATTATCATATTGAAGAGGTCAACCTTTGGCTATCGTTTTCCATAGAATAGCAACAGCTTAATCACTTTGCTGCAGTTTGACCTGTAATTCTGTCTGAATAAAGCAGCTGTCAGTAGTGCCAGTACTAGCGTGCAAAATATGTATATTTTTTCCATAATAAAACTATGCTAAACCTTTAAACGTCTATTAAAAATAAGAGGTCACCACTCTAAATTTACTGACACCAAGGGATTGTAATGGGACCCACTAAACTGAAATTAGGACTTTTTTCCTGCGTTCGTAAAGGAGCAGTATTTGGGATTTTCCTGCTGAGTAAAACAATAATACTACCACTTCTGGGGATTTCTCATTCAAATGTTATTACAGTTCAAATGTTTTTTTTTTCTGTTAACCATAAACTGCAGTTTTCTATAGGGGTCGCCAGGTAATGCTAAAATTAAAAAAAATATATATATTGTAGTGTTTACCCCCTGAGTAAAGTAAGAGAACTCCCATTGCTGAAAGGTGCTTTATTCAAAAGTCATTACAGCTCAAACTTTTTAAGGGGCAGTATCACAGTGGCCTGACATTGAAGAGTGGAGCTGTTGCTACACCATCCTGTGGAGCTTTATGGTCAACTGACCAGAACTGTCCACGGGACATTGTAGCAATAGCGCCACTGTACAATTTCAGGCCACTCTGACAATGGCACCTAAAGAAAATTTTGAATAAAACTTTCAGCAGTGGGAGTACCCTTGTTTTACTCAGAGGGATAACCACTACAATAGATATATATTTTTACATATTAAGTATTACTATCCCTTTAATATGAAAAAGCCTTTTAGTTAATATAATATAATCTACTAGTTGAAGAGCCCGTTAAACGGACCACTGTGCCACTGCCAGCCGGTCGCGGGGAGGTCATCCACAGCAGAGACTGCCTGTGCCGCGGCTGAGCTCTGTATCACGGGCAGTTTCTACTGCGCATGACTGCAGCACGCTCGGCAGTCTCTACTGAGCATGACTGCAGCACGCTCGGCAGTCTCTACTGTGCATGACTGCAGCACGCTCGGCAGTCTCTACTGAGCATGATTGCAGCACGCTCGGCAGTCTCTACTGCGCATGACTGCAGCACGCTCGGCAGTCTCTACTGCGCATGACTGCAGCACGCTCGGCAGTCTCTACTGAGCATGACTGCAGCACGCTCGGCAGTCTGTGTCGTTACACACGTTTTAGCGAATTATTATATAGGATTAATATAACAAAATTACTGCTCATTTAAATTAGTCTCCAGTACATCAAATCCATCACCTTCCTCCAGAACCCTACAGCTTTTTGAAACCATTTCCTCAACGCAGATATTCTCAGTTGTACTAGAGCAGTGGTTCTCAACTTCTGTCCTCAGGACCCACTAACAGGCCAGGATTTAGGGATTTCCCTGCTAGAGCACAGATGTGGTGATCAGAGGCTCATTCACATTGATTAACTCACCTGGGTT
Source organism: Rhinophrynus dorsalis (assembly GCA_037306005.1). Classification (NCBI taxonomy): domain Eukaryota; kingdom Metazoa; phylum Chordata; class Amphibia; order Anura; family Rhinophrynidae; genus Rhinophrynus; species Rhinophrynus dorsalis. Next base: position 5,100,844 of record CM074728.1, read on the forward strand.
CTAACAAGGGAATCCTCAAATCCTGGTCTGTTAGTGGGTCCTGAGGAGTGGAGTTGAGAACCACTGTACTAGAGTATACAGGAATCAGAAACACCTTGGCCGGACCTTGTTTACAATCAAATTTATTTGTTGTTGGTCTAGGTAGCGGCCATGTTAACCATCATCCGACCACATGAGACTTTGTAGAGACATGTCTAAGCCAAGACACCTGCAGCAGGTCCCCTGTGTCCTCGTGGACGTATGACTTGGTACATCGACGTAGATTGGTGGTCTACCTACCATGGACTCTCTACTGAACCAGTATCATAGCTGTATTTGTTGAAATGTAACTATGCCTATTCATAAAGCATTGTATAGATAATATAGAGTATATATGTTTGTCCTCTAATATATGAACTTCATCAACATGGACTTGTAAAATAAAGAGTAAGTAGCGGTACCAGGTTTAGGTGAAGTTGTTCAATAAGGATTTCGTTTCACCCACCATTTCTTTTGGTATTGCTAGATCATGGTTGAGTCAGATGTTTTATAGGTACAATGTATCTTCCTGTTGTTTAACATTTTGCGAAACCTTTTAGTGGACAACCTGGATTCATCTTTTATGTACTGTGGCCAATAAAGGGATAGTAATGTTTCATAATAAAAGCAGCTCTAATTAATCATCACAGTATTTGGGCTTTTGAGAGTGTTATTTCAATACTGTCAGAGTTGTAGTACAAGAGTAATTGAATAACAAAGTATCCCCCTCCCGCCCCTTTTACTGATGTAACACTGCTCAGCCAGATCAGAAGGGAGGTGCCCAGGTAGACTGCAGAGAGGGACAATCTTCAATTAAGATAAGGGAAAAACCTGAAAAACTTGTCAAGGGGGGGCAGGGCTTTCATTGTTCTCATAGGAAGAAGATTGTCCCCTGCTGTTATCTGTCTGGTCTATGGACTGGATTCCACATCTGAGAAGAGATGGCTTACACTAGGTAAAAGGGCCGGGAGGAGAAACTTTGCTTGTGAATATCTCTCAAACCATAAAGGATTGAGAGATAAGACTTATATTGTTCTTCATGTTTTTTTAATACCTACAAAATAAAATAAAGATAAAATGAAGTATTACTGTCCCTTCAATGGAGGCTAAACAACCTTCATGTTCTATATGTGTATATACAATTCACTGAGACAAAACAGATTAATGGCTGAAATGGCTTAATCTGAGGTCATAGAAATAAATGTTATACTGAAGTACTGTGTTTTTGTCGAATTAATTGAACCTGCTCAGTGCCAGAGGGTTGTACAGTGTTGGATTCACAATGTCACCTACCCCTGTGGCTCTCATTGGCTTAGTCACTAGTTATAGTGGTCTACCATGCAGTGTACCTAGTAACAATGTTGATGAAGCTGAAAAAAGACACACGTCCATGTCCCAAACACCCCTGTTGATCCAGAAGAAGGCAACCCCCCCACACACACCACCACCACTGAAGCCATTTCCAATTAAGCACCACGTGGTTAAAAAGAATTCCTTCCTGACTCCTAATGGCAGTCAGATATTTCCCTAAATCAACAACCTATCTGCATTGGTGAATAATTTAAATCAAGATTTGCTTATCTTTTTCTTTTTGTCCCTTATCCTCATGTTGCATAGAACCAGGAGCAAATAGAATTCCACAGAGCGGGCTGGATTCAATTGTAGTTGATGAAACGCGTTGTTGTTTTTCTAAATTAATAGTCTGAGGGAATCTGGTGACAATACAAAGAAAACATTACTTACTGGCAGTGAGAGACTGAGACCAAGAATAATGTTAAAGGGGAACATTAACATTCCGAAAAATTTTCACCATTGGTTTTAAAATATAAAGCAATATCAGCGTTGGCGTTATTAACTTTCTCCATTACCTAACAGTGGAGATATTAATCTTTGAAATGTTCCACTTCCGGGTCTGCGGCACTGGGTATGTGCGGTATGGAGCTGTAGGACTTCCCACCTCCCTCCCAGCAGCCCTTGGGGCACACGTTCGCGCTTCTCTTCAGAGCTGCATTTTTCTGGGCTAACGTGACAGCGAGCTCCGTTTAACATGCTACTGAAGTTGCAACCTGTAATACAACTATATACAACCTCAGTAGCATGGTAAACTGAGCTCGCTGTCATGTTAGCCCAGAAAAATGCAGCTTCGAACAGAAGCACGAACGTACGCCCCAGGGGCTGCTGGGATGGAGGGGGAAGTCCTGTCGCTCATACACGGTTCCCCAGAATGCGGAAGTGCCACATTTCAACGATTAATATATCTACTCTTAGGCGGTGGAGAAAATAAATAAAATCAGCTCTGAAATTGCTTTGTTTTAAAAGCAGTAGTGAAAATCTCTGGGGATGTGAATGTTCCCCTTTAAGAAGAGGTGGACAAACCAAGTGCAGCTTAGGGGGAAAGTAAACACTGCCATTGGTTTGAAGAGGCGGTATAGGGTCAGTGCAAGACCCTTTTAAGCTACTGCCAGTGCCGTCAGAGGTATGGGATCAGAGGAACCATAGCTCAAGGATGTCAAAAGCAAATACAATTGAGTGCCGCATACTCATCAGTACACTCTAAGATGGTCTGCAGCGTTGGCTGCCAGTGTCTGCACTACTGTAGTGTTGTAGGCAGTGGTGTCCGTAGACATTTTTCCGGGGGGGCAAAGCCATAATATGACCCCCAGGCCAGCCCATCTAGCCCCTTTATTTATATGGAGGAGGGTAATTGTAGGCAGGGGGGGGGGCAAGTGCCCCCCTTGCCCCCCCCTCCGGACGCCCATGGGTGGCCAAATTTTCATTCTGCCATTCAAGGACACTGTGGAGACGACAGCAGGGTACTTGTCCTTGGCTCTAGTGCAGATATGTGGGAGGTGTCACTATAATTATTTATTTATACAGCACCAACTAATTCTTCAGTGCTTTATACATCCCTGGACATCAGTGCTCAGATTTTATTTCAAGACTTCGTGGCTCACAGTCTAGATCGTGGCTTATAATTCAAAAAGTGAATCCGCTACATACAGCCCCTCATGGAAAACAATATCCGGCAAGGTTAAATGAGTTCATATGCTGGATGGGTGCTGTGAGGGATCATCCCCACAAACTCCCAAATACATTAGTGAAACATGGAAATCACTCACTGCCATCCAGATAGCACAAAGAGCTCCAAAGTAAAAGCAACAAACTTTATTAGGACTTGTAAAATGTACCTGTATCTTAAAGGGATAGTAATGTCAGAAAAAAGTATTAACTATATGGTATATACAATTAAAAGAGAGTACTTGCACTTATAGGTATCTCTCAGACCATTATGGTTTGAGAGATATAGGAAAATAAAATTCTCTGGTCCCTCCCCTTTCTGCTTGATGAGCTGTAAAGCTGTCAGAAGCAGATTCTGGTCGCTTGACCAGAGGTGGCTCTTCAGCAGCGCTGATATAACGATATCTAAAGATAAATCCTTAATTTGGAATCATCTGCAAAGTGTGCCTGGTTTGCAAGCACACTTTGTAGACTGTTCGAATTAAGTATTTGTTTCTAAATAGCGTGATTTCAGCTCTACTGAAGAGCCTCTGTCTGGTCAAATGACTGCAATCTGCAGCTGTCAGCTAGATGGCAGACTTGAGTGAAACAGCCAGGAAAAGGTAACTTTAGCAAGTTATATCTCTCAAACCATAAAGATTCGAGAGATAAGACTTACATAGATGTTAACTTTTTTTAATGTCTACAATATTAAATCAACTTAAAATTAACCATTACTATACCTTAAAGACCAAATACAGGATCGAGGAGAGGCTCACATGAGGTTAGGCACGCAGCTAGATGTTATAGAGCATACTCTTTAGATCCACGCGTTTCACGTATAATACGCTTACTCATGATCTCTAGGTATCAGTGCTCATACCTGGTCTTTCTCTGGTGCACTACACCCAAAGCCTTAGATTGCCATTACACTACAAAAAAAATTATAGTGGTTGATGTCAGGATCAAGGCTTTGTAGCTTGTTTGAGACCTCGCTAGGGGGTTAAAAATCCTTATTTAAAGCAACAGGAATTGTGGAATGTCTGAGTCCCAGTAATGTTGTTGACTTGCCTCTGAACTGCACCAGTTCTCTATTACACCTGTCTCAGGCAGGGCCTGTGTGTTATAAAGCTATGTAGAATCCCAATGGTGGCATTGTGCACTGTAAATTGGACCTTTTCGTGATATCTTTACACGTACTGTATGGAATTTGCAGTGCTTAGTCACAGTCCTTTCTATGTGAGATGAAGTTACGCATGTTGCAGTAATGTGTGAATTTGACGTAGTTATAGAACGTGATAGCAGATTCTCATAGGAACGAGGTTGCCGTTCTCTCTCCTCCTGATGTAAAATCTCAGATGCTGTCTGACGCCGTTGAAAGGGTGCTAATATTAACTGTTACAGGAACAGAGACGTGTGCAACACATTACTTCCCAATGCAATGCATACCTCTCATCATCAAAGTGTTAAATACCACTTGTTCAATTAAAGGGTTTGCTGTAACACATACATAGATGGGGGATACATTCATTGATATGTTAACAAATTGTCAGTACTTTTTTTTATATTGTGCTCTTGACAATAGGCTCTCTATATCTGTTTGTAGACAGCTTTCTTTCAGGGAAGCAGGATAGTAATGCGATGTAATAAAATAATACAAAAGAAAAATAAGGCACATTCCAGTTGACATGCTCTGGGCATTGCAATTGTGAACAGCTCTCAGTAACACCATACTCCTGTGTTTATATAGTGTGAACGTGCCCTTAGATGTGTGAAATTGCACGTGCTGTTTTTCAGCACATGGGGAAAGCATTTCTCACTGCTTAAGGTGGTGGGTCACACATGGGAATGTTTTTTTGTTAACTGTAAATGCATTTTACATATGATTCCTAGTAAGCAGAGGAGTTAAGTGGAAACCACCAGGCTCTGGTGCAAAAACTGCCATGGGGCTCCACGACCACATTGCCCCCATTGTCCACCTCCACACTGTCCACTTCCACAATGTGCCCATTGTCCAGCTCCACACTGCCCACTTTCACAATGTGCCCACTGTCCACCTCCACACTGTCCACTTCCACAATGTGCCCATTGTCCACCCCCACACTGTCCACCCCCACATTGCCCCCATTGTCCACCTCCGCACTGTCCACTTCCACAATGCCCCCAGTAACCACCTCCACACTGTCCACCTCTACAATGCCCCAGTGAATCACCTCCACATTGGCCCCCATTACACCTCCTACCTTAACTGGTTGGGGGGGGGAGCTCATCTGTGATGGTCTATCAGCATGCTGCATGGCAGCCTGGCAGGAGAGGTCTGTGCTGCTTCTGCACAGACCTCTGTTACCAGCTCCCGAGTGGTACTCTCTCCAGTAATGCAGAGAGTTGGGAGATGATGTCATATCCAAGCACCCTGCATTACTAGAGTGCCGGGGACAGAGAGTGAGCTGCTATTAGAGGTCTGTGCCGAAGAAGGCACAGACCTCAGCTTGCCGGTAGGGAGATCACTCTGATTTTCCCACCGGCCAAGGCTTGTTGCGGGCGCCAGGCAGACTGGGCAGGGGGCGAGCGGGCCCCTGGAGTGACCCCTACTGTTACACCACTGCTAGTAAGGCTTTATCTCTGATAAATGACAGCTGCCTACATCATGTATGTGATTCCAGCCAAATCTGTGAAACCAGACTACAGATCTGAGGGAGATAAAATACAGTAAAATGATTGACATGCGCTCAGTAAATCACCTTTGTGATCAGCCTCATAAAATACAGACAGAAATGCTCATTTATTTAACCCCTTAATGCTAGAGGTTTCACAGATGGTTAAACAATGTGACAGAGATCGCTCTGGAATTTAAGGGGTTAAAAGCCTCATTTAAATCCATTGCGATTTTTTGGGGAATGTTTTTTATGACCCTACAGTGCAGTTGGCTTGTTCCAATATAGCACAACATTTTTCTTTACATAAAAGGCTGAATGTTTGTAAACACGTGCATCTTTGTCACAGGTTCAGAATGCTGCAACACAATCTCCCCTGCAAACTTACCTTTACACCATAAAGTCCAGTGAAGTCTCCTGACCAGGAAGTGATGAACACAAAGGAAATGGCATCCCTGAGGCAACTGGAAAAAAAGCACATGCAGTTTTACATAGCTGAAGCCCTGTCAAGGTGTAGAAACAAATATTTTTTATTCATACCTCCCAAGTGTCCCTCTTTAGGAGATATTAGGGTCCATACCTCCCAAGTGTCCCTCTTTAGGAGATATTAGGGTCCATACCTCCCAAGTATCCCTCTTTAGGAGATATTAGGGTCCATACATCCCAAGTGTCCCTCTTTAGGAGATATTAGGGGTCCACACCTTCCAAGTGTCCCTGTTTAGGAGATATTAGGGGTCCGTACCTCCCAAGTGTCCCTCTTTAGGAGATATTAGGGGTCCACACCTTCCAAGTGTCCCTGTTTAGGAGATATTAGGGGTCCATACCTCTCAAGTGTCACTGTTTAGGAGATATTAGGGGTCCGTACCTCCCAAGTGTCCCTCTTTAGGAGATATTAGGGGTACATACCTCCCAAGTGCCCCTCTTTAGTAGATATTAGGGGTCTGTACCTCCCAAGTCTCCCTCTTTAGGAGATATTAGGGGTCCATACCTCCCAAGTGTCCCTCTTTAGGAGATATTAGGGGTACATACCTCCCAAGTGTTCCTCTTTAAGAGATATTAAAGGTCCATACCACCCAAGTGTCCTTCTTTAGAAGATATTAGGGGTCCATACCTCCCAAGTGTCCCTCTTTAGGAGATATTAGGGGTCCATACCTCCCAGGTGTCCCTCTTTAGGAGATATTAGGGGTCCGTACCTCCCAAGTGTCCCTCTTTAGGAGATATTAGGGGTCCGTACCTCCCAAGTGTCCCTCTTTAGGAGATATTAGGGGTCCGTACCTCCCAAGTGTCCCTCTTTAGGAGATATTAGGGGTGTGTACCTCCCAAGTGTCCCTCTTTAGGAGATATTAGGGGTGCGTACCTCCCAAGTGTCCCTCTTTAGGAGATATTAGGGGTACGTACCTCCCAAGTGTCCGTCTTTAGGAGATATTAGGGGTCCGTACCTCCCAAGTGTCCGTCTTTAGGAGATATTAGGGGTGCGTACCTCCCAAGTGTTCCTCTTTAGGAGATATTAGGGGTCCGTACCTCCCAAGTGTCCCAATTTAGGAGATATTAGGGGGTCCGTACCTCCCAAGTGTCCCTCTTTAGGAGATATTAGGGGTCCATACCTCCCAAGGTGGGAAGCCAAAGAGGAATAATAATTTTTTTAATGAAAATGTATAAATGTTAATATGTGAGTGTTTTACTCAGCAGGAAAAGAAGTATGACTAGGCTGGTAGTACTCTGCTGTGGTGAGAGACCATTCACATCTGTGCTTATGTCTGGTGTAGGCAATCTTTTCCTCTCCAGCACTTGAGGTGCACAGCGCCGGTCATCTATATTCTACCTCTTCTGTGTTCAGATAATCATTGCGGATATGAGAGGAGAGGTACTCTTTTTACCAGTAACATGGGATGGACATGCGTCCAGTTATCAGATGTCCATATCTCTCTGATGGTTGTACTAGAATTAAACTCTCATATGTCAGCATCCCAAGTAGACAAACTTGTTTTACATAAGTTGGGGCTAAGTTCACTGAGTCAAGTTCAACGTGCAAAATAGTAACGGAAGGAGAAAATAAAACAATATAGGTTGTAAAGAATGTAAGACACTAGAACACTTTGTCTTTTATCTTTAACCCATGGAGATCACATTGTGAAATAAGGCTGGTGTTAGGGGTAGATTATCTGTATATAGTAAAGAGCTGGAAAGTCATTTTAAAGCTAATGTTATTTCTTAATCAAAAATATTTTAAAGGGATAGTAATGTTTCATAATAAAATCAGCTCCAATTAATCTTCATAGTATTTGGGCCATGAAGAGTGTTATTTCAATTCTGTCAGAGTTGTAGTTCAAGAGTAATTGAATGATAAAGTATTCGCCTCCCGCCCCTTTTACCTAGTGTAAGACACCTCCCCCTCAGATATGGGGTCTGGTCTCCTGACAGGACAGGTCACAGCAAGGGACAATCTTCTTACTGTGACCATAAGGAATACACTGCCCCCATTGACAGGATTCTCAGTTTTTTCCTTACGATCACTGAAGATTGTACCTCTCTGCGATCCATCCGGACAGTCTTGCTGTTCTGAGGTGAGCAGTGTTACATCAGTAAAAGGGGGGGAGGGGGATACTTTATCATTCAATTACTCCTGAACTACAACTCTGACCGTATTGATATAACACTCTCCATGGCCCAAATACTATGAAGATTAATCGGTGCTGATTTTATTGTGAAACATTACTATCCCTTTAACCCTTTGAGTGCCAGAGCAAAAGCAATGCGTTGCATACCCCTCTGGCACTCAAAGGGTTAAATTACATTTTTAGTGCAAAACATAATGTAAAGTAACTTTTCATTTATGATCTATGGACAAAAGTGTTTTAAAAGTTTTAGTTATGCATTAAAGGGATAGTAACCCTTTTATTAAGGTGTTTTTAAACATTTATGTGCTTGACATTCAGTTTCCATTGTCTAGCTAGAGAGTGGATATTGATGGAAAATGAAAATGATACAATGTAAGAAAAGAAAAAAAAATGGCATACAGACACTCAGTGCTACAGGGATTGTGTTACAGTGTATCGCTATCCTGCTTTGATGGCTACTGACCAGAATCTTTTTCTGGGAACAGATCCAGGGAGCTCACTGTCAGGGACACAAGAAGCATAAAACATGAAAAATAAATAAATAAAAAGGATAGGCAATTTGACGTTACATATTACATAATTACACAGTAAAAGGGGACTACATCTTTAAAATGTCTTTATATGTCGCTCAGTGTGGCCTTCTGGAGGCGCATTGAAATGTAAGCCTTTCCCTGTGTCCGGCTGACTTGGACATCCATCAAATAATATAAACTACTGTACACATTGATAAAATGCACGTGCATGCACAAATACTAAAACAGCAGCAATATTTTATTATGAAATAATATATATTTTAGGCATTTACTTGCCTAACAAGAAGGTGGCGCTGTTACTAACAGATTAACCCCTTGAGTGCCAGATGGGTATGCAAAGCATGTGTTGCGTACCCCTCTGGCACTTAAAGGGTTAATAATAGTTAAAAAAAAAAAAAACACTTGAGCTTTAATAAATTTTACATGAAGTATGTTCTATATATGTTTTTTATACACACATAAAATATTATAAATATATATGTGCGTGCGTCCTTAAAGGGACAGTAATGTCCTATAAATTTTTTTTATAATTTATAGAGCTGAAGAAAATAAGAAAAATGGTGCAAACCCTATCTCAGAAACCACTATGGTTTGAGAGATATAGGCATTGAAAGTTCGCCCCTCTCTCCCTTTCTCCCGATGTCAGCTGTAAAGCTGACACCAGGAGAATCGAGTCGTACGACTAGAGGAAGCTCTGCAGCAGAGACGAAATCGTGGTATTGCAAAAGAATTACTTCACTGGAAATGTCTACAAGGTGTGCCTGGTTTGCAAGAACACTTTGTAGACATTTCCAATGAAGTAATTATTTTGCAAGAGGACCACCGTACGGGAGCGCTCACGGGACCACCCAGACTCAAAATTTATTGAAAATTTAATAAAAACATCAAACACATAACCCTGTTCCCCTCACGGGGATACAGAGACACAACACGTACGCCTAACGCATTTCGTGTAAAAACACTTAATTATAAGTTATCAGCTAGACGCTGACGTCAGGAGAAGTAGAGAGAGGGGTGAACTTTCAGTGCAAATATCTTTCAAACCGGTTTTCAAAGCGGTTTGAGAGATAGGATTTTCACCATTCTTCTTATTTTCTTGAGCTCTACGAAACTATAAAAAGTTTTTACGGGAGATTACAGTCCCTTTAACAAATCGTTACTGCTCGCTAAAGTTCTTGGGTGCTAAAAGGGTCTCCAATGCATTGTTATCTATCCAAGCGTTTAATTTAATTAACGTAGCATTCAACCTCACTTTATTTGCATGCCCAACTACCAAAACATATCTCTTGGTTTGTAGGTACACGTAAATCCCTACTTCTCTTGTGTGTGTCCCCAGTCTTCCTGACCCCAATTATCCATTCTATTTTCTGCATCTCTCACCATCTGCTGTGCTTCAGTCCCACTGGGTCCGCTGTAAAATCATCTGTGGCCCCAGATCTGGGAAGCAGTTCGATTCCCACGATCCCGCAGTACAGGACTGTGACAGTCAGACAAGACAAATGACCGATAAAGAATTTGGCACACCTCATTCAAATGTGGAACGTGAGTGTGAGTAAGTCTTCTGGATAAAGTCTTCTGGATATAGTGCGGGATTTGCAAGTTAAGGGAGGTAGGTATGCAAAACCATAGTGCAGTGGTTCTCAAGCTTTTTTTTGCTGAAGGCACCCCTGACACACAGTCTGAAATTTTCAGGGCACCCCTTTCATAACAGTTATAAATACATAAATATAGAGTTATTGTTAGTCCTCACAACTAAAATAAACATATTGTGCCTAGTAATCTCATTAAAGTGGATGTGTCACCTGTGTTCAACCTAGCATAAATAGTTAGGCTACATATCAAATACTACTAAAATGTTATTTTTTTAATGTTTTATTTCTTGTAAATTTTACTTAGAAAGTCTGGGCTGCAACTACTTCCGCATAGTATGTCCCCATACCTGCCAAGTGTCCCTCTTTAGGAGGGATAGTCCCTCTTTGAGACCCAAATCCCTCTGTCCCTCTTTTCTACCCTTTTGTCCCTCTTTTTAGGACATCAGAATGAGTGTTTAGTATTACATTGCTCCACAGCAATAAAACATACATAAATGTGTTGTTAATTGTCAGTATATGTGTTTATACATTAATATGGGTAATTAAAATACTTTGGTCTTGCTCTAAATCATTTATCATTTACACAAAGAGGTGCAGATGGGTCAAGAAATAACCTAAAGATTCTTGGAAATGCCCTGCCTACCAGCCACGCCCCCAGAAACGCCTCCTAAAACAGAAGTGTCCCTCTTTTGCCATTTGAAATGTTGGAAGGTATGTGTCCTGAGATCGAAGCATGTAAAGTTCCGGTTTCACAGCAGTCTGCCATCTAGATGAGGAAAGCAGATTCTGGTCCCGGGACCATGCTGTGGCTCTTCTGCAGAGCCAAAATACATTGAAATATAAATAAATATTTCATTGGAACATAGTAACATACACAGTAACATAGTTGATGAGGCTGAAAAAAGACATGCGTCCATCAAGTCCAGCACATACCAAAAACACTCCTGTTGATCCAGAGGAAGACAAAAAAAAAACCTCTGGAGCAATTTCTAATTTAGCCCCAAGAGGGTAAAAAAATCCTTCTTGACTACAAATGGCAGTCAGATATTTCCCTGGATCAACATCCTATCTGCACTGAAGCCAACTGTCATAATTCTCAATATTGTTCTGTGCTAGACAGGCTAGATAGTGCAAACTAGGCACTTTGTAGCCCATTACAATGAAGGTATCTCGCTATTTCGGCTCTGCTGAAGAGCCGCAGAACAGTCCCGGGACCAGGATCTGCTTCTCTCAGCTAGATGGCAGACTTCTTGTGAAGTGGGAACTTTGAATGCTCCGATCTCTCAAACTGTACAAGTCTGAGAGATGGGACATACCTCATCTATCTATATATATAAAAGAGAAAGGCCATTGCATAATTTATGTCTCCTCAGGAGACACACACACCCAGGGGTGGCAATAAGGAGGAGTTACAGCTCCCATTGGGTAATTCAGTGGGGGCGTGATTTTCACAGGAGTTGCAGTACTGCAGGGAGTTGGCCCGCCCCCACTCTCCAGCCCGTCTACCACTATTCAACTGAGGACAGAAACAAAATGGCTGCCACTTGCTCTTACACCACCCTAATACACACATGCTCCACTCACACAGCACCAAACACATACACATACCACCAAACACACACACCATCAAACACACACACAGCACCAAACACACACACACAGCATCAAACACACAGTGCCATAAAGGGATCCCATACATTGCAACCCAATGCATAGGATTCCTTTCTGGCAGTCAAAGGGTTAAGGCTGTCACTGTGTTTCTGATTCCCTACTGACACACTGCTACACTCCTACCAATGACTACAGGTTTACACCACACAGTGTGATCTCCTCAAACAAAATAACAGCCTAATAACTCTTACTTCACTTGATTCCCCTCCCTACAATCTTTCCTACCTGCACAGAGCCATGTCTGCTGGTTGCCTAGCAACCACCCCACCTTCTCCACAGTACAGGAAGTTGTGAGGAGAAATACCCTGACCTGTCTGTGTGTCATCACATAGGACTCAAGATCACTGTTGTGTGTGTATGTCTCACACTATGGGGACACTGTGTAAGTCTCAGTATGGAATGTGTATGTGTATCACTATGGGTTGTGTATGTGTGTCTAAGTAAGACTTCTGTATGTGTGTCTCAGTATGGAATATGTGTGTGTGTCTCACTTTGAGATCTGTATGTATGTATGTGTGTGTGGCTGTGTGTCTCTCACTGTGAGATCTGTATGTGTGTGCGTGTGGCTGTGTGTGTCTAGGGTTGCCACCTTTTCTTCAAAAACATACCGGCCAAGGCATTCCCTCCATAGACTTAACATTGGAAAGAAGCCAATTTGTTACAGGCCTGCCAGTAAAATACCGTCTGGGTAGCAGCCCTATGTGTGTCTATCACTATGGCCATAGCTGTGAACTTTTGAAATACCATCACTCACAGATCTGATATTAACCCTTGAAGCCCAGTGGGGGAAAAAAGAGTACATTGCATTAACTGTTTCACTGCCAGAGGCAAATTAATAACAAATATACACTTATGGATGGTTATATATGTGTGTATGCCTCACTATGAGATGTGTATATGTGTGTGTCTATGTATAGGATGTGTATCTCTCTGTCTCACTATAGGGTGTGCATGTGTGTCTCTCACTGTGGGATGTGTGTGTCTGTGTATGGGATGTGTATATGTGTGTGTCTCACTATGGAGTGTGTGTGTGTCTCTGTATGGGATGTGTGTGTCTCTCTGTATGGGATGTCTGTGTGTCTCACTATCGGATGTGCATGTGTGTGTGTCTGTATGGGATGTGTATATGTGTGTCTCACTTTAACGTGTGTGTCTCTGTATGGGATGTGTGTGTGTCTCACTATGGCGTGTGTGTCTCTCTTTATGGCATGTGTATGTGTGTCTATGTATGGGTTGTGTATATGTGTGTCTCACTACGGGATGTGTATATGTGTGTCACTATGGCATGTGTGTGTCACTATGGGATGTGTGTGTCACTATGGGATGTGTGTGTCTCACTATAGGTGTATGTGTGTGTCACTATAGGATGTGTGTGTCTCACTATAGGTGTATGTGTGTGTCACTATGGGATGTGTGTGTCACTATGGGATGTGTGTGTCTCACTATAGGTGTATGTGTGTGTCACTATGGGATGTGTGTGTCACTATGGGATGTGTGTGTCTCACTATGGGATGTGTGTGTCTCACTATAGGTGTATGTGTGTGTCACTATGGGATGTGTGTGTCTCACTATAGGTGTATGTGTGTGTCACTATGGGATGTGTGTGTCACTATGGGATGTGTGTGTCTCACTATAGGTGTATGTGTGTGTCACTATGGCATGTGTGTGTCACTATGGGATGTGTGTGTCTCACTATAGGTGTATGTGTGTCTCAGTATGGGATGTGTGTGTCACTATGGGATGTGTGTGTCACTATGGGATGTGTGTGTCACTATGGGATGTGTGTGTGTGTGTCTCACTATAGGTGTATGTGTGTGTCACTATGGGATGTGTGTGTCACTATGGGATGTGTGTGTCTCACTATAGGTGTATGTGTGTGTCACTATGGCATGTGTGTGTCACTATGGGATGTGTGTGTCTCACTATAGGTGTATGTGTGTCAGTATGGGATGTGTGTGTCACTATGAGGACACTATGACAGTTCAAGTCAGCGGGGGGGGGGGGCGGACAGCTAAAACATAACGTGATCACATGTATTTTACTGAACTTTCTTAAACAAAAACAGACAGGAAACGCCATCCCACACTGCTAGTTCTCTTCTTATTTTTAATCTTTACAATATTAAAATTACTTAAATAGAAGCAACACTGTCCCTTTAAGAACCACATAACATGCTATGACCATCACACGTTTTTTTGCCTGAAGGACCGGTGACTGTCATAACACGCCATGTCCATTTTACTTGTAGCTCTCCTCTGGGAGCGTTGTACTTCAAAGCGGGGTCTGAAATTGACTGTCAGACATTGGAGCTGTCTCTCTCAGACCCCAGCGCGGCACGCCGGTAAGCACAACAGGTCACACGTACCGGAGCTTCCCTAAAGGACCGAAGTGGTTCTTAAGGGAAGGTTACTTCCTAGGACCCTGGTCCTTAAAGGGTTACTGTCTCAAATTATTTTATCAAAACATTCCCAGTGCAGTATACGAACAGTTTGTACTTATTTGTAAAACAAATTAAATTTGTCTTAAGCCTTTGAGTGCCAGAGAGGTATTTAATGCTTTGCAATGTATTGGAGACCACTCTGGCACTCAGAGGGTTAACGTGACAGGCGCTTGTTAATAAAACACAATGGAGGTGGGGTGTTTGGTCCAGCTGGACTCATAAATAACATATATACAGTAGACTGTGATTTATGAGGCTATTTGATAAATAGATCACAGTGTTCTCCTCTTGCCAGTTAACCCTGTGGAGATAAGAGGTGTTGCTACCTTTTCTTGTTGCCATTGTTGTGTTCCAGGCCTTTCTGACAGAGATGGGGTTAAATTTATTGCTGAGAGCAAACAGTGCGGCAGAGCTTTCCAGCCTTCCAGCTCCGTCCTGTTCTAAATAAATAGCTTTTTTTATGGTTTTAAATCCAATAAGAAACAGCTTTAATAACTCACTTTAACAGTAATAGCTTAATATTATAGTGAGTTTTATTGATTACAAAAGGTATAATGTGTGATTGTCATTTTGACACTTTGTTTGCCAGAGGATTGGGCAACGCCTGCACTCACTTCCTCTCACACACAGGCGAGTGCCCACACTCAATTCCTCTCACACACAGGCACCTGCCCACACTCACTTCCTCACACACACAGGCGCCTGCCCGCACTCACTTCCTCTTACACATAGGCGTGTGCCCGCATTCACTTCCTCTCACACACAGGTGAGTGCCCACACTCACTTCCTCTCACACACAGGCGCATACCCACACTCACTTCCTCTCACACACAGGCGTATGCCCACACTCACTTCCTGTCACACACAGGCGCATGCCCGCATTCACTTCCTGTCACACACAAGTGCGTGCTCACATTCTCTTTCTTTCACACACAAGAGCACGCTCACATTCTCTTTCTTTCACACACAGGCACGTGCCCACATTCACTTTCTTTCACACAGGTGTGTGCTCGTACTCACTTCCTCTCACACGCAGGCAATTGCCCGCACTCACTTCCTCTCACACACAGACATGTGCGCATACTCACTTCCTCACACACACAGGCGTGCCCGCACTCACTTCCCCTCACACACAGGCGTGTGCCCGCACTCACTTCCTCTCACACACAGGCGTGTGCCCACACTCGCTTTCTGTCACACACAGGTAAGTGCCTGCACTCACTTCCTGTCACACACAGGCGTGTGCCCACACTCACTTCCTCTCACACACAGGTAAGTGCCTGCACTCACTTCCTGTCACACACAGGCGTGTGCCCGCACTCGCTTTCTGTCACACACAGGCGTTTGCCCGCACTTGCTTTCTGTCACACACAGGTGAGTACCTGCACTCACTTTCTGTCACACAATAGCTCTCTTGCACAGTAAGTTTTATTTTTCACAAAGTGGATTTCAAAGACAAGTTCTTTATGGGGGTTATATGTCTTTATAGGATTAATAAGATGCAATTATCAGAATTTTTTTTTATGGGTGGGGAGGGATAGATGGGTTACTGCCTTCGGTATCATGATGAATTATATTGTTGTACACTCAAGACACACACACACACACACACACACACACACACACACACACTCTCTCTCTCTCTCTCTCTCTCTCTCACACACACATGTCCCACTATAACACACATATACACACATAGGACTGTATCTTGGCCTATGCAGACTAGGATTAAGGTGGCACTTTACAGCGGGTGGCAAAAAAAGCCTCCTCCACTCGCACAAACTGATTCACCACAAGAAGTGTCACGTTCTGCAGCCAGGTAGGCTGTTTGCAGACAGACGTGTGTGACTGCACTTGCGCATGTATTGACAGAGTTTGCATGGGTACGTTTGTGAAAGGCTGTAACAGGGTGGGGTAATGAAATGGGGTTTGTATGTACGGAGGTTGGTGTAGCATGACAGTCAGCTCTTGTTTGCTCCAAACCCTGTTAACCTCCAGTAATTAAATACTAAAGAGGAGCCTGTATTTTAACAGAAAAGTGTCAGTCTATTATAGAGTGACCATATGTAATCCTGTTCATGGATTAACCCCTTGTAACACAGCTGTATTTAACCCACCGTATGGATCAACCCCTTGTATGGAAGAGAGCTGTATGTTACCCACTGTATGGATTAACCCATTGCGTGCCAGAGCTGTATGTAACCCAATGTATGGATTAACCCCTTTTATAGCATACAGCTGTATGTAAACTAGTGTATGGATTAATCCCTTGTATGCCAAAAAGGAAGGGGTAAATCCTAAACAGGAAGGGGTTGGGGCAAATGAAGATTAGCGGGGTGAGAGTTTAGTCAGGCCTAGGGCAGCACAAATCCTAAATACACCACTGGACACACACATTTACTCTCATACATCCTCACTATAACATACAAACTTTAAAGGGATAGTAATGTCAGATAAAAAGTATTAACTATATGGTATATACAATTAAAAGAGAGTACTTGCACTTATTCGTATCTCTCAGACCGTTATGGTTTGAGAGATATAGGAAAATAAAGTTCTCTGGTCCCTCCCCTTTCTGCTTGACGAGCTGTAAAGCTGTCAGAAGCAGATTCTGGTCGCTTGACCAGATGTGGCTCTTCAGCAGCGCCGATATAACAATATCTAAAGATAAATACTTAATTTGGAACGGTCTACAAAGTGTGCCTGGCTTGCAAGCACACTTTGTAGACCGTTCCAATGAAGTATTTGTTTCTAAATAGCGTGATTTCAGCTCTGCTGAAGAGCCTCTGGTCAAATGACTGTAATCTGCAGCTGTCAGCTAGATGGCAGACTTGAGTAAAACAGCCAGGAAAAGGTAACTTTAGCAAGTTATATCTTTCAAACCATTAAGGTTTGAGAGATGACTTACATTGATGTTAATCTTTTTTTAATGTCTATAATATTAAATCAACTTAAAATTAACCATTACTATCCCTTTAACGCACAAAAAATGTACTTGTATACATACTCATTCTTACCACAAGCACATTCTCAAGACACACACACTCATGCAGTCTTGGTTGCATAGACTACTACAGATCAGTAGAGTATGTGTAGGGGGTGAAATTAACTATTCAAAGCTCAGCAATGTCTGTCTTTTTGTACAATAGAAACAGACTTTGATGGCAGATGAGAACCATTAGGCCCATCTAGTCTGCCCATTTTCCTACTGTTAAAACCTCAAACCGTATATGGTCCTTGGTCTTTTCTTATGTTCAGGACAGACTTAAGTCTATCCCATACATGCTTACATTCCGTTACTTTTACCACTTCTGCTGGTAGGCTGTCCCACTTATCTACCACCATCTCAGTGAAGTAATCATTTCTTACATTACGTCTAAACCTCTGTCCCACTAGTTTTAGACTATGGCCTCTTGTCCTAACATTTCTGCTTCTTTGAAATATACTTTCCTCCTGCACTTTGTTGAATCCCTTCATGTATGTGAATGTTTCTATCATATACACTCTCTCTCTCTTCTCTCCTCCAAGCTATACATGTTCAGATCCTTTAGTCTATCCTGATATGTCTTTTCCTGTAAACCAGTCACCATTGTAGTAGCCCTTCTCTGAATTGTCTCTAGAGTATCTATAGCCTTCTGGAGATGTGGTCTCCGTTACTATACACAATACTCTAGAGTATCTATATCCTTCTGGAGATGGGGTCTCCAGTACTTAATACAATACTCCAGGTGAGGGCTAGCCAGAAATCTGTAGAGTGATATGACCATTTCTTTCTTTCTGCTACTAAAGCCCCTAGCTATACAACCCAGCACCCTGCTTGCTTTCCCCACCACTTTGTTAGATTGCCTGCCTTCCTTTAAGTCATCAGAAATAATTACTCCTAAGTTCCTTTCCTCTGTTGTCACTGACAGCACAGTACCCTTAATATTATATTCTGCCTCTGGAATTCTACTTTTCAAGTGCATTATTTTACATTTATCATAATTAAAATGCAGCTGCCACGAACTCATCCAATTCTTCTAATTTACCTAAATCATTTGGCTTATACCGCCAGTAACGTGCACTTTGCTGCAGACTTTTGCATTACGTGAGAAAATACATTTTACAATATCACTAATACAAATAATAAAAATGATAGGCATCTGTACTGGGGCCTAAGTGACCCCACTAGTAACACAACCTTCCTCTGAATATTCCCCATTCACTACAACACTCTGTCACTCAGCCGTTGCCTTATCCAGTCAACTATTTTTGCATCCAGTCCCAAACACTGCAATTTATTAGCAAGGCTTATATGAGCTATATCTACTGCTCCCCCCTTGGTCTATTATTTTAATTACCCAATCAAAAAATCTATGCGGTCAGTGTAACAAGATCTCCCTGCTGTAAACCCACGCTGTTTTGAATGTAACATGGGAGGTGGCGCAATCGTCCAGGGCCACTCATCACAGCCTGGTGTTAGCTTTGGCACAGTGATAGGGCTCCTTTCACTACCGGGTGCCACTGGCAAAGCATGTTGTCATGGTGTCCCTGCGTGATTACAGGTGACGCCGAGTCATTGATTAATTCACTGTGTACAAATAGGGATGCCCTGAGGACATGCACTGTTGGCAGCACTTAAAGGCTGGTGTTGCCTACCCCATGTGACTTCTCCTCATCATGCTGCTCAGCAGAGTACCTCCTAGTATATATACAAAAGATAGAGAGCGCTATCAGTGTTTGTGGGGGAAAAGGATAAAATGTATCCACAATATAATACTATAAAAAAGATTTTTTGCCTATCCAATACAATAAAGGTGTCCTATATAATAATTCGCTAAAACGTGTGTAACGACACAGACATGCACAGTAGAAGCTCTGTATCAGCCGCGGCACGGGCAGTCTCTACTGCACATGACTGCCCTGCGACCGGCTGGCAGTGGTACTGTGGCCCATGTAAGGGGCTCTTCAACTAGTACATATATAATTAGGGATTAAAATGTGAAGTCCTTTGTTACTAGACAGACCTGAAAAGTTACTTGCCACTGCAATACATAACATAACCACCAGGGCTGAATTTCTACTCGCCAGGGCTGAATTTTCACTCGCCATTGGCCCTGTAATATATATATCTATCCAAAATGTAAAAGTTTGAAAGCACTCTCTCTTGCAGGTTTTCTGCCCAGGTGCACATCCCAAAATGATTTGATAGAGGAAATAATGTAGGGCAGCACCCGTGGGACTTTTCAAATATAACTTTATTGTGATGTAACGGCAAACAGCAGGGTCAACATTTCGGTCCCAAAATGGGACCTTTCTCAAGTCTTGAGAAAGGCCCCATTTTGGGACCAAACGTTGACCCTGCTGTTTGCCGTTATATCACAATAAAGTTATATTTGAAAAGTCCCACGGGTGCTGCCCTACATTATTATAGACCCATATTAACATGTGCCATATACATATTACAATAAAATATTACAATATCTTCACCAGACATATGAATACAATATATATTCACACAATTTCACCAGTACATTGAATTAATGTAATCATCCATCCACGACAATAAAACTCAATACGCTATAATGTCAAAGATGTGTCATCAAACGTGACCAACCATACACGAGGCAAATATAGATCAATGTGCAACAATACAATAAAAACCTCCCCCAAGAACAATAAACACGAATCTCTACAAAATATAAAAAATAAACTTAATATTGAGTTATCTTCAACCAAGAACGTCAAGCAAACTCCCCCGCACCAGGGTACAACACAACTGGACACCAGGAAAAACCCAACCGACTCCGTACATTAAATGGAATCAGCACCTCCAAATAAGGGGCTTGCCACTTCCGATCTGGAGTAAAATAGTGGGTTAAAGTATCCGACTGCCTGTTCTGTATTCACGAGAGTCAACCTTCATCGAAGACGACTTATCATGATCCAAAATAAACCAATAATTACCAGATATTTAGTAATAATCCACCCCCAGTCGTATAAATCTAAAACATATCACTGAGACTCAAAATAAAACTAAGCAGCATTAATAATTGTCACCGTCTCTCTGCTGGAGCTGCCTTCCGGCTCGTCCGGCTCTCTCTCTCTCTTCCCCGCTGCAGTGGTTGCCATTGGTTCCTGCTTGCTCCTATAGCCCGCGCATGCACAGGACGCTGCTGTATCTTTCCCTGGCGTCTGCACATGCATCTGGGTCCGCACTTTGCAGGTCTGTAGCCTCCTATCCCTCACGGCTCCCTGTCCTCTTCCCATTGGCTCCTCTCTACTATTTGAACGGGCTGCCCTAGACTGAGGGTGCCCATTCCACGAGCTCCTTAGTGTTTAATCTCTCCACTTGGCAACTCCTCTCAGCTCGATATCCAGCTTGTTCTGCTGGCCTGGTTCCCAACGGTTCTCAGGTACTCCTATCACGGTTGCACCCTGGCTCAACTGGGTTGGAACAATCTGGTTTCGCGACCGGCATCTTTAACCAGTTTCGGCTGCAGCAAGGGAGTACCTGGCACTCCATCACCACTCGCAAGCCTCGCACTCAAGCTACGCACGCCAGCATCCGAACCTGAGCCGGCACCACACGGGTCCATATTATCTGTGTGCGTGACAATAATCTACCTGAAAATAAAAAAGAAAGATGAAATGATGTGACGTCCCGTCCGGTGCACATTTCAGAGTTAAAGTAAGCTCAGCCACTCTGCATCGTTCATTCCTACAACACACAATGTAATGAAAAGTAATAAAAATACAAAATCTAAAGAGCATCTATTTCGTAAAGTATATTCCGTTTCAGATGTCCACTATTTAAAAATCAGAATGGGCAAAATAGAATATAACAACACTATTTCAAATGAATTATTTAGTTTCAGATCACACTATTTCAGACAGTCCCGGGCATTCCGGCACGTGTGGTCACCCTAATGCAAAGATAGAGAGAGATATTCCAATGTGAAACAAAATATATTTAATATTGTATATATAAAAACAAAACACAAAATACTGTGTGATACAATTGTTGTCCCTGAAACAAGTATTAAACACAAATACTAAACCACAGCTTGTATGGTGATGCTGAGGGCCAGCCAGGAACTTGTATGTTATAAACAAGTTATCCCCTGTACCTAGTACCCCCCCTGCCTGTGTGACACTTATCCTCACGGGTACAAGACCCACAGTGAGTCTTACACTGCAGCTTTCTATAGACAGTGACATTTTGTATGCATATTTTAACCCTTTGAGTGCCAGATGGTTATGCAACGCATTGCAAAGCAATGTGTTGTGTACCCCTCTGGCACTCAAAGGGTTAAATACACTTAGGGGGTCTCCCTAAGAGTGAAGGGTAATCCAGATGTGGACCCCTTGCTCTCAGTGCCTAGAGAGTCCTGCTACATCCTCCTAACAAGGCCGAAATATACTTCGGGGGTTATAGCTGGTGTTCCCGTGCAGGTGGGACTTGCCCATCATTTTGGTTCTGGACCACCCTTTTGGGTTGGATTAGTCTAATATGTATGTGGAAATTTCTCCTCTGTAATGGCACTAGAGAGCTAAAACGTGATGCTTCTGAGCGGTGACTGGCCGTAGAACAGGCCATTGTGCTGTTTGTTCGTCCTCTTACGCCTCTCATGTTTTGTATGCGTATAGTAAGTGATAGAAACAGCAGCACAATGTGATAAGCACGGTAGAAAATTGGTACAGGCAGACCTTCCTGTTTAACTCACGTTTTATTTGCCGTCCCATTATCCCACGCAAATAAATAAAGCATTCCCTGTATTGCAATATTTGTACAAATGTTAGAGAGAAGTGTGTACCTAATGACGGTATACAAACATAGGTATACAATACCAAAAGTGCCCGTCGCTGGCCAGTTAGAATACATTCAATTAATAAAAGTATCTTGTTAAAGGTAAAGAGAAGGATAAAGGGTTTTCATGTTCACGTGGCCTCCTGTCAATGGGAGAGAGCAAAAATGGGCCTTATGTGTAAAGTAAAAGTAGACCAATAACGCAGGGTTGCCACCCAGCCGGTATTTTTCCGGCAGGCCGTTAAAAAATTGGCTTCTTTCCAACGTTAAGACTATGGAGGGAATGCCTTGGCCGGTATTTTTTTGAAGAAAAGGTGGCAACCCTACAATAATGGGGTAAACTAACTGCACCTATTGATATTAAGTGGGGATTTAAAGTGATAGTAATGTTCAACAAAAACAGCAGCTCTAATTAATTTTCATAGTATTTGGACCATGGAGAGTGTTATTTCAATACTGTCAGAGTTGTAGTACAAGAGTAATTGAATGATAAAGTTTCCCCCTCCCGCCCCTTTTACCTAGTGTAAAACTGCTCACCTCAGATGTGGAATCCAGTCCATAGACCAGACAACAGAAGGGGACAATCTTCTTCCTATGAGAACAATGAAAGCCGTGCCCCCCTTGACAAGTTTTTCAGGTTTTTCCCTTATTTTAATTGAAGATTGTCCCTCTCTGCAGTCTACCTGGGCACCTCCCTTCTGATCTGGCTGAGCAGTGTTACATCAGTAAAAGGGGTGGGAGGGGGATACTTTATCATTCAATTACTCTTGAACTACAAGTCTGACAGAATTGAAATAACACTCTCCAAAGTCCAAATACTATGATGAGTAATTAGAGCTGCTTTTATTATGAAACATTACTATCACTTTAAGCTAACTGCCCCCAGTCTCATCTCTCAAACCTTTATAGTTTGAGAGATATTCTGCACTAAAGTTCCTCCCTCCCTCCCTTTCCCTGACGTCAGCGCTCTGACTGCTGGGGAATATGGTCTCGGGACTGTCAGGGGCTCTTCTGCAGAGCCGAGGTCACGAGAGAGAAAAATAACTGCTTCACTGGAACGGTCTACAAAGTGAGCTTGCAAACCAGGTACACTCTTTAGACTGTTCTAGTGAAGGATTTCTTTCTCAATAACGCAATCTTGGCTCTACTGAAGAGCCTCTGACGGTCCCGAGACTGGATTCCCCTGCAGTCAGCTAGAGCGCTGATGTCAGGGAAAGGGAGGGGGGAACTTTAGTGCAGAATATCTCTCAAACCATGAAAGTTTGAGAGATGGGACTGAGGGCATTTAATATTTTAATGTCTACAAGATTTGCTTTTCTTAAAGGGGATCTCTCACATAGATATAAGTAATGCTCATTAGTTAGAACATTTATGGAAAACATTTAAAACGTTGTTCATTTAAAAAAAAAACAAAAAAAACCTTTATCTGCACAAAAATGAATGTTTAAAAAGTGCCGGCAGCCTACTTCCGGCTTGCCGAACTGCCTCTTCTCCCCTCCCTCCTCCTATGATGGAGGCTGTTGTCTCTAAGCTGGAGCGATCTCATTGGCTAGATATCGATCTCTGCCAATGAGATCAGTGCAGCTTAGAGAAAGAAAGCCTCCGTCATTGGAGGATGCTGGGTAGTGGGACGGGAGCAGAGGCAGTGCTGCAAGATGGAAGTAGGCTGCTGGGCATGTTTTATACATTAAGTTTTGCACAGATAACTTTTTTTTTTTAATGAACAACGTTTTAAGTGTTTTCACTAAATGCTGTAACTAATGAGCATTACTTATATCTATGTGACAGTTCCACTTTAAAAGTTGCACATACTATCCCTTTAATGAACGGCACATAAATCATGTAGATGAAATTCAAAGGTTAATATAATTTGAGCTTCACCGTTTGTTATAATTTGTATGTATTTTTGTAATATTTAGGTGGGGTTAGTGTCCTGTTGTAGAAATGCTACAGTAAATATGTTGTGTTGCGTTGCACTGTACTGTGGGCAATAGTGACATTCTAATGACCGCCCAGAGGAAGTGTCCCTGCCCTCATTTTGTTATTCACACGGGGGCTGCCTGTTGTTGTTGAACTCCTTTGGTCCAAACGATGATCATAAACGATAGAGTAGAAGATGATTAATTTGTGTGTGACTTGGTGAAGAATGTCCTTAGCGGTGGGGCGTGTTTATACTATATTATATTTACACTCTTCTCTTGTTCATAAACAGGCATTTTTAACGAGAGCCATAAAATGGTTTGTGCGTCTGTTTAGGGTGGAGATTGCAGTACAAGGCCGCCGAAAGCCTAGGAACGTTGTAACCTTGAACGAAGAAAACATTCCTTACCCTTGTGCTGCCCGTGTATCGAACATGGAGTAAGGGGACAATATGGAAATTGCATAAATACAATTACATTCATGACAGTTGGATTCAATGCAGGTCGGTTATTGATCCAGGGAAATATCTGACTGCCATTTGGAGTCAGGAAATAATTTTTCCCCACTTAAGGCTTAACTGGAAATGGCTTCAATGAGGGTTTGTTTTTTGCCTTCCTCTGGACCAACAGGGGTGATTTGGCAGGGGATGGACGCTTTTCTTTTTTTTCGGCCTTGTTAACCACGTTACTATGATACTTACATGTTGCATTTACACACTAATCTCAACATTCACATTCTTTGTCATTCTTCAAAAATGGGGCTCCCTAGGCTGGTGCCCACTGAACACCAAAGGGCCATGCCCCCTGGTCACTGGCATAACAGTAGGGGTTGCACCTGCGACCAGGCCTGTCACTCCAGGGGCCAGCAGCAAGTAGGTCTGTGCCTTTTTTGGCACAGACCTCTAACCGCTGATCTCCCTCTCTGGCGATGTAGTAATGCAGAACGCTGGGAGATGACATCATCTTTCTGTGCTCTGCATTACTAAGAACTGCGCGGGAGCTTCAGCTTTATAGAGGTCAATGCCGAAAGAGGCAGACCTGTCATGCCACTCCGCTAGACCACCAGGGAGGCAGGAGATGGACGCGTGGGGGTGGTCAGTAGGGGCAAGGTGGAGATTGGGGGGTTAATGTGGTTGGGGGGGGGGGCATGGCAATTTCTGCACCAGGGCCTGGTGGCAGTTACACCTCTGGCCCTGGTTAGGAACCACTGTACTAGTGGAAAGTACCCTCCTGTGAAAGAGGGACGATTCCTCTTTAAAATAAGGGCACCACACAAGCCCCTGTATTCAATGAGCAACAGGTAAAGTCCAGCCAAATCACTGGAGACAAAGAAAATTACCACTGATATAAACTAGGCCTTTTAACTATTTTATTGCTCATGGTCTCCAACACATTGTCTAGTCTAAATGGGGTTTAAGGGGTACAGTGGAGGAACCTATTTTAAATGGGGAGTTTAATCCCTTGAAGGCCAGAGAGGTCTCCAACTAATTTCCTCGCATTCAGGGGGTTAAAAGCCTAATTTATCTTGATTGGAATGTAGCGTATGGTTGTCCTCTAGAATGCAATTGGTTTGTTCTAGACTTTGTCCGTTTTTCTTTCTACATATGGGCCTCTGTGCACTGAGTATAGTGTTCTTGACAGTTGCCCACAGACGTTTAGTTTTGCTTGTGGTAGTTTGTGTGTTAACTTTGGAGTCCTATGCCACAAACCTCTTGCACTTAACCTCTCTGGCACTCAGAGATTTAAGGGTTAACTCTTGAAACAGCTGAAAGTTGTGAGAGTCCAGCTAATTGCCCTGCAATACAGACACATGATGGTTCTGGACGAATTTCTATTATTAATTACTGTTCTTCATTTACTGTCTGGGTCAGGGAAAGGGTAACAGGAAGGGGAGGTGGGGGAGATGCTATGTGGATTCACAATCACGTTAAAGGACTTTTTAAAGAAACACTAATTGTAAAATGCAATGAATTTGACATAGGGCACGATGTAATTCTCGTTGATTTATATATGTAAACACTACAATACCTTGATACGAATCACGACATCATATGTGGCTAGTGCGGTTTTTCAACAGGCTGGGGAGAAGCCATTTTCTTTTGTACGTATCACTTCCTGCTGTATCTTATACCATAGAGAGCAGCCTCCAGACCATACATGTGCACCAGGAAATAGCTTCCTCCAATCTGACTGAAAAAGGGCTCATGCAGTTTCTGTGTATCAATCGCTGTAATGTCCAGTTAAAGGGGAACTACCACCCGACACAATCTTTACCTTCACTAAGTCCCCGTCTGGCGACTAGCTGCTTAGTAGCGCTAGTCGCCAGAATAATTACCTTATTTAATAGATTTCTCCTCTCTTCCATGGGTGACAGGCAGGACGGAGAGTGGACATCTTGCCATTGTGCCGTCCGTGCGCTGTCAGTTCCAGCCGGGTCTAGGAGGAGTTGCTAGGAACCATTTGGCTCCGGCTGGGACTGACAGCGCACGGACGGCACAATGGCAAGATGTCCGCGCTCCGTCCTGCCTGTCGCCCATGGAAGAGAGGAGAAATCTATTAAATAAGGTAATTATTCTGGTGACTAGCGCTACTTAGCAGCTAGTCGCCAGATGGGGACTTAGGGAAGGTAAAGATTGTGTCGGGTGGTAGTTCCCCTTTAAAGGGTTAGTAATGCCCAGTTAGTTTTATTGTAGACTAGTTGAAAAGCCCATGTACACGGCCCACAGTGCCACCCAGCAAACTTGGCTGGCGGCCGGATCTTCTCTCGTCACTGGCCGCACTGCAGTCATGCGCAGTACTGACTCCCCGAAAGCGCCACTGCTGATACGGAGTGGGGCGCTCCAAATTCATGCACACCTTCCTGGGACAAAGCGGTCCCAGAAAGGTGCGCACAGAGGACTCCGGTCTGAATTCAGAGCGCCCGCTCCGTATCAGCCGCGGTGCAGGCAGTCGCTACTGCGCATGACTGCAGCTCACGCAGCCGTCTCTACAGTGCATAACAGCTTCTGACAAACATCCCTAGAGAATTATTATTTAGGACATAAAAAAAAAGAAATTATGTACAGCAAATCCCATCTCTCAAACCTTTACGATTTAAGAGATATTCGGTGCTAAAGTCCCTCCCCCTTCTCCTGACGTCAGCGCTCTACTGACAGCCGGCGGCTCTTCAGCAGAGCCAAAATAGCGATCTTTGAAAATAATTACTTAAAGGGACAGTAATGTCCCATAAAAAATGCTTTTCGTTTTGTAGAGAATAAAACAATAAATGGCACAAATCCTATCTCTCAAACCGCAATGGTTTGAGAGATATAGGCACTGAAAGTACCCCCCACTCCTGTTGTCAGATGTAAAGGTGACAGCAGGAGATCCGTGTTGGCCGATACGAGGCGGCTCTTCAGCAGAGCCGAAATTGCGCTATTTAAAACAAACTAATTCATTGTAACTGTTTATAAATTGTCAGTGGCGTAACTAGAAGCCACCGGGCCCTGGTGCAGAAATTGCTGCGGCCCCCCCCCCCCCATGTTCACGTTGCCCCATGTCCATCTCCTACCTCCATCTCTCATGTGGTTCTCAGTTATGCAGAGCGCTGGGAGATGATGTCATCTCCCAGCGCTCTGCATTACTAGAGCGTCGGGAGATCAGCTGAGCTGCTGCGGGCAGGGCTGTGGGCGAGTGGTGATGGGTTCGCAGGGGGCGGCCGGGCCCCTTTGAGTGACGGACCCGGTCGCATGTGCGACCCCTATTGTTACGCCACTGTAAATTGTGCTTGCAAACCAGGCACACTTTGTAGACCTTTCCAATGAAGTAATTCTTTTCCAATAACGCGATTTCGGCTCTGCTGCAGAGCAGCCGGCTGGTCCCCGGACCCGGATCTCCTTCTCTCAGCACAGCGCTGACGTCAGGAGAAGGAAGGAAGGAACTTTGAATGCATATATCTCTCAAACCATAGCGGTTTGCGAGATAGGATTTGTGCCATAGAGTTTATTTTTTATTCTCTACAAAACTATAAGATTTTTTTATGGGACATTACTGTCCCTTTAATTGGAATAGTCTAGAAAGTGTGCTTCGCTCCTGGAGTCGGCCGACTCAAATCTCCTGCTGACATCAGGAGGAGAGGAGGGGAGAGAGGGGGCAACTTTAGTGGCGAATATCTCTCAAACAGTAAAGGCTTGAGAGATAGGGTTTGCTGCACATAATTTCTTTTTTTAAAGTCTACAATAAAACCAAATTATCTTTGGGCATTATTAACCCTTTAATAGTAATTTAATTTATACTGCTGTGTTATGTACCCGTTACCTATGTCCTTTAATTTAGGGGTTCTCAAGCTTTTCTTTTTTGCACAAGGCACCCCTAACACGCAGTCTGGCATTTTCGGGGCACCCCTATAATTTTATGTCATTTGTCAAGGGTGTAATGAAGGTTACGAATACATCAATATAGAGATATCGTTAGAGCTCACAACTAAAATAAACATATTGTGCATAGTAATAGCCTTAAATATACAGTTGTATGTCTACACTAACATTTTTTTTTTTTTTAACAGGAGGACTTACTAGTCCATTACATTAAATCCATTATTCCACTAGATAAAGTTCTCTTGTTAAAGGGATAGTAATACTTCAAAATTACTATCCCTTATATTGAAGCCCTTTAAAAACTGAATTGAATGCCACCAGTGGCATCTCTCAGACCTTTATGGTTTGTGAGATAGCTGCTTTTAAACTTCGCTCTCCCCTGCCTCTCCCCTGACGTCAGCGTTTTTGCTGCAGCAGGGAAATCCGTTCATTGAATCAAGCGGAGTCTCTTCAGCAGAGTCAGATCTCGTTATAGAATAAACGATCCTTCACTAAAACTTGGTAACCAAGCACACGAAGACCGTTTTAGTGAAGGATCTTGTCTTCCATAACGAGATCTCGGCTCTGCTAAAGAGCCTCCGCCGGTCCCAGGACCAAATTCCCCTGCTGCAGCAAAAACGCTGACGTCAGTGGAGAGGCAGGGGGAGCGAAGTTTAAAAGCGGCTATCTCCCAAACCATAAAGGTCTGAGAGATGTCACTGGTGGCATTCAATTCAGTTTTTAAAGGGCTTCAATATAAGGGATAGTAATTTTGAAGTATTACTATCCCTTTAATAGAGAAAAGAAAGTCATCGTTACTGGAAACAGGCTGAATATTAAGACGCTAGTTGAAGGGCCCGTGTACAAGGGCCACCCAGCAACGGCCGCGGTGCAGTCATGCACAGAAGAAACTGCCCGCACCGCTGCTGATATGGAGCAGGGTGCACCGAACTACAGTCTGAATTCGGAGAGCCCCGCTTCCTTATCAGCCGCGGCGCGGGCAGTCTCTACTGCGCATGACTGCAGCATACGCAGCCTTCTCTACTGAGCATGACGGCTTCTGATAAACACACATGTAGCAAATTATTGTATAGGATGACAGTGGATAAGGTATAATGATATGGGCAGGGCCACAGGCAAAAAGAAATTGAAAAATCTCAGCTCAAACCAACTGCACCTTAATGGGAAGAGAGACAAAATCTTAATGATTTAAATGTTTTTTTTTTCACTCATTGAATGCTAGAGAACCACACATTGCGTTATGATGTGAGAAAGATTCTGAAGTATTCATGGGTTCATCAGCCAGAATTTGTGGAATTTTTATTTGTCCACTAGTGCAATTGGTTTCTACAGAATTATTCTGTTTTCTAGGAAGCCCCGTGCGCTATCTTTATTCCACGTTATCCCAGCTCCTGACTCCAGACCTTATTTCTGAGAAATGAAAGACTCCGGTTATGGCCCCTTTAAATCAAGGTGCTTTATGGGTACAAACTGGTACAAAGACTATAATTACCCTTCCGTGTACACACACACATTATTCCCACGTCTATTCTCTCTCTGTTTAATTTCCTCTTTTAAGCAATGTTTAACTGGACGTCCCTGTTAATCCATTTAGATGGGGTCATGGTAGATTACCGCTGCTGCCTGTTTCACAGCTTCTGTTCTACTTCTTTAACCATTACATGTCCCAAACAAGACACGGGCATTGTACCAACCTTATGTATTATCAGTGCACAGTGTACCCAATGGCACCACTACTAGTAGGCAGATTAGCACCATTACATGTCCCCAAACTGGTAACAAGACCCGGGGATTGTACCAACCTAATGTATTATCAGTGCACTGTGCACCCAATGGCACCACTACTAGTAGGAGATTAGCACCATTACATGTCCCAAACTGGTAACAAGACCCAGGGATTGTACCAACCTAATGCATTATCAGTGCACTGTGCACCCAATGGCACCACTACTAGTAGGAGATTAGTACCATTACATGTCCCAAACTGGTAACAAGACCCAGGGATTGTACCAACCTAATGCATTATCAGTGCACTGTGCACCCAATGGCACCATTACTAGTAGGAGATTAGTACCATTACATGTCCCAAACTGGTAACAAGACCCGGGGATTGTACCAGCCTAATGTATTATCAGTGCACAGTGCACCCAATGGCACCACTACTAGTAGGAGATTAGTACCATTACATGTCCCAAACTGGTAACAAGACCCGGGGATTGTACCAACCTAATGTATTATCAGTGCACAGTGCACCCAATGGCACCACTACTAGTAGGAGATTAGCACTATTGCATGTCCCAAACTGGTAACAAGACCCGGGGATTGTACCAACCTAATGTATTATCAGTGCACAGTGCACCCAATGGCACCACTACTAGTAGGAGATTAGCACCATTACATGTCCCAAACTGGTAACAAGACCCGGGGATTGTACCAACCTAATGTATTATCAGTGCACAGTGCACCCAATGGCACCACTGCTAGTAGGAGATTAGCACCATTACATGTCCCAAACTGGTAACAAGACCCGGGGATTGTACCAACCTAATGCATTATCAGTGAACTGTGCACCCAATGGCACCCCTACTAGTAGGAGATTGGCACCATTACATGTCCCAAACTGGTAACAAGACCCAGGGATTGTACCAACCTAATGCATTATCAGTGCACTGTGCACCCAATGGCACCACTACTAGTAGGAGATTAGTACCATTACATGTCCCAAACTGGTAACAAGACCCGGGGATTGTACCAACCTAATGTATTATCAGTGCACAGTGCACCCAATGGCACCACTACTAGTAGGGAGATTATCACCATTACATGTCCCAAACTGGTAACAAGACCCGGGGATTGTACCAACCTAATGCATTATCAGTGCACAGTGCACCCAATGGCACCACTACTAGTAGGAGATTAGCACCATTACATGTCCCAAACTGGTAACAAGACCCGGGGATTGTACCAACCTAATGTAATATCTCTGCACAGTGCACCCAATGGCACCACTACTAGTAGGGAGATTATCACCATTACATATCCCAAACTGGTAACAAGACCCGGGGATTGTACCAACCTAATGTATTATCAGTGCACAATGCACCCAATGGCACCATTACTAGTAGGAGATTAGCACCATTACATGTCCCAAACTGGTAACAAGACCTGGGGATTGTACCAACCTAATGTATTATCAGTGCACAGTGCACCCAATGGCACCACTACTAGTAGGAGATTAGCACCATTACATGTCCCAAACTGGTAACAAGACCCGTGGATTGTATCAACCTAATGTACTATCAGTGCACAGTGCACCCAATGGCACCACTACTAGTAGGGAGATTAGCACCATTACATGTCCCAAACTGGTAACAAGACCCGGGGATTGTACCAACCTAATGTATTATCAGTGCACAGTACACCCAATGACACCACTACTAGTAGGAGATTAGCACCATTACATGTCCCAAACTGGTAACAAGACCCGGGGATTGTACCAACCTAATGTATTATCAGTGCACCCAATGGCACCATTACTAGTAGGAGATTATCACCATTACATGTCCCAAACTGGTAACAAGACCTGGGGATTGTACCAACCTAATGTATTGTTCTGGGGATTTAACCCTTTTCAGCCAGTACCTAATAACAATTGTTGCCTGTAATACTGGTGCTTGGCATGTTAATGTTTACAGTGTCAGGTGATATATTTACATGCTAGGCACAACCTCCGTGAGCTGCTTCACAATTAATTGGTGGCTTATCTAGAATTAAAGGGTTAAAAGTCCAGTTTAGACCAGTTATTGTGGTTTTTATTAGTGGATCTGTTTCATCAAGTCCTGCTCATAAGTACAGTGCATGGTACCAATGATTTATACTCGTGTTACACATTTTACTGCTGTATGGTTATAATTGTCTTGCATCTTCCATACACTTCTATATAGTCGAGTATCTGCTAATTGATAATGATCCTATATAAGCCTCTCTTATCTACTACTAGATAGAGATTATCCCAGATGACACCAGCTGTATTGTAACCTATATTATTAACTGTAACAGAAGGACTTACCTAGGTAGGAGTCCATCACACAGCAGTCAGGTGTATCTATATAATTAATGTGTGTAACAGGAGTACTTACCTAGGTAGGAGTCCATCACACAGCAGTCAGGTGTATCTATATAATTACTGTGTGTAACAGAAGCACTTACCTAGGTAGGAGTCCATCATACAGCAGTCAGGTGTATCTATATAATTACTGTGTGTAACAGAAGGACTTACCTATGTAGGAGTCCATCATACAGCAGTCATGTGTATCTATATGATTACTGTGTGTAACAGGAGTACTTACCTAGGTAGGAGTCCGTCATACAGCAGTCAGGTGTATATCTATATAATTACTGTGTGTAACAGAAGCACTTACCTAGGTAGGAGTCCATCATACAGCAGTCAGGCGTATCTATATAATTACTGCGTGTAACAGAAGGACTTACCTAGGTAGGAGTCCATCACACAGCAGCACTTTCCTAGGTAGGAGTCCATCACACAGCAGTCAGGTGTATCTGTATAATTACTGTGTGTAACAGAAGAACTTACCTAGGTAGGAGTCCATCACACAGCAGTCAGGTGTATCTGTATAATTACTGTGTGTCACTGAAGCACTTTCCTAGGTAGGAGTACATCACACAGCAGTCAGGTGTATCTGTATAATTACTGTGTGTAACAGAAGCACTTTCCTAGGTAGGAGTCCATCATACAGCAGTCAGGCATATCTATATAATGACTGTGTGTAACAGAAGCACTTACCTAGGTAGGAGTCCATCACACAGCAGTCAGGTGTATCTGTATAATTACTGTGTGTAACAGAAGCACTTTCCTAGGTAGGAGTACATCACACAGCAGTCAGGTGTATATATAATTACTGTGTGTAACAGAAGTACTTACCTAGGTAGGAGTCCATCATACAGCAGTCAGGTGTATCTATATAATTACTGTGTGTAAGAGAAGCACTTACCTAGGTAGGAGTCCATCATATAGCAGTCAGGTGTATCTATATAATTACTGTGTGTAACAGAAGCACTTACCTAGGTAGGAGTCCATCACACAGCAGTCAGGTGTATCTGTATAATTACTGTGTGTAAGAGAAGCACTTACCTAGGTAGGAGTCCATCATATAGCAGTCAGGTGTATCTATATAATTACTGTGTGTAACAGAAGTACTTACCTAGGTAGGAGTCCATCATACAGCAGTCAGGTGTATCTATATAATTACTGTGTGTAAGAGAAGCACTTACCTAGGTAGGAGTCCATCATACAGAAGTCAGGTATATATCTATATAATTATAGACCAGGTTTAGCTAGTTGTTTTTATTGTGTAGTTAGATTTCATTACACCACCCTGGGAACATTGTTTTTGATGGACTGTGACGTTTGTGAGCGAACTATTAAAAGTGAATTGTAAAAAAATAAATGGTTCTTGTGTACTTCTTCATTCCTTTGGGTGTCTCATATCTTTGAGTGTAATTCAGGGGTGTATTCGTCAGAGCCCCGGGGTTTCCTGAAATAGTGCATGTGGTTCCACGGAATGAATGTCAGTAACAGCAGACAGTGGAGCAATGCAATTATCCTGAAATGCTCACTTGCTACATATCAGCCTAATAATGTTCCTTGTAGGTTGTCATAATTGAACAAATACGTTATATTGATACTAATTTAACCTTAGAATGCTACAGAGGTTTTCGGCGATTAAGACCACTGATGTAATGTTTTTGAAGGAAGATGTAAGTTAAAAGTTAAACATTCCTATAAACTATTTTAACCATTTGAGTTCCAGAGGGGTAAGCAACACACAGTTTTACATTTATTTTAAACACTAGCAGTGCCCCTTAGTGGCCAGAAAGTTCACCTATTCTTCACATGGGGATTACGCACTCAGGTGTGATAAAGGGATCTTAGTGTATTGCCTCCATAGGATAACATGTGAGCTGGATAGTTTATCACACTGTAGACTTTATCTCCTCTGTATCACCTCTTTATCACATCTTAGTGCATAATCCCCCATGCTGTTCAGGTAATTCTTCAGTTGGGAGAGGAGAGTTACTGATAATAGGAGGATATACAATAAGATGTGATAAAGTGGAGATGACTTCTCCAGTGATATCACTTCTCCAGTTACTATATCATTATATTATTAACCCTTTGAGTGCCAGAGGGGTACGGAATGCATTGCTTTGCAATGCATTTCATACCCCTTTGGCACTCAAAGGGTTAAGGGGGTACTGTGCTGTCAAAGACAACAGAAGAAAGAAATTTGGGAGTAATTATTTTTAATGACTTAAAGGTAGGCAAGCAGTTTAATAAAGCAGTGGGTAATGCAGGCAGGGAGCTGGGTTGTATAGCTTGGGGTATTAGCAGCAGAAAAAGGGAAGTGGTCATGTCACTCTACAGATCTCTAGTTAGACCTCACCTAGAGTATTGTGTATAGTACTGGAGACCCCATCTCCAGAAGGATATAGATACTCTAGAGTATTGTGTACAGTACTGGAGACCCCATCTCCAGAAGGATATAGATACTGTAGAGTATTGTGTACAGTACCGGAGACCCCATCTCTATAAGGATATAGATACTATAGAGAGAATTCAGAGACGGGCTACTAAAATGGTGACTAGTTTACAGGAAAAGAAATATCAGGATAGACTAAAGGATCTGAACATGTATAGCTTGGAGGAGAGAAGAGAGAGGGGATATGACAGACACATTCACATACATGAAGGGATTCAACAAAGTGCAGGAGGGAAGTACATTTCAAAGGAGTAAAACGGTTAGGACAAGAGGCCATAGTCTAAAACTAGAGGGGCACAGGTTTAGATGTAATGTAAGAAAGTTTTAAGTCGCTGAGAGGGTAGTAGATAAGTGGAATAGCCAACCAGCAGAAGTGGTAGAGGTTAATACAGTGAGGGGATGTAAACATGCATGGCACAGGCATAAGACTGCCCTGAACATAAGACAAGACCAAGGACCAAAAAAGGTTTGAGGTTTTTACTGTAGGAAAATGGGCGACTAGATGGGCCGAATGGTTCTTATCTGCCGTCAAATTCTATGTTTATTCTATGGATCCAATGCACTAAGATCTCTAATGCAGGATAAACCTTAGTGTGTTCGTTCCACAGAATAATCTAAGACTTTGAGTTTAGAACACTGGAGAAGGTATCACCTCTTTATGATGCATTAGTGCATCTCCCCTAGTTGTCTATAGTATGTGGTAGCAATTAACAGTTTGAACAGATATAACTTTTGCATAAAACAACTCCCACCCATAAGGGTGCCCTCTTTTTACTCAGCAGGAAAAGCGCTATCATACAGGTTTTCAATAAAATGAATTGCTCCTTGAAGGACCTGAGAGGCCTGTAACACATAGCTTCGTGATGCATTTGTCACCCCTGTGGTCCTTAAAGGGATAGTAATACTTCGTTTTATCTTTATTTTATTTTGTAGGCATTAAAAAAACATGAAGAACGATATAAGTCTTATCTCTCAAACCTTTATGGTTTGAGAGATATTCACAAGCAAAGTTTCCCCTCCCGCCCCTTTTACCTAGTGTAAGCCATCTCTTCTCAGATGTGGATGCAGTCCATAGACCAGACAGATAACAGAAGGGGACAATCTTCTTCCTATGAGAACAATGAAAGTCCTGCCCCCCTTGACAAGTTCTTCAGGTTTTTCCTTTATCTTAACTGAAGATTATCCCTCTCTGCAGTCTACCTGGGCACCTCCCTTCTGATCTGGCTGAGCAGTGTTACATCAGTAGAAGGGATGGGAGGGGGATACTTTGTAATTGAATTACTCTTGAACTACAATTCTGACATTATTTAAATAACACTCTCCAAAGTCCAAATACTATGATGATTAATTAGAGCTGCTTTTATTATGAAACATTACTATCCCTTTAAGTGGTTCTAAATTTGTG
The DNA here is from genome assembly GCA_037306005.1 of Rhinophrynus dorsalis. Classification (NCBI taxonomy): domain Eukaryota; kingdom Metazoa; phylum Chordata; class Amphibia; order Anura; family Rhinophrynidae; genus Rhinophrynus; species Rhinophrynus dorsalis. The sequence continues at coordinate 5,137,395 of CM074728.1, forward strand.
TGACAGAAAGACAGAGGCAAGTGTTTATCATACAGCAGTCAGGTATATCTATATATTAGTGTCTTCCACCGTTAGTCCTTGGGGCTCACTAGTGTTGCAGGTTTTCCGGATATTCAGGCTTGATGCTTGATCACAGGTAGGTAACCAATGACTAGTCTTTATAATTAAGAAACCTGTGCCTAGAGATATCCTTAAAACCAGTCCTGTTAACGTGGCTCAAGAACTGAAGCTGATAATTACCGATATATATATATAGTGCGTTTATGTGTAAGAAAAGCAGTAACCTAGGTATGAGTGCATCATACAGTAATCCTTACTGAGCACGTTTCTATCATAATATCGACAAGAAACATTTTACCACTTCAAACATTGAACACCAATACAAAATATTTCAGTATCAATACAATTTATTGGCCAGCAAGCAAAAATAAGTTGTTGTTTTTTTTTTTGTGTTTCAGAGACGAAAAATACACATTTCATTTCATAGTTTTCTGACAAATTATGTACAAAACATTGTATTTATTTATATATATAATATATACACACACACATACATACACATCTGTCTTAATTGTATATCCCAGTTTTCAGGTTCTGAAAATGTAAGAGGCCTCCTTTAACAAAAACTATCATTGTTTTAATAACCGTTTGAGTGCCAGAAGAGTACCCAGTGTGTTGCGTACCTCTCTGGAACGCAAAGGGTTAAACCCGTGAACAATGTAGCACACGCCTCTGGTCCTCCAGGGGGTTCAAGGAAAAGTCATTTGGTTTTATAATCATTTTCTCAGTGGGGAAAGCCTTACAATAGAAGGATACTCTCTCCTGCTGGGAGGTGATTCATACAATAGTCAAATGACACCACAAAATGCATTTTCTATTAATGTTGTAGGAGATCTATTAGTCACTGACTTAAGCTCTCCATACACTAGGGGTGTCAAAGTTTGGTCCTTGAAAGACAAGCGGGTTAACCCCTTAGTGACAGAAGACTTACCTGGTAAGTCCAGGAAGTCATTTGCTATAATGGAAAAAACAACAACCCTGTCATTAAGGGGTTAAGTAGTGACTCATTCATCGTGACTGACCCACCTGTGGTCAAGCAGGAGAACTCTTGAATCCTGGCCTGTTTGAGATGCTTAAGGACTGGATCTGAACTTGTAGACAAAGGCAGTAATAGCACCACCAAGTGGTGAATTTTAAGGAAAATGCAGTTAGGTTAAATTTGTGGTGTAATAACTGACAATGAAACATCTCACAGCAATGTGAGTGCCATATCATATATGTACATTTTTGTAATAAAATCTTTCTATGCCATTAATAATTGTTAAGTCGGGAGTCTTGGCCCGAGTCCCCCAACTCAAATTTGTGCTGAAAATCTTTATTACAAAACAAGTGAACAATGTGTGGCCCTGCAGTTGTTGCTGGACTACAACTGAGTCGAGTATCCCTTAATTTTGTTTTGTAATCTGTTCAGGACCAGAGGGGGTGTACATCATGCGTAAAATGCCTTCCACGTCCTTCTGGTCTTTAAAGTGAGGATTAAAAGAGCATTTTCTTTTTCATGGAAAACAATGTGTTCTAGAAATTTGCCTGCTGAGTAAAACAAGAACACTTCCTTTACCGGTGGGTTTTATTACAGGTGACTTTTATTTATGTATTCTATTATAAAACTATAAGTGGCAGTAGTCAGTTGTTGTCCAAATTACTATGTTTTTTCCATATTGGACCTTATAAATGAGCTTTCTCTACTGCTCTCCACGAAAAGAAAACAGAATGCAAAATAACAAAAAACAAAAGGGTTTGAGCCCTAATAATGTTTGAATTAAGCATTTCAGAGCACTGCTTGTTTTACTCTACAGGAAAAGCCCTAGAACATATCTACTTTTATTAAAAACCAAACGAGTTACTGTTCCTTTATAAGATGCGTTATTTTGGATGTAAAAAGTATTTTTTAGAGAGCGTTTGTTCAGATTAAAAAAAAAAAAAGTTGCAAAATGCTCAGATTTAGGAACATAAAAAGATAAAAACCAATTGCATATAAATCCCTGATCAACAGAATTTTACTGCCCTTAGATAAAAAAGTCTTTGCATGAGATTGGTCCATACAATATATTAACATGTATGGGCTGCAGGATTGTAGGCTAGCAGAATTAGAGAAAACCTAGACTCAAATGATAGGGGACAAACAAAAGTTCCCCATTGTTTTTTTATGGGTATCTTAACCCTATGTATGCTGAAGAGGTCTCCAACTCACTGTGCATTCAAGTGCAATGCCCCAGTTTCCAATGATTTAAAATGGTAATATTTATTTGTCAAACTGGTGCCCAAAAGGCATTTCTATAAATAATGCAATCTATGGGAAAGCTTGAGTCACTATAAATCTCTGTAATAAATTATAGGAACAGCACCACCTTGTGTCCATTATAGAAAATTGCAGTTTTTTTAAAGTAAAAAATAATAAAGAATACTGCTCCTTTGACCTTTTGAATGCCAGAGCGACAAAACAGTGCAAAGCAATGTGTTGTGCACACCTCTGGCACTCAAAGGGGTTAACAATTCAGTTAGAAGAAAGGTGTATGTTGGGTTGTAATTTAAGGTAACAGGAAAAGGAGAATGCAGGAATTGATAGGTGGTCTTTGTTGTGGATGAAAACTGCTTGGGACAGGGGTCTCAGAATAGCCCTTCTAGATGGGTGAAGACATTGCAGGTTTTAGGGATTCTGATGTAACCTGGTGAGTTATGGATGGGAGTTAAGTCTTCAAGTTAGCATGTCCTGGCTCTGAGTGGTAGGAACTTTACCCCATGGTCACACTGTCCCCCATTTGGACATTAGATCAGCTGAAATCACTGACCTGATGCTTTTGCAAAAGCAACTGTATTCCTAAGGCTGTGCTGACACAGGCAAATGTACATTATTGTTATTAAGGATGTGCGAAACACACCCATGAAGATCAGCTTGCTGCCCAAGTGCTGTTCACGGGCCGATTTCTGCCTCGTTGAACACACCAAACTGCAGGATGCTGCTAGTTGGATGCGCTCAAGCTTTGGCCAGATGTGCACGGTAGCCTATGGGCCGCTGCACGGAACATTCACATAGAGTCTGCAATGCCATTCACATCATCCAGTAAGTGGGTGACATCTGTGAGCATCTGCTAATAATACATGGCCAGCACCGACATGGGCCGCCTTGTGACATGCCGCCTCCACACGCCATTAGTGTGAATCTTAGAGGGAATTTTATATGGGCATGCACTGACACTGAGGGCAACCAGAAAAAAGTCTAAACCGTGCACTCTCTTGGCGCCTTAAGAATAATTTTTGAGACCCCTGCCTTGGTATAAAATAAGGATAAGGGCATTATTTTTAATTCTGCAGGGAAAACAGCGGCACTTTAGGGGACAAATACACCCCCCCCAAAATCCCCACTGCCTTAAATGAGGCTTAACCCCTTCAATTCAATGCTAGAGTGGTCACCAATAGTTTGCAGAGCCATGCGGTACAGACCTCTCTAGCATCCAAGGGGTTGAAATCCCCATTTAAATCAGTCAGAATGTTTATTGAGCCCCCTGTTGTGCAGTTGGTTTGCCCCATAATTGCTCATCTTCAGCTTCCTGAAAATGGAGATTAGTAAGAAACTGCGTCCCATAATAACGTCCCATCTGGTCTGTCCCCCATGCATCGGAGACAAAGAACATGCAGCAAATGAAATTACACATGAAATCTTCTGATATTGCAGATTTAATGACATCTGTATTTTCACTAAATCACATAATTCCCTCTTTGTTTAGTAGAAATGTACAATCCGCAACGTGGTAAAAACGGATCATTTTAGTAAAAGAACATTTTGCTGGATTAGGCAATTTGTTTCTTGTCTTGGAGAAATCATGGTAAAAAGGTCTACAAGGAATTTCATTTCCATGCGCTGTAAACCACTCCACCACCCTAAGAGTTACCAATGCCCCTTTTTTGGCATAAAAACAGCTTAACAGTCAATATTAACCCCTTTTTTGAAAATGTTTTGCAGATCCTTCTGGCATCAGGAGGGTTCAGATGCACCAGTAAGACTGGCTTATCTCCCGAGGGTGCTCCTGCTGATGGCAAGGAGGGAGGGGGCAAGCATCTCCCTGACCTGTTTCTCATATAAAACAATAACTTAAAATTTGCATCCGTTTTAAAAATAATAAATAAATTAGTGAAGTCGTCAGGTGCGAGGAAAGCAGCCATGGGTGACCCGTCTTTATGGGGTGGGGGGGAGGGTTGTGTGCGGCCAATGCACAAAATAATGGATGGATGTGGGGAGGAGACAACTGAAGGTCAGACCTTGTATTAAACCTTAACTGCTGAGCTGTCAGAGCGGCCCCTCAGACTCAAACGTCTTACATTACCTGGAGATCAGTAATATTCCACTCTTTAAGTACCAACGAGATGCCAAATGCAATACGAAGCAACAAAGTTTGACATCCCTATGGCATGCAAAGGTTTAAGCCAACTACATTTGCACCCAGAATTGCCATCAATTTAAGTGGGAGTTTTAACCCCTGCAATGCTATAGTCTTCCAGTCCTGACCAAAACTAATCGAACCAGAGGAAAAAAAAAAATCAATTTCCACTGATTTAAAATGGGTCTCTGCAATGCCACGCAGACCTGCCATTCAAGGGGTTAGACTCCCCATAGTTCATCTGGTTTAGCCCAGATTCACTACACTTATACTTAGGCCGGAATGTGAAATATTTTACATATTAACCCTTTAGCACCAGAGGGGTTTGCAATGAGTTGCATAACCCATTAGCACTCAATTAATGGGGTGAAAGCCCGATCAGTTCCAAAACATACATCTTCCTTATTTTCAACATTTACTGATGACCTCTGACACTTGGATGTAAAAGTAGTGAGTATTAAACCATCAGGAAACCTCTTTTTCATGAAAACATGTTGGAGGGCATTTCCTGTTCAGTAAAACAAGGCAACTTTCAGTGCTGGGGGAAGCTTCACACAAGTGTTATTACAGCTCAAATGTGTCTATAATCATTTCTCTTAAATCAAACTGTTGGCAACAACAGTTGTCCAAAATGCAATTTTTTTTAAATTATGCATTTTGTTGGAGAGCTTGATTCGGAGTAGGGATGTTCATACTAATAGGAACAGCACCACCTAGTGTTCACACTAGAAAATTGCAGTTTGAGCAAAAAACAAAACAAAAAAACCACAAACATGTTTGAGCTGTAAAAACCTCATTTATATGAAGGATCTCACAGCATTGAGTGTCCTGTTTTTAATCCAGTAGGACTAACCATATCATTTATATATTTTCATTAATAAATTTACTGCTACTTTAATTTAAAATGGTGCATATCCCCCCCACATCCCTCCGACCTGACCAGTGTATATATGTCACGTATCCGCTGCCAGTGTTTATCTCACAGTCGCATACAGCCCCGCCCATGAGGAATCATTATACTGGGTTAGACAAGTGCACGGCTCCCCCTCTGCACAAAGGTGGGGAGTTCAGCCACTCTTCCCTTCTCTAACAGTACAGTCGCTCAGTCTCACTGCTCTGTGAGGAGTCTCTGGCCGAGCAGCGCGTCCGTCTCGTCCTTGTAGTTGGAGCCTTGTCATCAAGAGGCTCCTTAAGTCTCAGAGGATCCCTGCTCTGCATCTTTCAGCTCCTGCACGCTCTCCGCCTCTTCCGGAATGTCCTGCATTCTCTGGAACTCTGGAAGAACGGACACAAGGGGAAGAGTTAGAGGGCTGCACAGTGTAACTTATTATCTGTCCATACCGGCTGGAATAAAGGACTTCTGAACCATGCAAGATCCACAAACATCTCCCCTAAAGTCATACTGTCAGTTCTGAAACTGAAAGGTCGTAACTTGTAAGGCAATTAACCCTTTGAGTGCCAGAGAGGGGAGCAGAACGCTTTGCATAGCATTGCGTTCTGTACCCCTCTGGCACTCAGTGGGTTAAGGAAGTCAAAGGTTCGTATGTTCAAGTGAAAGATGGAGGCATTCTGTGGCAAATCATTCGCGCTCTAGGGGAGAACTAAATTCCCGTTGAATTAAATTCTGATTTTAACCCGTTGAATACTACAGAGGTCTCCAATTCAATGCATTGGAGACCTCTCTAGCATTCCGGGGTTAAAATCCCTATTTATATCAAAGAGATTTTTTTATTTTAGGTCTTCCCTATAGTGCAATTGGTTTGTCCAAAAATTCCTCCATTTTTCCCTTGCACATGCGGCCCTAAAAAGCTTTCGTTAGGAGGAGTCTGGATCTGGCCCATAGCAGCCATGAGGATTTTCTGCCCGGATTAAAGGAGAACTAATATCCCCCACGTCCATTACTGTGGCCATGAATTTTGCCCTTGCACCTTTTGTAGTAGAGAGAGCATCTGCAATTGGTTGTGATCTGACTGTTCTAGTGGGACCACGAGACACATTCTCCAGTCACAGCATCTTGTAATCTAAACTCTTTGACATGATTAAAGGAGCAGTAAACTTTTTTTATTAAAAAATATATATTGTAGGGATTTTCCTATTGAGTAAAATAAGGGTACTACCACTGCCGAGAGATTTATATTTCCAGAGTTATTACAGTTTAAACCCATGTTTTTTTACATTAGCTGTGCCCTCTAGTGGTCAAATTTTAAATAGATTTCCTGTTACATTCTAATGGAAAGGAAAGTCAGAGACATACAGTTCTCCATAGAATGTGATAGAAACTGCTGAGTCACTTCCTGTCAGTTAGAACTATCAGGAAGTAAACAAAGTAAATTCACTTCCTGTCAGTTAGAACTATCAGGAAGTAATCACAGTAAATTCACTTCCTGATTATTTGAACGGCTATGAATTTTGAATAAAACATCTGACAGAGATGGAAGTGACCTTGTTTTATTCATCAGGAAATTCTCTATAAAATATATGTTTTCATAAAAAAAAGTTTACTGCTCCTTTAAGTAGGAGGTCCTCTCTCTCTAGTCTGGCGGAGGCTTTGGGATCCCTGTAAGTCCAGTAAGTGAACTACACTGCCATACTAGAGGGAAGTACTTTATCAGATGGAATGGAGATCCATAAACAGGAGCTGCAGGGTGAGGAAAAAAAACTCTGATATCCCCTTACAGTAATAATCCTGGTCCTCACCGCTGCTGAGGAATACAACTCCCATCGTCCCACAACCAGCCAACGTCTAACTGGGGAATGATGAGGGGTGTTGTTCCCAGCATGTGCAGTTCCAAAGACTAATTCTGCCTTGTCCACAGAAAAAGTAGTGGATTTATGGCACAGCCTCCCAGTTGAGGCAAATGTATTAAAGCAGAACTTTCACTTAGTATGAAGTCGCCCACCAATAATTAAGCACATGGCGACTAGCTTCATAATACTTCTGTTACCTTTCAGAAGTGCCAGATTCTAAAGAAATCCTTAATCTTCGGAGACTGATGGCCAGGTTAGTGCCGTCAGTCCCTTCCGGTGCCTTATGGCACACTGTAATGCTTCCTAGAGGAAACTGGAACTGACAGAGCAGGAGCGCAGACGTCTCTAAGACAAGATGTCTGCGCTGATGCCTGGCTTCCGGTCTCCGAAGATTAACCCCTTAAGGACCGTCCGCACATGCACGCGGCGGTCACTTAAGGACCACAGAGCATTTTTTTTTTTTTTTTTTAAACCCATTGGATTCAGGTCTTCCCGAACAGAGTGCAACCTCGTGGGGAGTCCGGAATTCCATAACGTACATGTCCTTGGTCCTTTAGGGACTGCAACCTCATGACGTACATGTACGTCACGGGTCGTTAAGGGGTTAAGGATTTCTATAGAATCTGCCACTTCTGAGAGGTAATAAGAAGTATTATGAAGCTAGTCGCCATATGTTTGATTATTGGAGGGCAACTTTATACTAAATGAAAGTTCCACTTTAATGTTAAAGGGATAGTAATACTTTGTTTTATCTTTATTTTATTTTGTAGGCATTAAAAAAAACCACGAAGAACGATATAAGTCTGATCTCTCAAACCTTTATGGTTTGAGAGATATTCACAATCAAAGTATCCCCCGCCTGTTCAGCCAGATCAGAAGGGAGGTGCCCAGGGAGACTGCAGAGAGGGACAATCTTCAATTAAGATAAGGGAAAAACCTGAAAAGCTTGTCAAGGGGGGCAGGGCTTTCATTGTTCTCATAGGAAGAAGATTGTCCCCTTCTGTTATCTGTCTGGTCTATGGACTGGATTCCACATCTGAGAAGAGATGGCTTACACTAGGTAAAAGGGGCAGGAGAGGAAACTTTGCTTGTGAATATCTCTCAAACCATAAAGGTTTGAGAGATAAGACTTATATCATTCTTCATGTTTTTTTAATGCCTACAAAATAAAATAAAGATAAAACGAAGTATTACTATCCCTTTAACAATGTTTTATTTTAACCCTATGGATGCAAGAGTGGTACAAAGCAATGCACTGGATACTTCTATAGCATCACATGAGGTCAATAATATATATTAATACATTTTACCAGCTGGTCTTTTTCTAATTCTGCCTACTCTCTTGTATCTGCCACTTGAGTTCCTGTTTCCCTACTATTTTCCTTGATGTCAGCTCCCTCTTACTGCAGTCTGTACATATAGATGAGTCATCGGTTCTTTTTCCAAAGGATCACATGGGTCACATGTGTACAGAAAACGGGAAGCAAGCCATCCTGCGCTGTAGAGAACGTATAAAAGTCCCCCCTTTCTGCAGCAGAGCCGATTTGAGAGATACAGTTTGTGCCATTCAGCTTATTTTTTTCCTGCTCTACAAAACTATAACAAGTTTTTATGGAACATTATTGTCCCTTTAACATCCCATGTGTGTGCCAGGCATTCAAGGACAAGTAACAGTTCCTAATATCATACTTCCAATTCTACTGAAAGAAAATCCTACTGTCCCTACAAGAGCAGATTGTCCAACTAGGGATACCATGGGGTGGGCCGCGCGGTCATGGGTTGGTTGGGGAGATCATCTGATCTCGCCTGACCGGCCCCCAATGTTTTGAATGTGAGGCAGAGCTTCCTCACCAGCATCAATAATGCTATGCATCCCGCCCCCAGCGCTGACTTGGTTAGATGTTCTGCCCACTAGGTGCATCCTGATGTAGTGCATAAACGGACACAGCTTCAGAGTCCTAAATACCCAACTGTTTAAACTTGCATTAAAGGGACAGTAATACTTGCAAATTACTAATCCCCATATTGTAGGTTTGTTAAAAAGAAACTTATTGCCCCCAGTGTCATCTCTCAAACCAGATGATAGCGCTCAAAATTCAGCCCTCTTTCTCCCTTCCCGACTGAACGCTGAATGCAGGGATATCCGGTCTTATTTTCATCAGGCGGCTCTGCAGCTGAGCCAAGATCGCATTTATAAAAAAGAATTCTTTCACTGAAACGGTCTTCTACGTGTGCTTACAAACCAAGTACAAACCAAGCACACGCAGAACACTGTTTCAGTGAAAGAATTATTTTTTTTATAAACGCGATTTTGGCTCAGCTGCAGAGCCGCCTGATGCCAGTAATACCGGATATCCCTGCAGTCAGCGTTCAGTCAAGGAAGGGGGAGGGGGGAACTTTGAGCTCTATCATCCGGTTTGAGAGATGACACTGGGGGCAATAAGTTTCTTTTTAACAAACCTACAATATGGGGATTAGTAATTTGCAAGTATTACTATCCCTTTAATGTAACGCTACTGTAATCGTTAAACATAAATGATCATGTTAACCCCCTAACCCACTTTATGGTGTTCTTTTATTAACTTCTTGAATGCCTCATAAGTGCAAAACACATTGCAAAGGAATGCGTTATTTGGTCAAAATTCCAGTTATAAACTCTGCCCTGCACCTACTTCTGCATAGACTGCAGTTACCTGATCTGTACCGCAGGCTGTCACTCTGCCTCTGCTCTCCTCCCACCATCCAGTCTCCTCCAATGACTGAGGCTTTCTGCCTGTAAGCTGGAGTGCTCTCATTGGCTAGATATCGATCTCTGCCAATGAGATCACTCCAGCTTGCAGGCAGAAGCCTCCGTCATTGGAGGAGGCTGGATAGTGGAAGGAAGAGTGACAGACTAGGTAATCTAACGTTTAACACACATTTGTACTGGGGTGACAGATCCCCTTTAACCCTTTGAGTGCAATGTGTTCCGTACTCCCTGGCACTCAAAGGGTTAAATTATTAGTGCTGAGGACCAAGCAGACCTGAAAGTTCTAGAACAGGTAAGAGCGGGACAAGTCACCTGTTGTCAGGTGAAAATAGGTGGGTCTGCCTGAATGGTCTGCGACCCAACACAGTAACGTGCTTTTTGAGAGAAAAAGAAAAAAAAAAGACGTGCGTCCATCAAATTCAGCCCATTCCTAAATCACCCCTGTAGATCCAGAGGAAGGAAAAAAAAATGAAGCCATTTCCAATTAAGCCTCAAATGGCTGTCCGATATTTCCCTGGTTCAACATCCTATCTTCTGTGAAACCAACTGTCGTAATTCTCAATAATGTTCTGTGCTAGATAGGTATCCATTATATTTTTGAAAGTGACCTGTACCCACCTCGTGTGCTAGAGGGCGAAGCTGGCGGCCCCCCTCCCTCTTCCTCAGAGGACTCTGTATCCGCTGTCTCAGGCAGCCTTTCCAGCTCAGTCAGGTCACTTAAGTCATCTTTTAGATCTGTGTCCTCCTGGAAAGTGATGATGGGGATCGAGCCGTCAACTGTGACAGGGGGCCGTCTATCAGAGTGCAGCTGTGGGGGTGAGGTACAGAGAGAAGGAAGGTAAGGAGCCAATTATTCGTGGTCACTACTGCGTACTAATGATTTGAATCAAGTGCCCTGCCCAGGGGCTGACTGTAGGGGAATACCAGACCGGGTATTTTTTTTTTTTTAAAGCAGCCCACTAGATGCACCAACGTCCCTATCTATGCCCCCTTGTGGTCCCTGTGCGGTATGGGAGACCAGGCGCCAGGATATTATGTCATATCCTGGCGCTGTGCCACAGACCTCTCCTTCAAAATATCATGGGACGGTGAGGTCAGATCCTCTGATCTCCCCCACCGGCCCATGATCTAGCGGCCCACCGGGGGGTGCCCGATCCCCCGATAGGAAAATCCGCCCATGGCCCTGCCTTCCTGGCTGGTTCCGCATTGGACAAAAGAAAAAAATGTTTGCACTAAGATTTGCCTACTGCCAGCCCTAGCCCTGAGGTGAGCTGTGTTATTCAATACTTAAAATATTCATGTGACACTAACAGATTAGTAAACTTTAATTATGAAGAAAGAAAAAAGCAAACACTTTGAAAGGCATTTCCTGCTAGGAAAAACAAGGGTATTCTCACTGCTTGGTGAGGAGTTATTCAAACATTATTACAGATCATTTGTTGTCCAGACATTTTTCTATTACAGACTACAGGAGAGAGGAGCCACTAGCTACAATTTCCCATACAATCTGATGGTTAAAGCTCCACAGCTTGAGTGGCTATAACTTTGTAATGAAGCTACTAGCAGTAGCAGTACCTTTGTTTTACTAAGCAAGAAAAGGTGTCCATTTATATTATATTATACATCTAGATTGTAAGTTCCGGTATAGGGTCCTCACTCCCATTTGGTCAGATCAGATTCTGGATGTTGGATGTCTTCACCCCCAAACTATACAGCACCGTGGAATATGTTGGTGCCTAACAAAGGAAATTCTATATTTTTTATAATAAAATGTTACAGATCCTTTCATTTTTTCTATGTGCAGATAACAATAAGGGAACAACTTAACCAGCATGAAACCATAAAGTTTGCCATGATCTTCGCTATGAGATGGTCAAGAAGGGGTGGGAGTGAGCTGGAGAGAGATGGCGGGTAGGTACCTGAGGTGGAGTGAAGGTCTGATACAGGGCATCTCCTGCTGGCAAGCTTCTCCTCCTGGGATCTGTTACTCTTGCGCTCCTGCCCAGCTCTGCTCCACCATTACTTCTCTCCCTGTGCAGGAGTGCTAGCTGCCTCTTCCCTTCCTCAAGCTCCCGTTCCAACCTGGCCCGGGTCTGCTCACTCTCTCTCAGCCGGGCCTCCAGCATCCCAGCCTCCTGAGTCCTCTCCTCGCACTGCCTTCTGTTCCTCCGGAGCTCCTCCTGGAGCAGGGTGTGCTGGCGCTGAAGTAGGGTAAGCTCCGTTAGCTGCTTCTCCGTGCTTTTCGATGGGGTTTCCACCAGCACTGGGTCACGTGAATTTGTGCGGGAGAGACGTTCCTTCTTTTCTCCTCCATCTTGGAGATCAATTAGTGTGTCCTGCTGAGTGACCATTGCCTGGAGCAAAAACAAGATATTCATTGTAATTACAGACAGACTTTCCTGGTCGTATCCCTCTTCTAACACATAACGCATACTGAAATCTCCCACTCAGTCCTGCAAATCAAAAATAAACTAGATCGTGAGCAAAGTAAGAGCCACTAACATGAAGCATGCACTACATATCATCAATCCTATCAGAGGGAGGGATCTGTAACAAATACAGACTGGAGAGGAACAAAGAAAGTACAAGGTGATGGACAGACACAAACAGAGAAGAGCAAGAACAAATTACAGCTGGGTGACGCTCAGAAATAAGTTATTGTGGAGACAGAAAAGGAGCAACGTAGAACAAAGTATAGAGGAGAAAGAGAGACAAGGTACAGAAAGACAGGAGCAAAGAATAGTGGAGGACAAGAGCAGGAACAAGGTACAGACGAGAGCAGGAATGATGTAAAGACAAGAGAGAGACTAGGCACAGAAGGGAACAAGGTACAAAAGAGAAATGGAGTGCAAGTAGGGAGACAGTGGAGTGCAGGTACAAAGTATAGGAGGGAGATGGTGGCGAGCAGGAAGAGGTTCTAGACAATACACAGTTTGTAACTCTGGATCCATATTCTTACCTGCAGCCCATGTAACAAGCTGTATATATTGACGATCCGCTGCAGGGCCTCCTGTCATGCAGAGAGAAGAACAATTAGACTGAGCCGGGGAGAGAACAGTCATATGAATGACAGCTTGGGGTTCCACAAAAGGAAAGAATTGGGCTCAAACGGTCGTTCTTATCTGATGTCAGTTTCCATATTTATGGCCGCAGGTGGTAATGCAACATAAAACTTCTGATTAGGTATGGGAGACGGTATCTACAGGTGAGGGGATTTGGGCAGTAAATAGTATTTTTCCAACGTCACGTAATCAAGATTTTTTTTTTTTTTTTTTAAATAGTGGGGAAATGTGCACCTGTGTTTGTATATGTGCCATATGTACTGAACTGAAGTGTTGCCATTCTGGGATAATGCAACACCCCCGTAGGGGACAAATACAAACTCCCACTGATATAAATGGGGCTTTTAACCTCTTGAATGCTAGAGAGGTATCCAAGTGTTTAAAAGCCATTTATTTTTATGGAAATATGTATATTTTCCCTGTTGGAAAGTTAAATTGAACCACTCCCTTTGTTCACAAGAGACAGAACGAGGCAGGAACCAGATAATAAGAGTTTACTTTACCTCGTGGGGGCTTTTGTGTTGTAGCTGATTTCCGTTCCGGTCCTAAGGGGTTCAAAAATAAATGATTTGGGTGTGAAAGTTGTAGAATTAATCACTGCTGCATGGTACCAAGGAACACAAGCTGGATATATGCATAAAGCCCTCCGTTTCCAAACCTGACTGCTGGCACCGTTGAATATTAGTGGTCTCATATCTTGAGTAGACTTCATTAGTGAAGTCTTATTAAAAAACATAATAAAATTAATGTTCCAGAACAAGGGTACTCAAGCCAATGAGTGAACAGACAAAATACCTCATTGGCTTGTTGTGCTGTGGCTAGTCACTGCTCAGGAGTTTCACATTTTTTGTGTCTAGTGCCACTGCAGACGAGAACTGTCCATGCACATGTCAGTGTAATCTCACCCAAATGAGAGGTCTAGTTCTAAACGATAGGCAAATCTCATCTACACAAAATTACTAGCTAAACCCTGATGTATGTTTTGGCCCTCATCGGTGAGATGCAGCTGGCTTCCCCATAAGATGAGAGCAAGGGGTCCATGTCTGAATTAAACCATAGGGAGACACTCTAAAGGCAGGAGTACTCAATTGTTGATTATCCAGATGATGGGGACTATAACCCCCCTCATCGCCAACCAACCATTGGCTGACTGGGGGATGATGGGAGTTGTAGTCCCCAACAGCTGTAGGCCCAACAATTTATTACCCTGCCCAAAGAGTTTTGAAACAGAAGCCAAAAAGGGTGAAATATTCAGCAAGGATAATTTACAAAATAACAGTGGCGCAATCCCCAAACCAACCAACTGCTCAATATGAAACGAGTCCACATTCCCTATTTATCAACTGAATACTAGACAGGTCCCCAACATATTGCAGAACAATGCACTGGAGACCTCTCTAGCTTTCAAATGGTTATAAGTCCCATTAACAAAAAAACAAAACAAAATAAAAAAAAATTAACAAAAAAAAACAAAACAGGAATTTCTAGTTCCCTACAGGGCTATTGGCTCGCTCCAGTAATTCAACACTTTTTCTTCCTCTTATGACTGCCAGAGGGGTGTCCAAAGCATTTGTCTGCAATGCACTCAAAAGGTTAACCCAGACAGCGTACACCTGTGGCAGTCAAAGGGTTAATACACCGGCCTCGCTGGGAACAAACAGCAGCATCATGAGATTGTTTGACAACTTGTTACAGCTCAGGATGTGCACGGTTTAGCATATTAGGGCCATTAGAAGAAGCATTTCCATGTGTCTATCAGAGTAACCCCATCTAAAAGAGCAATCCGTCTCCCCTTGCTCTCAGTGGAAACAAGCTGCACCTCACTGACTACACCCAGGAACGGTAAAGCGTATATCTGCGGTTAGCTGGTATACTAGTGCATAAGGGATTGTCCGTCATTTAGGGACTGCACCCCCTCTATTAGGTGGGGTTAGTCTCCTGTGTATGTTGAAATTTCTTCTCTGTAATGGCTCCATAGACCTTAACCCTTTGAGTGCCAGAGGGGTACGCAACGCAGTGCTTTGCAATGTGTTGCGTACTCCTCTGGCACTCAAAGGGTTAAAGTGTTAGTAATGTCTAAAAAACCTTTTTTGCATTTAGAAGAGCTTAAAAAGCTGATCTAAATTCAAAAAAATGTATCTCTCAAACCGCTATGGTTTAAGAGATACGGGCATTTAAAGTTTGCTGTTTCCTACTGACAGCTGTAAAGCTGTCAGCAGGAGATCCGTGTCGGTTGACACGGAGGCGCTTGAGAAGTGCCGGGATCTCGTTATTTACAAGGAATCCCTTCATTGGAATGGTCTAAAACGTGTGCCTGGTTTTCAAGCACTCGTTTTAGACCATTCCAATAAAGGGATTCTGTGTAAGTAACGAGATCCCGGCACTTCTCAAGCGCCACCGTGTCGACTGACACGAATCTCCTGCTGACAGCTTTACAGCTGTCAGTAGGAAACAGCAAACTTTAAATGCCTGTATCTCTTAAACCATAGCGGTTTGAGAGATACATTTTTTTGAATTTAGATCAGCTTTTTAAGCTCTTCTAAATGCAAACAAGTTTTTTTAGACATTACTAACACTTTAATATTGTTATTCCTGAGTGGTGACTTGCCAAAAACCAAGAAAACAATGCTGTTCATTCTCCATATTTCACAGAATTTGGCTGGAAGTATCAAGGTACTACAACTACTCAGCCAAAAGTTATCAAAAACCGGACACTTTTTTTTTAAATCAGTTTGCAATGTGAGGTTTTGTCAACATGTGGCACTGATTCACTTGCTGTCTAAGGTGAAGAATCAAAAGATATTTGTAGACTGTGATAGAAAAATCAGATATTACAAAACTGCAATGACTTCTCTCCTAGAAGCGGGTTTACCTTTGTTTTAGTCAGTAGGGAAACCTAGAATGTATACTTTCTGTCATAATAAAAAGAATCTCTTTAAAGAATACATTGGAGTTTTAACCCACCTTTCCTACAAGTTACTGGCTGACGTGGAGTAATTTTTTTGCCTGATCCAATACAATTTACTCTGTATCCTTTAAAGCGAAACTTTCACCTAAATTTTCCTCACACTATACTTTAGTATTGTCTCTATGGTCAGTAAATTACACATTTCAAAGTTCAAAATCCTTGCTGTAGTGTAAAACCACCAATGACTCCGTTAGATGCAGAGAGACGCTATGTTTGTGACGTTGGCTATGATTGGCATCGCTCTCCCGCTACCTGGAGTTCAATGGGCGGTGACAGTACAGCCCCTGTTTTCATATAACAGGCGGAGTGGGCTGGATTGCCGCCTTAAGGGAGGGCCTAAGAAGTGCTGAGGGACACTTAGTCCTGCAGGGACCAGCCGGGGGTGTCTAGAACTGGCTCATTAACTCTTTAAACAGTTTTATATATATGTACCACTGGAACCTATTTGACTATACTTTAATGTAGCGGAAAGTTCCCATTTAAAGGGATAGTAACACTTTATTATTACTATCCCCCATATTGTAGGTATTTGTAAAATAACGTAATAGCCCCCAGGTTCATCTCTCAGACCTTTATGGTTTGAGAGATAACCGAAGGCAAAGTTCCCCCCTCCCTCCCCCTTCCGTGACTGCAGGGATATCCAGTCTGACTTTTATCATGAGGTTCTGCAGCTGAGCCGCAATCCCGTTAGTGAAAAAGAATTATTTCACTGAAACAGTCTTCTACGTGTGCTTGCAAACCAATCACATGTAGAAGACCGTTTCAGTGAAATTATTCTTTGTCACTAATGCGATCTCTGCTCAGCTGCAGAACCGCATGATGAAGGTCAGACCAGATATCCCTGCAGTAAGTACAACGCAGACTTCAGGGAAAGGGGAGGGAGGGGGGGAACTTTGCCTTCTGTTATCTCTCAAATCATAAAGGTCTGAGAGATGAACCTGGGGGCTATTAACTTATTTTACAAATATGTGCAATATGGGGGATAGTAATAATAAAGTATTGCTATCCCTTTAAAGACCAGAGGGGGTGTAACACATTACTTTAAAATGTGATACATATCCCTCTGGGTCTTGTTAATCCTTTGCATGTAACTGAGGTGTCACTCACGATGTGTTGAGAACTATTTAGCATTCAGCGGGTTAATATTTCACTCCACTATGTTTTACACTGCATGTCCTCCACATTTCTATATACCTATACATTATTATTCCTGAGATGTACATGGCTGTGGAGTAAGTAATGGATTTAAAAATAAATGTTTAAGTACTACCCCCACAGTCCCGGGAGTGTCTCACCTTCTGATTGGGATCATCATCCTTGCTTGGTTCCAAAGATCCATTTACACTGCTGGTGTCTCCATCTGAAGGAAAGAAAGGTCACACGTTAGTATGGGACACACTGGGTCACACATTATAATGCAAACAGACCCGGCTGCTCCTTCTTCCACACTTAAACGCCCTTATAGTAAGCAATCAGCTCTCCTTTCACCCAGTCACAGTGGTGTCTCTCACATGAACACCCTCTTGGTAGGGAACTCTCTCCTTTATTTCATCCAATAAGAGCTCTCTCATGAGGCAATAAGTGTGTGTGGGGGGGTCCTCTAAACAACATAAAGTGGGCGTCTCGCACTGCAGTCTTAAAGGACAGTGAATGTTCTTGAGGTCTCCCTGACTCTGCGCTGGGGTTCTAATCATTACCACATCATTTTCAATGAGGCACCTGTACAAAATCAGGGAGAACCCAAAAACCTGTACTGTGTCGGCCCTTGGTCTAAACTGTTAACCACTATTGAGGCCCGTGACAAACAACTAGAGTACTTGTGGAACAAACGGAAAGCTTACAGTTTCTTAGATTTCTGTTGATATAATTGGGGCTTTTATCCAGTGGAATGTTAGAGAGGTCGCCACATTGGAAATCTCTCTCGCATTCGAGCTAAATGCCACATTTAAATCAATGGAGATTTTTTTTTGTCTTATGGTATAGCTGGATTATCCCACAACCCCCCAGTCCTTCGTACTTTAGCCTCAATTTGTGCATCTTACAGGGCAAGGATTGAGGATATGAGCAGGGCAGGTGCAAAGGGCACAGTGTACATTTCACCTATAGTGCAACTAATAGGAAGCAGATATTGAAAACCCTTTTACGTTCCCTATGACAGAAGAACAGACATATTGATCTGCTCTGTTTGAACCCATAGACCCCCACTCACGTGTATGGTAACGAGTCTGAGTCTCCGGGATATTTGAGGAGTCTGGTGTGTGGTTCAGTTCTGTCTTAAGAAGGGGTTGCTCCGTCCCTGTCCCAACAATCACGTCCTTCAGCGCCTCCACTGTAGGAGAGAGAGAAATGTCAGTGGAAGGTAAGAGTAGGAGCAGGCCTAAGACTGGATGACATGTTCCTGCACACAGGGCAATAGGCAGGAGCAGACTGCTCAGAGGAAACTAACATCCCCATCCGTGTAAAATGAGCTGTTAACCCCTTCAGTGCTAGGGACGTGTCCAATGCACTGGAAACCACTCTAGCATTCAAGTGGTTAAAGGGATGGTAATGTCCCACAAAAAATATTTTGCAAATTGTAGTCCTTAAAAAGTTGACCAAAGAGCAAAGAAACCTACCTCTGAAACTGCTATGGTTTGAGAGATATCTGCATTTAAAGTTTGATGTTTCCTGCTGTCAGCTGTAAAGCTGTCAGCAGGAGATCCGTGTCGGCCGACACGAGGAGGCTCGTGGGCAAAGCCACAATCGCATTATTTAAATTAAATGACTGCACTGGAATGGTCTAAAAAGTGTGCCTGGTTTGCAATATATAAATTGTACACCTTGCCTTCGCTCCATTTTGTGTACGTTGTTCTACTACCACTTTGAGGCACCACCTGTTATTTATTAAATAGTAACCAAGATTGTGTGTGTGATGTAGATAAAATACATTTGAAAGCTGGCATCGACAGGCTTTGAGAGAAATGACGGCCAACGTTGATAGTGCACAGATTGCTAACTACGCATGGGTTGCCTTTTAAAGCAAAACTTTCACCTCCTGCATGATTAACATATTTTGAAGGTTCGTTTAGCGACTACAGTTGACTGGTCATATTTTTTTTTTATTTTTAGATGAAGCAAAAGCTGTAACAACCATATTGTAATGCCGTCGCGATGTTCCTCTGTGCGGCAGAAGCAGTGCAGCATGGCTTGTTATAACCACCCTTAGCCATGCGTCATGATTTCCAGCTAATAGTGTAGCGTACTCGGAGGGGGAGAGCTGCCAATCAAACAAAACGTCAGGAACATAGCAGCACTCTCCCTGTACTTCCCTGCAAAGACCTTTGGAGCCAAATGATGTGTGTAATATTATATTAAGTGTGATAAATAAAATAAAGTTTGTCTTGCTCGATAAAACAATATGGGGTGGGGTTGTTTTAGGTGAGAGGTCCACTTTTATAAAATTGACACAACCATTTTCTTGCACAACCACTAAATCCAGAATAGAAACCAGTGGCTAGTGATCATGGGATTGTAGTCCACAAAAACTGGAGAGCCTTAGTTTAACCCCTGCCTTAATGTATGCAGTGTTTCTTTTTTTTTTGCCCCTTAGTAAACAGAAGTCTGTGGAATTTTATACAAATATTATTAAACCCCACTCTTTTCTATCTTTTTCCCTCACCAAGAACTCAGCATCGCTTCTAATCTAATCTCTGTGCTCATCTTTCCCCTTCATAACCCTCTCATTCTATTCTTAAAGGAGCAGTAAAGTTTTTTTTATGAAAAAAAATATATTGTAGGGATTTCCCTATTGAGTAAAATAAGGGTACTCCCAATGCCGAGGAATTTATATTTACAGAGTTATTACAGTTTAAACCCATGGTTTTTTTTTTTTTTTTACATTAGCAGTGCCCTCTAGTGGTCAAATTCTAATTAGATTTCCTGATAGATTCTAATGTAGAGGAAAGTCAGTGACATACAGTTCTCCATAGAATGTGATAGAAACTGCCTGTCACTTCCTGTTAGTTAGAACTATCAGGAAGTAAACACACTTCCGGTCAGTTAGAACTACCAGGAAGTAAACACAGTAAATTCACTTCCTGTCAGTTAGAACTATCAGGAAGTAAACACAGTAAACTCACTTCCTGTCAGTTAGAACTACCAGGAAGTAAACACAGTAAATTCACTTCCTGGTTATTTGAACTGCTATAAATTTTGAATAAAACATCTGACAGCGATGGGAGTGACCTTGTTTTATTCAGCAGGAAAAGATCTATAAAATATGTGTTTTCATAAAAAAAAGTTTACTGCTCCTTTAATTCCAAAAGCAGACTTCTCCAAATACGTTTCACAACAGTGAGTAGGAGAAAAAATCTAATCTACTTATATTGAAGGAAAGTATGCCTTTATTATTATCTGGTAAAAACAATATTGTAGGGCTTTTCCTACAGCAGTACTCCCACTCTGGAAAATGCTTATGTTAGCTAAGATTTTGTTTTTGTTTTTTTTTAATTAAACTTAGCAACAGCGGCCCGAGTCCCTGAGTTTCACTGTTGCATTCTGAGAGACGTGAGTAGCTGGTTATAGATCTACATTGAATGTGATAGAGTAGTTCAGAATGTAAGAATTATCAAACTTTGTAATAAAGAAACTTCCAGCTATGGAGGTATACTTGTTGACCTAAAAACAGTAAAATCCCAACAATATATATACATTTTGAAACAGAAAAACTATACTGATCCTTTAAAGGAATAGTAATACTTCATTTTATCTTTATTTTATTTTGTAGCCATTAAAACAACATGACGAACTATATAAGTCTTATCTCTCAAAACTTTATGGTTTGAGAGATATTCACAAGCAAAGTTTCCCCTCCCGCCCCTTTTACCTAGTGTAAGCCATCTTTTCTCAGATGTGGAATCCAGTCCATAGACCAGACAGATAACAGCAGGGGACTATCTTCTTCCTATGAGAACAATGAAAGCCCTGCCCCCCTTGACAAGTTTTTCAGGTTTTTCCCTTATCTTAATTGAAGATTGTCCCTCTCTGCAGTCTACCTGGGCACCTCCCTTCTGCTCTGGCTGAGCAGTGTTACATCAGTAAAAGGGGCAGGAGGGGGATACTTTGTCATTCAATTACTCTTGAACTACAACTCTGACAGAATTGAAATAACACTCTCCAAAGTCCAAATACTATGATGATTAATTAGAGCTGCTTTTATTGTGAAACATTACTATCCCTTTAATAAAAGAGAGGTGAAGATGTTAAACTTTGTATAACACCCTCGCACAAAACATATAGTAACAAAGGCAGCTTCACAGGAAAGTCTTATGCGTTTCACACAAATAACCACAAACACCTATTGCAGAAGGTTAATAAGATCCCTGGAGTGACAGCAAATTGTGATTATAAATAACCAGCCAATTACAACGGCTGTCCTCCAATTAGCCAAACAAAATGTGTTGTAAGCGAAGTGTACAAGACCATTCAACTGATAGTTAAGACCTCAGCGGTTTTCAGCTACTGACAACTCTTGCGGAGTGCAGATGCTCACATGACAACCAAAATAAATAGGTTTTGTTAGGCAATTTATTTTCAGAATGTCTCCGTGGGATCACAGGTGAGCCAATGACTAATCCACCTCTATTCAAGCAGAAAGATTCTGAAATCGTGCACTTTTTTGGGCACTTAAAGCGGAATTTTCACCCACTATAAAGTCTCCCTGCAGTAATTAAGCAGGTAGCAACTAGCTTTATAATATATATTTTACCTCTGAAATGTAGCCCATTATAAAGAAATCCTTTATTGTAGGAGAATGACGGCCAGGTTAGTGCGGTCTGCGCCGTCAGTCCTTCCGGTTACCATGTGCCACAGTGCAATGCTTCTCAATGGAGACCGGGACTGACAGCGCAGTCGCGCAGACAAGATGTCTGCACTGATGCCTGGCTTCCGGTCTCCTACAATAAAGGATTTCTTTATAATCAGCTACGTTTCAGAGGTAACATATCTATTATAAAGCTGGTCACTACCTGCTTAATTATTGTAGGGCGACTTTATATCAGGTGAAAGTTCCGCTATAAGGGCTGGAATTGTCTTCCTGTAAGATGTCTTACTTTCTTGTAAATTAGTAACTACTTAGACTATCCTATATAATAATTCGCTAAAATGTGCGTAACGCTGCAGTCATGCACGGTAGAGACTGCTGTGCGTGCCGCGGCTGATACAGAGCGGGGAGCTCCGAAGGAGCATCCCGCTCTGTATCAGCCGTGGCGCAGGCAATCTCTACTGCACATGACTGCACCGTGACCGGCTGCCAGTGGCACTGTGTCCCGTGTAACAGGCTCTTCAACTAGTACATGCATATTTGAGTTCAATAGAAACACTTCAAAATCTAACATGGCCGATGAGGTTAAAAGGGGTTTTATAATTGTGAATTTAGAAAGCAGTGACATTTACCGACACACCCTCCTGATTCAAGGAATTCTACACCTTCACTGTAAAAGTCATCATGCCTTTGTTTTCGGCAAAAGCTCGTTTCCTCTAAATGAATTCCCCTTGTTTTTTGCACAGCTTTGTGAGCTGTATGTTCAAAGGGATAACAACAAAAAAAAATGTATGAATGAAAAAAATAAGTAATTGTGTGCATGAACAACATATTTTCTATAGAGTATACAACAAAAAAACTAGTAATATTCGTTGTGTACGACAAAACCCCAGAATTGCTGGGTAAAGGGGTGGGGCAAGGGCGTGGCTAAACTATTGTCCAGTGCCGTATAGAGGAAAAAAAACTTGTCATAACTAACGACAAAAAAACGTCTTGCAAAAGACGAAATTTGTACGTTAAGAAAAAAGTGGAGGGAATGCGAAGTTCTGAATGTGAGAATTTTTGTCGTTAGGTAAAACATTTTTTGTCTTTACATACAACAATTTCAGTCAGGACAAACGACATATTTCCAATCACAACCAACACTCTCTGAAAATATTAATGATCCCAACGGCACTGTACTTTTAAAAGTCTTTACAAACGACAACAGCTATTTCACAACTTCTTTGAACATTTGGCCCTTTGAGTAAAGAGTTCCCGAGAGAGTTTTTATTGGTCTTGAATGTATTTGTACATGATAATGCCCCTTAGATGTCTCTTTTCTAATGTAAGCAAACACATTTCGACTGCTCATTCTTTAGAATTCAGATCTTTCAAACCCTTTATCAGTTTTGTTCAATGTCGCGGTACTTTTTCCAGTTCATTGCCTTATTTTTTTTTTTTAAATAATGTATTCCCCTAACACCTCAGTCTCCATCTCCTCTTGATTCTGTCCCCATGTCTTTTCTTTTGAATTCCTACGCTCTTGTTTTCTTACAGACTCCTTACTTCTCATTCCTCTATGGTCAATGCCACATTCATCCAAACCCTCTCCTTACACCTTCATCACTCTTCCCCTCATCTCACCTTCTTTGATGGCATCGTTGATCAGCTTCTCCCCTCGGTAGCTGTCTGTTGAATCTGTCCGGAACAGGCTTCTGGTGTTCACCCACAACCCTGGGATGTCCTCACCCGCTTGCAGCTGTACCACCTTGGAAAACAGGGTCACCTTTTCATCCAAAAGCTCGGCCACTTCCCTGTCCTTCTGCTGGATCACTTCTGGAGAAGTTAGAGATACAGCAATGCGTTTGAGACCTTTCTAGCATTTAATGGGTTGAAAACCCCATTTAGATGGGTCTTTAGATGTTTATCACATGGATAATGGGTACAACAATATCTATTGGTGCATTTCCCTTTTCTGTTTAGTCTATGGCCTCAAATAGCAAAGGCAAGTTCATACCTTTCAGCTTCCTCAGTTTGGCCTCCACCTCAGTCTCAATTAATGGGAACTCTTCTCGTTTGGGACATCTGTAAAGTAAGAACATGAGATGACAAATCCACTCGCAATGGACAACAACGTCCTTCCAAGTCTCTCGCTTTCAGTATAAATAACATAGAAGTGACCCCCTCAATACACACACTGAGGGGGCCATCACCAATTCAGCATGTACCAAACACTGCGCTTTTTGAAGTTTTGAACCACTGCTTTATAGCATATGAGCACTGTAAGGCATACACTTCTCTAAAAGCGGGACTCTATTGCCAGCCCCACAGGGAAATGGTGTAAACTAACATTCTGTTACATTTTGCTTAGTAATTTGACTTCAGCGAAATTGAGTAAAGGCCCCCTCCATATTGCCAACGAACTGTCCAACTCTCCAAAAGTCAGAAAACACAGGGATGGCGCCCAATAGTGTAATATACCTAGAAAATCCTTCTTCCAAATAAATAATAATATAAATGTACTCACGTTTATCCAGTGTCAGCAACAGGGGATATTATGAGCTGACCAACAGGCCTGTGAGGAAATCTCACCGTCCTCACTTGGTGTGTCACACAACGCTGCTCCAAGCACTCCACACTGGTTTACAGCTGCGTAACACGTAGCCGTTTTATATTTTATTACAACATTGATGTTGTTTATTTTTATATATTTGGAATAAATATTGTTACTAAGATCAGACGGTGCGGATGTTCAGTTACATGAGGAGTGCTTGGAGCAGCGTTGTGTGACACACCGAGTGAGGACGGTGAGATTTCCTCACAGGCCTGTTGGTCAGCTCAGAATATCCCCTGTTGCTGACATTAGATAAATGTGAGTACATTTATATTATTATTTATTTGGAAGAAGGATTTTCTAGCTATATTACACTATTGGGCGCCATCCCTGTGTTTTCTGTCTTTTGGAGATTCTTGTGCCACTCGGAGGGAGCGTGAAGAGGACTGGCACCCTGAGAAAAATGAATGTCTACCTGTGTCTGGGGCAGGTTTAAACCCAGTCTGCATGTTCACTGTTTATCATACATTTGATTAAGCAGCCATTAGATTTGTACCCACGTGTGGGGTGTTCTCTGTGGTGGTGGAATGTACATCCTGGTTTTATTACACTAGGGTGCTCCCTACTGCTTTCCTCCTCTGTTTTTTCTGAACTGTCCAACTGTCCTCCCCATAGTGCAAGCGGTCTTAAGGGAATATCTGGAGCATATTTAGCTCATTAAAGCGGAATTACCATTTCACAAAATGTTTAGCTTAACTAAGTCCCGTTCTGGCGACTAGCCGCTTAGTAGCGCTAGTCACCAGAATTATTACCCGATTTAATAAATATATGCTTTATTCCCCAGCTGTCAGTAGCACGGAGCGCGGACATCTTGCCAGAATGACATCCGTGCGTCTGCGCTGTCAGTCCCAGCCGGCGCCAAATGGTTCTTAGCAAAGCCTCCTAGACCCGGCTGGAACTGACAGCGCAGGCGCGCAGACGTCATTCTGACAAGATGTCCACGCTCCATGCTTCTGACAGCTAGGGAATAAAGCATATATCTATTAAATCAGGTAATAATTCTGGTGACTAGCACTACTAAGCAGCTAGTCGCCAGAAGGGGACGTAGTTAAGCTAAACATTTTGTGACATATTAGTTCTGCTTTAAGTTGATGTGAAGCAGTTGTTAGGTGTGGTACATTCGCCACAATATATTTTTGAAAATAATAAAACTTCCAAGGATGTAAAGTTTTACTTACACTCGCACAGACTGCTCTATGATCTTCATCCATGTGTTCCTCGCTTCCCGGGAAGCAGCGTGCACCTCGTACATTTCGGGGGGCTTGGCGCTGATCAGGAACATGCCCTTCTCTTGGTTGGCAATGTCTCTGACAATGAGGTTGTGCAAGGAAATCACTGGAGACTTATCCTGGTGGGAAGCAAACGTTAAAAATAAAGCAGGGAAGGATTAAAATCTCAGGAGCACTTGGGGCGAGATGTTCAAAAAGTGGCGGTAACTGAAATTGTCTGTAATGAGAACAAAAAAGTTCTTTTGTCACGGTCCGTCAATTCTCAGACATGTTACCGTCATTTTTTTCATCCAGTTCCGCCATCTCCGTCAAAGGGAAAAAGCCGTCTTAAAAGTGGGCGTGGTTTAACCTACCGTCGTATTGTAAGGTATTTTCAGAAAAAATATTCTTGTAACCAACACATTGTCTGATTAAAAAATGGTCTTAACTTGGAGAAGACAAACTAAAGTCCTTTTGAGTGAGAAGCCGTACTACAGAGTTAGATGGTAAAAAAAAAAAAAAGTCTTTGTATGAAAATTTGTCATCTTAAAGACAAAAAATGTCTTTGTTTCTTGAAAATGTTCGTTTCAAAGACAAAATAAAAGACATTTTTTACATCAGAATTTTTAAGGGCAACGTTCATCAAGATCATCTTACCATCATTTTTAAGTCTTTATGACATATTTTCAGATGTGACGGATTTACTTCTGAAAATATTGTCATTTTTATACCACCAACTCACGATCCGACAATTTTATCATTATGATGTCTTTTTGAACATCTCTCCCTTGGTCTCCACCCCCCACTCACTACATTGCTCCAGCCCCAACCACCACTGCCTGGAACAAAAATACCCTTACAGGAGAAGGCGACCTCTTGCTCCTCAGCTTTTGGGAGTTAACTCCTTAACGACTGGCCGATTGGCGCGTCGCAGTCACTTAAGGACCACGGAGCATTTTTTTTTTTTTAATTTCCGGTTCCAGACTCCCCAAACGGCATGCAGACACAGGGGGAGCCAGGAATTCCATGACGGTCATAGTACCCACGTACCATGACCGTCAAGGGTCGTTAAGGGGTTAAAGGGATAGTAATACTTAAAAATTTGTAGGCAATAAAAAACAGAGTAAAATGACACCAGCAGCATCTCTCAAACCTTTATGGTTTGAGAGATATCTGCTTTTAAAGTTCAGCAGTTTGCTTTTTCCCCTGACGTCAGCATTCTAGCTGAGAGCAGGGGAATCCGGTCCCGGGACTGGCGGCGGCTCTGCAGCAGAGCAAAGATCGCGTTAATAAAATGGCCTTCTACGTGTGCTTGGTTTGCAAGCACACGTAGAAGACCTTTCAAGTTAAGGATTTCTTTTTTATCAACGCGATCTCTGCACTGCTGCAGAGCTGCCGCCGGTCCCGGATTCCCCTGCTGTCAGTTAGAACGCTGACGTCAGGGGAGAGGGAACTTTGAAAGCGGATATCTCTCAAAGCATAAAGGTTTGAGAGATGCCGCTGGTGTCATTTTACTCAGTTTTTTATTGCCTACAAGATGAGGGATAGTAATTTTTAAGTATTACTATCCCTTTAAATATGGTATTGCATCATCAGTAACCTGCTGCGAGTCACACAGTGCTACCTGTATGATGATGCCATGTGGAATTGTAGGTCTTACCAGAGTTGGGAAGTAATATTTCTGGTCTTTTTCTTGCAGCAGAATCAGAGTATCTGTCATTAGTAACATGATAACATCTATGGGGAGAAAGGGAAATAATTATTCACCATCCAGTCAGACAGAACAGAACGGTAAATTACTGGTAAAACAAACCACAAAAAATATTATATAAAATGGCTATTACAACATGATATAAACAGGTAAATAAAGTGGCCACTTGAGGATATAAACTTTCACCATTTCTTTATGCTTTAGTTCCATTGGAACGTCATGCAAATACATCTGATGGTGAATTACACTACTCAGCCATTTGCAGAGGGAAATGGAAAACAAAAATGCTGAAAATCAATTATAAATGAAGAGCTTTAGTGATAGATCCTAAAGGAGGAAGGATCAGGAGACAAAAGGAGGGGGGCCAAGAAGAGGGGATCAGGAGAGAGAGAGAGGCCAAAGGGTGGGATCAAGAGAGAAGGAGGGGACCAAAAGGGAGAGAAAAAACCAAGGCAAAAGAAGGGGGCTCAAGAGGGGGAGAAAGAGTCAAAAGGGGACAGTCAAGAGGTGGTGTGTGATACCAGTTACCGATACTTTTTTTTGCGGTCATTTGCCAGTTTTCCAAGTACCTAAAGCATATAGGTACTTGGAAAACTGGCAAATGACTGCAAAAAAAAGTATCGGTAATTGCTATTGGCGAGTACTTGAAAAAAGTATCGGTACTCGTACACGGTCTTAAAAAATCGGTATCGGTGCATCTCTATCTATCTAAGTGAAAACTCACAATATGATTGGAGGAGAGGTATAGTCTCATGGATGTGCCCTGCCTCCTATTGGCAGGCTACTATACCCCATGGTCCTTGCATCCCTCAGTGTAAAGATTAGATTTAAATGTTCCTGCCAGTCATTCGCAGTGCAGGGTATATATGGGGGGTGATCTCTCTAGTTAGTCTGCCTTTGCCTGCTATTATTTTGCCTCCTTCATTCAGCCGTTACCTTTGAAGCGTCCTGCAGCAGTTTTCCACAGCAGGGATCCTTCATGGATGAGTTTCCTACGCAGTAGCTCCTCTTTTCCAAAGCTGTAGTCCCCCAGGACCTGTGCGGAGGACTTGCCGTCTATGCGCTGGTAGATCTCCTGCAGACGGAGGTTTTTCTCATAGTTATACACCTCCTGATCTATTGATGTAATCAATTCCTTCGCCAGCTTTAGGGACTCTGCCAGGTCCTGGTACTCCTCCTCATCACCTGGGAATGAGAATAACCACGGCTTAATATGAAGAAGAGGAGGGGGGGTAATGTTGTAGGATAGGGGCTGGAAACAGGAAGCCCTTCACTACTATCGCATCATACCGCCACCCCACCATGTTGTAGTGCAATTCAGGAGCAGCCCAAATGCACCACAGACCACAAATAAAAATCACTACTGATTTAAATTAAGCTTTTAATCCCTTGAATGTCAGCAAGGTTTACAAAACTCTGAGTAGCAACACAAAAACTGCTAGAATTCATGCGGTTAAAATCCCATCTTAATCAATATGCGTCTGAGACATTATCAGTCTCCTGTGGCACAGCTGATGGCTATAGAATTGCTTCTTTATTTTGTGAGTAGTGCTTTAGATCTTAAAGGGATAGTAACAGTTCGTTTTAACTTTATTTTATTCTGTAGGCATTAAAAAAACATGAAGAATGATATAAGTCTTATCTCTCATACCTTTATGGTTTAAGAGATATTCACAAGCAAAGTTTCCCCTCCCGCCCCTTTTACCTAGTGTAAGCCATCTCTTCTCAGATGTGGAATCCAGTGCATAGACCAGACAGATAACAGCAGGGGACAATCTTCTTCCTATGAGAACAATGAAAGCCCTGCCCCCCTTGACAAGTTTTTCAGGTTTTTCCCTTATCTTAATTGAAGATTGTCCCTCTCTGCAGTCTACCTGGGCTCCTCCCTTCTGATCTGGCTGAACGGGGGGGGGGATACTTTGCTTGTGAATATCTCTTAAACCATAAAGGTTTGGGAGATATGACTTATATCATTCTTCATGTTTTTTTAATGCCTACAAAATAAAATAAAGTTAAAACGAAGTATTACTATCCCTTTAAAGCGGAACTATCGTCCCAACAACATGTGGTCTAAATGTGCACTCTTCATTTATATATTAAACATGCTGTAGTCCTTTTTACAATAAAGTTTTAGGTTTGGCAAAGAGAGTAAATGAAAATCTTACCCAGTGACGTCAAGACAGAGGGAGACGGACTGCGCATGTCTTAGTGCTTACCTTAAGGTAAGCTAGTCACTCCCATCGGTCCTGTCCATCCTGCCTGTGTCCGCACCTTCTATAGCACATGACCTGATGCGCAGTAGCCTCTAAGCATGTTCAGGGCATGGGACTGAAGTGCAAGCGCGTGCAAGGATTACGTTAAAAAATCCTTATAGTGCCTGACACACATCTTACCAAGCGATCCAATGTGTGCAGGTAATGATGCGCGCGGCTGAGTAGGAAGAGAGGGTCACGTGACTTGTAGGAGACGCGCCTGAGAAGCACGCACTACAGAGAGGAGGACAATGGGCAGAATCTCCGAGCCTGATTGACAGGCAACTGAGCTGGCACCGCATGCGCGTTGGATGCTAAAAAACCAAGATGGCTGCGGTCTACAACTTATTGGGGCATATAATAACGGTAACTTTATAGATTAATCTTAAATTTATTGGATGTTTTACATACACTGTAAGGCATGCACCAAGTTGATATCCTTCTCCTGATGTCAGTGAGGGAGTGAGGAACTTTAGAACACTGTCTCTCACACCATAAAGGTTTGAGAGACAGGAATAGCACCGATGGAATTCTTATTTTATGCAGTACAATATTAATTTCGATATCATTAAGACATTACTATCCCTTTAAAGAATAAAGTATACACTCAAAGGATTAAATCTCTAACATATTTTATATTTCTTAAATTGTGAGACAGTGTCTCTTATACAGGATACCATGAATCTGTGGAAAACAGACCAGTGGTGGAGATAATGTGAGACCCTTCAGCTGCTGCTTCCATCAGAGCCTAGAAAACTGACCTTTAGAGTTCTGCAGTATTCGATCAATGAGGACGGGATATTTTGTGATTCTCTGAGTAACCAGGAGTATGCACTCTTGTACGCCGTGTCTGCGCAACAACGGAGAGCGGGTCATCTTCTGTGAAGGGGAGAAAAGGAATGAAGTGAATAAATTATACCAATGTGAAGTGAACTGCTTCTCTCCAGGCTCCTCTATCACCCCCTGCTGGCCCAGGATGGTAGAATTGGAATCCAAATGCAGCTGGAGGGAAATGGATTTTATAGGATTACAAAGTATTGAATCCATAGCAAATGGTTCATCACTCAAATGGACCTGTCACTCTCAAAAAAGTTTAGTTAATTTAGAGCATAATTAAAAAAGGTCTTTGTGCTGCACAAGCCATTTCCTTGTAATTTAAATAGTGTTTGTGAAATTAACCTTTATTTTTTGACCAGTTAGGTTCTGTAGGAGGCCAGTACTACTACACACAATATGCTATGAATAAAGCTAGGTACAGCACACACATTGGAGCATTTCTAACAGCATAGAGACCTGGTGCAGAATTAATTTGCATACTGTGCACAGAATTAGCATAAAGAGCCCAACTGAACCAACAAAACAAAAAGATAATTTCTCAGCCACTATTTTACTGAAAAATGGCTGGTACAAAATATAGGGTGAAAGTCCACTTTTATCATGCTATCTCCAGCTGGTGGGTCAGTGAATGATTCCTCCAGGCTAGTAGGCAAAGACTCACGCGTATCATCTGCTGGAACTTCTTGTCTCTGGAGAAGAGCTCCTTGTACAGCTTCATGGCCTTGTGGTGCTGGCTGCAGAACTCTGTGTAAGCTTTCTTCATGTGCTCAGCATTGGTGCCTGAAAACTGCAGGGTAAATAGGGTTAATAACATTTTATCCGACTCACTTCAACACAATCCTACTTTATACAATATGTGTATCGTTGATGCTTCAGTTTGCAGATTTGTATATTTAATGCATCTGTTTTTTGCTTACTGGTGTAGACGCAACTGGGGATTCCAACTTCATCTTTACCCTTTGAGTGCCAGAGATGTATACAATGCATTGAGTTGCAATGTGTTGGATACCTCTGACACTCAGAGGGTGAAAAGAGGAGTAAGACCTCCTACTAATTACAACCCACCTACCTTACAATGGTCCTTATGGATTTTATCCTTGTCCCTTTGAGCAAGCAATAATCTCTTCAATCAGTTCTGGATGTCATGTCCATGGAGGAGGACATGACAGTTGCTGGCAAGACCACAGAACCTCAAACTCTCCTAGCTGTGGGTGGTAACCATTATCCTATAAGGAGCAGAGAGGTGTACAATGCATCGCACACCTCTCTCAACTTCAATGTGGTAAGCAGACTCATACATTTGGCCTGCTTCTGCTGGATAAAACTACCACTAACAGT
This sequence comes from Rhinophrynus dorsalis, assembly GCA_037306005.1. Classification (NCBI taxonomy): domain Eukaryota; kingdom Metazoa; phylum Chordata; class Amphibia; order Anura; family Rhinophrynidae; genus Rhinophrynus; species Rhinophrynus dorsalis. The sequence continues at coordinate 5,169,100 of CM074728.1, forward strand.
GATGTCCGCCTCCATGGACATGACACGGTTCTTCTCTTTAACAGAGGCACAAAATTCATAGGCGCCATAAGGATTTCTGGTCAAAGTAAGGTGTGCGTGATTATTATTATTAGGGGGTCATAGTTCTCCCTTCGCAATGCATTGCGCACTCCTCTAGTCCTTACCAAGTTAAGTAGAGTCATGCACTCTGTCTGCTTCAGTCTGAACAAATTACCTCTAATGGTCCTGTCCAGAGATGACTTTACTAACTGTGAGTAAGGTTTCATATAGTGTAACAAAACCGAGGGTCACTTTCCTAGGGGGAACGAGGCTGTTTCAGCACCAAATTTCTGAGCAGCTCTACATCATAACAGTATAACAAAATCTGCCATGTTTGCATTTGTGATGCATATACTTAGTGGAAAAGAAATGGATATATAGTAAATTCTCATTCAAACTATGTTAAGATAATAAATAACATGCAAACAAATTTAAAGCATAAATACGTGTGCAAAGGGTTATATTAGTTTACATAAAAAAGGAGGGCATTGGACATTCGTGAAACCAAAAACGGGGGAAGGGACATGTCACATTAAAAAGTTTGGGAACCACTTAAAAGTACATTTTTGATCAGGCCTGTCGTTCTGAAGACCAATTTATGGGTAGAATTATGCAGAGGCCTGATACACAGCCAGATCTGGGGTATAACTTTCTAGGTGACACCCTATAGATGTTTGCATCTTCATCCAGAATCCTCAAGAGCCAAGGATAATGAGTATATAGTGTTTGATGTAATCAGTTGGATATTGTGGGACCCTCTTTGTTCTAGAACTCATTTTGAGTAGGGTTTAGGCCCAGAAATGTAGATGGATATCACAATACATGTTACTTGGTCTCTGAGCGATGGCTGAAATGTTCTAAATACGCAAAACGTGAAGTATTTGGACTTTTATTATTTTATCTGTATTTTGTATATGCACCATTTTTTGAGCTCTATTAAATTTTAAGAAGGAGCATATCAACTGTTGGAGTTCGTCTTTTTGTGTGTCCTGTTATGGAGCAGTGTACCTGGTATCATCGAGTGGGGACTGTGTGAGATCTCCACAGGCATTATTGTCAACTTTGGTTATCCCCATGTGTTCACTATATACAAATGTGAGTACAATTCTTGTACGTATATGTTGAGCACATTATTTATACATTTTTACACTATTGGGCGCTCTTTCATTTTGTTTTTTTGAGATTGTGTTACCACTGGAAGAGAGTGTGGAAAGAGCAGCCCATCACCTATTTTATTATTTCGCGTATCCTGAGCTGAGTCAGTTGGTATACTCAGCGTGCCTTTGAAGCTGTTGGTCATATAAGTGATTTAACAGCCTTGCCTTTTGAGAGGCACTAGGACACTCCTTGATTTACTACTCCTGCTGTAAGGAATTTACCTGATTAACAAGGATGTCCCCCAGTTTATTGATGACGAAGTTCTTATTGCTGTCGGAGGCCAGGGAGTCCTTGCGCCTCTCTAGGAGCTGGATAAGGAAGCGGATGTGAATGTCGCTGAGCTCGTCCACACAGGGGAACATCTTCTGCACCAATGCAGGGTCCATCTGAAGGTCCTCCAGCATCCCCTGACGGAACATGTTGGTCATTATCTTCAGAGTGCGCACGTGGTGGACCTCAGTCTGTATCAGCTCTGGGGAGAGGGAAGAAGCAGCAATGGAGTCAGTAGTTCTGCAGCATTAACCCCTTAATGACCCTTGACGGTCATAGTACATCATGGGTAGATCTGAGTTAACGACCCATGACGTACTATGACCGTCATGGAATTCCAGGCTCCCCCCGCGGCTGCACGCCATTCGGGAAGTCCAGAATCCGAATAAAATAAATAAATAAATAAAAAATGCTCCGTGGTTCTTTAGTGACAGCGACGTGGCCGGTTGTTAAGGGGTTAAGGTTATCCAGCCCTGTCTCACAGGCATGTAAGATGTCCGGTCTCTTTACCATAGATCACGTCCTGGCGTTTCATCACGTCCTTCTTGTGCTGCTGGAGGTAATTGTTATCCACAGCCAGGCTCCACGAATCCGCCTCAAACTCCTTCTCGTCTGTCGCAAAGTCGCTCATCAGCTGGTTATACATGACCTCTGCCCCTAGGGGGAGTTAACGCACGTTAGCTTCAATGGTGTGATGTATGTATTCTCAAGTAAAGAAACAGTAACCTTTACATTTACTTATGACATCATAGCTTGTCACACAGTACAAAATGTAGTTTTTTGTGAGATGGCGAAAAAAAAGCAGAATTTCTTCTTTAGAGAATACATAAATTAATAATATATAGTGTCTAGCCACCAGGGTACAACCCCCCCCCCCAGCCTCTGGCACTGAAGGGGTTAAAGGAGCAGTAAACCGTTTAATGAAAGAATATGAATAGGGCTTATTCTGCTGAATGTACCAGGAACCCCCACCTCTGAGAGATCCATTCAAGAGTTATAACGGCTCAAACCTGTCTTATATTTTCACATTAAACTTTGATTTCTATCAAGGTCACAAGGTGGAGCTGTTTTGTTGCAAACAGTGTAATTTTAAAAACTTTTGAACTGGAATAACTTTGGAAAGACGTTGCAATAGCAATATCCTTGTTTTCCTCCAAAAGGAAAATCTCTATGACTTTTTTTTTTTTTTAAACTCATTAATGAAAACCCAAATGCGATTTATATGGAAGAAAACACTGTATAATTTACATAAAAAGAACAATCTATACCAAAGAAAAGTGGAGCCGTTGTGGGGAAACGAAAATTCCTCATATTCATTACAAGGACACTTCAGGTTACAGGAAGTCAGTCTTTGGACCTACAGCCATTGGGGAGTGCATCTCCCATAATCCCCAACAGCTGGAAGTACAGAGATAGACTCCATGTCTGCCATAGGCCTCGTCCCAATTGGTTTCATGGTTCTCCATGTCCTACCTTCATCGATGAGAGACTCCACAGACAGTGTCCTGTTTCTCATGTTAAGAGAGTCTGTGGACTGGGACAGAATGCGGCGGATCCCCAGCTGATATTCATCGTTCATATTCCTGGTGGAGAGAAGGAGAGTGTCAGATGGACAGACCTTGTTAGGACCCACAGAAACACTATCTGCCTTTTGAGGTTAGATTTAACCACATTGCTGCTAGCCACCCGCAGCCTTGTGCTTTCTTTATATTATGAAAATCCCAAGGTTTATATAAACAGTGAGAGGTGTGTACAACGCGTTGTGGTGCAAAGCACTGCATACAGCCTCAGGCACTCTAAGAGTTAATGTGCTTCTTTCACCCCAAAAGTAATTGAATATAACATAGTAATTTAGTAATTTAGGTTGAAAAAAGACTTGCGTCCATCTAATATTTTTAATCTGTGATAATCTCTTGAGAGCTATGGGGATGAGTAAAGCAATGATTTGAACACTGCTCTAGCACAAACAGGGATACAATCATTTTATATCTTAAAGATGCAGTGAACTTTTTTATGAAGCGGCATGTATTGTAGGGCTATTCCTGATATGTAAAACAAATGCACTATCACTGTTGGGCGATGCATCTTTCCAGAGAGAACATTTTACATTTTTTGGTTTTGTTTTACATTAACAGTGCCCCCTAGTGATCAGATTTCTATTCGTTCTTCACTGACATTCCATGGCAGAGGTGAGTCACTGATAACCATTCTCTAAAGAATGTGATAGAATCCGCTGTATCACGTGCTGACAGTTTGAATAATACAACTGCCGGCACTCCAAGTGTCCTTGTTTTACTCAGGAAAAACATTAAAAAAATATTTTTTTTCCCTTTAAAGTCACTGACAAAAATGTGACTTTTCAAGTTCAAATGTATAACTATGGGGAATTGATTTGATTTTTGTATTTCTGATCCTCAGATGTAATAAGTAGTATAACCTTATGTCCGGTACTCTTCCTTACACCCCTCCCAAATGAACTGTACAATGTTAGGGTGACCCACTAATTCCGGACTTCATATTGGGGGGTGCTTTGAGCTAAGAGAGAACCGCTGCTTCAAAGTAACCAAAATCCAACAAGTACTAATTATGAAGACATTAGGCCTTATTTATCAGACTAAAGGGTGCAATTCTGGAGCAAACCAACTGCACCGTGGGAGGAGGAATACAATTCTGAAAATTCCAATTGATTTAGATGGGGCTTTTAACCCTCTGAATGCTAGAGAGGTGTCCAAAGCATTGCGGAGCAATGCATTGGAAACTTCTTTAGCATTAAAGGGGTTAAAACCCAATTTAAATCATGTGGGACATTCGCCCCCCAGTGATGCCGCTGGTTAGTTGGGGCACTGTGCCTCTTTAGCCTCAGAATTCCTCCACTTTAAAGGGATAGTAATATATTATTTGAATAAATATTCATCTTGTAGCTATTAAAAACTTCAACTAAATGCCCAAAGTCCCATCTCTCAAACCTTTATGGTCTGAGAGATAATCGTACTTAAAGTTCCCCCCTCCCTTCCCTTTCCCTGTTGTCAGCGCTCTAGCTGACTGCACGGGAATCCGGTCCTGGACAAGTGGAGGCTCTTCAGCAGAGCTGAGATTGCGTTATTGGAAAATAAATCCTTCACTGGAACGGTCTACAAAATGTGCTTGGTTTGCAAACACACTTTGTAGACCGTTCCAGTGAAGGATTTCTTTCTCAGTAACGCGATCTCGGCTCTGCTGAAGAGCCTCCACTTGTCCCAGGATCGGATTCCCGTGCAGTCAGCTAGAGCGCTGACAACAGGGAAAGGGAAGGGAGGGGGGAACCTTAAGTACGATTATCTCTCAACCATAAAGGTTTGAGAGATGGGACTTTGGGCATTTAATTTAAGTTTTTAATAGCTACAACATGAAGATGTCTTAAAATGATGAATTACTATCCCTTTAATTTGTGTATATGGCCCTTTAAAGCTTAAGCATGTGCTCGGATTTGTATGCTGCATAAAAAGCATTTAACCTTTGCATCTCAGAATACTGCATTGACCACCCAACGATAAGAATACTTAAGATCATCAGAATACCGCACTACTTTACACATTGGTTTCATTTGTTTAGTGCCTTTCCGGAAGGCCTGTCTATGAATCTACTACTCTTTCTGTAATCCAGGCCTTCTGCCTTAGCCTAATAGCCCTGCCTCCAGAGACTGCTCCCCAGCAGGTAACAGACTCAGCTCTCTTACCCTGCAATGTTGGTGGTGGACACGCTTTTGGACAGAGATAAAGATGAGCGCCCCCTGCGGGAGCCCAACAGGGAATGTCGCAGACTGTCTGAAGGGTAGATGGCAGAGTTGGGACGTTCTCGCACAGTAGTCGCTGTGGACGGAAAGAAAGGGGCAGAGTAAGGGCCATATTCAGGGAGATAAAGTGGAACAACTCTGGAACAAACTATCTGCACTAAAAGGGACAGACTCAAAATTCCCATGGATTTACTTGGATCCTTTAAAGGGATAGTAATGTTTCACAATAAAAGCAGCTCCAATTAAACTCAATAGTATTTGGGCCATGGAAAGTGTTATTTCAATACTGTCAGAGTTGTAGTTCAAGAGCAATTGAATAATAAAGTATCCCCCTCCCGGCCCTTTTACTGATGTAACACTGCTCACCTCAGAGCAGCAAGACTGTCCGGATGGATCGCAGAGAGGGACAATCTTCAGTGATCATAAGGGAAAACCTGAAAAACCTGTTAAGGGGGGCAGGGTTTTCCTTATGATCACAGTAAGAAGATTATCCCTTGCGGTGACCTGTCCGGTCAACAGACCAGATTCCACATCTGAGGTGAGCAGTGTTACACTAGGTAAAAGGGGCGGGAAGGGGATACTTTATCATTCAATTACTCTTGCACTACAACTTTGATCGTATTGAAATAACACTCTCCATGGCCCAAATACTATGAAGATTAATTGAAGCTGCTTTTATTGTGAAACATTACTATCCCCTTAACCTCTTGCATGCTAGAAATGTCTCCAATGAATTGTGAAGCAAAGTACTGGAAATCTTTCTAGCATTCAAATGGTTAAAAGACCTATTTAATGCAATATTTACTTGTCCCCTGCGGTGTAGCTGTTTTCTCCTAGAGTTGCTCACTGGCTGCAGAGCTAGAACTCAAATTACTACAGCCATATGGGAAGTAACACGAGTTAACTCTGCACCAATCAATATTATGTCCCACTTCAGAGGCAAGTCATTTAGGACCGCGTTCAATGAACCAAAGACGCATGACTGTAATAACCCATCCACAACAGAGGGGACAAAAGAGAATTCCCACTGATTTTCATTAAAGGGATAGTATAGTCCCATAAAAAGTATCGCTTAAATCGTAGCTGCAGTAAAACAACATTCAACGTGCTTACTCCTTTCTCTCAAACCATTATGGCTTGAGAGAAATAAGAAAATAAAGTTCTACGCTCCCTCCCCCTTCTCATGCTTTCTCTGTACAGCGGACGTCATGAAATACTGCATCTGGGACCAGACAGCGGCTCTGCCGGAGCGCTGTCATCTAGATGTCTAAGTATAATGACTTCATCGGAATGGTCCACAATGTGTGCTTGCAAGCCAGGAACAAGTTATAGATCATACCGATGAAGTAATTATAGTTAGATATTTAGATGTCAGCGCTCCTGAAGAGCCGCCTACAGTCAGGCGACCGGATTCTGCCTCTGACAGCTTTACAGCTCGTCAGGCAGAAAGGGGAGGGAACAGAGGACTTTATTTTATTATATCTCTCAATCCATAACGGTCTGAGAGAACAGATTAAGCACGTTGAATGTTGTTGTACTGCAGCTACGATTTAAGCGATACTTTTTATGGGATTATACTATCCCTTTAAGTTGTCCCCTATGGTATAGTTGGTTGGTTTGCTCCTCTTAAGGCTATGGGACACGGCCATCACTTCGGCGCTGACACTCACTCTTGTTCCGCAGGGACACATTCTGTAAAGCGCTGCTGTTCTTCTGCAAAGTCGCCTTCTGTTGCTGGAAAGTGACAAGATATGGATCACAAATATTATCCTCTATACCCATCAAGTGTTTGTTCCCTGTTCCCCCCTATCTTTTTCTCCTGTCTGCATCCCTACCCCAAAAAAATATTTAACAAAAAAACCCTATAAATAAAGAGTCAAAGAGACAGGTTATATATGTGTGTGATATAATTATGTGTATTTACAAATAGTAGTAGACCACTAGAAAGTAACACAGGGCAGTCTGCATCAGCAGAAGTGGAATAATTCTGAAGCCAACCAGCTACAATACTGGTTTCCCAGCCCCCTGCCCAGGGACCCTGAACAGGCCAGGTCTGTAGCGTTTCCCTGCTTGTCCTCAGGTGAGTTACTCACAGGCCCAGTCATTTAATTCTCTCTCCTGTGCACAAACAGGGAAACCCTACAGACATGAGGAGGAGGGGGTTATGGACCATTAGTCTATACCAGCAAGGGGAAGTCAGCTTCAGGCCCTCCAGAACTACAATATCAATCATCCTCAGCCAGCCAATGGCTTCACCACCTCCTAGCCCTTCCTGTCTATATCACTGCCCTGTGGCGATTTGCTGCTTGAGAGTAAACGCCGCCCCCTGCTGCCCTGGAGAGAGAACAGCAAACCAGAAAGTTCTATATATATATATATATATATATATATATATATATATATATATATAACATAAACCTTTTTGATTGGTTTCAAAGGGGCTTTGAACCCCTCAAATATCTCTGAGGTCTGCAACACATTTAAAAAATAAAAGGGGTTTTCTAGTATCCCTCAGGCTAACACTGCAAGGAGAGTGTATAAATCCACTTTTATGTAAGAGGCATAACTACAGGGGGTTCAGCTGTGACAGGACTGGCTCTGCACCATCCTGTGTGCCCATGCACGCCAATTTCCTATTTGGGCCTGCGGCTGCTGATACCATCACACAGGGCTGCCCCTAGTTGATGTGATAAGAACAGCGTTGGCGTGCCACTTCCCTTTTCTTAACCTTGTAAACACCAAACACATAGTGATGACTCCCCTCTGGCAGTATAACAGTTAAATGCCAGCATGTGTGTTATGATCCATGGTACAGCTGATCCCCGGAAATGGTGTTTCCCCTCTGTCTTCTCCCCCCGACACGTGAAGACCATCTAAGATCCTCTGATGGGGGGTGAAGGACTGCTTTGAGTGTGTGTGTGTGTGCTGAAATCAAACTTCCTCAGGATATTTAACTCCTGAAGGACCAAGGGTGTGTGCAAGGCACAGAAAAGTAATGCATTGCACAGAGCCTTGATCCTACAAGGGGTTAAATAATTCCGTCAGCATGCATTAGTCTCAATTCCTACAGACCATGTATGGGGGGGGTGCCCTCATATTTTCCTCTATGGCACAGTGGGTTGTCTACATTGATCAGATGTACGAGTATCGGTATTTATCTTCATTATAACAGGATAAATTGTCCGTCTGTACCTTCTGTTTGACCTTGGTGCAGCTGGGCAGCGAGTCCTTACAACGGTTGTGTATCGTAACGTTGCAGGCTGTGGGATAAACAAAACACAACTGGTTTATTGCCCTGGCACCTCTCTCTCTCTTATATACATGCACCCGAGTCCACTCGGCTAATCCAGAAGCATGCCTACACTCTGAATTTACTGCTGTTTATAATACAGACCAGGATGTACATAGGAACAGTGCAGGAATTCTGGCCAACCAGTTGTACTGCACAACACAAAGAAATATTCCAGAAATATCATTCCATTTAAATGGGGGTATTTAACCCCTTGAATGCTAGAGATGACAAACGTAAAGCTGTGCAGTGCATTTTAGACCTTCTTTAGCATTCGACAGGTTAGAAGACCCATTTAAATCAATCAGAATTTTTATTTGTTCCTGATGTTGCAGCAGATTTGCTCCACGTTTCTTACTGTATGTGTCACATTAACCCTTTGAGTGCCAGAGGGGTACGCAATGCATTGCAAAGCAATGAGTTGTGTACCCCTCTGGCACGCAAAGGGTTAAGATCTGATAATCCTTTATCTACTATTGAGGCTTACAAAGATGACATCAGATTAGAATGGGTGTGACGTGGCATGTGATGTATGATGTAATCATGTGGCATTTTCCTGTTGGCCGCTCAGTACTGTCAGACATTTTTTCATCAAAGTGCCTTGTAACAGTGGTTCTGTGGTGAAAGCCTTTAGTTTCCTACGAATTAACTATCCATCCCAAACAGACTCTAATCCCTTAACCCTTTGAGTGCCAGAGGGGTACGCAATGCAGTGCAAAGGGCACTCAAAGGGTTACATGCTTGAGAGGTCTCCCACAGGAGACCCCATGTACATCCAAGGGGTTTAAAAGTACCCAAAGAGACTATATTTAACCCTTTGAGTGTTCTGCAATGCGTTGCATACCTCTCCGGCACTCAAAGGGTTAAATGCTAGCTGGTACCAGTGGTTTCAAACCAAAGTCACATTCAACAGCTACCTAGGTAAGTGCTTCTGTTGAATAGTACTGGTACAGTAATGCATGTCCTGTGGTCTGAAGACCAAGCTTTGGCCAGTGTTTCCTGGCTGGCGGCTCACTGATAACATGGACACTTAGCCTACTGTTGAGCCTAGGGGGGAGGTGACATCTCCTAAAAGGCTCCAGAGCCAATACCGATATGAATGACAGTTAGAGGCCTCTCTTCTGCACATCTCACAATGAAGGCATTGTGCGCAGCTTGGCATGGGAACCAGGGCACCATCCCAAACTGTCAGCTGAGCAGCACCAACCATAGTCTGTGTGCACAAAAGACAAAACTAGAGCAAGTCTGGGGGCAAACCAACTGCATCATAGGGGACAATATGAAACGTGTACAATAGTTCATCATGTGACACAAACTCTCAGATAACTTAAAATGTGCATACATATATATATACAGGGGACACAGGAGTGACGTTCGTACCAACGCATTTCATTCTTTTCACATGTGATTCATTAGAGCCCAAATAGCTTTTGTAAAGAGCCAAATGTGTTAGTTGGTGCTAACCTCTCCTGGGCGCACCCTGTAAGCATGCACATTTTACATTCTCTGGGTGTCTGAGTCATTTGATAACCTTTTTCGCAATTTGATAACCTTTTTCACAGCTATCCAAGACTGTCGATCAGCATCTGGAGTCTCCAGTTTGTAGCGGAGAGCTGCTGTCCTTGTTGGAGACTGCACTGAAGCGCCCCACTGTGGTAATTAACAGGACAGCTTCGTGGGTGAAAGGTGCTTCTGCTGGATTTGATTTTAACGGATATATACGCACCCCAACCCCACGGCCATCATTCCCAGCATATGACTGTACCCTTGATAAACTGTAGCCTCTATCAAGCCATATTGTGACACATGGGTACTAATTCAGGCCGCTTTGTTTGTTCATAGTCTGTGTGACAAATAAACATTGCCAGGGTAGGTAAAAAAACTAAAAAAAGCAATTATTCGGACTTTATTTGCTATTGAATGAAGCATTTCCCTGCAGTGAGCAGTGCCATGTTTTACACAAATGAGAGGTTCTTCAGTATGTTTTTTATGTCTTCACGTGTAATGTTTGTAGCATTCACGGGCCCCATCTAAACCACATGGAATCACTGTCCTCTATGGAGCAGTTGGCTTGCTAAGAATGGCAATCCTACTCTTTTAATCACTGGGCCCTACACTTCAAACTGGGGAGATGAGTGTCTGATAAAGGTCTACACCGTTTCCTAAAAATAAAAGACCCTGAAATTGCCCACCGCAAAAGGACTTCTAGGACACCACACAAAAAAAGGGAAAGGAAAGGTTAGTATATTGCAAATGCAAACAGTTCCACGAGCCATTTTTATTGCCTTCCAAAATGTATATACAGATTAAATTTTTTAACACTCTGAGTGCCAAGGAAGGTCCATCTTGCATTCAAAGGGTTAAAAATTAAATGTACCGAGCAACCCTCTGGCATTAAAAATTATATAAGTAAATATATTATTATTTTCTTTCAAATCCTAGAGCTCCAGAAATTGTTCAGCTCATTGGAAAGCTTATCTTAGGACACGTGTCTGGCATTCAAATGGTTAATGGGACTCGTAAGAATACACCTGGGGAAGCCCCCGTTTATCACCTTCCCAACCTGGTCAACACCTCCCACACTGAAGAGTCCTGACAGTGAAATAAGACCCCGGGCTGGCACCTGCAGTGATACATCCCCCCACCATTTCTAATGACCAAACGGACATTTTTGTTTTAGGTGGCGCTGCTGGTGGGAGAGGCATTACAGAGAATTTGTTAAATTATTTTGTGACCTATAGACGGCTCTTCATAGAAATGAAAAAATGACTTAAAACAAGAGCATTGTGTTTTATTTATACAGATTAATTTATAAACACACATGCACTGAAGGTTACAAATACATGATTATGACTACTGTGGGGCAATGTCATTCAGTTATAATACAGACCACAAAGTCTGATCTCCTAAACAAAGGGACACCAGGGTGATACACTTCTATACACACCACACAGTCTGATCTACACACAGGGACACCAGGGTGATACACTTCTATACACACCACACAGTCTGATCTCCTACACACAGGGACATCAGGGTGATACACTTCTATACACACCACACAGTCTGATCTCCTAAACACAGGGACACCCGGGTGATACACTTCTATACACACCACACAGTCTGATCTCCTAAACACAGGGACACCGGGGTGATACACTTATATACATACCACACAGTCTGATCTCCTAAACACAGGGACACCAGGGTGGTACACTTATATACACACCACACAGTCTGATCTCCTACACACAGGGACATCAGGGTGATACACTTCTATACACACCACACAGTCTGATTTCCTAAACACAGGGACACCAGCGTGATACACTTCTATACAAACCACACAGTCTGATCTCCTAAACACAGGGACACCAGTGTGATACACTTCTATACACACCACACAGTCTGATCTCCTAAACACAGGGACACCAGGGTGATACACTTCTATATACACCACACAGTCTGATCTCCTAAACACAGGGACACCAGAGTGATACACTTCTATACACACCACACAGTCTGATCTCCTAAACACAGAGACACCAGGATGATACACTTCTATACACACCACACAGTCTGATCTCCTAAACACAGAGACACCAGGATGATACACTTATATACACACCACACAGTCTGATCTCCTAAACACAGGGACACCAGGGTGATACACTTCTATATACACCACACAGTCTGATCTCCTAAACACAGGGACATTAGAGTGATACACTTCTATACACACCGCACAGCCTGATCTCCTAAACACAGGGGCACCAGGGTGATACACTTATATACACACCACACAGTCTGATCTCCTAAACACAGGGACACCAGGGTGATACACTTATATACACACCACACAGTCTGATCTCCTAAACACAGGGACACCAGCGTGATACACTTCTATACAAACCACACAGTCTGATCTCCTAAACACAGGGACACCAGGGTGATACACTTATATACACATCACACAGTCTGATCTCCTAAACACAGGGACACCAGCGTGATACACTTCTATACAAACCACACTGTCTGATCTCCTAAACACAGGGACACCAGTGTGATGCACTTCTATACACACCACACAGTCTGATCTCCTAAACACAGGGACACCAGGGTGATACACTTCTATACACACCACACAGTCTGATCTCCTATACACAGGGACAGCAGGGTGATACACTTATATACACACCACACAGTCTGATCTCCTAAACACAGGGACACCAGTGTGATACACTTCTATACACACCACACAGTCTGATCTCTTAAACACACAGGGACATTAGGGTGGAAAAGAGGGACAGATGGATTTGGGTCTCAAAAATGGCTGTTCCTCCTAAAGGAGGACACTTGGGAGATATGGTGACAGGCGCGCGGACTGGCTATCAACTTGCTGCCACATGTGAGGTGTCTAACAGGGCAATTCTAGTGATTATGCTTATTCCTGATTAATAGGGGTCTTTGCACCACAAAAGAATAATTGAGGGTGTAACCCTTTGAGTGCCAGAGTGGTACGGAATGCTTTGCAAAGCAATGCATTCCTTACCATTCTGGCACTCAAAGGGGTAAACCAGAAGTGGACAACCTGTACCACTCAACTACTACTGGACTAAAACCCCCATCACCCTCAGCTGCCCATGACTGGTGGTGGTCCAACAACAGCTGAAGGGCTGAAGATTCCCCAACCTAAGGTGACCAGACCTCACCTTTAACTGGTGACACACATGAAAAATGCATACTGCAGGGCTGCTTTGACTTTGGTACACTACTGAAATATGCCTATTTCCTATGGGTCCCCGGTTAAAGGTGAGGTCTGGTCAGCCTACCCCAACCTCAATACACAGTGAGGCTGATTTGCTAATAAGTGGAGCAAACCAACTGCACCAGGGATCCACATGAAAATATGTTAACGTGCAGGCTCATTCGTTAGTGTGTGCAGTCACCCGATACACGTAGGAGTGATTCTTAATCCCTAATTGCACTGGTCTCCCGCTGTACTTATATGGGAGATCCGGCACACAGGGAAGCCTAGAGATGGACTTACAGACTGAAATCTCACAAAATAATGTAATCTCAATATCCGTCTACAGACATATATGAGGATTACAAGGGGAAGAGGGTGATTTCTACTGACAGGTGGTCTCCCAGCAATCCTGGTGCCTATCTGACAGCTGTTACCATATTATTTTCTCATTTAACTGCTTGGATGCAAGAGAGGTCTGACTGCTCTGAGTAAGAATCCCATTTACATTACTGGTGAAGTTACTGTTCTGCCCTATTTTACATATACACCACATACACTGGTATATACATTCACAAACACATGTATAAATGAGCACAAAACATACACAGATACACATACCAAAACACATGTATACACACGCAAATATTCATTCACATAAATGCACGCATATTATAATACTGAGAGGTCCTCAGACAAGCCCTTCCCATGCACTGTGGGAGATAATGTAGGGATAAGACAGGAAGTCAGTGCTAGGGGAGGTGGGTAATACATTGCTGAGCAGTGTCAGTGAGTGGGGAGGTAATGTAGGGATAAGACAGGAAGTCAGTGCTAGGGGAGGTGGGTAATACATTGCTGAGCAGTGTCAGTGAGTGGGGAGGTAATGTAGGGATAAGACAGGAAGTCAGTACTAGGGGAGGTAGGTAATGCATTACTGAGCAGTGTCAGGGAGTGGAGAGGTAATGTAGGGATAAGACAGGAAGTCAGTGCTAGGGGAGGTGGGTAATACATTGCTGAGCAGTGTCAGTGAGTGGGGAGGTAATGTAGGGATAAGACAGGAAGTCAGTGCTAGGGGAGGTGGGTAATGTATTACTGAGCAGTGTCAATGAGTGGGGAGGTAATGTAGGGATAAGACAGGACGTCAGTGCTAGGGGAGGTGGGTAATGTATTACTGAGCAGTGTCAGTGAGTGGGGAGGTAATGTAGGGATAAGACAGGACGTCAGTGCTAGGGGAGGTGGGTAATACATTGCTGAACAGTGTCAGTAAGTGGGGGGGTAATGTAGGGATAAGACAGGAAGTCAGTACTAGGGGAGGTGGGTAATACAATGCTGAGCAGTATCAGTGAGTGAAGGAGGTAATGTAGGGATAAGACAGGAAGTCAGTGTTAGGGGAGGTGGGTAATGCATTGCTGAGCAGTGTCAGTGAGTGGGGAGGTAATGTAGGGATAAGACAGGAATCAGTGCTAGGGGAGGTGGGTAATGCATTACTGAGCAGTGTCAGTGATTGGAGAGGTAATGTAGGGATAAATACAGGAAGTCAGTACTAGGGGAGGTGGGTAATGCATTGTTGAGCAGTGTCAGTGAGTGAAGGAGGTAATGTAGGGATAAGACAGGAAGTCAGTGCTAGGGGAGGTAGGTAATGCATTACTGAGCAGTGTCAGTAAGTGGGGGAGGTAATGTAGGGATAAGACAGGACGTCAGTGCTAGGGGAGGTGGGTAATGCATTACTGAGCAGTGTCAGTGAGTGGGGAGGTAATGTAGGGATAAGACAGGAAGTCAGTGCTAGGGGAGGTAGGTAATGCATTACTGAGCAGTGTCAGTGAGTGGGGAGGTAATGTAGGGATAAGACAGGAAGTCAGTACTAGGGGAGGTGGGTAATGCATTGCTGAGCAGTGTCGGTAAGTGGGGAGGTAATGCAGGGATAAGACAGGAAGTCAGTACTAGGGGAGGTGGGTAATACAATGCTGAGCAGTGTCAGTGAGTGAAGGAGGTAATGTAGGGATAAGACAGGGATCAGTGCTAGGGGAGGTGGGTAATGCATTACTGAGCAGTGTCAGTGATTGGGGAGGTTATGTAGGGATAAATACAGGAAGTCAGTACTAGGGGAGGTGGTTAATGCATTGCTGAGCAGTGTCAGTGAGTGGGGAGGTAATGTAGGGATAAGACAGGAATCAGTGCTAGGGGAGGTGGGTAATACATTACTGAGCAGTGTCAGTGATTGGGGAGGTAATGTAGGGATAAATACAGGAAGTCAGTGCTAGGGGAGGTGGGTAATGCATTACTGAGCAGTGTCAGTGAGTGGGGAGGTAGTGTAGGGATAAGACAGGAAGTCAGTGCTAGGGGAGGTGGGTAATGCATTGCTGAGCAGTGTCAGTGAGTGGGGAGGTAATGTAGAGATAAGACAGGAAGTCAGTGCTAGGGGAGGTGGGTAATGCATTACTGAGCAGTGTCAGTGAGTGGGGAGGTAATGTAGAGATAAGACAGGAAGTCAGTGCTAGGGGAGGTGGGTAATGCATTACTGAGCAGTGTCAGTGAGTGAGGAGATAATGTAGGGATAAGACAGGAATCAGTGCTAGGGGAGGTGGGTAATGCATTACTGAGCAGTGTCAGTGATTGGGGAGGTAATGTAGGGATAAATACAGGAAGTCAGTACTAGGGGAGGTGGTTAATGCATTGCTGAGCAGTGTCAGTGAGTGGGGAGGTAATGTAGGGATAAGACAGGAATCAGTGCTAGGGGAGGTGGGTAATACATTACTGAGCAGTGTCAGTGATTGGGGAGGTAATGTAGGGATAAATACAGGAATCAGTGCTAGGGTAGGTGGCAATGCATTGCTGAGCAGTGTCAGTGAGTGGGGAGGTAATGTAGAGATAAGACAGGAAGTCAGTGCTAGGGGAGGTGGGTAATACATTGCTGAGCAGTGTCAGTGAGTGGCAAGGTAATGTAGGGATAAGACAGGAAGTCAGTACTAGGGGAGGTGGTTAATGCATTGCTGAGCAGTGTCAGTGAGTGGCGAGGTAATGTAGGGATAAGACAGGAAGTCAGTACTAGGGGAGGTGGTTAATGCATTGCTGAGCAGTGTCAGTGAGTGGCGAGGTAATAGACAGGAAGTCAGTGCTAGGGGAGGTGGGTAATACATTACTGAGCAGTGTCAGTGATTGGAGAGGTAATGTAGGGATAAGACAGGAAGTCAGTGCTAGAGGAGGTGGGTAATGCATTGCTGAGCAGTGTCAGTGAGTGGCGAGGTAATGTAGGGATAAGACAGGAAGTCAGTACTAGGGGAGGTGGTTAATGCATTGCTGAGCAGTGTCAGTGAGTGGCGAGGTAATAGACAGGAAGTCAGTACTAGGGGAGGTGGGTAATACATTACTGAGCAGTGTCAGTGAGTGGGGGATGTAATGTAGGGATAAGACAGGAAGTCAGTGCTAGGGGAGGTGGGTAATACATTACTGAGCAGTGTCAGTGATAGGGGAGGTAATGTAGGGATAAGACAGTGAGTCAGTGCTAGAGGAGGTGGGTAATGCACTGCTGAGCAATGTCAGTGAGTGGGGAGGTAATGTAGGGATAAGACAGGAATCAGTGCTAGGGGAGGTGGGTAATACATTACTGAGCAGTGTCAGTGATTGGGGAGGTAATGTAGGGATAAATACAGGAAGTCAGTGCTAGGGGAGGTGGGTAATGCATTACTGAGCAGTGTCAGTGAGTGGGGAGGTAGTGTAGGGATAAGACAGGAAGTCAGTGCTAGGGGAGGTGGGTAATGCATTGCTGAGCAGTGTCAGTGAGTGGGGAGGTAATGTAGAGATAAGACAGGAAGTCAGTGCTAGGGGAGGTGGGTAATGCATTACTGAGCAGTGTCAGTGAGTGGGGAGGTAATGTAGAGATAAGACAGGAAGTCAGTGCTAGGGGAGGTGGGTAATGCATTACTGAGCAGTGTCAGTGAGTGAGGAGATAATGTAGGGATAAGACAGGAATCAGTGCTAGGGGAGGTGGGTAATGCATTACTGAGCAGTGTCAGTGATTGGGGAGGTAATGTAGGGATAAATACAGGAAGTCAGTACTAGGGGAGGTGGTTAATGCATTGCTGAGCAGTGTCAGTGAGTGGGGAGGTAATGTAGGGATAAGACAGGAATCAGTGCTAGGGTAGGTGGCAATGCATTGCTGAGCAGTGTCAGTGAGTGGGGAGGTAATGTAGAGATAAGACAGGAAGTCAGTGCTAGGGGAGGTGGGTAATACATTGCTGAGCAGTGTCAGTGAGTGGCAAGGTAATGTAGGGATAAGACAGGAAGTCAGTACTAGGGGAGGTGGTTAATGCATTGCTGAGCAGTGTCAGTGAGTGGCGAGGTAATGTAGGGATAAGACAGGAAGTCAGTACTAGGGGAGGTGGTTAATGCATTGCTGAGCAGTGTCAGTGAGTGGCGAGGTAATAGACAGGAAGTCAGTGCTAGGGGAGGTGGGTAATACATTACTGAGCAGTATCAGTGACTGGGGAGGTAATGTAGGGATAAGACAGGAAGTCAGTGCTAGAGGAGGTGGGTAATGCATTGCTGAGCAGTGTCAGTGAGTGGCGAGGTAATGTAGGGATAAGACAGGAAGTCAGTACTAGGGGAGGTGGTTAATGCATTGCTGAGCAGTGTCAGTGAGTGGCGAGGTAATAGACAGGAAGTCAGTACTAGGGGAGGTGGGTAATACATTACTGAGCAGTGTCAGTGAGTGGGGGATGTAATGTAGGGATAAGACAGGAAGTCAGTGCTAGGGGAGGTGGGTAATGCATTGCTGAGCAGTGTCAGGGAGTGGGGGAGGTAATGTAGGGATAAGACAGGAAGTCAGTACTAGGGGAGGTGGTTAATGCATTGCTGAGCAGTGTCAGTGAGTGGCGAGGTAATAGACAGGAAGTCAGTGCTAGGGGAGGTGGGTAATGCATTGCTGAGCAGTGTCAGTGAGTGTGGGGGGGTAATGTAGGGATAAGACAGGAAGTCAGTGCTAGGGGAGGTGGGTAATGCATTACTGAGCAGTGTCAGTGAGTGGGGAGGTAATGTAGAGATAAGACAGGAAGTCAGTGCTAGAGGAGGTGGGTAATGCATTACTGAGCAGTGTCAGTGAGTGGGGAGGTAATGTAGGGATAAGACAGGAAGTCAGTACTAGGGGAGGTGAGTAATGCATTACTGAGCAGTGTCAGTGAGTGGGGAGGTAATGTAGGGATAAGACAGGAAGTCAGTGCTAGGGGAGGTGGGTAATGCATTACTGAGCAGTGTCAGTGAGTGGGGAGGTAATGTAGAGATAAGACAGGAAGTCAGTGCTAGAGGAGGTGGGTAATGCATTACTGAGCAGTGTCAGTGAGTGGGGAGGTAATGTAGGGATAAGACAGGAAGTCAGTACTAGGGGAGGTGAGTAATGCATTACTGAGCAGTGTCAGTGAGTGGGGAGGTAATGTAGGGATAAGACAGGAAGTCAGTGCTAGGGGAGGTGGGTAATACATTACTGAGCAGTGTCAGTGAGTGGGGAGGTAATGTAGAGATAAGACAGGAAGTCAGTGCTAGAGGAGGTGGGTAATGCATTGCTGAGCAGTGTCAGTGAGTGGGGAGGTAATGTAGAGATAAGACAGGAAGTCAGTGCTAGGGGAGGTGGGTAATACATTACTGAGCAGTGTCAGTGATAGGGGAGGTAATGTAGGGATAAGACACGAAGTCAGTACTAGGGGAGGTGGTTAATGCATTGCTGAGCAGTGTCAGTGAGTGGCGAGGTAATAGACAGGAAGTCAGTACTAGGGGAGGTGGGTAATGCATTGCTGAGCAGTGTCAGTGAGTGGGGAGGTAATGTAGAGATAAGACAGGAAGTCAGTGCTAGGGGAGGTGGGTAATACATTACTGAGCAGTGTCAGTGATAGGGGAGGTAATGAAGGGATAAGACAGGGAGTCAGTGCTAGAGGAGGTGGGTAATGCATTGCTGAGCAGTGTCAGTGAGTGGGGAGGTAATGTAGAGATAAGACAGGAAGTCAGTGCTAGGGGAGGTGGGTAATACATTACTGAGCAGTGTCAGTGATAGGGGAGGTAATGTAGGGATAAGACAGGAAGTCAGTGCTAGGGGACTAGGGTAATGCATTGCTGAGTAGTGTCAGTGATAGGGGAGGTAATGAAGGGATAAGACAGGAAGTCAGTGCTAGGGGAGGTGGGTAATACATTACTGAGCAGTGTCAGTGATAGGGGAGGTAATGTAGGGATAAGACAGGAAGTCAGTGCTAGGGGACTAGGGTAATGCATTGCTGAGTAGTGTCAGTGATAGGGGAGGTAATGAAGGGATAAGACAGGAAGTCAGTGCTAGGGGAGGTGGGTAATACATTACTGAGCAGTGTCAGTGAGTGGGAGAGGTAATGTATTGCTGAGTAGTGTCAGTGATAGGGGAGGTAATGAAGGGATAAGACAGGGAGTCAGTGCTAGAGGAGGTGGGTAATGCATTGCTGAGCAGTGTCAGTGAGTGGCGAGGTAATAGACAGGAAGTCAGTACTAGGGGAGGTGGGTAATGCATTACTGAGCAGTGTCAGTGAGTGGGGAGGTAATGTAGGGATAAGATAGGAAGTCAGTGCTAGGGGACTAGGGTAATGCATTGCTGAGTAGTGTCAGTGATAGGGGAGGTAATGAAGGGATAAGACAGGAAGTCAGTGCTAGGGGAGGTGGGTAATACATTACTGAGCAGTGTCAGTGAGTGGGGAGGTAATGTAGGGATAAGACAGGAAGTCAGTGCTAGGGGAGGTGGGTAATACATTACTGAGCAGTGTCAGTGATAGGGGAGGTAATGAAGGGATAAGACAGGGAGTCAGTGCTAGAGGAGGTGGGTAATGCATTGCTGAGTAGTGTCAGTGAGTGGGGAGGTAATGAAGGGATAAGACAGGAAGTTAATGCTATGGGAGGTGGGTAATACATTACTGAGCAGTGTCAGTGATTGGAGAGGTAATGTAGGGATAAGACAGGAAGTTAATGCTATGGGAGGTGGGTAATGCATTGCTGAGCAGTGTCTGTGAGTGGGGAGTGTAGGGATAAGACAGGAAGTCCATTAATCCCTAATGTGCAGTTGGTTTACACCAGAACTGCAATAATTTTCTTTAGTACCTCAGGCTCAGTGACATGTTGATACATATGTCCTTGTACGTGTTGATCTCAACAGGATTTAACTTACAACTTGTATGCAATTAATGTTTATGAGAATAATACAGATGGACGTTTGATAAATGTTAGTGACTTGATCATAGTTACCCTTATGAGCCTTATGTGTGAAGAAAAATGGACGCAATACAAATAAATTCCCATTGATAAAAAAAAAATATAGCTTTAACTTTAAGAATGATTACAACGAGTTGCAGACACAGCTCTACCACTTGAGAGTAAAATACCCATGTAAATGCCAGTTTGCACCAGAACTGTTCTTCTCCCAATGAGGCTGATGTACTAGCAAGGTCTGGACTTATCCAACAACACCATACAGGGACAATAAATTTAAGAGGGGGTCTTCTAATCTTAAAATATCTGTCTGTCTAATGTATCTGTCTATGTCTATCGATCTATAGTCTATCTGCCTGTCTGTGTCTGTCTATCTCATATCTATCTATCTCATATCTGTTTCTGTCTGTCTATGTCTATCGGTCTCTGTCTGTCGGTCTCTGTCTATATCTATCTGTCCGTCTATCTATCTATCTTATATTTATCTCATATCTATCTATATCTCATATCTATCTATCTATCTATCTATCTATCTATCTATCTATCTATCTATCTATCTATATCTAACCATTTATCTCATATCTATCTATCTATCTATCTATCTATCTATCTATCTATCTATCTCATATCTATCTATCTATCTATCTATCTATCTATCTATCTATCTCATATCTGTCTCTGTCTGTCTATGTCTATCGGTCTCTGTCTGTCGGTCTCTGTCTATGTCTATCTGTCTGTCTATATCTATCTGTCCGTCTATCTATCTATCTATCTATCTATCTATATCTCATATCTATCTATCTATCTATCTATCTATCTATCTATCTATCTATCTATCTATCTATCTCATATCTGTCTCTGTCTGTCTATGTCTATCGGTCTCTGTCTGTCGGTCTCTGTCTATGTCTATCTGTCTGTCTATATCTATCTGTCCGTCTATCTATCTATCTATCTATCTATCTATCTATCTATCTATCTATCTGTCTCCTATGATGCAGCTGGTTTATCCCAGACTTGCTCTGATTCCCATCAGTTTCAATGTGGATGATGTGCAAATGACAGACCTATAGGAGAGGACAGGATTTTGCACTTCGGTAGATTCTCTCTAGTGAATTGTGTGAGAACTATTAGAGCCGTAACAGACAGCCGTGATACGGACAGCCATATGTACCAGTAATGTATTTGGGAGGGGAAATTAGACACATTTTTGGACCATCTCACACAGCCCAGAACAGTGTGTTCCAAGGCAGCAACGTTGGCACAAACAATACCCAATTACTGTGTCTGGTTTATCTGTGTTTCTGCATAAATGGACTGATGGAGCCTGCATCAGACCCCTGTGCCCCGGCTGTCACACCAGCAGATGGAGAACTGCTTACTGCTGAATTCTCTGTACTCCAGATGGCATCCTGCAGCTTCATAAGAATGCATAATAGTAAGGACGGGCTAATATGTGTTACTGGAACAGCCGCCCACTACAGCTAGTAGATCAGTGGTGGGCAGACTACAATTCCCATCATTCCATGGTAGCACATGAAGGGAGCTGGCCTCACGTTGCCCAGCCCTGCACTAGATGCTATTATTAACCCATTGTAAGCTAGAGACGTCTCCAAGACATGGCTTACAAGCTATTAAACGACTTTATGCATAAAGTGGAACAAATCTGCAGCAGACAAGTGCATCATGGGGAATAAAAAATGCCCACTGATTTCAATATGTAAATGGGGCTTTTAACCATTTGAATACTAGAGAAATCTCTGCACTGGAGACCTCTTTAGCATCCAAGTAGTTAAAAGATCCATTTCTAATCAATGGGAATTTTTATGTGCCCATCACAGTGCTGGCCCTTTCAGTCGGTCAGTGTTTTAATCCTACAAGGTGCTGGCATTTTACTGCACGTATCAATGCCACAGAGACTTCTTAAAGGGATAGTAATGTCTCATAATAAAATCAGCTCTAATTAATCATCATAGTATTTGGACTTTGGAGAGTGTTATTTCAATTCTGTCAGAGTTGTAGTTCAAGAGTAATTGAATGATAAAGTATCCCCCTCCCGCCCCTTTTACTGATGTAACACTGCTCAGCCAGATCAGAACGGAGGTGCCCAGGTAGACTGCAGAGAGGGACAATCTTCAATTAAGATAAGGGGAAAAACCTGAAAAACTTGTCAAGGGAGGCATAGCTTTCATTGTTCTCATAGGAAGAAGATTGTCCCCCTCTGTTATCTGTCTGGTCTATGGACTGGATTCCACATCTGAGAAGAGATGGATTACACTAGGTAAAAGGGGCGGGAGGGGAAACTTTGCTTGTGAATATCTCTCAAACCATAAAGGTTTGAGAGATAAGACTTATATCGTTCTTCATGTTTTTTTAACGCCTACAAAATAAAATAAATTTAAAATGAAGTATTACTATCCCTTTAATTCCTTTGAGTGCCAGAGGTGTACAGAATGCATTGTCTTCTGTACCCATCTGGCACTCAAAGGGTTAATTCCTTATATAAAACGTAAATGCAAAACAATTTATATAGACAAATCCAAAGCAAAAAACCTTCAGAACCTACAAAGCAGACAACTCCTATACTAAAAAAACGCTGATGTAAATCCAAACGTACTGAATCTTTAATCGGACTCGGACACATTTTCCTATCCTGGAAATGCACAAACCTCCAAGGCCTAAACACATTCTGACCTGCTGGGTAGAACGATTTCACACCACAAATGGTTGTTCACTTAGATACAGATACAAACTTCCAAACCACAATTAAATCATAAGGGATACAGGTAGCTACGTCTACACATTGATTCATAAGGAGATATGTAAATAGGGCATTAGGTTATGATACCGTGGCTGTACACACACAGAGAGGCTGTATAACATGGGGTTATGAGGTATTGGTGTAAGTGCACTTACTAGGACAGATTAGCGCCTCCTTAGCGGTGATGCTCTTGTTACATACAAAGCACATTGTTGTCCCGGACACACTAGTGGTGATAAAAAGGTGCCCATTCGTGTAGCGTGTGTCCTTTTCCTTGGCTTCCTTCTCTCGCTCCTTCATCTTCTCTTTCTCTTTATTCTGTAAAGCAAATAAACAAGAGGTTAATAGCCACAATCAACTCCCAGAATCCTCCACTCACACACATACCTCCCAACACTTTAAATTGCTAAAGAGGGACACTTGTGTTTTAGGGGGTGTTGCTGGGGGGCGTGACTGGTGGGAGGGTTCATACATATAATTTTTAGGCTATTTCACGACGTACTGACACCTCGTTGTGTAACCTAATAAATGACTTATAACAAGATAAAAGTATTTTATTTAGACTGGCTAATTTATATACACACCACACATACTGATTTTTAAACAAACAATAATGTGAGTTTTATTGCTGTGGAGCAATGTGATACACTTATATACACACCACACAGTCTGATCTCCTAAACACAGGGACACCAGAGTGATACACTTATACACACACCACACAGTCTGATCTCCTAAACACAGGGACACCAGGGTGATACACTTATATATACATCACACAGTCTGATCTCCTAAACACAGGGACACCAGGGTGATACACTTATATACACACACCACACAGTCTGATCTCCTAAACACAGGGACACCAGGGTGATACACTTCTATATACACCACACAGTCTGATCTCCTACACACAGGGACACCAGGGTGATACACTTATATACACACCACACAATCTGATATCCTAAACACAGGGACACCAGGGTGATACACTTCTATACACACCACACAGTGTGATCTCCTAAACACAGGGACACCAGGGTGATACACTTCTATACACACCACACAGTCTGATCTCCTAAACACAGGGACACCAGGGTGATACACTTATATACACACCACACAGTCTGATCTCCTAAACACAGGGACACCAGGGTGATACACTTATATACACACCACACAGTCTGATCTCCTAAACACAGGGACATCAGGGTGATACACTTATATACACACCACACAGCCTGATCTCCTAAACACAGGGACACCAGGGTGATACACTTCTATACACACCACACAGTCTGATCTCCTAAACACAGGGACACCAGGGTGATACACTTATATACACACCACACAGTCTGATCTCCTAAACACAGGGACACCAGGGTGATACACTTATATACACACCACACATTCTGATCTCCTAAACACAGGGACACCAGGGTGATACACTTATATACACACCACACAGTCTGATCTGCTAAACACAGGGACACCAGGGTGATACACTTATATACACACCACACAGTCTGATCTCCTAAACACAGGGACACCAGGGTGATACACTTCTATACACACCACACAGTCTGATCTACTAAACACAGGGACACCAGGGTGATACACTTCTATACACACCACACAGTGTGATCTCCTAAACACAGGGACACCAGGGTGATACACTTATATACACACCACACAGTCTGATCTACTAAACACAGGGACACCAGGGTGATACACTTATATACACACCACACAGTCTGATCTCCTAAACACAGGGACACCAGGGTGATACACTTATATATACACACCACACAGTCTGATCTCCTAAACACAGGGACACCAGGGTGATACACTTATATACACACACCACACAGTCTGATCTCCTAAACACAGGGACACCAGGGTGATACACTTATATACACACCACACAGTCTGATCTCCTAAACACAGGGACACCAGGGTGATACACTTATATACACACCACACAGTCTGATCTCCTAAACACAGGGACACCAGGGTGATACACTTATATACACACCACACAGTCTGATCTCCTAAACACAGGGACACCAGGGTGATACACTTATATACACACCACACAATCTGATCGCCTAAAAAGAGGGACATCAGGGTGGGAAAGCGGGATTTGGGTCTAAAAGAGGGACTGTCCCTCTTAAAGAGGAACACACGCACACACACACGAACATACATACATACACACGCAGGCACCCTGGCTGCACTATCACAGGGATAGGCAACCTGTGGCAGTCCAGCTGTAGAAGACTGCAACTCCCATCATACTTAATCAGCAATTTTCAGCACTGCACAGAAGCACTGAGTTAATGGGGTCTGGGACACCCGACTCAGCTCCCATAATGCCATTTGCTGATCGGTACCACAAGTGTTCTCCATATTCCTTAGTTAACGTCACAGGATCAGTCATGAGATTGGTTAAGTATTAACCCCCCCGGAGCTACAGGAGTTTGCTAGTGGTAGTCAGATCATTTAGTTTGCATAGGTTTCTATTACTCTAATAGGCTAAATGATTACCATGTAAAACAGAGAGGTCATTCCTGCTTGGCTCCATACAAATGACCTAACTGTGAACCCTGTGCATGGTATACAATATTACCCACATATTAACTCCTAGGATTATCTAATGTTTGTTTAGTTTTCATGGATTGCAGAGTGTCCTGTCATTTTTTTCAGTGTTTCATATCTTGAACACTTTTGACAATGTATTTTATGGAGTTCTAGCTCGGTGAATGTTGTCTGAGGTTGTGTGGTCCTGCTGGCAACTCTCCTAACCTCCTCCATGGACATCATAGGCAGGACTGATTGAATCAAGGAGCAAGGAGAAAATTCCTAGTGACCTTTCATTTCTTTTCTCCCCCAATTAAGGTAAGTGGGAGTTATTAAGAGGAGCTAGTGTTCCTTTAAGGGCTTTTCTATGAATCCATAACACAGTCTACTTCCTTCTATTCTACCAACACAGGAAACAAGTAACGAGAATTACCTTCGACTGGCGCAGAAATCTCAACCTGCTTTATGCAAATGACCCACCTGTGCTGTGATTGCTGCCGCATTCTGCTGCCGGCCCCTCCAGCTCATAGTCTGGAGCCTGCGAGGTGCCGGGTCAGCCCGGGCAGAGCCATTAATTGGGGTGCTGTGGTGCCCGGTGTGTTGACGCATCTCCTGGTTAGTGCTGCATTACCCACCAACACAGCAAGATCCCTGGAATCTATCTGTAGCCCACTACCTCTCTGCAGATAACCATGACAACCAGAAAAACTCTGCCAGGGGCGGCCCTCTGCTCATCTCTTAACTGCACTGCAGATAAGACTGAATAGGTGTATGTGTGTGTGTGTGTATATACACTCACACACATACACACTTACAGTTCTTGAAAAAAGCAACGATTTCGGCCAGTTCTGTGGCCTTCATCAAGCCGCAGGGCTGGCCGAAACATTGGTCCATCTCCATGAACTGCATATTAAATTATAGTGTATTCCATGGGGGTCAACATGCTTACCTTCAGCTGCAGTAGGACTCTAGGACCCCAAATACCTCTCATTGGTGGCATAAGATTACATGAGAGTTGTTTGGGGTCCACGAATCCTGCAAAAACATTTAATTTTGGAGAACCGATCCAAATAAAATTGTCTTGTAGTGGCCATTAGGATTTTCTGCCCAGATTAAAGTAGTGTGCATGTGTGTGTGTGTAGGGTTATAATTACAAACTGTTAGTGGTCATTTAACTAACTGCTGCACCATCTGAGCGCAGGTATCACTGTGTATCCTAGAATCCTTTAGTGCCTAACAGAGGTCAGTCAAGGTCATTCTGGATATCAGCCCCTCATACAGAAGCTTGCAGCATACAAGTCAACTTTATGCAAGATTCCTGCTTTTATTTACTTGTTCCCTGCCAGCTCCAGCAGATGGGACCAACACAAAAAAATCAAAATGGTAATACAAAAATACAGTAACCATGGTAAATGGAAGAGGTGCATTTCATAACATCACTCTCTGCTGTCTTTGGTATTTAGCAATTCAAAGGCCCATACTCACAAACAAACAGTGGACTAATTATGGGGTAACCGGACGGTACCAATATATCCAAAAAAAGGGGCCTTTTAAAAGTTTAAATGTTAGAGAAGTTTTCAATACACTGCAAAGAAAGATATTTGAGACCTTATTAGCATTCAAGGGTTTAGGAGCCCAATTACTGGTAATTTTGGAAATGTTATTTGTCCACCTGTGGTGTAGTTAGTTTAACCCATAATTACTCTACTTTTTGTTTATGTAGAACAAGGCTCTAACACAGAGGTGACCACACTTAGGAACTACAGCTAATTGGGGGTGATGGGAGTTGTAGTTCCCAACAGCTGGACATCACAGGTTAATATTGGGAAGTCTGAGTGATGATATTGTAGCTTTCCATTGGCTGATGGGGCTGTTGACAATGGGCAGCCATTTCGATTCTCCCCTTTACAAAACATAAGAAATAACAACTTATGGGAAATCATCATCATTATATACATAAAAATAATAATAAAAAAACCCTAAAATCTGATAACGAAAAGGTCATTTTCCGTGACACGGCATTGTGTTGTTTTCTATGATTCATTTCCCTGTACAGAGTCATAACGTCATACTGTCCCAGTCATCTGAACTAATGCCACCACGAAACTTCCTGGGGGTATATTAGTATAGATCACGGTTTGCATACTGGTTCCTTACAAATTATCCCTAAATCTTGCACATTACACACCTCACCCAGTTCAGCCTGCCTCCCCACCTCCTCTTGTATTACATTCTCCTGTCTGCCACTACCTTCGCAGTTCAAAATAAATTCTCTAGGACAAGGCCTGGCTAATGGCAATTTACTAAGCTACTCACACAGAAAAGTCTCCTCATACTGAGGCTGGTGCCAATGGGAGGGCAAACGGGCAGGGTGTTAGGGCTGCCACCCAGCCGGTATTTTACCGGCAGGCCGGTAAAAAATTGGCTTCTGTCCAATGTTATGTCTATGGAGGGAATGCCATGGCCGGTATTTTTTTTTTTTAAGAAAAGGTGGCAACCTACAGGGTGTGTGTGTGGCCATTTCGGAACGGTTTTGCTTTACTGCCTGTTTAATCGCTATGTACCAACAAGGAGCATTGGAAGTTGCTGTTACTTTACTGTGTGGTATAGGGGTTGCATTCAACCCTTGATGCCATTAAATGGGAAGTAATACTGCTTGATAATATGAACACGCCATTTATTTGGCTATGGACAGGAATAGGCTAATGACCTTTATAAATATTTACCATACTGCCCTTATTCAAGGGATATAACCTCTTCAGTTAGTGGTGGATGTGATGTACATGGGAGCGGACATGACAGTTACTGGCGTTTTTTTCTAACAGAAGCACATAGAGTGCATATTGCAAAAGAATGCTTACGCTCTCCTCTAGTCATTAAAGGGTTAAGATTACCATGTTCAGTGGGTGGAGTATGAGGTCCTGTAGTTGTGCTCGTAACCGACATGCCCGCCTCCATGGACACGACACCCAGGACTGACTGAAGAGGTTTTTGCTTGAATCAAGAAGCAGGGAAAAATCCATAGGGGCCGTTAGTATTTACTGGCTACAGTAAAGTAGGTTAGGCCTATAATTAGGAGGTGTTACTTCCCCTTTAATACTTTAGTGCAGCCTCATGGAGTGGGAAGGCTGCATCCCAGCTCAGAAAATGGCCAAAGCTGAGAACTTTATTGTCCCAAGCCTCCGGACTTCGCCAAGGTCTGGGCGTGGGCGTGTACACATGACATGGTGTAAGAATGGGCAGGGCTCGAATGGGCGTGGGAGTGTACACATGACATGGTGTAAGAATGGGCAGGACTCAATTGGGCGTGGGCGTGTACACATGACATGGTGTAAGAATGGGCAGGACTCGATTGGGCGTGGGAGTGTACACATGACATGGTGTAAGAATGGGCAGGACTCAATTGGGCGTGGGCGTGTACACATGACATGGTGTAAGAATGGGCAGGACTCGATTGGGCGTGGGAGTGTACACATGACATGGTGTAAGAATGGGCAGGACTCAATTGGGCGTGGGCGTGTACACATGACATGGTGTAAGAATGGGCAGGACTCGATTGGGCGTGGGAATGTACACATGACATGGTGTAAGAATGGGCAGGACTCAATTGGGCGTGGGAATGTACACATGACATGGTGTAAGAATGGGCAGGACTCGATTGGGGTGGGCGTGTACACATGACATGGTGTAAGAATGGGCAGGACTCGATTGGGCGTGGGAATGTACACATGACATGGTGTAAGAATGGGCAGGACTCAATTGGGCGTGGGCGTGTACACATGACATGGTGTAAGAATGGGCAGGACTCGATTGGGGTGGGCGTGTACACATGACATGGTGTAAGAATGGGCAGGACTCGATTGGGCGTGGGCGTGTACACATGACATGGTGTAAGAATGGGCAGGACTCAATTGGGCGTGGGCGTGTACACATGACATGGTGTAAGAATGGGCAGGACTCGATTGGGCGTGGGAGTGTACACATGACATGGTGTAAGAATGGGCAGGACTCAATTGGGCGTGTACACATGACATGGTGTAAGAATGGGCAGGCCTCGACTGGGCGTGGGAATGTACACATGACATGGTGTAAGAATGGGCAGGACTCGACTGGGCGTGGGAGTGTACACATGACATGGTGTAAGAATGGGCAGGACTCGAATGGGCGTGGGCGTGTACACATGACATGGTGTAAGAATGGGCAGGACTCAATTGGGCGTGGGCGTGTACACATGACATGGTGTAAGAATGGGCAGGACTCGATTGGGCGTGGGAATGTACACATGACATGGTGTAAGAATGGGCAGGACTCAATTGGGCGTGGGCGTGTACACATGACATGGTGTAAGAATGGGCAGGACTCGATTGGGCGTGGGCGTGTACACATGACATGGTGTAAGAATGGGCAGGACTCGATTGGGCGTGGGCGTGTACACATGACATGGTGTAAGAATGGGCAGGACTCGATTGGGCGTGGGAGTGTACACATGACATGGTGTAAGAATGGGCAGGACTCAATTGGGCGTGGGAGTGTACACATGACATGGTGTAAGAATGGGCAGGACTCAATTGGGGTGGGAGTGTACACATGACATGGTGTAAGAATGGGCAGGACTCGATTGGGCGTGTACACATGACATGGTGTAAGAATGGGCAGGACTCGATTGGGCGTGGGAGTGTACACATGACATGGTGTAAGAATGGGCAGGACTCGATTGGGCGTGGGAGTGTACACATGACATGGTGTAAGAATGGGCAGGGCTCGAATGGGCGTGGGAGTGTACACATGACATGGTGTAAGAATGGGCAGGACTCGATTGGGCGTGGGAGTGTACACATGACATGGTGTAAGAATGGGCAGGGCTCGAATGGGCGTGGGAGTGTACACATGACATGGTGTAAGAATGGGCAGGACTCAATTGGGCGTGGGAGTGTACACATGACATGGTGTAAGAATGGGCAGGACTCGATTGGGCGTGGGAGTGTACACATGACATGGTGTAAGAAAGGGCAGGACTCGATTGGGCGTGGGAGTGTACACATGACATGGTGTAAGAATGGGCAGGACTCGATTGGGCGTGGGAGTGTACACATGACATGGTGTAAGAATGGGCAGGACTCGATTGGGCGTGGGAGTGTACACATGACATGGTGTAAGAATGGGCAGGGCTCGAATGGGCGTGGGAGTGTACACATGACATGGTGTAAGAATGGGCAGGACTCGATTGGGCGTGGGAGTGTACACATGACATGGTGTAAGAATGGGCAGGACTCAATTGGGCATGGGCGTGTACACATGACATGGTGTAAGAATGGGCAGGACTCAATTGGGCGTGGGCGTGTACACATGACATGGTGTAAGAATGGGCAGGACTCAATTGGGCGTGGGAGTGTACACATGACATGGTGTAAGAATGGGCAGGACTCGATTGGGCGTGGGAATGTACACATGACATGGTGTAAGAATGGGCAGGACTCGATTGGGCGTGGGCGTGTACACATGACATGGTGTAAGAATGGGCAGGACTCGATTGGGCGTGGGAGTGTACACATGACATGGTGTAAGAATGGGCAGGACTCGATTGGGCGTGGGAATGTACACATGACATGGTGTAAGAATGGGCAGGACTCGATTGGGCGTGGGCGTGTACACATGACATGGTGTAAGAATGGGCAGGACTCGATTGGGCGTGGGAGTGTACACATGACATGGTGTAAGAATGGGCAGGACTCAATTGGGCGTGGGAGTGTACACATGACATGGTGTAAGAATGGGCAGGACTCAATTGGGGTGGGAGTGTACACATGACATGGTGTAAGAATGGGCAGGACTCGATTGGGCGTGTACACATGACATGGTGTAAGAATGGGCAGGACTCGATTGGGCGTGGGAGTGTACACATGACATGGTGTAAGAATGGGCAGGACTCGATTGGGCGTGGGAGTGTACACATGACATGGTGTAAGAATGGGCAGGGCTCGAATGGGCGTGGGAGTGTACACATGACATGGTGTAAGAATGGGCAGGACTCGATTGGGCGTGGGAGTGTACACATGACATGGTGTAAGAATGGGCAGGGCTCGAATGGGCGTGGGAGTGTACACATGACATGGTGTAAGAATGGGCAGGACTCGATTGGGCGTGGGAGTGTACACATGACATGGTGTAAGAATGGGCAGGACTCAATTGGGCATGGGCGTGTACACATGACATGGTGTAAGAATGGGCAGGACTCAATTGGGCGTGGGCGTGTACACATGACATGGTGTAAGAATGGGCAGGACTCGATTGGGGTGGGCGTGTACACATGACATGGTGTAAGAATGGGCAGGACTCGATTGGGCGTGGGAGTGTACACATGACATGGTGTAAGAATGGGCAGGACTCGATTGGGCGTGGGAATGTACACATGACATGGTGTAAGAATGGGCAGGACTCAATTGGGCGTGGGAGTGTACACATGACATGGTGTAAGAATGGGCAGGACTCAATTGGGGTGGGAGTGTACACATGACATGGTGTAAGAATGGGCAGGACTCGATTGGGCGTGTACACATGACATGGTGTAAGAATGGGCAGGACTCGATTGGGCGTGGGAGTGTACACATGACATGGTGTAAGAATGGGCAGGACTCGATTGGGCGTGGGAGTGTACACATGACATGGTGTAAGAATGGGCAGGGCTCGAATGGGCGTGGGAGTGTACACATGACATGGTGTAAGAATGGGCAGGACTCGATTGGGCGTGGGAGTGTACACATGACATGGTGTAAGAATGGGCAGGACTCAATTGGGCATGGGCGTGTACACATGACATGGTGTAAGAATGGGCAGGACTCAATTGGGCGTGGGCGTGTACACATGACATGGTGTAAGAATGGGCAGGACTCGATTGGGGTGGGCGTGTACACATGACATGGTGTAAGAATGGGCAGGACTCGATTGGGCGTGGGAGTGTACACATGACATGGTGTAAGAATGGGCAGGACTCGATTGGGCGTGGGAATGTACACATGACATGGTGTAAGAATGGGCAGGACTCAATTGGGCGTGGGAGTGTACACATGACATGGTGTAAGAATGGGCAGGACTCAATTGGGGTGGGAGTGTACACATGACATGGTGTAAGAATGGGCAGGACTCGATTGGGCGTGTACACATGACATGGTGTAAGAATGGGCAGGACTCGATTGGGCGTGGGAGTGTACACATGACATGGTGTAAGAATGGGCAGGACTCAATTGGGGTGGGAGTGTACACATGACATGGTGTAAGAAAGGGCAGGACTCGATTGGGCGTGGGAGTGTACACATGACATGGTGTAAGAATGGGCAGGACTCGATTGGGCGTGGGAATGTACACATGACATGGTGTAAGAATGGGCAGGACTCAATTGGGCGTGGGAGTGTACACATGACATGGTGTAAGAATGGGCAGGACTCGATTGGGCGTGGGAGTGTACACATGACATGGTGTAAGAATGGGCAGGACTCGATTGGGCGTGGGAGTGTACACATGACATGGTGTAAGAATGGGCAGGACTCGATTGGGCGTGGGAGTGTACACATGACATGGTGTAAGAAAGGGCAGGACTCGATTGGGCGTGGGAGTGTACACATGACATGGTGTAAGAATGGGCAGGACTCGATTGGGCGTGGGAATGTACACATGACATGGTGTAAGAATGGGCAGGACTCAATTGGGCGTGGGAGTGTACACATGACATGGTGTAAGAATGGGCAGGACTCGATTGGGCGTGGGAGTGTACACATGACATGGTGTAAGAATGGGCAGGACTCGATTGGGCGTGGGAGTGTACACATGACATGGTGTAAGAAAGGGCAGGACTCGATTGGGCGTGGGAGTGTACACATGACATGGTGTAAGAATGGGCAGGACTCGATTGGGCGTGGGAATGTACACATGACATGGTGTAAGAATGGGCAGGACTCAATTGGGCGTGTGAGTGTACACATGACATGGTGTAAGAATGGGCAGGACTCGATTGGGCGTGTACACATGACATGGTGTAAGAATGGGCAGGACTCGATTGGGGTGGGCGTGTACACATGACATGGTGTAAGAATGGGCAGGACTCAATTGGGCGTGGGAGTGTACACATGACATGGTGTAAGAATGGGCAGGACTCGATTGGGCGTGGGAGTGTACACATGACATGGTGTAAGAATGGGCAGGACTCAATTGGGCATGGGCGTGTACACATGACATGGTGTAAGAATGGGCAGGACTCAATTGGGCGTGGGCGTGTACACATGACATGGTGTAAGAATGGGCAGGACTCGATTGGGGTGGGCGTGTACACATGACATGGTGTAAGAATGGGCAGGACTCGATTGGGCGTGGGCGTGTACACATGACATGGTGTAAGAATGGGCAGGACTCAATTGGGGTGGGAGTGTACACATGACATGGTGTAAGAATGGGCAGGACTCGATTGGGCGTGTACACATGACATGGTGTAAGAATGGGCAGGACTCGATTGGGCGTGGGAGTGTACACATGACATGGTGTAAGAATGGGCAGGACTCAATTGGGGTGGGAGTGTACACATGACATGGTGTAAGAAAGGGCAGGACTCGATTGGGCGTGGGAGTGTACACATGACATGGTGTAAGAATGGGCAGGACTCGATTGGGCGTGGGAATGTACACATGACATGGTGTAAGAATGGGCAGGACTCAATTGGGCGTGGGAGTGTACACATGACATGGTGTAAGAATGGGCAGGACTCGATTGGGCGTGGGAGTGTACACATGACATGGTGTAAGAAAGGGCAGGACTCGATTGGGCGTGGGAGTGTACACATGACATGGTGTAAGAATGGGCAGGACTCGATTGGGCGTGGGAATGTACACATGACATGGTGTAAGAATGGGCAGGACTCAATTGGGCGTGGGAGTGTACACATGACATGGTGTAAGAATGGGCAGGACTCGATTGGGCGTGGGAGTGTACACATGACATGGTGTAAGAATGGGCAGGACTCGATTGGGCGTGGGAGTGTACACATGACATGGTGTAAGAATGGGCAGGACTCGATTGGGCGTGGGAGTGTACACATGACATGGTGTAAGAAAGGGCAGGACTCGATTGGGCGTGGGAGTGTACACATGACATGGTGTAAGAATGGGCAGGACTCGATTGGGCGTGGGAATGTACACATGACATGGTGTAAGAATGGGCAGGACTCAATTGGGCGTGGGAGTGTACACATGACATGGTGTAAGAATGGGCAGGACTCGATTGGGCGTGGGAGTGTACACATGACATGGTGTAAGAATGGGCAGGACTCGATTGGGCGTGGGAGTGTACACATGACATGGTGTAAGAAAGGGCAGGACTCGATTGGGCGTGGGAGTGTACACATGACATGGTGTAAGAATGGGCAGGACTCGATTGGGCGTGGGAATGTACACATGACATGGTGTAAGAATGGGCAGGACTCAATTGGGCGTGTGAGTGTACACATGACATGGTGTAAGAATGGGCAGGACTCGATTGGGCGTGTACACATGACATGGTGTAAGAATGGGCAGGACTCGATTGGGGTGGGCGTGTACACATGACATGGTGTAAGAATGGGCAGGACTCGATTGGGCGTGGGAGTGTACACATGACATGGTGTAAGAATGGGCAGGACTCAATTGGGCGTGTGAGTGTACACATGACATGGTGTAAGAATGGGCAGGACTCGATTGGGGTGGGCGTGTACACATGACATGGTGTAAGAATGGGCAGGACTCAATTGGGCGTGTACACATGACATGGTGTAAGAATGGGCAGGACTCAATTGGGCGTGGGAGTGTACACATGACATGGTGTAAGAATGGGCAGGACTCAATTGGGCGTGTGAGTGTACACATGACATGGTGTAAGAATGGGCAGGACTCGATTGGGCGTGGGAGTGTACACATGACATGGTGTAAGAATGGGCAGGACTCGATTGGGGTGGGCGTGTACACATGACATGGTGTAAGAATGGGCAGGACTCAATTGGGCGTGTACACATGACATGGTGTAAGAATGGGCAGGACTCAATTGGGCGTGTACACATGACATGGTGTAAGAATGGGCAGGACTCAATTGGGCGTGTGAGTGTACACATGACATGGTGTAAGAATGGGCAGGACTCAATTGGGCGTGTGAGTGTACACATGACATGGTGTAAGAATGGGCAGGACTCGATTGGGCGTGGGAGTGTACACATGACATGGTGTAAGAATGGGCAGGACTCGATTGGGGTGGGCGTGTACACATGACATGGTGTAAGAATGGGCAGGACTCAATTGGGCGTGTACACATGACATGGTGTAAGAATGGGCAGGACTCAATTGGGCGTGTACACATGACATGGTGTAAGAATGGGCAGGACTCAATTGGGCGTGTGAGTGTACACATGACATGGTGTAAGAATGGGCAGGACTCAATTGGGCGTGTGAGTGTACACATGACATGGTGTAAGAATGGGCAGGACTCGATTGGGCGTGGGAGTGTACACATGACATGGTGTAAGAATGGGCAGGACTCGATTGGGGTGGGCGTGTACACATGACATGGTGTAAGAATGGGCAGGACTCAATTGGGCGTGTACACATGACATGGTGTAAGAATGGGCAGGACTCAATTGGGCGTGTACACATGACATGGTGTAAGAATGGGCAGGACTCAATTGGGCGTGTGAGTGTACACATGACATGGTGTAAGAAAGGGCAGGACTCAATTGGGCGTGTGAGTGTACACATGACATGGTGTAAGAAAGGGCAGGACTCAATTGGGCGTGTACACATGACATGGTGTAAGAATGGGCAGGACTCAATTGGGCGTGTACACATGACATGGTGTAAGAAAGGGCAGGACTCAATTGGGCATGGGCGTGTACACATGACATGGTGTAAGAAAGGGCAGGACTCGATTGGGCGTGTACACATGACATGGTGTAAGAATGGGCAGGACTCAATTGGGGTGGGAGTGTACACATGACATGGTGTAAGAATGGGCAGGACTCAATTGGGGTGGGAGTGTACACATGACATGGTGTAAGAATGGGCAGGACTCGATTGGGCGTGGGAATGTACACATGACATGGTGTAAGAAAGGGTAGGACTCGATTGGGCGTGTACACATGACATGGTGTAAGAAAGGGCAGGACTCAATTGGGCGTGGGAGTGTACACATGACATGGTGTAAGAAAGGGCAGGACTCAATTGGGCGTGGGAGTGTACACATGACATGGTGTAAGAAAGGGCAGGACTCAATTGGGCGTGTACACATGACATGGTGTAAGAAAGGGCAGGACTCAATTGGGAGTGTACACATGACATGGTGTAAGAATGGGCAGGACTCGATTGGGCGTGGGAGTGTACACATGACATGGTGTAAGAAAGGGCAGGACTCGATTGGGCGTGGGAGTGTACACATGACATGGTGTAAGAAAGGGCAGGACTCGATTGGGCGTGTACACATGACATGGTGTAAGAAAGGGCAGGACTCAATTGGGCGTGGGAGTGTACACATGACATGGTGTAAGAATGGGCAGGACTCGACTGGGCGTGTGAGTGTACACATGACATGGTGTAAGAATGGGCAGGACTCAATTGGGCGTGGGAGTGTACACATGACATGGTGTAAGAATGGGCAGGACTCAATTGGGCGTGGGAGTGTACACATGACATGGTGTAAGAATGGGCAGGACTCGACTGGGCGTGTGAGTGTACACATGACATGGTGTAAGAATGGGCAGGACTCAATTGGGCGTGGGAGTGTACACATGACATGGTGTAAGAAAGGGCAGGACTCAATTGGGCGTGGGAGTGTACACATGACATGGTGTAAGAATGGGCAGGACTCGATTGGGCGTGGGAGTGTACACATGACATGGTGTAAGAAAGGGCAGGACTCAATTGGGCGTGTACACATGACATGGTGTAAGAAAGGGCAGGACTCAATTGGGCGTGGGAGTGTACACATGACATGGTGTAAGAATGGGCAGGACTCAATTGGGCGTGGGAGTGTACACATGACATGGTGTAAGAAAGGGCAGGACTCGATTGGGCGTGTACACATGACATGGTGTAAGAAAGGGCAGGACTCAATTGGTCGTGGGAGTGTACACATGACATGGTGTAAGAATGGGCAGGACTCGACTGGGCGTGTGAGTGTACACATGACATGGTGTAAGAATGGGCAGGACTCAATTGGGGTGGGAGTGCGAAGAAGGGTTTGCCCTTAAAATGGGAGAGTGGTAAGAACTTGGCATAGAGTGAGTGGAACTGGCAGTGAAGTGGGAATATGGAAAAATAGCCTCTATGAATCAATTCAGTGTGGATTGGTTGCAAAAACCATAAACAATTATTACTTGGTACTGGGTACCAAGTGTACAGAGTCAGACATGTTACTTTTTGGCTGGGCTCCAAGCTCCTCCTAATGAAATCTTCCTTCCTGGCTTTAAACACTTCACTGGGAGGAGTTTGGAGTCCTCACGTCCATCAGAAAATAATCATGTTGACCTCCATGGACCAGATACCAGTACTAATTAAAAATTAATTGCGGAGGAGCAATCTACACAGAATTGATTATGGTAAGTTGGGGGTTATAATGGGGAGGTGTTTGTGTTCATTTAAAGGGATAGCAATGTTTCATAATAAAAGCAGCTCTAATTAATCATCATAGTATTTGGACTTTGGAGAGTGTTATATCAATTCTGTCAGAGTTGTAGTACAAGAGTAAATCAATGACAAAGTATCCCCCTCCCGCCCCTTTTACTGATGTAACACTGTTCAGCCAGATCAGAAGGGAGGTGCCCAGGTAGACTGCAGAGAGGGACAATCTTCAATTAAGATAAGGGAAAAACCTGAAAAACTTGTCAAGGGGGGCAGGGCTTTCATTGTTCTCATAGGAAGAAGATTGTCCCATGCTGTTATCTGTCTGGTCTATGGACTGCTTTCCACATCTGAGAAGAGATGGTTTACACTAGGTAAAAGGGGCGGGAGGGGAAACTTTGCTTGTGAATATCTCATAAACCATAAAGATTTGAGAGATAAGACTTATATCGTTCTTCATGTTTTTTTAATGCCTACAAAATAAAATAAAGATAAAATCAAGCATTACTATCCCTTTAACTTGTGTTAATTAGCAGATGGTTCTGTAGCTATTCAGTTCCCATCAACGTCACATCAAGGATAATGGGAGCTGCACTTCAATAACTGCTTATGGGAAATGGCAGTGATAGGGTTTGTAGTTCAGTAACAACTGGCGATGGGCATATTGCCCATTCCTACATTAGAATGATAGGTCTACAGGTCTATTGTGCCACCAAGTATAACACTACATAGCCTGCAGTGTCATTATGACAAACATGCTATGTCTGGACACCTAAGTGTTAATGCCACGTTGGGCAACAGTCTTCTAGGTTGCCATGGTTTCCTGGTGAAAGAGGAAGTGAGTCGTGTGCTTCCTGTTGCAGTTTCTTGAGTAATGACTGTGCTTGATTGGGGGAGCTGCTCACAGGTTGCACGAGGTCAGCATCCTGCCAGGCTTCCTGGGAAGTCAGCAATACTAACCCTATGAGTGCCAGAGGGATCTGCAATGCAGAGTAAAACAGCCTTCCCGCTGCGGAGACATCTTCCATTCAAAATTTTTTTACAGCAAAACCTCCCTTTTTATTGTTACTTAACACTTTGAGTGCCAGAGGGGTACGCAACGCATTGCATTGTGTACCCCTCTAGCACTCAAAGGGTTAAACCAGAACTCTCTCTCCAAATAAAGTGCCCCCCAAATAATTATTAAATAAGTCCGGAGTTGTTAAGAAATCCTACTTGATCTGAGACGAACAGGCAGGCATCAGCGCAGACATCTTGCCTTACAGACATCTGTGCGTCTGCACTGTCAGTCCCGGTCTCCTCTAGGAGGCGCTGCATTGTACCTTAAGGTAACAGGAAGTGACTGACAGCACAGACATCTTGCCTTAGAGACATCTGTGCATCTGCGCTGTCAGTCCTGGTCTCCTCTAGGAGGCGCTGCATTGTACCTTAAGGTAACAGGAAGTGACTGACAGCGCAGACATCTTGCCTTAGAGACACCTGTGCGTCTGCGCTGTCAGTCCTGGCCTCCTCTAGGAGGTGCTGCATTGTACCTTAAGGTAACAGGAAGTGACTGACAGCACAGACATCTTGCCTTAGAGACATCTGTGTGTCTGCGCTATCAGTCCTGGTCTCCTCTAGGAGGCGCTGCATTGTACCTTAAGGTAACAGGAAGTGACTGACAGCGCAGACATCTTGCCTTAGACACATCTGTACGTCTGCGCTGTCAGTCCTGGTCTCCTCTAGGAGGCGCTGCATGGTACCTTAAGGTAACAGGAAGTGACTGACAGCGCAGGCATCTTACCTTAGAGACATCTGTGCGTCTGTGCTGTCAGTCCTGGTCTCCTCTAGGAGGCGCTGCATTGTACCTTAAGGTAACAGGAAGTGACTGACAGCGCAGACATCTTGCCTTAGACACATCTGTACGTCTGCGCTGTCAGTCCTGGTCTCCTCTAGGAGGCGCTGCATTGTACCTTAAGGTAACAGGAAGTGACTGACAGCACAGACATCTTGCCTTAGAGACATCTGTGCGTCTGCGCTATCAGTCCTGGTCTCCTCTAGGAGGCGCTGCATTGTACCTTAAGGTAACAGGAAGGGACTGACAGCGCAGACATCTTGCCTTAGAGACATCTGTGCGTCTGCGCTGTCAGTCCTGGTCTCCTCTAGGAGGCGCTGCATTGTATCTTAAGGTAACAGGAAGTGACTGACAGCGCAGACATCTTGCCTTAGACACATCTGTGTGTCTGCGCTGTCAGTCCTGGTCTCCTCTAGGAGGCGCTGCATTGTATCTTAAGGTAACAGGAAGTGACTGACAGCACAGGCACACAGATTCCTTTATTGCAAGAAGCCTGTCCATCAGTCTCAGAAGAAGTAGTATTTCTTAATAGCGCAGGACTTATTTTGTAAAATACTAGTATTTCTATACTTATCGTTAAATCAATAATTATTTTTTTTTGGGGGGGTGACTTTATTTGGAGGATAGTTCCGCTTTACAGCTTAGCGACAGCGCTAACACAGATAAATAAGTGATAGGAACTGCACCGTTTTGTGTATAATAATGTCTTAATTGTTCGGGACTAAAACTCCCATCATGGGACTTGAAGTCCCGAACAGCCGGTGGTCAATCTGGCAACCCACCCCTGTTCTGCAGTGTATTAGAGACTTCTCTAGAATTCAAGGGGTTAAAAGCTTTCAGTGCAAAAGAGGTATTCAACACTGCGTAATGGGCTATAGGCCCCAAATAAATCAGTGTGGATTTGGGGAATTGTCATGTGTGCCCTGTTGGGCAATTGCTCGGTCCAAGTGCTGCATCTCCTTGGCTTCTGGGATATGGCCCATAGTTGTGAATGTAATGAATTTATCGGAGCTGTATGAAATACAGCAGCGGGTCTCAGATTGCCTTACTGCTGTCTCTTCTTGGACGGCTCATCGTCGCTTAAAACTTAACATGTCCAAGATTGAGCTCCTTGTCTTCCCTCCTAAATCCTGCACAACACCTCCATTTTCTATAACTGCTGAAGGCTCCACAATTTACCCTGTAGACAAGGCCCGCTGCCTCGGGGTAACTTTGGACTCTTCTCTTTCCTTCTCCACCCACATTAATGACGTAACCAAAACCTGTCGCTTCTTTCTTCGGAATATAGCAAAAATCCGGCCATTCCTCTCTCACTCTACAACAAAAACCCTCATTCATGCTCTTATCCTTTCTCGCCTAGACTACTGCAACTCTTTACTTATTGGTCTTCCTACTAACCATATCGCTCCTCTTTAATCAGTTCTTAATTCAGCCACCAGAATACTCTTCGTCTCGTCCAGAACAGTACTCACCCCACCACTCCTAAAATCACTGTCATGGCTTCCCATAAAGCAGCGTATCACATTCAATATCCTCCTCATTACCTTCAAGGCTCTCCATCACTTGTCTCCGCCTTATATTTAATCTCTGATATCCCTCCATATTCCTGCATGTCCACTACGCAGCACACATGATGGATGACTCTCTGCCCCTTTAACCGTGATCGCTGTTTCATGACTGAAGGCTTTCTCACTTACTGCCCCCACCTCTGGAACTCCCTACCATCCAGTATTCACCAATCCTCAACCCTCAACAACTTTAAATCTAAACTAAAAGATCACCTTTTATCTCTAGCTACAGCGTATTATGGAAACATTATCATCATCAAACATTATCATCATAACCCAAACACTCTACCAGCTTGTATCTGTATGTCACCCATCCTATACTTAGATTGTAAGCTCTACGGTGCAAGGACCTCTTATCCGAATGTATACTCACCTGTTGTTCCCCTTATGACTGCCTATATATATATACACACAATCACCGCACTTATTGTACCCCTTCTATATTAAATGTAATCTGTAAAGTGCCAAGTACACTGGTTGGCGCTATATAAATAAAATATACAATACAATACAATTATACTAACGCCAGGCTGATAAGACTGCCTGGCACGGCAACTTTATAAAGTACAGGCGTCACATTACAATTAATATCGTCACTGTAAAATGTCATTTCAATGATGAGAGTCATTGGAATTTGGGAGTGAGTTTAATTAGTTTTTCTGCAGAACTGTCATTGGATGGGGGTTGAGACAATTAGCTTGGAAGACTAACTGGTACGACAAAAAGTTACAGTAGTTGAGGCAGGAAATAATCAGAGAAGTGGTTCTCAATTAGTTGTTTTTATCAACACACGCATAATCCAGAGTCTTACATTTTCAGGGCACTGGAACATTTCACTGGTCATTTGTCACAGGTGTAACGATGGGTACAAATGCATAGATATGAAGATATTTTTATGTCTTATCATCTGAATGATAAAAAAAGCTAATTTCTATTGACAAGTTCTCTGTATAGGCCAATGAAACTTAAAATTCACACTTTTGCTACCAATAATCCCTTAAAGACCAGCAGTGTGTTGCACACCCCAACAGGCACTCAATGGGCTAACAAGTGATTAAATTAATTTCTGATAAAATGGCATCAGTTAATAACATGGTGCAGGAAATGTGCTGAAGGAGAGGAACAGATTTATCATCTTCCGCATTAGGCATCACCTAGCAACCTCTACACAAATCAGACAACTAAATCCCTCTCCGGATTTATTTTGGTTCCTTTCCATAAAATAAAAAAAGAGAAAAAAACACACTCCTATTTCTCACATTAAAGGGAACAACACTCGAAGACATGAATTATTTAAACACATACATAATAGTACATTTCCTTCTGAGTAAAGGATGCATACTCACACTGATCGGCAATGTTTCCTTCAAAACTTATTACAGATCAAAAGCAATCATT
The DNA here is from genome assembly GCA_037306005.1 of Rhinophrynus dorsalis. Classification (NCBI taxonomy): domain Eukaryota; kingdom Metazoa; phylum Chordata; class Amphibia; order Anura; family Rhinophrynidae; genus Rhinophrynus; species Rhinophrynus dorsalis. The sequence continues at coordinate 5,212,342 of CM074728.1, forward strand.
TATTTTCAGTCGTGGGCACCAGATAGTAACATATCTAAATGTTCTGTCTGACGAACTCTTGTACAAACAGCAATGCAAAAAACCATGCTGTATGTACACTAGCTGGAACCATTACTAACAGAGTGTGTTTAAAGGGATAGTAATGTTTCATAATAAAAGCAGCTCTAATTAATCTTTATAGTATTTGGACTTTGGAGAGTGTTATTTCAATTCTGTCAGAGTTGTAGTACAAGAGTAATTCAATGACAAAGTATCCCCCTCTCGCCCCTTTTACTGATGTAACACTGCTCAGCCAGATCAGAAGGGAGGTGCCCAGGTAGACTGCAGAGAGGGACAATCTTCAATTAAGATAAGGGAAAAACCTGAAAAACTTGTCAAGGGGGGCAGGGCTTTCATTGTTCTGATAGGAAGAAGATTGTCCCCTTCTGTTATCTGTCTGGTCTATGGACTGGATTCCACATCTGAGAAGAGATGGCTTACACTAGGTAAAAGGGGCGGGAGGGGAAACTTTGCTTGTGAATATCTCTTAAACCATAAAGGTTGAGAGATAAGACTTATATCATTCTTCATGTTTTTTTAATGCCTACAAAATAAAATAAAGATAAAATGAAGTATTACTATCCCTTTAAAAAAAAAAACCACCATAATAAAAGTTACTGCTCTTTTAACCAGGTAACTTGCAAATGACCTCATGCCAAACCTATCATTCCGCCTCACATCTCAGTCTTCTGACTACACAAAGCAATGCTAGGTTCATTGTGTGTGGTCAGGGAGCGTGGCTAGGTATTGACTTGAAGGTGCCAAAGTTCTGGGGCTCAGAAAAGCCCCGGGTCTGGATCTCCTAAATTGTAACGGTGCCACTGGACTGCACAGTGCGCTAACAATGCATTCGGTTGACCCAAGCCTCAGGTACCTGTGAATCTATCTAGTTGGCCTGTCTGTGATAAGGCTTTGTTGCTAGAGCTGGCTGGAATACATAATTCCCTCTAATAGCCTAGAACAAGCAGGCTCTCTGGTAATTACAGCCCGTGGCAAAATACTGGCCAGACATCCTGTTCTGCCTCATGGTGATCACATTAGCGAAACATGAACTTATGCAGACACAAGGCTCACAGAAAGGTAATATCTGCAGATCAAATCAGCCCAACCTGGTACGTGGTGATGGGAATAAAAGCCGCTAGGCCATCTTGGTCTTGCCCTTTGTCTATCTGCTGTAGAAAGTTAGACATCATACTAAAGAAAATTGGATAAACTCTGGCAACTGCACCACGGGGAACAAATAAACATTTGAAAATTCATAGTAATGTAAATTATGCTTTAAACCCCTTGAATGTTAAAGAGATCTCTAATGCATTTCAATGCTAAAGAGATCTCCAGTGCATTTCAAAGTAATATTTAGCATTTATAGGGTTAACAGTATAATTTACATTCCATGGAAAGGTTCCTTTAGCCCCTAAGGGGTAGTTGCTTTGCCTCAGAACTGCTACACTTTTCTTACATTCTCTTTCAGTGTTTTCCTTTACCACTTCTGCAGGAGCATTTTTCATAAGTCCCCAGATAAAGGGATGTTCTGCCCAGCTTAACCTTCCCATGACCCGATTTTACCAGCCTAAATGGGGCAACTAAGCTCCCAATAAAAGGGACTCCAGAGAGAGGCCTCTACAGAGTCCAGCTTGTTAATATGCCAGACTATAGTGCCAGGGAAGGACACGTAGCTGGGTTGAGGGGCTGATGGTTAATCTTTTGTGGCAGGGAAGGCGATGATGCAGATTGAAATGCCACATGGCATCCATCCTAACAATAACAACAGCTGGAGAGAATCAGATCACAAGAAATCTGTCAGGGGTGTAACCGTGAACCAGACCCACCACCCCGTACCAGGCACAGTGTCTGCGAAGTGAGTTCTCTGCACAGCCTGTGTGTACGGACCGTATGCACGAGGGAAGGAGGAGCAATTTTTATGGCAAATCAACAGCAACACAGGGAACAGAATCATTCACAGAATTCCCACTGATCTGAAATGTGTCCTCTGCATGCTTCAACATCAAGACACGCTGAGGCAGATGCACAAAGTAGAATGGAGTAATCACGGAATTATCCAACTGCACCGTAGAAGGCAAATAGATGTAAAAGGGCCCCTTATCACCTGAATGTTACAGATGGCTCCATCTTATTGCTTCCCAATACAACTGAGACCTCTCCAGCATTCAACGAGTTAAAAGGCCTATTAAAAGCGGAACTACCACCCGATAAGAATATTGCCTCACATAATTGCCCATCTGGCGACTAGCCGCTCAGTAGAGCTAGTCGCCAGAATTATTACCAGATTAAAGAGAAAACGCTATTCTTCCTGGACTGACAGCAGAACGGAGCACAGACATCTTGCCATAGTGCGTCCGCACGCCTGCGCTGTCAGTCCCAGCCGGGTCTAGGAGGAGTTGTTAGGAGCAGTTTGGGTCTGGAAGGGACTGACAGCGCAGGCGCGTGGATGTCACTATGGCAAGATGTCCGCGTTCTGTCCTGCTGTCAGTCTTGGAAGAATAGCGATTTCTCTTTAACCTGGTAATAATTCTGGCGACTATCGCTACTGAACGGCTAGTCACCAGATGGGCGATTATGTGGGACAATATTTTTATTGGGTGTAGTTCCGCTTTAACTCAGTGAGAATTTTGGAAATGTTTTTTTGTCCCCCAGTGGTTAAGTACATTTACCCCAAAATTGCTCCACTTGGTCTTTACACACAAGCCCCATATTTGTCCTACATGCTATAAAGATGCTCCCTTTCACCACACACAAAGCACTTCCTTTAACCCTTTGAGTGCCAGAGTGGTAGCAATACGTTGGCTACCTCTCCGGCACTCAAAGGGTTCATACAAATTTAGTTAGTTGTTATTATCCCATAATAATAATTGCATTGCGTTGTTATTATCCCACAATAATAATTGCATTGCATTGCAATGTGTTGGCTACCTCAAAAGGTTAATAAAAACTTACTTTGTTATTATTATCCCATAATAATAATTGCATTGCTTTGTAATTATTACCCATAATAATAATTGCATCACTTTTTATTATTATCCCATAATAATAATTGCATTGCTTTGTTATTATTATCATCCCATAATAATAATTGCATTGCAATGTGTTTGGTACCTCAAAAGATTAATACAAGATTAGTTTAATCTCCTGCTCTCACAGAGTTAATTAACAGTCTATCACATTCCTGTGGCAGGTAACAGTTACCGTATACCCACATTCCCCCCACTCAAACACTCGCCACTTCTGCTGCTTCTACACAGGACACAATCATAAGGTGGAACAAAGGTAGGGGTTGTAATCTAAATGGGCAGGAATCCTTTATTATGAAGAAGTGACAGACAATAGACAGCCATGGGGACTTACACTGTCCGCACAGGCTTCTCTTGCAGCCCAGGGCAGAAGATTGACAGGGGCAGCAGGTCTGCAGCTTTGCCCATTTGTGCCTATATCTATTTTGTAAAGAAAATGCTCTAGTTTAAACATTTGAGACTTTAAGACTCAGGGTTCATGGACTCCTCCTCATAGGTACCAATTACCCAAGTGAACACACCCAAATGGTCCTTCTTTATAGATCAAATTTCCTGCTCGTTTAGCACATTGGATGTGAGTTATTTGCACCAACAACATGCTTCTGTGTCTTGAAAGGGATAGCAGCACTTAATATGTAGAGAAAATATGTGTATGGTAGTGTTTATCCTCCAGAGTAAAACAAAGACACTCCCACTGCTGAAATGTATTTTATTTAAAAGTTATTGCAGCTCAAACGTAATTTCTTAGGAGCAGTATTTCATTGGCCTGAATTTTCCCAGTGGCGCTGTTGCAACACTGTTCTATGGAGGTTTATGGTAAACGGACCAGAACTGTCCACAGGACGGTGTAGCAACTTGGTCATTTTCAATTTTGAGCTGCAATAATGTTTGATTAAAACACCTCTCATCAGTGTGAGTCCCCTTGTTTTACTCAGGAGGATAAAACCTGCAGTATATTAATTTCTACATATTAAGCATTATTATCCCTTTAAGGGAAGGTGCATGGCCCGTGAAAGGGGCCATCTAAAATTGGGGTGTGGCAAAGTGCGTATGGGGAGTGGATGCATGCACCTGGTTGGGCCTAAACCAGCAGAAAGCCTGAATACATCACTAGGTACAGTGGGAAGGGACATTTATTTCCCTATCACATCACATATTTACCATACTAGTATGAAAGCCCGTATACACGGGTTAAAGTGCCACCCAGCGGCCTCCGCTGCTGCCCCGGAGCCGGGAGCAGAGACAGGCGGTGAGCCGTCCAGAGCTCCCCACTCCGGATCAGCGTGTTCGGCCAGTCTCTAATGCGCATGTGTGGTTATGCACACAGGGAACTTCTCAGGCTAGTGCTTTATGTTATTTAGATATTCACTGCAAAAAAAAACAACAACTTTGTTTTGAATCTGCTGCCCATGCTGTCGGACTGTTTATATGAAGGTATCCAACTGTACATTGCGGAGTTCTGGTGCCTTTCACACGGGCAACTGTCATCTCACATGAATACATTAAAGCGGAACTTTCAGTTCATCCTTAGTCGCTATGCATTCATTAAACGCATGGCGACTAGCTTTGAAATAGATGTCTTACCTTTAACCCCTTAAGGAATGGCACACGCACCGGCACTTGAGGACCACGGGTCTTTTTTATTTATTTATTTTTTTTAATTCAGGTTCAGGGCTTCCGGAGCAGCGTGCAGCCGCGCCGGGAGACCTGAACTCCATGCCGTGCCAGGACCGTCACTGGTCCTTAAGTGCCAGACCCCCTTGACGGTCCTGGCACGTCAATGGTCCTTAAGGGGTTAAAAAATAGGCCAGTGTAAAGGAATCCTTCCTGTTTGGGGACTGATGGACAGGTTAGTGCGGTCCGAACACCTGTGGCAAGTCCCTTCCTGTAACCACATGGTGCAATGCAGTCTACTCATTGGAGACCAGGACTGACAGCGCAGTCGCGCAGACAAGATGCCTGCGCTGTAGCCTGGATTCCGGTCTCCAAACGGGAAGGATTTCTTTACACTGAGCTATTTTTTAAAGGTAAAACATCTATTTACAAGCTAGTCGCCATGCGTTTAATGATTGCATGGTGATTACGTTTTGAACTGAAAGTTCCTCTTTAAGAATATGGTGACTAGCTTGAAAATACATGTATTACCTATAAAACGTGTCAAAGAAACCTTGAACTCTTTGGAGACTGAAGGGCAGGATAGTGCAGTCTGCATGCCTGCGCTGTCAGTCCCTTCCGGATACGAGGTGGCACACCGCAGTGCTTTAAGGAGACCGGGACTGACGGCACAGGTGAGCAGACAAGATATCTGCACGGTTACCCCTGCCCTTACCTGCACTAACCTGCCCTTCTGTCTCCGAAGATTTCTTTAGAATCTGACTCTGTTGATGGGTAAGACAAATATTATCAAGCTAGCTGCCATATGCTTAATGATTGCACGGAGACTTATTAATAGGTGAAAGTTCCACTTTAAAGTAAAAAAAAAAAGCTGCATTTTCACCTAGATCACACAGGAACACAGTAAAGTTGCGGAAGGCAGATCTGTAGATTAGACAATGGTGCAACCTGCTGACCTTTCAAAAGAGCTATATTCGAGGTTACAATGCTGACCTTAGCCTCCAATAAATGGCCGACCCATGTGAGTGTCTAGGAAGTCAAACAAAACCATATTCGCTAGTATACAGCAGTTGGGTATAAAAAACAAAAGGTTGGTTTGGCAACGCAAATGTAAGTCTTGAATGAACTATAGGCTTGTCCGATGGTGGTAACCATAATAAACTTTTTTATTGTCAACTGCTGTGTGCAAGAGAGTAGATCATCTTGTTTCGCTTATTGGAGGTTTGCCACTTCATCCTCCCCTGCACCACTGTCTTATAGTGGAGGGGCGAGTGCTGGCAACATGGAGATGAGTGCAAAAAATTAATGACTAACAGCCGCTAATGCTGCTTATGTTTCTTTGTTCTGGCCCATGTGGATGCCAGTCAATATTCCTAAGCAGACACTCGTGTGGGCCAGCCAGCTCCACAAACCGTAGCTAGGATCATCAGGCGTAATGCAGGAGAAGGTCTGTACAGAACCGAGGGGGCTTCAAAATTTGTGTTACTTGTGTATAAGAGACCTTAAAGGGACAGTAATAATTACGATGCAAAAAAATTTATGTTGTAGGGTTTATGTCCCGAATAAAACAAGGGTACTCCCACTGCTGAGAGATATTTTATTAAAAAATTATAACAGCTCAAACTTGAATTTTTTAGGTGCAATATCACAGTGGCCAGAAAATTTACAGTGGCGCTGTTGCTACATCATCCTATGGAGATTTATGGTCTACAGTCCAGAGCAGTCCATAGAATGGTGTAGCAACAGCGTCACTGTAAATTTTCAGGCCACTGTGATATTGCACCTAAAAAAAATTCAAGTTTGAGCTGTTATAATTTTTTAATAAAATATCTCTCAGCAGTGGGAGTACCTTGTTTTACTCAGGGGGATAAACCCTACCAACATATATTTGTTTACATTTTAAGTATTACTATCCCTTTAAACTGTATAGTGATAAAGTCAGAGTTATAACTAGGTGATGTAGTTTTTTCCATTTAATCTAATAACAACCACATATAAAACACTTTTATTTTTGAGATTTGCAGTGATTTCAGTGCTACAGAACAGTCACGCGTGTAAACATGGCTTTGTGGTACTTGTGGAGGACCTGGGTGGAAAATCACTGTCTTCTGTGACGCTCTTACATTACAGGCCACATGCACTGATGAGAGCAGCCCAACTGCACCTTAGTGGGATGTAAAAATTCCCCAAAGTGTCAATGAGTTAAATAGGGCTATTTATTAACACCTTGAACGCTGGAAAGGCCTTCAACACAATGCAAGCATTCAAGGGATTAAAAGTCCCGTTTAAATTGGTTAGTGTCTTTATTTGTCCCCTGTGGTGCAGTTGGTTTGAACTGATGATCAGGTCTTTCTGTGCTTAACTCTTTAACATTGGCACTCGAAGTGTTAAGGCCCATTGTGTTTTTCTTCTCCCCCCCAAAAAAAAACATTAATTCATGTGCGCTCTTAGCTCATAACACAAACAGAGATTTTTATTTTTGGTCTGAGAATGTAAAAATAACTTGTGTAATAAGTGTAACCCGTCTCCTTGTAAGGAATGGCACTTCTCTGTGTTGCCCCAAATGTAGCCCCTCCCGAGTGCACCTTATCACAGTGATACTCGCTCCAGCCTCTGGGTACACCAACAAATCACGTTTCATGGATATACCTAATTAATTACGTTTTATTAGTCTAATTACAATTGCCACAGATAATTTGCCTGATCAGGCAAGGGCCTACAGAAAGCCTGCATCATGTTGGCATGATGAGTAACACTACAGTATCAGGACAGGCTGAGACAAGGCCCGGTTCCTGCCTGATGTTGGATGGCACCGTATGAAGCAGAGATATTAAAAGATATGGACAACCAGGAGTTCTGGAGCTACTGTTGCACTACAAGTTCCCACGACCCACAGACAGCCATGTTGTTTTAGCGGTGGTTGGAAGTCAATTCCCATGATCTTTGACTGTCCAAAGGCCGATTAAGGATGATGGGAAATGTGGTTTGACAGCCGGAGCAGCATGGTCCACTGTGGATAATGGGAGCTGTAGTCCAAGAACTCCTGTTGTTATATGGTCAGTAGAAGATGATGGAATTTGTTATTAAAAACAGCTTCAGGGACATAGCTACCTAATGATGAGGACAATGGGACTTATAGTCCAATAAACACTAGAGAACTACTGGTGTCCCACCCCGCTCTATGTATGAGGAATTCCCAGGCAACTCACAGTGCACTTTTCCCTTTCATTTAAGTTTCTCCAGGATTTCTTTGTACGTATGACCCATATATCCCAGTGGTGGAGGCCAGACATAGCTGTAACGTGCCTCGTTCTCCCTGTACAGAATCACAAGGGCTGCGCTGTGCTCAAGGCTGTGATAATGGCTCTTATCAGCTGATTTCCGAGGTCACCGGACAGAGCGAGAACTGACCCACACACTGTAATACTGCACTGCACACAAAACGCAACAGCAAGGCTTTAAATATAATGGGCCACATGTATAGAGAGAAAGTGGATCAATTCTGAGACATACAACAGCATGGAAGGTGGCACATAATTAACACGGATTTACAGTAAATGGGCCTTTTAACCATTGAAAGCTAGAAGTTTCTAAATATGTTGGAGACCTTTCTGACATTCAAGGGGTTAAAAGTCCAAGTGAAATCAATGGGGATGTTTACTGAATGTCCACGGTGCAGATGGTTTGACTCCGAATGTCTTACTTTTACATTTATTCAACATATGGAAGCGCACATACAAATGCATACACTCTAGCACACGCTTACACACACTAGCACATGTCTACACACAAACACACTAAGACACACACACCAGCACACACTTCTTATACACACACTAGCACATGCTTACACAGACAGATACCAGCACACGCTTACAAACACACACTAGCACACGCTTACACAGATACCAGCACACGCTTACACACACACACTAGCACACGCTTACACAGACAGATACCAGCACACGCTTAAAACACACACTAGCACACGCTTACACACATACTAGCACATGCTTACAAACACACACTAGCACACGCTTACACACACACACACACACACACACTAGCACACGCTTACACACACACATGCTTACACACACTAGCACACCCACACTAGTACACACTTAGACACAAACTAACACACACGATCAGTGACTGTAATGTGAACTTCAGTAGGACATCTTGTATTTGGTCATCCTTGTTCCTGTATTCTGTAGCCAATGACAAGTCACGTACCTTCCAGCGCAACCACCGACCGTTACTAATCATCTAATCTTCTATAGTTAAAGGGATGGTAATATATTACATACACTTTCAATAGTCAGATGATGATGGTGGGACAATTAAACCAACATGGGCTGTGGAACCACATATTACCTACTTCTGTTAGAACCAAATATTAAAAACACTATCCACTATATGTTTATGAGCTATCAGCTACCTGGGCAAGTGCAATGAAATGCGCAGGGAGTCCAGATGGATTACACTGGATTACACAGCTTGTCTTGTTGCCTCTGGCTCCTGATGTAGCCCATAACTGCTGAGGTCCAGGCTTGATGAAGCAGCAGATGCCTGGCACATCACAAGTTAACAGGAGAAACCAGGGGAAGGAAGTGACTGGGTGAGGCAGCCGCTTCTACATTCTACTTACATAGAAATCATCTGGTTTAAAAGATCTCTAACACCGAACACAGCGTAAAACCATCTTTATTTCATTATCGATCACCAAAATCTAATTTTAATCTTGATCCTCTCATGCCTCTGTACATCTCTGCAGTCTGTTTGATTACTTTTGTCTGCGCAGCTTGTAATGAATGGCCAGGTCTTAGGCAGTTAACCCTTAGTGTGACGGAGGGTTCAAAATAATAAACCGGGCAGACCCTGGATTTTCTGATCCCATCAGACGTGAGATAATACCTGAACAGCAGGAACGGAAAAATCCCCTACTCCTCAAGTTTTACTTCTGATTCAAAAAATAAAGTGATGGTATTTGTTAACACATATAGCAGGTCTGTCTGTTTGTTGCCTCTTCAAAAATCCTAGCTGGCTACAAAAATATGTTTGTGCTTGGAAAATCCTTAGTTCTTCTGTCCGTCTTTGCTGTATATTGCAGTGAACAGACCTCACAGGTATATGACAACTGATAAGGAATTTATCCAGCAACAAGGGAACTACAATAATAATGTTACAGTAAGGTCTGTTAAATTGTGGAATCCTTTGCTCAGGGAGGTGGTTATGGCAGATACAGTGGATACATTTAAGAGAAGATTAGATACATTTCTTTCCAAAGGGAGCATACAGAGTTATACTGTTTATTAGTAGGCAGATCAGGAAGGTCTGATAAAGACTAACTTATTTGGTAGCACGAAAGCTATAAAATTACTGGGGTATGAGTAGAAGGTTGAACTTGATGGACTTGTGTCTTTATTCAGCCTAATTTACTATGTTACTACTATATTTCTATGTAATAACACCTTTACAGGGGTGAAGACAAGTCTCTAGTGTCACAAGCCTGGAGTGACGAAAAAATTGATCCAGTGCAAGCGATTACACCAAGAGGCAGGAAAAGCCTCCAGTTAATGTGAGTGAATATAAGAAGGGGGTATAAAGAGGGTTAATAAATAGTATCATGAAATACTACGCTTAGAGGCAGATATTGCGCTGTTTTTTGTTTATTTAGTTCGCTACATAAGTGACGTGGGTGGTGATCTGTGAGACCCACATACAAACAGCGGATTCTCTTACCTCTGAAATCTAAGAAAGAAGAGAACACTCCATACAGACTAAGCGCTTTAACCCCTTAAGGACTACGTGACGTACTATGACCGTCATGGTCCTTAAATACGTAAGGACTGATGACGGTGATAGTACGTCACGTACTTTTTACTTACAGTGATCCACAGGGAGCGCTGTAAGTAAAAATGGGGCCTAAAATTGACCGATCCAAGACTGAAGTGATCTCTTTTAGGCCCCAAAGCGGCGTGCCGATACACACAACAGGTCACGTGTACTGGCGCGTCGGCAAAGATCAAAACGGTCCTTATGGGACGGAAACGTCCCAGGACCGCTGGTCGTTAAGGAAAACAAGAGACAGCCAAATGATAAGGAATGCCACTGGTTATCACCTGACATCACAAGCCAGAGGTCATATAGACCTAAAAACATGGAGCAATTCTGGGGCTGGGAAACTGCACCATAGGAGAGAAGTACAAATTACCATAGACAACAGTGTGGCCTGGAGAGCTAGCAAGGCCTCCAAACCACCGCTAGAATTCAAGGGGTTAAAAGCCCTATTAACATCAAAGAGAATGTTTATTTTACAAAATGGCGCTGCTGGTTTACTCAGTCATAGTTATGTTTGTTCTATGGCACAAAACGTTCTGTTGCATCGAGTTGGCACATTAGCATCCGTGTGGGAACGTTCTATCATCATCCAGTAGTAAGTCAAGGTGGTCTGTGACAGAGGAGGACACACAGAGATGAGAATGAAGACAAATATACGATGGTTATCACATCTGGGTGCCAGCAGCCGTACGGCTCCCATCTGGCCTTTGTCACAAGACGGAAGGGCACAGGCATGAGAGTGATGCACATTATGGCTGCGGGGAGATGACTACATGCTTAGGATGTGGGAAGAGATCTACATCGAGGCTGTCCACATGGGACCCCATAGAGGAATTTATTAATTAATCCTGCACGCACCACTCATTCACACATTTACAGTACTAACACATACACTAAATCACATACACTAAATTTGGCCCTTGCTCCTTGGTTCAAGAGATTAAAGTCCTTCGAGAGTTAAAGGGATAGTAATGTTTGATAATAAAAGCAGCTCTAATTAATCATCATAGTATTTGGGCCATGGAGAGTGTTATATCAATACTGTCAGAGTTATACTTCAAGAGTAATTGAATGACAAAGTATCCCCCTCCCGCCCCTTTTACTGATGTAACACTGCTCACCTCAGAGCAGCAAGACTGTCCAGATCAGCGGTTCTCAACCTTTCTAGTGCCGTGACCCTTTGATAAAATTTCCCAAGTTGTGGCGACCCCTAACAGTAAAATTATTTTAGTTGCTCCTTCATCTCTGTAATTTTGCTACTGTTATGAATCGAAATATAAATATCTGATGGTTTTAGGTGACCCCTGGCAAACAGTCATTCGACCCCCAAAGGGGTCCTGACCCACAGGTTGAGAACCACTGGTCCAGATGGATCACAGAGAGGAACAATCTTCAGTGATCCTAAGGGAAAACCTGTCAAGGGGGGCAGTGTTTTCCTTATGATCATGGTAAGAAGATTGTCCCTTGCTGTGATCTGTCCAGTCAAGAGACCAGATTCCACATCTGAGGGGAGGTGACTTACACTAGGTAAAAGGGGCAGGAGGGGGATACTTTATCATTTAATTACTCTTGTACTGCAACTCTGACAGTAGTGAAATAACACTCTCCAAAGTCCGAATACTATGAAGATTAATTGGAGCTGCTGTTTTTGTGAAACATAACTATCACTTTAAGTAGGCTCTCTGTCTGCTTCAGTTTGAGAAAAAAAAAAAGCCAACTTTCATGTCCGCCTCCATGGACTCAACATCCAGGACTGACTGTACATTTTATCACTGGAAAATCGACACAAGGGAAAAATACATAGGGGCCATATGGATTTCCCACACATATCAAAGTAAGAGAGTGTGTGTGTGTGTGTGTTGGGAGGTTGGGGGGTTGTTATTATTATAAAAGGATTCTTTTTTTATACAGTAAGTAAAATGGAGTAAGTCCAGAGCGGGCATATTCACCATAAGGAATGTTTAAAAAATTCCCACTGGAATAAATGAGGCTTTTAACCCTGTAAATGCCAGAAGTCTCTGTAACGCACAAAATCACAATGAGTGCTGACCACTCTTGATGTCAAATCGTAAAAGTCCCAATTATCTTAGTGGGGATTGTGGGTATTTTCACTGCGCCGCTTTGTCCGGTCCGGTATTTACACACATCTATAGACATGCAATCAAATCAAACCTACAACTCTCTTATTAACCCTTTGCGTGCCAGAGGGGTACGCAACGCATTGCTCTGCAAAGCGTACCCCTCTGGTGCTCAAAGGGTTAAATACCATTGTCCTTCAGTAATCATTTCAGAGTAGTTTCCAATGCATTTTGCAGTGAAAGAGATAGTAAAAAGGTATAAAAGGAAAAAATAAAAATCACATAATATGGGACTACGCCGTTTTTCCTATTAAACGTTACTTTCCCTTCAACCGCTCAGAGGTTAGAGAAGTCCACATGGCATTGTGAAGCACTGCACTACAGACCTACCTAGCCTCCAAAGGGTTAACAGCCCAGACATAATAACCCTGCGATTGCCAGAGGGGTGGGGGAGGGATTTCATCAAATGAAGGATTCAATAACACATTTGTTAGAGATTACATAAATAAACCTTCCCTTTTCCTTCACAAGACATGCAATCAGAGGGTAATGACAGAGGCGCATTATATATCAGACAGAGAGGCCTGCTCCTGGGCCCCTTCCCATCGTCTCTCCTTCCAGATGTGTTGAAATTGCACAATCAGCTGCCCAGGCCCTGATCACACTGTGTAAGACACATGACCGATGACAGCGTGTCGCACCGTAGATTCTTTCACCCACAGTGAGGACACCAGGTCCATGGAACCCCTGCACTGAGCAAAGGCAAACCCAGGAGACACCACAAGCATGGAAATCAGACACGTGGAATTGGTTTAGTGCAGTTCTGTACCTAGAACCCTTTGCAGTTTGGGTCTGGATGTACCAAAAGTGGGCAACCTGCATCTCTCCAGCTGTTTCTGGACTACAACTTCCATCTTCCTCAGCTGTCCAATGGCTAAGGATAGTGGGAATTGTAGTCCAACAAGGAGGGAAGGTGGTTGGATAGAGTCATTTGCCCAACAGGAGCAAACATTTCTCATGGTGTAACAGCTGTCATCATCTCTGATAAGAAAGGGTGAAAAATAAATGAGGGAAGGGGGTGTTTCTGGACCACTGGTTCGGTTTATTCTTGCCAAGAGGATGGGACCCTTTTCTAAATGTTTGTTTCCAGTATGGAAATAGGGATTCATTCATGTGCACGAGGCGAGCGTTTTCATAGAGCGAAGTGCCAATGCAGACCTCGGGCCCTAATATATGGGCAGGTGAGGGGTGTTTATAACAAATAAGGGGCACAGAACTCATTTAAGATGGTAAAATGTAATAGATTAAACAGACAGTAATATTTAATCCTTTGAGTGCCAAAGTGGTACCCAGCTTTGGATACTCCTATTGATATAAAATGTACCTATTGTAACAAAATGTAAAAGCCAGAAGTTATATTTTACGGTCCTAGACAGACACACACACACATACACAGACAAACAGACAGTCAGACACACACACCTGCGTATATATCTCCTGCCAAATACAAAAGGATCCGCCCATTTCAGGGAGAAGTTTTATTCCAAATTTATTGAAGTACAAAACCCTGTTAAATAATACACAGATGAGGACAATCTGGGGCCATCCAGTTGTTCAGGACTGCAATTCTCATGGTCATGGGAACTGTAATCCTCAACAGCTGGAGAGCCACGCTTCCCACCCCTAATTTATGATGAAAGTATTTTGCCATGTTTATTTCTATCCTGTTTTACACACGATTTAATCTACGTTCTTGTATCTAGTTGTAAATCAAGACTTTACTAGTTGGCACACGTCACTATTTAACACGTATCCAACAGGTACTGGTGCCAGAGACACAGTAAAAGAGGAAACAAGTGTGTAACTTGTTCAGAAAAACAAAACAAAACAAACAACAAATTAGCCTCATCTCACAGGACGTGTTGCAATCACAGTGATGAACTAAGAGGAACTGCAGCAGCTCTGTGATGAACCAGCCGTACTACAGGGGACGAATAAACATTCCCAGTGGCTTAAAGGGATAGTAATACTTCGTTTTAACTTTATTTTATTTTGTAGGCCTTAAAAAACATGAAGAATGATACAAGTCTTATCTCTCAGACCTTTATGGTTTAAGAGATATTCACAAGCAAAGTATCCCCCTCCCGCCCCTCTTACTGATGTAACACTGCTCAGCCAAATCAGAAGGGAGGTGCCCAGGTAGACTGCAGAGAGGGACAATCTTCAATTAAGATAAGGGAAAAACCTGAAAAACTTGTCAAGGGGGGCAGGGCTTTCATTGTTCTCATAGGAAGAAGATTGTCCCCTGCTGTTATCTGTCTGGTCTATGGACTGGATTCCACATCTGAGAAGAGATGGATTACACTAGGTAAAAGGGGCGGGAGGGGAAACTTTGCTTGTGAATATCTCTCAAACCATAAAGGTTTGAGAGATAAGACTTATATTGTTCTTCGTGTTTTTTTAATGCCTACAAAATAAAATAAAGTTAAAACGAAGTATTACTATCCCTTTAAATGTGGCTTTTAACCCTTTGAGTGCCAGAGTGGTACACAAAGTATTGCTTTATGATATGTTGTGTAGCCCTCTGGCACTCAAAGGGTTAACCACATGGCTACCAGCGAGGTCTCTACGGTCCCTTTCACACAGTGAACATCAGTACAGCGATGCTGGTGAAAAGTAACCTGCTGGACTATGGTGCCTTTCACACAAGAGATTATTACCTCCCGTGACTGCACCAAAGGCCAGCTGCTGCACCGTTACTGCGTCCCCTCATGAACGATTACACTGAGGCCTATGGGGACCTACACTAGCAGTGCTGGCAGTTGTGATCCTCAATGATACGGCTGGACTTACATCCCAGGCTCCCCTAAGCAAGTCACTGTAGGCACCCTTAGCTCCGCCCAAGGCCACACCCCACACCTCGCATGACACCACCCCCCAGTCTCATCCTCTCCTTCCTGGCACAGAAAATACCCTTGGACTACAACAAACAAGAAAGGTTCAAAGCTTTACTCCCTTGATTGCTAAAAAAGATCTCCAAAATATTGCTCTGCAATGATCTGGCTCTATCTAGTTCCCAGTGGATTAAAGGGATAGTAATACTTTGTTTTATCTTTATTTTATTTTGTAGGCATTAAAAAAACATGAAGAACGATATAAGTCTTATCTCTCAACCCTTTATGGTTTGAGAGATATTCACAAGCAAAGTTTCCCCTCCCGCCCCTTTTACCTAGTGTAAGTCATCTCTTCTCAGATGTGGAATCCAGTCCATAGACCAGACAGATAACAGAAGGGGACAATCTTCTTCCTATGAGAACAATGAAAACCCTGTCCCCCTTTTACCTAGTGTAAGCCATCTCTTCTCAGATGTGGAATCCAGTCCATAGACCAGACAGATAAAAGAAGGAGACAATCTTCTTCCTATGAGAACAATGAAAGCCCTGCCCCCCTTGACAAGTTTTTCAGGTTTTTCCCTTATCTTAATTGAAGATTGTCCCTCTCTGCAGTCTACCTGGGCACCTCCCTTCTGATCTGGCTGAGCAGTGTTACATCAGTAAAAGGGACGGGAGGGGGACACTTTGTCATTGAATTACTCTTGAAATACAACTCTGACAGAATTGATATAACACTCTCCAAAGTCCAAATACTATGATGATTAATTAGAGCTGCTTTTATTATGAAACATTACTATCCCTTTAAATAATACAGTTGGTGCAAGGACACAGAGATTAATCTGGCCACACCCACAATTCAGAATGTGGGTGGGGCCAGCACATCTCAAACTGCACTAGGCAGTTGCTTACTGTGCCTATTGGGAAATCTGGCCCTGCTCACTGCAACCACTAACGAATGGCCGAATCATATAGGAGAAATCCAGAGATACTGGATGGTGATCACATGGAGCAGCCATCAGGCATGCTTCCTCCACAATCCAACTGGTAGTGGAACAGAGAGAGAGAGGAGTAGGGGACATGAATAGTTCAATCATCGTTGTAAAGAGGCCTACTAGTGAAAAGTAGATAAGCTTAACACCTTCCCGACAATGGACTTACCAGGTACGTCCCGCAAAAACTGTCACTTAGTGACAGAGGACGTACCTGGTAAGTCCCGGAAGTAGTACCAGAAGTCTGGATCTCCGTGCGGCTGCACGTCGTTCGTGAACTTCGGAATCATTTGGCAATTATTTTTTTTTTGTATGACGGGCGTTAAGGTGACAGCCGCATCCGCACGCGGCTGTCACTAAGGGGTTAAAGGAGAAGTAACACCTCCTACTAAAGAAATTACATCTCCGGTCAGTCCTAAATGTCAGTTCCACAGAGGCGGACATGACAGTTATTGGCAGGACCAGAAGCAGGTTAGTGGCTACAAGGGTGCTTACCAGTCCATATAGGTAATCTTGGGCTCCAAATTCATCGATTCACAACGTTCACGTGCAACGCCAAGGCTCCCCTCCAGCCTCAATGACACAATAATCTTGACAAAGGATGGCCGCAGCGTTATAGAGTCACTTCAGGAGAATGTTAGTAAAAACACTTCATTTATTTATAATATTTGTAAAATCAAAAAATAGGACATCAGGCTTGACACTCAATGTTTGATGAGATTTGTCATGAATAAGCATGCACAACAACGCGAAATGCATAGATTGGATACACAATTTTGTTACATTGGGACCAGAGCTTTGAGAGTTTGAAGTCTGATATCCTATTTTTGATTTTTTTACGAATATTATGACTAAATACATTGTTTTTACTAACATTCTCCTGATGTGACGGTGCGTCCGTCTTTTTCAAGATTGTAGTTACTGGAAGGACCACAAGACAAACTCTACGCACTGTATATGGCAATGTTAATCCTTTGAGTGCCAGAGGGGTACGCAACACATTGCTTTGAGATGCGTTGTGGACCCCTCAGGCACTCAAAGGGTTAACGGTGATTTCCACCTTCCCCCATGGACCTGACATCCAGGGCTGATTGTACCTTTGTTCAAGAGATAACATCTTCAAAGGCAAAATTCATAAGGGCCATTCGGATTTTCTGGCCATAGTAAGGTATGAGGGGGTTATTATCAGATAGTATTTATGAAGTGTCCAGGAATGGCAGGGCAGTAGTAATCACACAAAGGGGATCACTATACAAGAACTAGAGGTAACAGACTTGGAGCAATATGTATAAAGTCAGACGTAGAGCAGTTCTGGGGCACACCACCTGACCAAGCACAACCAATAAAAATCCCCAAATTACCTCTGAAGCAGAGTTTTTAACTGTGCATGCAGGAAAGGTCTCAACTGCATAAAAAACAGGGTACCGGAGGTCTCTGTAATAAACCAGAGGGTTAGAAGGCCCGATTATTTACTTGTCCCCTATAATCCAGTTGGTTTTCCCCAGAATTACTCTAGTTTTACTTTGTACATATGACCCTCAATATCATAGTGCTAATAAAAAAAATAAAAGTATTAAAGATTCCCTAAACTCTCCCAAGTTTAAAAAAGGTATTTACCCTATGAATGATAGTGAAAGAGGCTTCTAACGAAATGCTTCACACAGAACTTTCCAGCATGGGAAACAACTGAACCAAAGCATAGATACAGGAGGCAATTACAGTCAAGTTGAGACCTTTATTGGGTAACTAAGCAGATTTAGGATACAAGCTTTCAAGACCTCTTAGGTCTCTTCCTCAAGAATGTTATCAGGAAGTTATGAGGAAGAGACCTAAGAGGTCTTGAAAGCTTGCATCCTAAATCTGCTTAGTTAGCCAATAAAGGTATCAACTTGACTGTAATTGCCTCCTGTATTTCTACAGCTAACACAGTACCAACTCTCAGAGCAGAGACACACACAAACACTCACAGACATATATTTTACTTATTACATATATTTCCACGGCTGGAATTTCCCACTTGTCTCTAAGTTGTAAAAGTAAAAATTTGTGTGTGTAGTACTGGGTGGACCAGAATCTTTATCTTTTGACTAGTTAAAGGGATATAGTAATACTTAAGATGTAAAAATATGTTGTAGGGTTTATGTCCCCAAATAAAACAAGGGTACTCCCACCACTGAGAGATATTTTATGAAAAAAATTATAACAGCACAAACTTGAATTTTTTAGGTGCAATATCACACTGGCCTGAAAATTTACAGTGGCGCTGTTGCTACATTATGGTCTACAGACCAGAGCAGTCCATAGGATGGTGTAGCAACAGCGCCACTGTAAAGTTTCTGGCCACTGTGATATTGCACCTAAAAAATTCAAGTTTGAGCTGTTAGAATTTTTTAATAAAATATCTCTCAGCAGTGCGAGTGCCCTTGTTTTACTCAGGGGGGATAAACCCTGTAAGATTTTTTTTTTACATTTTAACCCCTTAAGGACCAGCGGTCCTGGGACATTTCCGTCCCATAATGACCGCATAGGAGCACTTGGACGCGCCGGTACACGTGACCTGTCGCGTGTATCGGCGCATCATTATGGGGCCTGATAGAGATCGCTCCGATCTTGGAGCGGTCAATTTCAGGCCCTATTTTTACTTACATCGCTACCGGTAGAGCGCTGTAAGTAAAAAGTATGTGACGTACTATGACCGTCATTGGTCCTTGAGTATTTCAAGGACCATGACGGTCCTGGTACATCAAGGGTCCTTAAGGGGTTAAGTATTACTATCCCATGGTCAATAGATACACACAGACACACACACACAGACATATACTAGATTATGTGCGTCCAACGTGTTTCTCGTGGGCCAATTGCAGCCTGTCTGACCCCAGGGTGAGGCCCACCTAAGTAACACACAAGAACTAGTCTGGTAAGACCTCATCCCCCGCTTGCCAGTACCGTACAGCTCAAGAATAGCTGTCAGTTCTATATCACTATTGCCTTGATCAGTAAATAAATACATATTTTTAAATAGATAGACTATAAAACACCATCGTTAGCAAGAGAAAAAAATAACGCGTCCATCACACTTATGGCTTTCTGATCCTGTGGCCCAGAATTGAGAAAAACTTGGATGCCATTGCACTAGATTGTGTTAGGTTGGAGTGTGTGTGTATAACAGATCTTTTCACACTCTGAATGCTAGACAGTGCTCCATAGCATTGACTTCTCTGCCATTTACGGGGTTAAAAGTCCTACTTAAAGCAACGGGTGTGTTACGTGTACCAAACGATGCAGTTGGCCTGTCCCTGAATTGCTCTCTGTGTTTTGTGCTTTGTGCAGATGTCCTTGGGACGTTCGTGATTTCCCTGTGAACGTTTCCTGTCTGGTGCATACCCAGCCTCCCGCTTCCCCTCCCCTCCCCCCAGCACAGGTTGGTGACAAAGGCCTGGTCTCACAGCTTCTCCTTTCATCTCAAACAATGGCTCCTCAGTCAGCTAGGGGTGACGGGGGAATCCCAAAAAAAACAGAGAGATTTGTTTAACACATTACCTCCTGCGCTGAACCTTTCTTGTAAACAATACGTTTTCCTGTGCATGGATGCAGATGTAGAAGCTACTGACTATATGCATAAAACCAAAAGGACAGCAATTCTTTTCCAAGCCAAGGAAGTCCCAGATCCCTATTGAATAAAATTGGGTTTTTATAATGTTCAATGTTACAGAGATGTCTGCAGCACTAGCACTGGATGGGTTAACCCTCTGAATGCCACCGGGGTACGCAATGCATTGCTTTACACCATTGACGCTTTCGTAGTTTTCATCGGTCCTATACAGTGCAATTGGCGTAACCCATGATTGGCTCAGTTTGCCTTTACATATAAGGTCCATATAGGTCAATCCATCTGTGGGCATGATGCACTAATGGGGGTAATTCAGGGGTAAGCCACCTACACTATAGGGAACAAAGACAAATATCATTTGATCCAAATGAGGCTTTAAAGGGATAGTAATGTGTCACAATAAAAGCAGCTCCAATTAATCCTCATAGTATTTGGGCCATGGAGAGTGTTATTTCACTACTGTCAGAGTTGTAGTACAAGAGTAATTGAATAATAAAGTATCCCCCTCCCGCCCCTTTTACTGATGTAACACTACTCACCTCAGAGCAGCAAGACTGTCTGGATGGATCACAGAGAGGGACAATCATCAGTGATCATAAGGGAAAACCTGTCAGTAGGAGCAGCATTTTCCTTATGATCACAGTAAGAAGATTGACCCTTGTTGTGATCTGTCTGGTCAAGAGACCAGATTCCACATCTGAGGGGAGGTGTCTTATGCTGGGTAAAAGGGGCGGGAGGGGGATACTTTATCATTCAATTACTCTTGTACTACAACTCTGACAGTATTGAAATAATACTCCCCATTGCCCAAATACTAAGAAGATTAATTGGAGCTGCTTTTATTTTGAAACATTACTATCCCTTTAAATTGTTGAACGCTGTATAGGTCTTGTACTATGTCTGTCACCTGTACAGTACTGACTAACAGGCTGGGCTTGGGCCTTCTCTCTCCCAGTTTGTCCTCACTGCTCTAGGTTAAGAGATCTAAAACCCAGACAGATTCATTTCCCCACACATCTATGTACACTGTGACCAGAACCCTATGAGTACCATAGAGGTATACAGCCATGGAGATATCAAACAAATTGCTATATTTCCCTGGCAATGAAAAGGTTAATATGTCGATCTATTTATGTTTTGACTGTGTCCAGACAAAAGTGCAGCAAATGTGGAGGAACCCATTAGCACCAAGTGTATCAAGGATGATAAGAGGTTAATGAAACCAGTAACGGTTTTAGCCTTTGGTTCAGAAGGTGTGATTGTTTTGCGGTGGGTTTACTAATTAACACGCCATGCCACAGCACGGTAATCACTGTAAGGTGTTTGTACCAGTGATGCAAAGATTGGCGCTCACAACACTGTACATCATATGCAGTAAAGTGGGGAGTGTGTCTGGTGTTGTCACAGGTAAAAGGTGGCAATTTTTGTGATACACTGGAGACCCCTTTAGCATTCAATGAGTTAAAAGGCGTTGTTCCCAGATCAGACTGAATCCCCCCTTTCAGTCCTGTTTCCTGCAGCCACAAGACCACAGGTTGGCCGCTCTGATTTCCTGGAGCACAAAGTTGTCTTTATTCAGACGAAGGCCGAGTCCGGAGAACCGGGTGCCAGCGTGGAAATAAAAAATCTCCATTGTGTCTTCATCACACATTCCCCCGCGCGTACAGAGAGGCTCACACTTACTCATAATGTCATGTGTGGGACTGGAAACTCACAGAAACAATCCCACACGGGTCTTAAAGGAACAACACCAAGGCTACAATACCACTTGCTGTGACATGGAAAAGAATGGTGTGACACAGGGTGAGTCAACTCTGTGACCTTCAGCTGTTGGAGACTATAACTCCCACCTTCCTCTACCAACCACTGTCTGCTTGGGGATGAGGGGGTGATGATCTTCTATACCATACACTATTCCGGTGTACCATGTACTGTTCTTCAGTACCATACGCCAATCTACTATACCAATCTAATGTACTACACAAGGATGTACTATACACTGACCTATGACCATATTATATTATACTGTACCATACACTGATCTATTGTATTATATACAGTTCTTCTGTACCAAGTACTGATGTATCACACTGTATACCATCGTACTGTAGTATATAAGCCATACTACTTTGTTACAAATCATTCTGTACTGTTCTACTCTATGATCTACTGTACACACACATGCACCAGTCTAGTGTATACACGCACCGATCAACTGTACACACATGCACTGATCTACTGTACACACACCCCGATCTACTGTACATACACACACTGATCTACTGTACACACACCCCGATCTACTGTACATACACACCCCGATCTACTGTACATACACACCCCGATCTACTGTACACACCCCGATCTACTGTACACACCCAGATCTACTGTACACACCCACACACCAAGTACCAGGTACTGATGTATCACACTGTATACCATCGTACTGTAGTATATAAGCCATACTACTTTGTTACAAATCATTCTGTACTGTTCTACTCTATGATCTACTGTACACACACACACCGATCTACTGTACATACACACCGATCTACTGTACACAAACACGCACCGATCTACTGTACACACACACACCCCGATCTACTGTACACACCGATCTACTGTACACACACACACACACACCGATCTACTGTACACACACACACCGATCTACTGTACACACACACACACCGATCAACTGTACACACACGCACCGATCAACTGTACACACCGATCTACTGTACACACACCGATCTACTGTACACATACACACCGATCTACTGTACACACACACACACACCGATCTACTGTACACACCGATCTACTGTACACACACCGATCTACTGTACACCCCCGATCTACTGTACACACACACACACCGATGTACTGTACACACACACACACACACACACCGATCTACTGGACATACACACACCGATCTACTGTACATGGTTTTATTATACACTTCTCTACTGCGCCAAACTGTTCTGCTGTACAATACACTGACCTAGTGTACATGGGTGGACTCGGCACTTGTTTACTGTGCCATAAACTGCCCTGTTCTATTGTACCGTACAGTGATCAACTGTACATGGTTGTAATAGACACCTATCCACTGTACACGGTTGTACTATATACTTCAGTGGGTTTGTTTTTTGTTTTTTTTTGGGGGGGGGGGGGTCTTTTTTGCCTTCACTGGATCAACAGTGGTGATTTAGCATGGGCCGGACTTGATGGACGCATGTCTTTATCAGTCTCATCAACTATGTTACTATGTTCTATTGTACCACACACCATTATACTGTATCATACACTGCTCCACTGTACTGTGTAGTCTGATTGCCACATGCCTTTGGAATGCACAACCCTCTCAATATCCATCAAGCACCATCTGTCACCAGACTCAAGACGCACTTGAAGTTCCTCTGTTTGAGAAATCATTTCAGTAATCTCCCTAACAGATGAACTTGCCATGAAATCAGGACTCTAGACCCACCCCTCCTCCGAGCCAACACACGCAAGTGCGCACACACACACACACACACACACACACACACACACACACACACACACACAACATGTTATCCTCATTACACTGAAAAGCAAAGCAAATACACAACTGGGGAAAACATAAAAATAATCCCCAAATTCCCAGTGATATTTTTGGGGCATTTATCCTTTTAAAGGGATAGTAATACTTAAAATGTAAAAAAATAATATGTTGTAGGGTTTATCCTCCTGAGTAAAACAAGAGTACTCCCACTGCTGAAAGGTGTTTCATTCAAAAGTTATTAAGTTTCAAAGTTTATTTTTTAAGGTGCAATATCACAGTGGCCTGAAATTGTACAGTGGCGCTGTTGCTACATGATCCTATGGACAGCTCTGGTCCCGGGACCATAAATCTCCATAGCATGGTGTAGCAACACCGCCACTGTACAATTTCAGGCCACTGTGATATTGCACCTAAATAATTCAACTTTGAAAATTAATAACTTTTGAATGAAACGCCTTTCAGCAGTGGGAGTACTCTTGTTTTACTCAGGGGGATAAACCCTACAACATATTTTTTTTTACATTTTAAGTATTACTATCCCTTTAAATTGTAGGGATAACTCTTATTGATCACTTAGCAAGACACCGGAGACATTGCTGGAATTCAGAGAGTTAAAAGCAACATTGAAAGTGATGGGAATTCTCATCTGCTCCATGCATTGCCCCAGAATTTATCTATTTCTCCTTTATACATATGGCCCTTTGCTGTGTAAAGCACTGTACTCATTCCTAGCACCCAGAAGGGTTAGTACAAGAACAATCCAGCGTCATCTATAGCACCCCCTACTTTCTCAATAATCTGTGTCTCGAAACTCTGATTCACCCATTTCAACACCCATGAAGTCTACCAGCATCACCCTGTAATTAATCCAGACGGTTTACTCCTTAGTTAATCAGCAAAACCTAGAATTTCACTGGAGATAATTGTGGCACACTATTTCCCATTTCCACGTTTTACAGCTCCTGAGAAACCCCAGGGCCGGTTCCACTCCAGGCCCTCCCTAATCAGCACTAGAGAAATTTAGGCCTACTTCACTCCTTGTTGCCTCAGCGGCTTTCTTGTCAGATATCGTAGTAACACAAAGATGCCACTGAAAGTAATTGTAGCTGAAAAGACTCCCATGTTAACTATGCCATAGAAAATAATGTTATCTAACATGTGAAATGTGTCACTTGCAAGTTGCTGTTAAATGCCAATTAGGCCTAACTAGTAAACATTTGTGCCTCTTACTTCCAGCAGCCAATGATTTTCCTATACAACCTACTATCCTGTTGTATTTTCCTACTGTTTTACTGCACTGCTTGCCTACCTTTCTATCAGCACATAACATTACTCCTGATACCTCTACATTTCCCTTCCCCCTCCTAGGCACCATTCCCTTCTCTTACTGACTCATTGCATTATTCCGTTCCCTTGCTTATGTAGCAGGTTGTGAAATAACATGCTGTTGAATATTTAACCCCTTCATCTGCTGGAGGATGGACTCTGCACAGTTGGCAGCCTAATGTATATTAAGTGCCAGTAAATTCATATTCTCCTAATCTCTAATCCTCTGGCCACCTGCTGAGCTCCAAAATCCTACAGAAAGGGCCGGGGTCTCCTATTCTAATGCGAGCTCCAGAGTGCCCAGCCAGCTGTTGTCTGCTCTCCAGGGGCCCAGGAACATACTATGGGGGAGACGTATAAAAAGTGAACTGGAGAAATAATGCTGCAAATCAGCTGCACCATAGGGAGCAAATATACTTTCGCATTGATTTAAAATGAACTTTTAACCCACTGGATGCTCGAGAGACCTCTATCGCATAGCGAAACAATGCATTAGGAGGGACAGTCCCTGTTTGAGACCCAATTCCCTTGGTCCCTCTTTCCCACTCTGTTGTCTGTCTTTTTAGGAGATCAGACTGTGTGGTGTGTATATTAGTGCATCACATTGCTGTACAGCAGTGGTTCTCAACCTGTGGGTCGCGACCCCTTCGGGGGTCGAATGACGATTTGCCAGGGGTCACCTAAAACCATCAGAAAATTGTTTTTTTGTCTGTTTTAATCTGTAAAACTTGTAATTGTCCAGGAGACTGGGTGCCTGGCTTCTGGCCTTCGGAACAGTAAGTATTTCTTTACAACGGAGTAATTCAGTAATTACAGCGATGAAGAAGCAACGAAAATAATTTTACTGTTAGGGGTCGCCACAAACTGGGACATTTTATCAAAGGGTCGCGGCATTAGAAACATACCTCCCAACATTTCAAATTGATGAAGAGGGACAATTGTGTTTTAGGGGGTGTTGCTGGGGGCGTTGCCTGTGGGCAGAGCATTATCGAGAATTTTTATGCAATTTCACGACCTGTTGATACCTCCATGTGTAACCTAATACATGATTTAGAACAATAAAGTGTTTTATTTACACAGACTAATGTATAAATACACATATACTGATGTTTAAATAAACAAGAATGTGATATTTATTGCTGTAGAACAATGTGATACACCTATATATACACCACACAGTCTGATCTCCTAAAAAAGAGGGACATCAGGGTGGGAAAGAGGGACAGTGGGATTTGGGTCTAAAGAGGGACACTTGGGAGGTATGAGAAAGGTTGAGAACCGCTGCTGTACAGCAATAAATCTCACATTAATGTTTGTTTATATGTCACTATATGTTTTTATAAATTAGTCTATGTAAATAAATTACTTTAGTCTTGCTCTACATCATTTATTCAGTTACAAAAAGAGGTTTCAAAAGGTCATTAAATAACCTAAAAATTCTCTGTAATTCCCCGCTTCCTAGCAACACCACTCCAGCAAAACCATCTAAAAACAAAAAACGGTCTCTCTTTGGCCATTTGAAATATTGGGAGGTACACAAACTGCACCAGGGAGGACATATAACATTCCTCAAATTCCCATTGATTTACACAGGGATTTAAACCCCATGAATGCTAGGGATGTCCATAAAACATTGCTAAGCAAAGCACTGGAGAAGGCCCTAAAATCACCTCTTTAAATCAATGGGACCTGATTTCCCTCCTATGTGTGCAATTGGTTTTCCCAGGCACCCCTAGGTATGTGTATTAATCATAACACAGGGAACTTTTGTACAAAACAAAGGCAGGCAGTTTTTTTAAAGTAAGGGCAGTAATTGCTGAATTATTTGCCTCAGGAGGCTGTGTTTGCAGATACTATAGCTGTTTTCAAAAAAGTACTGTATACTTTTTTAGGTATACAATATATGGAATTATAACAGTTGGTTACAGTGTAGATAGGATGCTGGTCCGGGGACAAAGTCAACTGCCAGGAAGGAATTATTTTCCATTCATTTTGGATTAGAACTGGAAATTGCTTCAGTTAAGTTTTTTTTCCTTGCCTTCCTCTGGATAAACAAAAAAAAGATAAGATGAAAAAGGTCTGAACTTGAGGTCTTGTCAACCTCAACTACTAGGTTACCGTGTACTGACTTATGCCCAGTTATCAGGTACCACAGATGCATCTGTGCCTTATATGTAGTTCTGAAACTACTCATACAACTGCCAGGGCCATATGATCTCCAACAGGAAGTGTGAAACGGGAAGTGTGGTGACACAGGACGTCCTGTGTAGGGTTATTTACCACTGATTGATACCATGTGCCTCTGTAGACAGAGGAAAAACGCAAAACAACATTTTCGTGGCAGCAGATGTCCTAGGTATCCTTAGGTGACAGTCAACCTCCTTTTTGCATATTTTACAAGTACACAATATGTAAAGTGAGATTACCTATACTTTTCAACATTTTAACAAATATAACTTTATTCTGACACTTGTATGTCCCTAAAATGTGAGCTAACTGAATTTCTCTTTCCTAAAAGCTGTCAGAAGTGTGAAAGCAGGTATAGCCTTCCAGTATGACCCTGTCCCCAATCGGTATGCTGTATTTAATAGACTGGAGGCAAGCTTTTCTGCTGTGGCAATAGTGTTCCATTGTATTACAATACTTGCTTTCACTGCTCTTAATAGACAGCTCTCGAAAAACAGAAATTCAGTGAGCTCGCTTTCATGGACATAAAAGTGATAAACAAAGCAAAGATGAATAAATTAAAGTATAGGCAATTAGACTTTACATATTATGTTCTTGCAGAGTACGTACAAGTGAACTTTTTCCAGCAAATGCCAGCGCTATGTACACACTTAGTTTTATTTTCAAGTGTAATTGCTGCATTAGCGAGAAATAGAACCTTTTATACAGACAGGCAGCAGGGAGCAGCGCAGACATCTTGCAGAGCCGGCATCTCAGCGTCTGCGCTGTCCGTCCCCTTCAACTCCACGATTAGTGAGTTCAATGCCTTTGTGACAAAAGACACAGGAAGGGGCAGAGAGCGCCTACATCAAGATCCCAGCCGCTGCCTGCATAGAATGTTATATTTTTCGTTAAATCAGCAATTATACTTAAAGTGATAGTAATACTTCAAAATTACTATCCCTTATATTGAAGCCCTTTAAAAACGGAATTAAATGCCACCAGCAGCATCTCTCAAACCTTTATGGTTTGCGAGATAGCCGCTTTTAAACTTCGCTCCCCCCTGCCTCTCCCCTGACGTCAGCGTTCTTGCTGCAGTAGGGAATCCGTTCATTGAATCAAGCGAAGGCTCTTCAGCAGAGCCTGATCTCGTTATAGAAGAAACGATCCGTCACTAAAACGGTCTTTGTGTGCTTGGTAACCAAGCACATGTAGAAGACCATTTTAGTGAAGGATCTTGCCTTCCATAACGAGATCTCGGCTCTGCTGAAGAACCTCCGCCGGTCCCGGGACCGGATTTCCCTGCTGCAGCAAGAACGCCGACGTCAGGGGAGAGCGAAGTTTAAAAGCGGCTATCTCTTACACCATAAAGGTCTGAGAGATGCCGCTGGTGGCATTTAATTCAGTTTTTAAAGGGCTTCAATATAAGGGATAGTAATTTTGAAGTATTACTATCCCTTTAAAAATTAAACTAAGTGTGTGCATATCGCTAACGTAATTGTCATTTGCCGCGCTATGTCATTCTGGTGAAAGTTCAGAAGTTTTATTTATTGCAGGACAGTAAGGAGATGGTCATTGTGCAGGCTGTCCCAGCAAGAAGAGTGAATCTGTAAAGTGTGTATTTCATAAAGATCCCTGCATTAACTGAATAGTAACCATTCCCAATAATAACCCACAAAATCTCCATCGCCACCGATAATCAGTTGTGTGGATTGGTTCCCCAAAACAGAATTTTTGATTACTGGTGAACAACATACCCATGGATGTGGACGTGATTCTCTCTTACTGAACGCCAGGACCCCAAACTTGTTCACCCCTAAGAACAGTTCAGTGGGAGGAGTTTGGAGTCCTAGGGGTCTAACAACAAATATCAGTGTTTATGAACTAATGAATGTCATGTCCATGGAGCATTAAGACTTTTGTGAAGCAATCCACACAGAACTGATTCATCGCAGTCATTCGTTTGTTCTGCCCCGATTAAGGGAAGCTGGCAGTTATTATTAGGAGGGTTTAGTGTTCCTTTAAAAAAGTAGGTCTAATAATCTCTACATAGCCCTAAGGGCAGACGCCTATTGTGTACCTGCTGTGCTTTAAAGGGAGTGTTTATATTTGTATATACACAATGCTGGAATGTGATGGAAAATAAAACCGGTTTGTGCCACCCGATGTGACTTTGTCCTCTGTGCTGTAAATCTCTGACGTTGTGTGATCCTCGGCCTAGTTTTATACACACAAAACAGATTTACACAGAAACACAGAATTTGACGCAGATAAGAACCAATTGGTCAAACTATTTTGTAAAAATTTCCATCAATTTAAAAAGCTCAGACGACTTTAGTTCTTAGAATAACCTTGAATCGATCCCAAGAGATGCCTTTCATTCTGTGATTAGTGAAAAACCTCATATTAGAAACTCTACCACCTCTGCTGGGACGCTATTCTATGACACCACCAGCAACTCACTAAAACAGCATTTTATTTCCTGAATGTTAGAGAGGTGTCCGACGCATAAAACTCTATTTAAATCAACTGGAATTTTTATTTCTCTCCTGTGGCACAGTTGGTTTGCCCAAAAGCGCTCCGCTTCTTAATACATCAGCCTCAGCAATTTCATTACAAGTCCACATAAAGTCATAGTATAAAAAAAGTGAAAATTGTTACTGAAATTAACTCTTCCAGTGATTTTCTCATCCCTTTGGCACGTAACGGGTGAGGCTGAGTTCACAAGCAACTGGAATATTGCCATGAAAGAGCCACTTCTCGGTTGTGCATTTGCTTAACTGCGCTGTCCCCACATGCCCCCGCAGATCCAGTGGCTGATGGGGCTGCAACGGACGGCTGGCCCACCTTAGTATCAGCCAGATATGATTGGATGATGCCCACGTGGACTGCTACTGATTGGATTATAGCAATGATTCAGTTTGTTGTGGGAACAATCAGTATTGAGGCTCCATAGGCCACCATGCAGATCCATTCTGCTACAACTTCCAAGTGTTCGGAGCTAAATGCAAACGTAGTAAGCTGTTCACACAGGCGATTATCCCTTTGAGTGAACAGCCCCTGAGCAAGCCAGGCCATTTAATGCAGCTAAAGTTGGCATTGTAACCAAGGCCTTATGCCAGGGCTGGGCAACCTGGGTACCACCAGATGTTAAGTAATGCAATTACCATCATCCACATCCAAGGAAAGATAGGAACTGTAGTCCTGAACAGTGGGAAGGCCTCCAATACCAATCCCAGAAGCCTGGGAACACATGCTTCTAAAAAAATGTACTCCTGGAGTTGAAATTTGAGGGATCACTTATATACATGCACCTCTTCTTTGGCACTTAAATCTATTAGCTGGCACCTCATAAAAAAATCTAAGGCTCCTAAATTTTCGGTATTTTTATTCACCCCTGCCCTCTACAGTAGTCTCCAACATATCACAAATCAATACACTGCAGATCTCTGGCAGCCAAGAACATATCCCCCAACATTTCAAAATGCCAAAGAGGGACACTATTGTTTCTGGTGGAGTGGCTGGTGAGTGGGGCATTACCAAGAATTTTTAGGTTATTTCATGAACTATTGACATCTCTTTTGTAACTGAATGAATGATTTAGAGCAAGAACAAAGTATTTTATTCACATAGACTAATATTTAAACACTTATACTGAAGTTTAAACAAACTTTAATGTGAGTTTTATTGCTTCTGGGCAATGTTATACACTTCTATACACACCACACAGTGTGATCTCCTAAACACAGGGACACCAGGGTGATACACTTATATACACACCACACAGTCTGATCTCCTAAACACAGGGACACCAGGGTGATACACTTATATATACACACCACACAGTCTGATCTCCTAAACACAGGGACACCAGGGTGATACACTTCTATACACACCACACAGTCTGATCTCCTAAACACAGGGACACCAGGGTGATACATTTATATACACATCACACAGTGTGATCTCCTAAACACAGGGACACCAGGGTGATACACTTCTATACACACCACACAGTCTGATCTCCTAAACACAGAGACACCAGGGTGATACACTTCTATACACACCACACAGTCTGATCTCCTAAACACAGGGACACCAGGGTGATACACGTCTATACACACCACACAGTCTGATCTCCTACACACAGGGACAGCAGGGTGATACACTTATATACACATCACATAGTCTGATCTCCTAAAAAAAAAAAGAGGGCCACTGGGGTGGGAAAGAGGGACAGAGGGATTTGGGTTTCAAAGAGGGACTGTCCTGACTAAAGAGGGACACTTGGGAGATATGCAAGAAGTTAAACGGCAAAGCCCAGGACAATTCCTACAAAAAGCAGAACTGACAGCATGTTCTACGGTGGGAATAGGATCTATAATTACAGGGTGTACTATACCACCCCCTAATCCCATTGCCAGAGGTACAGTTTGCAAAAAAAAAAAAACCTTTCCACTGCTAGCAGACTCCACAATAAAAAGGGGAACTCAAATGTTTAATTATTAGCAAAGCAAGTGAACATCTGTCTGGTACTCAAACAGTTACTTCATGAGTTACCAGCAAGGTCACAATCACGCATCTCCCTGGCACGGGAAGGAAGTTGGAGGCCCCCACGGAACCCTGCCAGATGGATTAACACCTCTTACTAATGATCCCACACTAACCAGAGGCCACTATGAATGAATTCTGTGTCAGTTTGATTCCCACAGAATTAAGGTGTAATCATTATTATGTCCAGCATCAAATAGGATTCTTTGATGCCTGACTCCTGGACCACAAGCTCCTCCTACACTTCCTACCTAAGAGCATTTCAGTGGAAGGCGTTCTGGGAAGCAGAGCCTGACAATGAAGAATCGTGTCTACCCCCAGGTACATAATATCCAGTACTAATTAAATCATAATTCTGGGGAACCAGACCACACAGAAGTAATTATCTGTCCAGATGAAGGTAAGCGTGGTATTAATCGGTGGTGTTGTGTTCATCTAGCAGACCATGTCAAGGTGTTGTTAGCACACAGGCTTATGGGAAGGCTTCCCCTGCTTGACTACAGCTGCAACGAACAATTCAGGAGCTGAAAATGTTTACAAAAATAAACACAACATAAAAGACCCTGAAAGTCCTGCTTGTCTCGCTAGTGGAACTGCTGCCAAGCGTGAAAAGCGTCACAATGCACAAAAAGGTTCAAGCGCTCCCCAGATTCCTGGCACACCACCAGCAGATGTGGAATGAAGGAGGGAGAAGAACATGCCAGTGTAACCGACCAATCTACTGCCAGAACCTGCCCGCCACTGAACCCTCTGCACCAAACTGGATTTACTGTAAAACATTAACCCTTAAAAGGACCACAAGAGATGTACAACGTATTCATGTGCTAATTCTCCACTTGCATTCCACCATGTCTTTTTATTTTAATCCTTAGGGCTCTTTCAGATGGGTGGCAGAACTGCTGCTGACCCCAGTGACAGTTGTCACCCATGCGGTCCACTCACCTTGCTCCTGCTTTCCACCTCCAATCTGGAACACAGAAGGCGAGTGTTTCCAGGACGGATGACATGAGAACACAGATCGGACATACACTGAATATTGAGATGAGGCTGCTAGTGTGATGGCCTGACGGCAGCCCCATAGACCTCACTGGAGACCTTCCTTATCACAGCTTTACTGCGATCACAAGGGAATGCAAAATATGCGCGGTATGCTGGACTTTTGTGGGATCACGCAGATGATGGTCGCCCCATGTAAAAGGCAACAAATGCCTACATGTTACTTTTCATGATGGGTGAAAGAGCCATCAATGCTTTGGTGTTGCCTGTGTGAAAAGGGCCTTAGAATACCAGAGGTATGCAATGCATTGCGCAGCATTGTGATGGACACCCCTCGGGTAAGTTAAAGGTTACAGACAGGGCTTTAACTCTCCGAGTACCAGAGGAGTGTGTAAAGCGTTGCAGAGCTATGCATCCCGCTGGAAAATACAGTTGGAAAGAGCTTTATTACAGGGGCAACAACATTTCTTATGTGTAAATAAGAAACTATTTTTAAAGCATCAATAAAGTTTTATTATGGGGAAAAACACGGTAGGGCTTTTCCTGCTGAGTCAAACAAGGATACAGCCACTGCTAACAGATGCTTCATACAAAAGTTAACCCTTTAGTGCCAGTGCAATGCATTCCGTACCCCTCTGACACTCAAACAGTTAAAACAACTCACACAAAGTGGTGGCGCTGTTACTATTGCATTCTATAGAGAAGTGTAGGCTCACCTGCCCCATAGAAGGCAACATAATACATGTCTGAACACCAGATGGCACTGTCACCAACACTTTAACATGAAAAACACAGGCTTGGGCTGTAATAACTTGCAGCAGAGGTACACTTGTTTTGATTTACAGGAAAGTGCCACAGTGCATTTTGTTTGCATGACATTTTTCTGTTCATTTGAAAAGTTTCCAGGTCCTTTAATCTATAACCCCCCCACACACAGACCCTTGTGTATCTATTGTCAGTGAGAAGATCACACAGGAAGAAGGATTTTATTCAATTTAAAAAGTAAAGTTTCATTCGGAGATCAGAAAGTTGAGGATATAAATTAACTGTAAATCTATTTATAAGTGCAGAGGGTGTTTATCAAGCTTTCGGTCATCAAATAGAAAAGAGATTTATATAGAAAGGCAATGAAAGGAGCAAACAGGCACATCGAGACAGACGGCAAGAGACAGAGGGGTGAAAGATGGAGAGTGAGAGAGATGGGGAGAGAAAAAAGACAGAGGAAGAGAGAGCATTAAAGGGATAGTAATACTTCGTTTTATCTTTATTCTATTTTGTAGGCATTAAAAAACATGAAGAACGATATAAGTCTTATCTCTCAATCCTTTATGGTTTGAGAGATATTCACAAGCAAAGTTTCCCCTCTGGCCCCTTTTACCTAGTGTAAGCCATCTCTTCTCAGATGTGGAATGCAGTCCATAGACCAGACAGATAACAGCAGGGGACAATCTTCTTCCTATGAGAACAATGAAATCCCTGCCCCCCTTGACAAGTTTTTCAGGTTTTTCCCTTATCTTAATTGAAGATTGTCCCTCTCTGCAGTCTACCTGGGCACCTCCCTTCTGATCTGGCTGAGCAGTGTTACATCAGTAAAAGGGGCGGGAGGTGGGACTTTGTCATTGAATTACTCTTGTACTACAACTCTGACAGAATTGAAATAACACTCTCCAAAGCCCAAATACTATGATGATTAATTAGAGCTGCTTTTATTATGAAACATTACTATCCCTTTAAAGCAAGAAAAAAGGATACAAATACAGATGATTATATAGAGATACAGAGAAGGAAAAAGTAAAAAATTGAGAGATCGAGAGCAACAAGGGAGGAACACGAGAGGAAATGAGAAAGGGAGGAAAAAGTCTACCCCATCCCCCATTTTTACAAAGACCGTTAGTTGTCACTCATTAACTGGGTACTTGGCACAACCACTGAAAGTATCGGGCAATTAAGGGCACTTTATAGTTAAACAAAAAAATCCAACCATAAAACTTTAAATTTCCAAACACACAAAGAACATTTACAATAAAATCCTTATTGCTCAAAAAATGCCACCTACAGACAGAACCAAATTAACCATAAGACAGCCAGGGGCAACTCCCAGTTGAAACTGCATGACACCGGCACTTTATCTGTTTACATTACTGTATTGTGGTAACGCTCTGGCCTTGCTCCAATTATAAAAACACAACAAAAAGCTAAAAACGCACATTTTTAATGGTTTCTGAAAAACCCAAATATTTATCCACATCAACTGTTACAAAGATATTGCAAAGCAGCAAGCTGCAGTACCCTCTACTATCCAGCATTTCTGTGCCCGATCTGTATAAGGGCAGCATACCCTGTGTTAGGAATAAAATTTAACTCTTTAACACTGAGTGCCAGAGGGGTGTCCATCGCATTGACTCACACAGCCGTCTAGTCCTAAAAGGATTAAGATAACCAGATTCCCCATGTGCCTTGCACCATTCTCCCAGTTTAAATTGGTCGTGGTCTCCCAGTTGCCCCATTCCCACATGTCATCATGTAATAGTAACTTGGCTTTATAGTTAAAATAAAAACAATAAAACAAAACAAACAAACAGCCCCTAAACCCCCATTTCCCTGCAGATCTTGACGGTAGGATTTCCAGGTATTGGAGAGTTGGTATCTAACAGCATGGAATCAAGCCACGTGGTCTCAGAGTAAAAGAGTAGTTGAAGCAAGGCTTGGATTGGGGTTGGAAGAGGGAGGGCTTCTTCCTAACGGTTATAATAAACAAGAGATGATCCAGACTTGGGGATCTGTGTTTGAATGGATGCGGAATAGCTCTGGAGTAAATCAACTGCATTATATGGGACAAACAAAAAAATACATCACTAAAACATATTTAAATGAGGTTCTAAACATCTTATCCTAGGGTCTCCAAAGCCTTTCGATGATGAACTCTAGCATTAAGGGGTTAAAAGCCCCATTTAAATCAATGTGAGTTGAACATGGGGTCCTCAGGGGCAATTAATACAAAAAGCAGGGTGACTTTTCTGGTGGATAAAGGGACAGTGTTAGACTGCTGGGTTACAATGCACTGTGGTCCCTATCTCTGTTCCGCTACCCTTCCGGCTTGCGACAGACATCACCGGCTTCCCGTAACCCTGTGAGCGCCAGTGGGAACAACTAGTGATCAGAGTTAACACTATGCCACTGAATTCCTGACAATGAAACGGTTAAAGCATGCTGACAGATGGTCATTGTGACTGACACACATCACTGAACAATGGACTATTATTGTTATAATGTTTTGATAATGCTCCTACATATACATCACAATGTAACACACTGGGGATAGACGCACAGCCCAATACAAGTGAGGAAGGGGCTGTGCACCTCAAGGAATCTCCCTTCCCCAAATCCGTACCAATTACTACTTTCGTCTCGTGCCCCCCTAACTTCCCCTCCCCCCCAAAACAGGTGTCAGAAGGGGCAAGTAAAATAAGGAACCTACCTTTAGGGCTATCTCCTTGGTACGATCAATACGAGCTCTTGAAAAGGTCTCAATACGAGACATATTCTCATGGGGGGTGACTAAGATTGGGTGGTCCCCTGGACTTTGTCCCCCTCCAGTATCCTACTCCTGGAAGGGGGTAGAAGCTAGCAGTGCGGTCTGGTAAGATGTAGCGTGCAGGCTGCCAGATCACTCCTCATTCACAGGAAGTCACAGGCTGAGTGCAGATTGTATTATACAAACCCACACACTCTCCCCTCCTCCTCCAGTAGGGCTCCCAAACCTCGGCTCTTCCATCCCACTACCAGCAGAGGGGGTGGGGGACACAGGCTCTTTACAACCACTTCTGTCTACACACAAACTGCAGCTGTTGTGTGCTCTCCCTCTATTAACCCCTGGGATAGGACAATGTGACAGCAGAGAGGTCACGCTTGACCCCTTCCCCTCCCCCCTCCTTTCAGTCTTCTACCTCTTCCTAATTTCAGGCTAAAGGCCATATGCATGAAAGCAAAAGTGGAGGAATTCTGGGGGGAAAACGGCAACGTAAGGTGCAAATGAAAATTCCCGTTTATTGCTTTTGAACAATTTCTAGCATGCAAGGTGTGAATGCATTGTTTAACTCTTTGAGTGCCAGAGTGGTACGGAATGCATTGCATTCCGTACCACTCAAAGGGTTAAATGCGACCTATTATTATATATAAAAGAATAATAATAAAAAAAAAAGTCTGCCTACAAATTAAAAATGTACTGTTACTTGACGTTATGTCGTATTGTGTTTCTGAACAGTTTATTTTAACCCTTTGCGTGCCAGAGGGTTACACAACGTGTTGCGCAATCCTCTGGCACTCAAAGGGTTAAAAATGACACACACACACACACACACACACACACACACACACACACACACACACACACACACACACACACACACACACACACACACACACACACACACACACACACACACACACACACACACACACACACACACACACACCCTTGCCAAGTCCTGCCCTCAGTGGCAGCTTCCATTTTGAAAAGTTTTGAATCATTATTCCTCATTTCCAATTTATGCCACCCCACTAGTGGAAACGGATCTTAGCAGCCAATGAATGAGGAGAGAGGAGATTCTTTTTTGGACATGTCTGTAGTTCATTGTGCAGAGTTACCTGACCAAGACAGAGAACAAAGCTCTGCAGAGATTACATTCCTCCTCTCCTAAATCACAATTTATTCTAAAACTATAAACTTGTTTATAAGACAAAAAGTAAAAACTCTACAAGACGTCCTTGAAAACGAGAAATCTCACTGTATTCTGTTTTGCTAAAATACTTTTTAAAGGGACAGTAATGTCCCAGAACAAATATTTATCATTTTGTAGTGCTTAAAAAGTTCAACAAAAACCCTCTCTCTCAAACCGCTATGAGAGATATTCGCTGTCAGTTTCCCCCTCCCAATCCTTTCCCTGATGTCAGCGCTGTGTTGACTGCAGGGGAATCCTATCTGGGGACCAACTGGCGGCTCTGCCGCAGAGTCTCAATCCCGTTATTTAAAACAAATTATTTCACTGGAATGGTCTACAAAGTGTGCTTGCAAACCAGGCACACTATGTAGACCATTCCAATGAAGTAATCTGTTTTAAATAACATGATTGCAGCTCTGCTGAAGAGCCTCTTGTTGGCCGATAGGGATCTCCTGCAGTCAACACAGCGCTGACATCAGGGAAAGGATTGGGAGGGGGGAACTTTGACAATGAATATCTCTCATAGCGGTTTGAGAGAGAGGGTTTTTATGGAACTTTTTAAGCACTACAAAATGATAAATATTTTTTCTGGGACACTACTGCCCCTTTAAAAAATATTTTAGCAAAACAGAATACACTGAGAATTCTCTCGTTTTCAAGGACGTCCTGGAGAGTTCTGAGCACTACAAATCTAGAAATATTTGTTCTGGGACATTACTAACACTTAAATAATAAATACATATCTACAACTGCAGGCAGTTTAAATCAATGTGAGGCCCTCCAGTGGCAGCCAGACTACAAATCCCGTGATGCACCTTTACCTGGCGGGGACATGAGGAGATGTCTAGTCTGGAAGCAGCTGGAGGGCCTACCATTGCGCAGCCCTAATTTATAATTGGTACATGTAATGAGGCTAAAGCCTGTGGAGGAAATGGGGCCACTTTAACCCTTTGAGTGCCAGTGTGGTACACAACGCGTTGCATACCACTCTGGCACTCAAAGGGTTAAGCCAATAGAAATTTAGCGGTTTTCTTGCCTCAGAATTGCTCCATGTTTATCAATGCGCGTACGGCCCTCATCTCTTTCCTGTGTGCTCAGACGACCAATGCTTTGCAAAGCGATCCAGCAACAAAAGGGTTAACAGACCAACAGATGAAACTCTTCATGC
Organism: Rhinophrynus dorsalis; assembly: GCA_037306005.1. NCBI lineage: Eukaryota > Metazoa > Chordata > Amphibia > Anura > Rhinophrynidae > Rhinophrynus > Rhinophrynus dorsalis. The sequence goes on from CM074728.1 coordinate 5,250,920, forward strand.
CTTTTGTATGAACAGTTGTGGGGCCGAACAAATGCGCTACAGGAGTAGAACAGTCCCAGCATTCCCTCCGATTTAAAAGGGGGGTTATTTAACCCTGTCAATGCTGGAGCATGCGTTGGAGACCACACTAGTATTCAAGGAGTTAAAATCCCCATTTAAATCAATGAGGGTTTGCCCCAGAATTGCCGCCCTTTGCTTCTAGACATAACGCTGTTTGGGTTGTAACCACAAAAAAGGAGCAACTCTGGAGCAAATCAACTGCAGAACAGGGGACAAACAAAACCTCCCTATTGCGTTAAATGAGAGCTTAAACCCTTGAACGCTAAATGTCTCCAACACACTGCATTTCATTGGGGACCTCTAGCATTCAAGGGGTTAAAAGCAAGATTTACAGCATTGTGAGTTTGGGGAGTTTTATTCCCCCTATTCAGCAGTTGGTTTGCTCTAGAACTGCTCATCTTGTTCTGTGGAAATGTGTTACGTGCCCCTCTGGTCTTTAAAGGGATAGTAATACTTAAAATGCATTACAAAAAAAAAATCTATATTGTAGAGTGTATCCCCCCTGAATAAAACAAGGAAACTCCCATTGCTGAAAGGTGTTTAATTCAAAAGTTACTGCAGCTGAAACTTGATTTTTTTTTTTTTAGGTGCAGTATCTTAGTGGCCTGAAATTGTACAGTGGCGCTGTTTCTACACCGTCCTATGTACAGCTCTGGTCAGTTGACCATAAATCTCCATAGGATGGTATAGCAACAGCGCCACTGTACAATTTCAGGCCTCTGTGATACTGCACCTAAAAATCAAGTTTCAGCTGCAATAACTTTTGAATAAAACACCTTTCAGCAATGGGAGTTTCCTTATTTTACTCAGGGGGGATAAACTCTACAATATAGATTTTTTTTTTACTCAGGGGTATAAACATTGCAATAATATATATATATATATATATATATATATATATATATATATATATATATATATATACATACACACACATATTGAGTGTTACTATCCCTTTAAAGAGTTAAGATTACTACTGTGTGCAGTTGGGAGAGTTAGATGTCCTGTGGTCCTGCAGGTAACGGTCATGTCCACCTCCATAGACATGACATACAGGACTGATTGAAGGTGTTAATTCTTGAACAAAAGCACAACGGCAAAATCTACAGGGGCAGTTAGTATTTTTTGGCCATAGTAAGGTAAGGGAGGTTAGTAGTAGGAGGTGCTGCTTCCCCTTTAATTTGCCAAAACTGGAAGCCAAGTACAATAATGGTGTCTTAGTGAGAAATACAACAGAACAGGGTTACTGCGCCACCTGCAGGTAACAGTAATGCAATTCTGGGGCAAACGCACTGCGCCATAGAGGACAAGTGCACAAATACACATACAATTAAATGGGGTTTGTAACCCCCTGAATACCGGAGGAATCTCCAACTCACTGCCTTTCTACATGTCTCAAACGAAAAAGGGCGTCTTGTGGGTTTATCTCAAGGCGTGCGTCACCATGTCTCACACTCTACTATGGCACTGGAAGGGTTAAGGAGTTCGTTAGCACTGGTTTTGATGAAGTACAGCAGAAGGAATGCATCTATGGGGCGATATTTATTATATATAAATATATATAGAGAAGAGACAGGCACACACACAGAGGGAGACAGAGAGAGACAGGCACAGAGAGACACACACACACAGAGGGAGAGACACAGAGAGAGACACACAGAGAGAGATAGACAGACACACACACAGAGGGAGAGACACACACACACACAGAGGGAGAGAGACACACACAGAGAGACAGAAACACACACACACACACACACACAGAGGGAGAGAGAGAGACACACACACACAGAGACAGAGAGAGAGAGACAGGCACAGAGAGACACACACACACACAGAGACAGAGAGAGAGAGGCACAGAGAGACACACACACACAGAGGGAGAGAGACACACACACACACACAGACAGAGAGAGAGAGACAGGCACAGAGAGACACACACACACAGAGGGAGAGAGACACACACACACACACACAGAGACAGAGAGAGAGAGAGAGACAGGCACAGAGAGAGACACACACACACAGAGGGAGAGAGACACACACACACACACACACACAGAGACAGAGAGAGAGAGAGAGAGAGACAGGCACAGAGAGACACACACACACACACACAGAGGGAGAGACACAGAGAGAGACACACAGAGAGAGAGACAGACACACACACACAGGGAGAGACACACACACAGAGAGACAGAGACACACACACAGACACACACACACACACACACAGAGACAGAGAGAGAGACACACACAGAGAGACAGAAAGACACACAGACACAGAGGGAGAGAGACAGAGAGAGAGAGACACACAGAGAGACACACACACAGATATAGAGACACAGAGGGAAAGAGACGCAGAGAGAGAGAGAGAGAGAGAGAGATACAGAGAGAGAGACAGAGAGAAAGACACACACATAGAGAGACACAGAGAGAGAGAGAGACAGACAGAGAGAGAGAGACAGAGAGAAAGACACACACACATAGAGAGACACAGAGAGAGAGAGAGAGAGAGAGAGAGAGAGAGAGAGAGAGAGAGAAAAAACACACACATAGAGGGAGAGACAGAGAGAGAGAGACAGGCACACAGAGGGAGAGAGAGAGACAGAGAGAAAGACACACACACAGAGAGGGAGAGAGACAGAGAGAGACACACACACACACACACACACACACACATAGAGACAAAGAGAGAGAGAGACACAGAGAGAGAGAGAGAGAGAGAAAAAACACACACAGAGGGAGAGACAGAGAGAGAGAGAGACAGGCACACAGAGGGAGAGAGAGAGAGAGAGAGAGAGAGAGACAGAGAGAAAGACACACACAGAGACACAGAGGGAGAGAGACACACACACACACACAGAGAGAGAGAGAGAGAGAGAAAAAACACACACAGAGGGAGAGACAGAGAGAGAGATACAGAGAGAGAAAAAGAGACAGAGAGAAAGACACACAACATAGAGACACAGAGGGAGAGAGACAGAGAGAGAGAGAGATACACACATGCACACAGAGGGAGAGACACAGAGCATCAGAGAGAGAGAGACAGGCACATACAGAGGGAGAGACAGTGAGAAACAGAGAGAGACACACACACACAGAGCAACAGAAAGACAGAGAGACATGCAGAGAGATGCACACACACAGATAGAGAGACAGACAGAGAGAGCATGAGACACAATTACACACACACACACACACACAGATACAAACAGAAAGAGAAAGAGACCGAGACAGACAGCGCAATTCTGAGCGACCCTAATGCACCACAGGATACAAATAAACATGTACTTTGACTTAAACAGGGCTTGTAACCCCTTGAATGCTAAATATCTCTCCGATATGTTACTCTGTAATGCGTTGGAGAGCTCTCAAACTGTAGGGGCTAAAGTTCCCTCTATCAGTGTGAATTTGGGGGATATCTATTTATTCCCTGTGATGTAGTCGGTTCACCCAGGAATTGGTGCACTGCAGTCGTATGGTGCGGCCCATGAGGGTAACCAGTTTGGGGGGTGGCTGTGCAGTCAGGGAACACAGATATAGGACTGTTGTGTGGGATTCCTTTCCACTTCATCTCTAAAATATACAGGGTGTGAAAATAGTGACAATTCCATAGAAACGCATGCAGAGGGTCGCCATGGAAACTGGCGCAGATCCACCCACTAAAAACCAGATTAACTTGTATACTGGTGGAATGAATGCTTTATGGAACTGAGGGCCACACACACAACGACAAAAGTGGAGCAACTCTGCGTCAAGCTAAGTACACCACAGGGGAGAAAACAAGAACTCCTACTGCTTTACATTGGGTTGTAAATCTATAGGAGATGAGATAAGAAGGTGTGAGAGTAGAGTGCAAGCTTAGTGGGCAAGCAGTGTCCTGGGACAGACTCTCTCCTGTGCGCCGATTCTCAGCCCCCCCCCGTGACCCTTAACAGGTCAGGTCTACAGGATTTCCCCTCTTGTACAGTGGGGAGTTAATCAGGGGATCAGTCATTAAATAACTCACCTGTGTACAACGAGGGAAATCCTGTAGACCTGACCTGTTAGGGGTCACGGAGGAGAGGGCTGGGAACCAATGGTACAGAGCATTGGTAGGCAACCTGAAGCGCTACAGATATTCAGGACTACAATTCCCATCATCCCCAGCCAACCTTGGTATAGAGCATTATTGAGCAACCAGAGACCACTGATCATGCCTGGGAAACCTGAGGCTCTCCAGCTGTTCAGGACTCCAGTTCTATAGGTTAGTACGGGATGATGGGAATGGTAGTCAAGAGCAGCTGAATGGCCTCTGGTTGCCCAATAACGCTGTATAACATGGTTGGCTTGGGAGGATGGGAACTGAAGTCTTGAACAGCTGGAGAACCTCAGGTTGCCCACCATGCTCTATACCAGTGGTTCCCAAGTGACCCCTAACATGCCAGGCCTTTCCCTGCTTGTCCACAGGTGAGACAATAATCACATGACTGATCCATTGCACACGAGAAATGAAAGGCCTGGCCTGTTAGGGGTCAATGAGGACAGGTTGGCTTCTACTGTATCACCCCACAGTAATGTGATAGAGTCCTCCTTAGCATTCGAGGAGTTAAAGAGATAGTAATGTTTCACAATAAAAGCAGCTCCAATTAATCTTCATAATATTTGGGCCATGGAGAGTGTTATTTCAATACTGTCAGAGTTGTAGTACAAGAGTAGTTGAATGATAAAGTATCCCCCTCCCGCCCCTTTTACTGATGTAACACTGCTCACCTCAGAGCAGCAAGACTGTCCAGATGGATCACAGAGAGGGACAATCTTCAGTGATCATAAGGAAAAACCTGTCAAGGGGGGCAGTGTTTTCCTTATGATCACAGTAAGAAGTTTGTCCCTTGCTGTGATCTGTCCGGTCAAAAGACCAGATTCCACATCTGAGGTGAACAGTGTTACACTAGGTAAAAGGGGCGGGAGGGGGATACTTTATCATTGAATTACTCTTGTACTACAACTCTGACAGTATTGAAATAACACTCTCCATGGTCCAAATACTATGAAAATTAATTAGAGCTGCTGTTTTTGTTGAACATTACTATCACTTTAATATAGAATTGTCCCATTAAAAATACTGAATTATCTAACTATCCCCAGCCAGGAAGATGGCAGCCAACATTAAACATCAGGTCTGTTTTTTGCGGACATGTGCCCTTAACCACAAGGCTGTTCAAAGCATTCCAAAGCAATACACTGCACCCCCCCCCCGCTTCTGGACGTACTAAACGAACACTAAAGACCTAAAATAACAGATTAGGAGCTGTTCATGTTTCTGTTCTGAAAATGGCCACTATGAATCCATTGTAAGTGGACTGATTCCCCCCAATTATTATAAAAATCTACAACCTAAAAAATCCTCAAAAGGTCTCCCTTCCAGGAACATGTCAGAGGGAGGTGTTTTGGGTCCTGGAGTCCAACTACAGAGAATAATGTCTGCGTCTGTAGGCGTGATATCCAGAAGAAAGGGAGGATTAATTTTGATGGCCAGTCCACAGAGAACTGAGTCACAGAGACCAGTAGGATTTTGTGCCCACATTAAGGTAATTGGGGGTGATTACTAGCAGGCTGTTATGTAAAAAACTAGCTGGTTTTTAACCTGTTCAAAACCAGGGTGTGTGGAAAACATTGCGATACAGCTCACCGCACAACCCTCTGGTCCTCAGATGGTTAGGGTATTGTGCCAGCCATAAAGCGAATAGGAGACAATTGTTACCTTTGTGAACTTGGTGCTTAGAAAACAAATAATAATAAAAAAAATCAATACATCAATATTTAACCCTTTGCGTGCCAGAGGGCAATGCACTGTATACCCCTCTGGCAAACAAAGTGTTAAGTGAGTGCTGAAGAGGTATTCAACATATTGCAATGCAGCGAGTTGGTTACGCAATGAAAAGGTTAGTGATTTATTAACTATTTGGAAATAATTACTTCCAGATCTAAATTAAATATTCATCAGTTACATTTCCATACCGCACATTCCCCCCCAATCCCAGTCATCAAATCTCTGCCTATGCCCCCTTCCCCCAGCATCTATCCCTTTGTCACTTTTTTCTCACTCCCACAGCCCTCCCCTCCCCATCATTAAGGTGACTAAATATCCAGAACGCTTATGGAAATGTCATTGTGCACGGACGGCACAGGAATCAGTACAACCCTGCAGTGTGCGTTACTCACAAGTGTCCTGCATTTAACGCCATGAGGATCAGAGGCGTGGGAAAAGCATTACTCTGCAATGAGTTGCACACCCCCTCTGATCGACAATGAGATATGAGGTCACAATAATTGTAAACCCCTCTTTTTCGTCTCCATTTAAGCCAAAAACGTATGCTCCCCAATCCTCTCCTTTTAATCCATGCTCTGTCCTACTCAGCTACGCTACGCTGATGTACTAAGAGGAACGGGTATAAATGTGGCACAAACCAAATTCCACCACACGGGGACGAATCCAGATTCCCATTCAGTTGAAAAGTGCTTCTAAAAGGGATAGTAATGTTTCACAAAAACAGCACGTACAATTAATCTTCATAGTATTTGGGCCTTGGAGAGTGTTATTTCAGTACTGTCAGAGTTGTAGTACAAGAGTAACTGAATGATAAAGTATCCCCCTCCCGCCCCTTTTACTGATGTAACACTGCTCACCTCAGAGCAGCAAGACTTGCCAGATGGATCACAGAGAGGGACAGTCTTCAGTGAGCATAAGGAAAAACCTGAGAATCCTGTCAAGGGGGCAGTGTTTTCCTTATGATAAAAGTAAGAAGATTGTCCCTTGCTGTGATCTGTCCAGTCAAGAGACCAGATTCCACATCTGAGGTGAGCAGTGTTACACTAGGTAAAAGGGGCGGGAGGGGATACTTTATCATTCAATTACTCTTGTACTACAACTCTGACAGTATTGAAATAACTCTCTCCATCGCCGAAATACTATGAAGATTAATTGGAGCTGCTGTTTTTGTGAAACAATACTATCACTTTAACCTCTTGAATGTGAGTCCCCAATCCACTGCAAAGCAATGCACTGGATTCCACTATGACATTCAAGGTTGGTTACCCCTCTGGCACACAAAGGGTTAAGATAAATAAATAAATCAGAGTGGAGTTTGTGAGATGTTTATTTGTGTCCTGTGGTGCAGTTGGTGCGCTCTGGAATTTTTACACGTTTGTCCGTTTACAAGGCTTTGCAATGGGTCAGAGACATCTCAAGCATTGAAAGGGTTAAATTAAAAGCTGCGCCAAATCTATGGGAATTCAGATTCGTTCTCTGCGGTGCAATTGGTTTTCCCCCAGAATTGCTCAAGCCTTAGTGCATCAGCATCACCAAGTTCACAAATTGGCCTCCTTTCTACACCCCATCCTGTCACCTCCACCTGCTGTTTTCCAACAAAGCCTCCTGTCTGTGTGTGATACCTGCCTCTCCTTATTCCATCTCTCTCTCCACCCCCCCAGCACCTGTCCCTCACTACTCCCCCCCAACACCACCGCATTCTCACTTGTTCCATCTCTACGCTCCCACCCCTCTCCCCTCCATTCACCACTGGCAAGGTCTCTCGAGTAAAGATGTTTTGGAAAGTTCTTTACAGACACATCAACGAGGGCAGAGCTGTGTCTCACCAGCTGATCCCAGACTAAACCGAACAAGTGCACCCCCCACCACACACACATAGACAGACAGACAGGCACACCCATGCACAGACACAGGGAAAGACAAGAAAGACAGACAGACACACAATGCACAATCAGACATAAAAACCACACACACCAATCGATGTACAAGCTCATACGTTGATTGGTATTAGCCCCCGTGGGATACTGCCTTCTGTTGTTAACCCTTTGAGTGCCAGAGGGGTACGGAATGCATTGCTTTGCAATGCATTCCATACCCCTCTGGCACTCAAAGAGTTAACCTTGTGTCACTTTAAAATACAGCAGTCTCAAGTCTCTCCCAAGAACTACTTACATTGTGCCAAGAACAGGCCTGGTAGTTCCCATACCAATGGTGCCAACACCTTCTGCTTCATGATTTAACTCTTACAGTGGTACAGCAGTACGAAACCCATTCCATAACAATACTTTGCTAACGACCCTTGAGCTCAGAAGGTTAACTTTTTGAATGCTAGAGGGATACTCAACGCATTGCAGGTGTAGTTTAGCATTAACTGGATTACAAAGTGTCCCCCTCCCGTAGCATGCTGCTGCACAGCAAGACTGTCCGGATGGATCGCAGTGAGGGACAATCTTCTGTAAGCGTAAGGACAAACCTGTCCTACTTCATCAAGAGGGACAGTGTTTTTATTATGCTCACAGCCAGAAGATTGTCCCTCATTGTGACCCGTCCGGACAAGTGACCAGATTCCACATCCGAGGGGAGGTGTCTTACATTAGCTAAAAGGGGTGGGAGTGGATACTTTATCATTCAATTACTCTTGTACTACAACTCTGACAGTATTGCAATAACATTCTCTTTGGCCTAAAAAGTATGAAGATTAATCAGTGCTGCATTTATTTTTAAACAATACTATCCTTTAAAAACCTGTTTGTGTTACAGACAGATGGCTAGCAACAAATAGGTAGCTTGTGCTCCTTAATATTTTAAAATACGTATCTTGTAGCGACAGATCCTATTTAACCCTTTGAGTGCCAAAGGGTACACAACACATTGCTTTTCAATGCGTTGCGTACCCCCTCTGGCACTCAAAGGGTTAAGCGCAAGACGTAGGACTTTAGCCATCAGCCCGTAGCTAGCAGATAGGGTATAGGGGAGTAATGAAGTGCACGTGAAGGGGAACGGTATACGGGAGTTACGAAGTGCACGTGAAGGGGAACGGTATACGGGAGTTACGAAGTGCACGTGAAGGGGAACGGTATACGGGAGTTACGAAGTGCACGTGAAGGGGAATGCGTATAGGGGAGTTACGAAGTGCACGTGAAGGAAGGGAATGGTATAGGGGAGTTACGAAGTGCACGTGAAGGGGAATGGTATAGGGGAGTTACGAAGTGCACGTGAAGGGGAATGGTATAGGGGAGTTACGAAGTGCATGTGAAGGGGAACGGTATAGGGGGGTTACAAAGTGCCCTCCACGTGCACTGGTTCCCCTAGTCTGGCAGTTCTCACTGCACAACATTACATCATTAGTCTGTTTTGCAGATAATTATAGAAGATGAGCGAGCGCAGAGCTGAGAGACTAAAATAACACCAGACATCACATGGAGCGGAGGAACGAGGCCACAGAGGGCCTGGTATATAACTGGACCCAATATGGGATAAACCAGCTGCACTATAGGGGACAACAAACATGGGGTTTTACACCTCCTTCATTCTATAGTGGTCTCCAATGCACTGTGAGACCTCTAGCATTCAAGGGGTTAAAAAGCCCTATAGACATCAATGTGAATTCTGGAAATACCCCCCCCCACACACACACACACCATGGAGCAGTTGGTTTAACCAAGATTTACTCCTCTTTTGTTTTCTGAATATGCCCCATGGTATTTTATATAAGAGCATCTTGTACTTTCCATTGAGGATTCCTTTAACCCTTTAGGGCCCAGAGGGGAGGGCAACGCGTTGCTTTGCAATTTGGTGCCCCTTAAACTGTTTAGATGCAAGTCCACCATCCCTGCTGAGAGGCTTTTCCATGAACCCACTGCTCTTGCAGCACACTAAGGTACATAGGAGTACAACACTGCTACTGTGTGGGAGCCACTGCAGCTGGGAAGCTGACACAGAAACCTCTACACCCTGCCGTTATTACAGTGCCTGTAATGCTGTGTGACAGGAGATAATACCCCTCCATGCTGTGTCAGGCCATGGGGCGGAATCATGAGTCAGTGAGTATTTCTACTCTGGTCAGTTCTTCCGGTGGAACAGCCACAGCACAGGGTGAGATAAGAGAGAACTGCTGTCTAGTATCACCCTTTGTGCCCCATCACATCCATTTACCACTCACTATTATACAGGCTTAAAATTAAACCAAGACTAACACCTATAAATTAAAATGGGAGACAATTTTAGATATCATGTACTTCCAGCTAGCATCGGAAATCTAATCCTGAAATTGATTTAATGACGGTGTAGACTGTGCTTTATAGAACATATAATTATGTTTAAGAAAAGCTACTGCTGTTAATATATGGAGATTAGGACCGTCTCTTGAATTCAGAAAGGATTTACACATCTCTGACTATTTACAGACAATAAAACACTACATGTCTCCCAAGACAACCTATCAGGATAGCTTGGCATTCGGGGCCCTGGAAAAAGCAGGAATGGCGTCCCCCACGGAGCATATAGAGGCTTTAGAAAACAGACATTTTACAAAAGGCTGCGAGCGGTACAGGGGATTTAAGTTTGGATAACCCCAGTTCATTTGTAGACTATAGTGTTACTGCACATTCAGTATTAACTGTCTGAGTGCCATGGAGTCACACAGCCCATTTTGTGTGTTCAGTGTTACCCTATGAACACAGTTGTGTCACATCCGGCTTGGGCCGGTCATATGTCTGGACTGGTAGGCCACTGCATCTAACTAAATCTCCCGATTGCTGCTGTAAATGGGGTTACACTAGTGATACCACAGAGGTACAATCCAAATGGAGCTCACTAGTAGCATAAACCATTTCCCTTGTAAGCTCTATAGTATCACTAGGTAACCTTTACTTAACCCCTTAACGACATGTGCCGTACTATGACCGTCACGGTCCTTGAAATACTCAAGGACCGATGACGATCATAGTACGTCACGTACTTTTTACTTACAGCGCTCTACCGGGAGCACTGTAAGTAAAAATAGGGCCTGAAATTGACCGATCCAAGACTGGAGCGATCTCTATCAGGCCCCATAGTGACGCGCCGATACACGCAACAGGTCACGTGTACCGGCGCGTCCACGTGGTTCAATGCGGTCCTTATGGGACGGAAACGTCCCAGGACCACCAGTCGCTAAGGGGTTAAATTGTAAGCTTTGTAGTGGCGACTAGTGTGGCCCCATTTCAGCTGTAAGCTATGTGATATCACGTGACTTACGTCGTAACATTAATGCCAATTTTAAAATTAACAAAAGGGGGTGGGCTGGAACAGTGGCCTGGAACGATAATAGAAATGGGCCACTTCAATGTATTTGCCCCCTGGGCCACAAATTGCCAGCTCCTGGTCACATCATACATTTTACATGATAAATATTAACTCTTTAAACGCAGTTTTGGTCATCTCACACACAGTGTTAATCTTTTGAGTCCTGTTGTGTCATGCTGTCCATTTTCCAATATCAACATTAACCGTTTGAGTTCCACTATGTCACACAGTCCGCTACGCACCTTCAATACAAACCCTTTGCGTCCTGCTGTTTCACACCGTTGCTTTTGTAAACTAGACTTTAACCCAGAGATTTTTCCTACCCAACTGACGTCCTTCGTGTGTGGACCACTGCGCTGAAAAGCACGTCTGTCTCCCACCCACTGACCAGCAGTTCCCATGGAATGAAGTGATTACACATAGTGTGTCTCAGCTGACCCTCCTCTAGAATGTAAAACAGCACAGATACACCTGTGTTATAAGTCTTTACTCTCCTATGTCTCTGTGTTGTACAGATCTGTGTAACAAGCTGGTGCTTTATAACTAATGGATAATAACAATAATAACCCTTTACGTATTGTTGTGTTTCAGCATCCTTCTCACTGACTCGATACAAAACCTTTGAAGGCCAGAGGGATGTGAAACGTATTGCGCTGTAATAACCTGCACAAACTTCTGACACTCAAAAGGTTAAATACTACCCCGATGTGCTTTATTCCCCCCGCCCCAGTATTATCTTTACCAGTGGAAACTGCCTAGAGCCCATATCATGGCCAAGTGCTTCCCTACAGATTACGCGTGTCTATTTGTGTTCCTCTGCGGGGAGCGTGCTGTCACTCACAGGATCCCTGCCCCGGCTACGTGTCCACAGCCCGGAGTATACCCAGGGTCCCTGATAGGAAGGAGACAATTAGAGGAAATATGGAGGCTGATGTACTCAGAAAGTGGTGCAATTCTGGAGCAAATCAACTGCACAACAGGTTACAAATAAAATCCCCATGAAGGACAGAGAGGTCTCACAATGCTTCCCTATGGTGCAGTTGGTTTGCTCCAGAATTGCACCTCTTTTTCTTAGTACATCAGCCTCAGTAATTGTTTTCTACCTAACAGAAAAGTGCATGTGTGTGTATATGTGTGTATATTTATTTGTGTGTGTGTGTGTGTGTGTGTGTGTGTGTGTGATATATATGCGTGTGTATATGTGTGTATGAGTGTGTATGAGTGTGTGCTTACAGCACCAACAAACAGGACTACTTGACTCCTCCTCAAACAAACTTCCAGCTATTCTTTTACTAATGTACAAAACACACTGGGCCATATGCACAAAACAAAATGGAACAATGTTGGGACAAATCAACTGCACAACAGGGGACATAGAAATGGTCCCAAAATGTATTATCTATACTGACGTTGGTTTGCTCCACAATTTCTTCATTTCTTCCTAGCACAGGACTCTGACACAGACAGATCCTATATAATAATTCGCTAGGATGTTTGTCATGATGCAGTCATGCGCAGTCCCCATGTTCAGCCAGTCTCTACTGCGCATGATTGCATCACGTGAGTGAGGTGATGCAAATCTGCATCGCATGGAGCAGTGAGGTAGCGGCCTCTTAACCCTTTAAGTGACAGAGGGTTATGCATTGCATACCCCTCTGGCACCCTAAGGGTTAACATTACCCGGACCTCGGACCGTGTACACGGGTTTTTACACTAGTACACAGTATAAAAGTAGAAGCTCGAGGCAAATTGACTGCACTGAGGGATAACGCTGTGACATAATGAGGGTTCTGCACTAAGGTGTGATAAAGACGTGATAACGTTATTCTATGGAGCCAATGGACTAAGATTTTTCCATAGGCTCCATAGAATAGCATAGGAACGGGAGATGTGATATCACTGGAGAAGTTATCTCCTATTTATCAGGCCTCAGTGCATAACCCCCTATGTGCTGAAGACCTGTCTAGCAGTCGGTGGGTTAACAGTACCATTTAATTCAGTGGGAACAGATTCTTCTTCAGTGGGACAGTGGTTCAAGGTCATACACCCTGTTACATGAGGCAGCCAGCCCACGGGTGGAAATGATTCATGGGATATCTTGTGTAGGAGTCGTTCTGTGAAATTTCCAAATATACACCCCCCCCCCCAACACTCCTCTCTCCTATCACTAATCTGGTAATGCAGCAGAAAAGGCACTTACTGTCATAGCAACTGAACTATGTGGGAACAGGTATATTAGGGAAGGCAAGATACAGATCTGGGAGAGGAGAGAGAAGGAGGGAAGGGATAGATCAATCAGGGGAGAAGAGGGGATAGATCGATCAGGGGAGAAGAGGGGAGAGATCGATCAGGGGAGAAGAGGGGATAGATCGATCAGGGGAGAAGAGGGGATAGCTCAATCAGGGGAGAAGAGGTGACAGATCGATCAGGGGAGAAGAGGGGATAGATCAATCAGGGGAGAAGAGGTGACAGATCGATCAGGGGAGAAGAGGGGATAGACTGATCAGGGGAGAAGAGGGGATAGATCGATCAGGGGAGAAGAGGTGACAGATCGATCAGGGCAGAAGAGGGGATAGATCGATCAGGAGAGAAGAGGGGATAGATCGATCAGGAGTGAAGAGGGGATAGATCGATCAGGGGAGAAGAGGTGACAGATCGATCAGGGGAGAAGAGGTGACAGATCGATAAGGGGAGAAGAGGGGATAGATCGATAAGGAGAGAAGAGGGGATAGATCGATCAGGAGGAAAGAGGGGATAGATCGATCAGGAGAGAAGAGGGGATAGATCGATCAGGGGAGAAGAGGGGATAGATCGATCAGGGGAGAAGAGGGGATAGATCGATCAGGGGAGAAGAGGGGACAGATTGATCAGGGGAGAAGAGGGGACAGATTGATCAGGGGAGAAGAGGGGATAGATCGATAAGAGGAGAAGAGGGGACAGATCGATCAGGGGAGAAGAGGGGATAGATCGATCAGGGGAGAAGAGGGGATAGATCGATCAGGGGAGAAGAGGGGACAGATTGATCAGGGGAGAAGAGGGGACAGATTGATCAGGGGAGAAGAGGGGATAGATCGATAAGAGGAGAAGAGGGGACAGATCGATCAGGGGAGAAGAGGGGATAGATCGATCAGGAGAGAAGAGGGGATAGATTGATCAGGGGAGAAGAGGGGATAGAGGAGAGGGGGGAGAAAATGCTAGAGAGAAAGGGGTCTAGGAAGGAGAGGTAAAAAGAAGGATAATGGGGGGAGTGAAAGAGAGGACTGGGAGGGATGGGAGAGAGAAGACAGATAATAGGATGAGGAGAGAGCAAAGAGGAGAATGGAAAGAGTAGAGTGGTATGGTAAGAGAAAGGTGAATGGGAAGAAGAAAGGGGAGAGGAGGAAAAGAGTGAAAGAGGAAAGTGGGAGGGAGAAGTGAGAGAGGGGAATGGAAGGGAGAAGGAATGAGGGTGAGCGGAAAACAAGAATGGAAGAGAGAAGAGGATGTGGAAAAAGAGAAGAGTGGCAGAGAAGAATGTGAGTGTCAGAGAGGGATGTGAGTGTCAGAGAGAATGGAAGAGAGAAGGGGATGTGTAAAAACAGAAGAGTGGCAGAGAGGAATGTGAGTGGCAGAGAGGAATGTGAGTGGCAGAGAGAATGGGGAGTGGGGAGGAGTGTAGAAAATGTGTGGAGGAGAAGAACGGGACAGAGCAATTGAGGAGTGGGAGGGAGAGAGTGGGTAATAGGAGAGTTATAAGAATTGGGGGGCAGGGAAGATGGGTTCTGGTACATGGAGGAGTTACAGGGCCCCCTTGTGTTTAGGGGTATGTACCCCACTGAATGCACTGTAAGCGGTTTTGGCATACAGGATGTAAAGTATGTAAAATCTGATTCCATTTTATTTCAATCCCTTTCACACCGGAGGCCAGAATTCAAAAACGGTTATTTGACAAAAAACTGGGGTGTAAGTACAGAGTGTGCCCCAACATCGAAGTGGGACTCATCTGCCCCAGGGTCCAATTCAGTGCTCGCTATTAACTCTCTCTGTATTCAGTGCTCGCTATAAGTCTCTCTCTCTCTCTGTATCCAGTGCTCATTTTAAGTCTCTCTCTCTCTGTGCTCACTATAATTTGCTGCAGTGCTCACATTAGGTCTCTGTCTGTATATCCAGTGCTCTCAGTCTCTGTCTGTATATCCAGTGCTCTCAGTCTCTGTCTGTACTCAGTGCTCAGTCTCTGCATCCAGAGCTCTCAGTCTCTCTCTGTATATCCAGTGCTCTCAGTCTCTGTCTGTCTGTATCCAGTGCTCTCAGTCTCTGTCTGTCTGTATCCAGTGCTCTCAGTCTCTGTCTGTACTCAGTGCTCAGTCTCTGCATCCAGAGCTCTCAGTCTCTCTCTGTATATCCAGTGCTCTCAGTCTCTGTCTGTCTGTATCCAGTGCTCTCAGTCTCTGTCTGTCTGTATCCAGTGCTCTCAGTCTCTGTCTGTATATCCAGTGCTCTCAGTCTCTGTCTGTCTGTATCCAGTGCTCTCAGTCTCTGTCTGTCTGTATCCAGTGCTCTCAGTCTCTGTCTGTATATCCAGTGCTCTCAGTCTCTGTCTGTATATCCAGTGCTCTCAGTCTCTCTCTCTGTATATCCAGTGCTCTCAGTCTCTGTCTGTCTGTATCCAGTGCTCTCAGTCTCTGTCTGTACTCAGTGCTCAGTCTCTGCATCCAGAGCTCTCAGTCTCTCTCTGTATATCCAGTGCTCTCAGTCTCTGTCTGTCTGTATCCAGTGCTCTCAGTCTCTGTCTGTACTCAGTGCTCAGTCTCTGCCTGTATCCAGTGCTCTCAGTCTCTGTCTGTCTGTATCCAGTGCTCTCAGTCTCTGTCTGTACTCAGTGCTCAGTCTCTGTCTGTATCCAGTGCTCTCAGTCTCTGTCTGTATCCAGTGCTCTCAGTCTCTGTCTGTACTCAGTGCTCAGTCTCTGCATCCAGAGCTCTCAGTCTCTCTCTGTATATCCAGTGCTCTCAGTCTCTGTCTGTCTGTATCCAGTGCTCTCAGTCTCTGTCTGTATATCCAGTGCTCTCAGTCTCTGTCTGTATATCCAGTGCTCTCAGTCTCTCTGTCTGTATCCAGTGCTCTCAGTCTCTCTGTCTGTATCCAGTGCTCTCAGTCTCTGTCTGTCTGTATCCAGTGCTCTCAGTCTCTGTCTGTCTGTATCCAGTCCTCTCAGTCTCTGTCTGTATATCCAGTGCTCTCAGTCTCTCTCTGTATATCCAGTGCTCTCAGTCTCTGTCTGTATATCCAGTGCTCTCAGTCTCTCTCTGTATATCCAGTGCTCTCAGTCTCTGTCTGTCTGTATCCAGTGCTCTCAGTCTCTGTCTGTACTCAGTGCTCAGTCTCTGCATCCAGAGCTCTCAGTCTCTCTCTGTATATCCAGTGCTCTCAGTCTCTGTCTGTCTGTATTCAGTGCTCTCAGTCTCTGTCTGTACTCAGTGCTCAGTCTCTGTCTGTATCCAGTGCTCTCAGTCTCTGTCTGTCTGTATCCAGTGCTCTCAGTCTCTGTCTGTACTCAGTGCTCAGTCTCTGTCTGTATCCAGTGCTCTCAGTCTCTGTCTGTCTGTATCCAGTGCTCTCAGTCTCTGTCTGTACTCAGTGCTCAGTCTCTGTCTGTATCCAGTGCTCTCAGTCTCTGTCTGTCTGTATCCAGTGCTCTCAGTCTCTGTCTGTACTCAGTGCTCAGTCTCTGCATCCAGAGCTCTCAGTCTCTCTCTGTATATCCAGTGCTCTCAGTCTCTGTCTGTCTGTATCCAGTGCTCTCAGTCTCTGTCTGTATATCCAGTGCTCTCAGTCTCTGTCTGTATATCCAGTGCTCTCAGTCTCTCTGTCTGTATCCAGTGCTCTCAGTCTCTCTGTCTGTATCCAGTGCTCTCAGTCTCTGTCTGTCTGTATCCAGTGCTCTCAGTCTCTGTCTGTCTGTATCCAGTCCTCTCAGTCTCTGTCTGTCTGTATCCAGTGCTCTCAGTCTCTGTCTGTATATCCAGTGCTCTCAGTCTCTGTCTGTATATCCAGTGCTCTCAGTCTCTGTCTGTATATCCAGTGCTCTCAGTCTCTGTCTGTATATCCAGTGCTCTCAGTCTCTGTCTGTATCCAGAGCTCTCAGTCTCTCTGTCTGTATCCAGTGCTCTCAGTCTCTGTCTGTCTGTATCCAGTGCTCTCAGTCTCTGTCTGTCTGTATCCAGTGCTCTCAGTCTCTGTCTGTCTGTATCCAGTCCTCTCAGTCTCTGTCTGTATATCCAGTGCTCTCAGTCTCTCTCTGTATATCCAGTGCTCTCAGTCTCTGTCTGTATATCCAGTGCTCTCAGTCTCTCTCTGTATATCCAGTGCTCTCAGTCTCTGTCTGTCTGTATCCAGTGCTCTCAGTCTCTGTCTGTACTCAGTGCTCAGTCTCTGCATCCAGAGCTCTCAGTCTCTCTCTGTATATCCAGTGCTCTCAGTCTCTGTCTGTCTGTATCCAGTGCTCTCAGTCTCTGTCTGTATATCCAGTGCTCTCAGTCTCTCTGTCTGTATCCAGTGCTCTCAGTCTCTCTGTCTGTATCCAGTGCTCTCAGTCTCTGTCTGTCTGTATCCAGTGCTCTCAGTCTCTGTCTGTCTGTATCCAGTCCTCTCAGTCTCTGTCTGTATATCCAGTGCTCTCAGTCTCTCTCTGTATATCCAGTGCTCTCAGTCTCTGTCTGTATATCCAGTGCTCTCAGTCTCTGTCTGTATATCCAGTGCTCTCAGTCTCTGTCTGTATATCCAGTGCTCTCAGTCTCTGTCTGTCTGTATCCAGTGCTCTCAGTCTCTGTCTGTCTGTATCCAGTGCTCTCAGTCTCTGTCTGTACTCAGTGCTCAGTCTCTGCATCCAGAGCTCTCAGTCTCTCTCTGTATATCCAGTGCTCTCAGTCTCTGTCTGTATATCCAGTGCTCTCAGTCTCTGTCTGTCTGTATATCCAGTGCTCTCAGTCTCTGTCTGTATATCCAGTGCTCTCAGTCTCTGTCTGTCTGTATCCAGTCCTCTCAGTCTCTGTCTGTATATCCAGTGCTCTCAGTCTCTCTCTGTATATCCAGTGCTCTCAGTCTCTGTCTGTATATCCAGTGCTCTCAGTCTCTCTCTGTATATCCAGTGCTCTCAGTCTCTGTCTGTATCCAGTGCTCTCAGTCTCTGTCTGTCTGTATCCAGTGCTCTCAGTCTCTGTCTGTACTCAGTGCTCAGTCTCTGCATCCAGAGCTCTCAGTCTCTCTCTGTATATCCAGTGCTCTCAGTCTCTGTCTGTCTGTATCCAGTGCTCTCAGTCTCTGTCTGTATATCCAGTGCTCTCAGTCTCTGTCTGTATATCCAGTGCTCTCAGTCTCTCTGTCTGTATCCAGAGCTCTCAGTCTCTCTCTGTATATCCAGTGCTCTCAGTCTCTGTCTCTCTGTATCCAGTGCTCTCAGTCTCTGTCTGTATATCCAGTGCTCTCAGTCTCTCTGTCTGTATCCAGTCCTCTCAGTCTCTGTCTGTATATCCAGTGCTCTCAGTCTCTGTCTGTATATCCAGTGCTCTCAGTCTCTGTCTGTATATCCAGTGCTCTCAGTCTCTGTCTGTATATCCACTGCTCTCAGTCTCTGTCTGTCTGTATCCAGTGCTCTCAGTCTCTGTCTGTCTGTATCCAGTGCTCTCAGTCTCTCTCTGTATATCCAGTGCTCTCAGTCTCTGTCTGTCTGTATCCAGTGCTCTCAGTCTCTGTCTGTATATCCAGTGCTCTCAGTCTCTGTCTGTCTGTATCCAGTGCTCTCAGTCTCTGTCTGTACTCAGTGCTCAGTCTCTGCATCCAGAGCTCTCAGTCTCTCTCTGTATATCCAGTGCTCTCAGTCTCTGTCTGTCTGTATCCAGTGCTCTCAGTCTCTGTCTGTACTCAGTGCTCAGTCTCTGTCTGTATCCAGTGCTCTCAGTCTCTGTCTGTCTGTATCCAGTGCTCTCAGTCTCTGTCTGTACTCAGTGCTCAGTCTCTGTCTGTATCCAGTGCTCTCAGTCTCTGTCTGTACTCAGTGCTCAGTCTCTGTCTGTATCCAGTGCTCTCAGTCTCTGTCTGTATCCAGTGCTCTCAGTCTCTGTCTGTACTCAGTGCTCAGTCTCTGCATCCAGAGCTCTCAGTCTCTCTCTGTATATCCAGTGCTCTCAGTCTCTGTCTGTCTGTATCCAGTGCTCTCAGTCTCTGTCTGTATATCCAGTGCTCTCAGTCTCTGTCTGTATATCCAGTGCTCTCAGTCTCTCTGTCTGTATCCAGTGCTCTCAGTCTCTCTGTCTGTATCCAGTGCTCTCAGTCTCTGTCTGTCTGTATCCAGTGCTCTCAGTCTCTGTCTGTCTGTATCCAGTCCTCTCAGTCTCTGTCTGTATATCCAGTGCTCTCAGTCTCTCTCTGTATATCCAGTGCTCTCAGTCTCTGTCTGTATATCCAGTGCTCTCAGTCTCTCTCTGTATATCCAGTGCTCTCAGTCTCTGTCTGTCTGTATCCAGTGCTCTCAGTCTCTGTCTGTCTGTATCCAGTGCTCTCAGTCTCTGTCTGTACTCAGTGCTCAGTCTCTGCATCCAGAGCTCTCAGTCTCTCTCTGTATATCCAGTGCTCTCAGTCTCTGTCTGTCTGTATCCAGTGCTCTCAGTCTCTGTCTGTACTCAGTGCTCAGTCTCTGTCTGTATCCAGTGCTCTCAGTCTCTGTCTGTCTGTATCCAGTGCTCTCAGTCTCTGTCTGTACTCAGTGCTCAGTCTCTGTCTGTATCCAGTGCTCTCAGTCTCTGTCTGTATCCAGTGCTCTCAGTCTCTGTCTGTACTCAGTGCTCAGTCTCTGCATCCAGAGCTCTCAGTCTCTCTCTGTATATCCAGTGCTCTCAGTCTCTGTCTGTCTGTATCCAGTGCTCTCAGTCTCTGTCTGTATATCCAGTGCTCTCAGTCTCTGTCTGTATATCCAGTGCTCTCAGTCTCTCTGTCTGTATCCAGTGCTCTCAGTCTCTCTGTCTGTATCCAGTGCTCTCAGTCTCTGTCTGTCTGTATCCAGTGCTCTCAGTCTCTGTCTGTCTGTATCCAGTCCTCTCAGTCTCTGTCTGTATATCCAGTGCTCTCAGTCTCTCTCTGTATATCCAGTGCTCTCAGTCTCTGTCTGTATATCCAGTGCTCTCAGTCTCTCTCTGTATATCCAGTGCTCTCAGTCTCTGTCTGTCTGTATCCAGTGCTCTCAGTCTCTGTCTGTACTCAGTGCTCAGTCTCTGTCTGTATCCAGTGCTCTCAGTCTCTGTCTGTCTGTATCCAGTGCTCTCAGTCTCTGTCTGTACTCAGTGCTCAGTCTCTGTCTGTATCCAGTGCTCTCAGTCTCTGTCTGTCTGTATCCAGTGCTCTCAGTCTCTGTCTGTACTCAGTGCTCAGTCTCTGTCTGTATCCAGTGCTCTCAGTCTCTGTCTGTCTGTATCCAGTGCTCTCAGTCTCTGTCTGTACTCAGTGCTCAGTCTCTGCATCCAGAGCTCTCAGTCTCTCTCTGTATATCCAGTGCTCTCAGTCTCTGTCTGTCTGTATCCAGTGCTCTCAGTCTCTGTCTGTACTCAGTGCTCAGTCTCTGCATCCAGAGCGCTCAGTCTCTCTCTGTATATCCAGTGCTCTCAGTCTCTGTCTGTCTGTATCCAGTGCTCTCAGTCTCTGTCTGTATATCCAGTGCTCTCAGTCTCTGTCTGTATATCCAGTGCTCTCAGTCTCTGTCTGTCTGTATCCAGTGCTCTCAGTCTCTGTCTGTACTCAGTGCTCAGTCTCTGCATCCAGAGCTCTCAGTCTCTCTCTGTATATCCAGTGCTCTCAGTCTCTGTCTGTCTGTATCCAGTGCTCTCAGTCTCTGTCTGTACTCAGTGCTCAGTCTCTGCATCCAGAGCTCTCAGTCTCTCTCTGTATATCCAGTGCTCTCAGTCTCTGTCTGTCTGTATCCAGTGCTCTCAGTCTCTGTCTGTATATCCAGTGCTCTCAGTCTCTGTCTGTATATCCAGTGCTCTCAGTCTCTGTCTGTATATCCAGTGCTCTCAGTCTCTCTCTGTATATCCAGTGCTCTCAGTCTCTGTCTGTATATCCAGTGCTCTCAGTCTCTCTCTGTATATCCAGTGCTCTCAGTCTCTGTCTGTATATCCAGTGCTCTCAGTCTCTCTCTGTATATCCAGTGCTCTCAGTCTCTGTCTGTATCCAGTGCTCTCAGTCTCTTGTCTGTCTGTATCCAGAGCTCTCAGTCTCTCTGTCTGTATCCAGTGCTCTCAGTCTCTGTCTGTCTGTATCCAGTGCTCTCAGTCTCTGTCTGTCTGTATCCAGTCCTCTCAGTCTCTGTCTGTATATCCAGTGCTCTCAGTCTCTCTCTGTATATCCAGTGCTCTCAGTCTCTGTCTGTATATCCAGTGCTCTCAGTCTCTCTCTGTATATCCAGTGCTCTCAGTCTCTGTCTGTATATCCAGTGCTCTCAGTCTCTGTCTGTACTCAGTGCTCAGTCTCTGCATCCAGAGCGCTCAGTCTCTCTCTGTATATCCAGTGCTCTCAGTCTCTGTCTGTCTGTATCCAGTGCTCTCAGTCTCTGTCTGTATATCCAGTGCTCTCAGTCTCTGTCTGTATATCCAGTGCTCTCAGTCTCTGTCTGTCTGTATCCAGTGCTCTCAGTCTCTGTCTGTACTCAGTGCTCAGTCTCTGCATCCAGAGCTCTCAGTCTCTCTCTGTATATCCAGTGCTCTCAGTCTCTGTCTGTCTGTATCCAGTGCTCTCAGTCTCTGTCTGTATATCCAGTGCTCTCAGTCTCTGTCTGTATATCCAGTGCTCTCAGTCTCTGTCTGTATATCCAGTGCTCTCAGTCTCTCTCTGTATATCCAGTGCTCTCAGTCTCTGTCTGTATATCCAGTGCTCTCAGTCTCTCTCTGTATATCCAGTGCTCTCAGTCTCTGTCTGTATATCCAGTGCTCTCAGTCTCTCTCTGTATATCCAGTGCTCTCAGTCTCTGTCTGTATCCAGTGCTCTCAGTCTCTTGTCTGTCTGTATCCAGAGCTCTCAGTCTCTCTGTCTGTATCCAGTGCTCTCAGTCTCTGTCTGTCTGTATCCAGTGCCTCTCAGTCTCTGTCTGTATATCCAGTGCTCTCAGTCTCTCTCTGTATATCCAGTGCTCTCAGTCTCTGTCTGTATATCCAGTGCTCTCAGTCTCTCTCTGTATATCCAGTGCTCTCAGTCTCTGTCTGTATATCCAGTGCTCTCAGTCTCTCTCTGTATATCCAGTGCTCTCAGTCTCTGTCTGTATCCAGTGCTCTCAGTCTCTGTCTGTATCCAGTGCTCTCAGTCTCTGTCTGTATATCCAGTGCTCTCAGTCTCTCTCTGTCTGTATCCAGTCCTCTCAGTCTCTGTCTGTATATCCAGTGCTCTCAGTCTCTGTCTGTATATCCAGTGCTCTCAGTCTCTGTCTGTATATCCAGTGCTCTCAGTCTCTGTCTGTCTGTATCCAGTGCTCTCAGTCTCTGTCTGTCTGCATCCAGAGCTCTCAGCCTCTCTCTGTATATCAGTGCTCTCAGTCTCTCTGTATATCAGGTGCTCTCAGTCTCTGTCTGTCTGTATCCAGTGCTCTCAGTCTCTGTCTGTATATCCAGTGCTCTCAGTCTCTGTCTGTATATCCAGTGCTCTCAGTCTCTCTCTGTATATCCAGTGCTCTCAGTCTCTGTCTGTCTGTATCCAGTGCTCTCAGTCTCTGTCTGTATATCCAGTGCTCTCAGTCTCTGTCTGTCTGTATCCAGTCCTCTCAGTCTCTGTCTGTATATCCAGTGCTCTCAGTCTCTCTCTGTATATCCAGTGCTCTCAGTCTCTGTCTGTATATCCAGTGCTCTCAGTCTCTCTCTGTATATCCAGTGCTCTCAGTCTCTGTCTGTATATCCAGTGCTCTCAGTCTCTCTCTGTATATCCAGTGCTCTCAGTCTCTGTCTGTATCCAGTGCTCTCAGTCTCTGTCTGTATCCAGTGCTCTCAGTCTCTGTCTGTATATCCAGTGCTCTCAGTCTCTCTCTGTCTGTATCCAGTCCTCTCAGTCTCTGTCTGTATATCCAGTGCTCTCAGTCTCTGTCTGTATATCCAGTGCTCTCAGTCTCTGTCTGTATATCCAGTGCTCTCAGTCTCTGTCTGTCTGTATCCAGTGCTCTCAGTCTCTTGTCTGTCTGCATCCAGAGCTCTCAGCCTCTCTCTGTATATCAGTGCTCTCAGTCTCTCTGTATATCAGGTGCTCTCAGTCTCTGTCTGTCTGTATCCAGTGCTCTCAGTCTCTGTCTGTATATCCAGTGCTCTCAGTCTCTGTCTGTATATCCAGTGCTCTCAGTCTCTCTCTGTATATCCAGTGCTCTCAGTCTCTGTCTGTCTGTATCCAGTGCTCTCAGTCTCTGTCTGTATATCCAGTGCTCTCAGTCTCTGTCTGTATATCCAGTGCTCTCAGTCTCTCTCTGTATATCCAGTGCTCTCAGTCTCTGTCTGTCTGTATCCAGTGCTCTCAGTCTCTGTCTGTACTCAGTGCTCAGTCTCTGTCTGTATCCAGTGCCTCTCAGTCTCTGTCTGTATATCCAGTGCTCTCAGTCTCTGTCTGTCTGTATCCAGTGCTCTCAGTCTCTGTCTGTATATCCAGTGCTCTCAGTCTCTGTCTGTCTGTATCCAGTGCTCTCAGTCTCTGTCTGTATATCCAGTGCTCTCAGTCTCTCTCTGTATATCCAGTGCTCTCAGTCTCTGTCTGTCTGTATCCAGTGCTCTCAGTCTCTGTCTGTCTGTATCCAGTGCTCTCAGTCTCTGTCTGTATATCCAGTGCTCTCAGTCTCTGTCTGTCTGTATCCAGTGCTCTCAGTCTCTGTCTGTATATCCAGTGCTCTCAGTCTCTCTCTGTATATCCAGTGCTCTCAGTCTCTGTCTGTCTGTATCCAGTGCTCTCAGTCTCTCTGTCTGTATCCAGTGCTCTCAGTCTCTGTCTGTATATCCAGTGCTCTCAGTCTCTGTCTGTATATCCAGTGCTCTCAGTCTCTCTGTCTGTATCCAGTGCTCTCAGTCTCTGTCTGTATATCCAGTGCTCTCAGTCTCTGTCTGTATATCCAGTGCTCTCAGTCTCTGTCTGTATATCCAGTGCTCTCAGTCTCTCTGTCTGTATCCAGTGCTCTCAGTCTCTGTCTGTCTGTATATCCAGTGCTCTCAGTCTCTGTCTGTCTTATCCAGTGCTCTCAGTCTCTGTCTGTATATCCAGTGCTCTCAGTCTCTGTCTGTATATCCAGTGCTCTCAGTCTCTCTCTGTATATCCAGTGCTCTCAGTCTCTGTCTGTATATCCAGTGCTCTCAGTCTCTGTCTGTCTGTATCCAGTGCTCTCAGTCTCTGTCTGTATATCCAGTGCTCTCAGTCTCTGTCTGTATATCCAGTGCTCTCAGTCTCTGTCTGTCTGTATCCAGTCCTCTCAGTCTCTGTCTGTATATCCAGTGCTCTCAGTCTCTGTCTGTATATCCAGTGCTCTCAGTCTCTGTCTGTATCCAGTGCTCTCAGTCTCTGTCTGTATATCCAGAGCTCTCAGTCTCTCTGTCTGTATCCAGTGCTCTCAGTCTCTGTCTGTCTGTATCCAGTGCTCTCAGTCTCTGTCTGTATATCCAGTGCTCTCAGTCTCTGTCTGTCTGTATCCAGTGCTCTCAGTCTCTGTCTGTATATCCAGTGCTCTCAGTCTCTGTCTGTATATCCAGTGCTCTCAGTCTCTGTCTGTATATCCAGTGCTCTCAGTCTCTGTCTGTATATCCAGTGCTCTCAGTCTCTGTCTGTATATCCAGTGCTCTCAGTCTCTCGTCTGTATCCAGTGCTCTCAGTCTCTGTCTGTCTGTATCCAGTGCTCTCAGTCTCTGTCTGTATATCCAGTGCTCTCAGTCTCTGTCTGTATATCCAGTGCTCTCAGTCTCTGTCTGTATATCCAGTGCTCTCAGTCTCTGTCTGTATATCCAGTGCTCTCAGTCTCTGTCTGTATATCCAGTGCTCTCAGTCTCTCTGTCTGTATCCAGTGCTCTCAGTCTCTGTCTGTCTGTATCCAGTGCTCTCAGTCTCTGTCTGTATATCCAGTGCTCTCAGTCTCTGTCTGTCTGTATCCAGTGCTCTCAGTCTCTGTCTGTCTGTATCCAGTGCTCTCAGTCTCTGTCTGTATATCCAGTGCTCTCAGTCTCTGTCTGTCTGTATCCAGTGCTCTCAGTCTCTGTCTGTATATCCAGTGCTCTCAGTCTCTGTCTGTATATCCAGTGCTCTCAGTCTCTGTCTGTCTGTATCCAGTGCTCTCAGTCTCTGTCTGTCTGTATCCAGTGCTCTCAGTCTCTTGTCTGTCTGTATCCAGTGCTCTCAGCCTCTCTCTGTATATCAGGTGCTCTCAGTCTCTGTCTGTCTGTATATCCAGTGCTCTCAGTCTCTCTCTGTATCCAGCACTCTCAGTTACTCTCTCCCCCATCTATCACTCTGTCTCTCTCTTTCTGTCCTATTAGCAGAGCAGGAAAACGCTCACATCCTGCATCCAGCAAGCAACTTCCCTCGTATGTGCAACTGTTCTCATGAGATAGACGGCCGGGAGGTGAGACAGTGCAGCGCCGGGGAGGGCACGACATTAACTCCTCATGTACCACGGGATGCCCCATGATGGGCTGCACACCCCTACCACTCTCACACAGTTCATGGCCATTTTGGTTACACCAGTGATACACAAGCCTAAATTAGATTGTACAGCTCCAGGCCATGTCACGCTGTATGGCTTGGGGGAGCGATAGAGAGAGTGAGAGAGAGAGAGAGAGAGAGGGAGGGAGACACACACACAAAGAGAAAGAGAGATACAGGGAGAGAGAAAGAAAGACAGGGAGAGAGATAGAGATAAAGGGAGAGAGAGGGAGAGAGATCCAGCGAAAGAGAGATAGCAAGAGAGAGATAGCAAGAGAGAGAGATAGCAAGAGAGAGATGTAGAGAGAGAGAGAGAGAGAGAGGGAGAGAGACACACACAGAGAAAGAGAGATAAAGGGAGAAAGAGAAACAGAGAGAGACAGGGAGAGAAAGGGAGAGAGAGAGAGAGATAAAGAGAGACAGAGACAGAGAGAAAGGGAGAGAGAGATAGAGAGAAAGGGAGAGAGAGAGGGAGAGAAAGGGAGATAGAGAGGGAGAGAAAGGGAGATAGAGAGGGAGAGAAAGGGAGAGAGAGAGAGAGATAGAGAGGGAGAGAAAGGGAGAGAGAGATAGAGAGGGAGAGAAAGGGAGAGAGAGAGATAGAGAGGGAGAGAAAGGGAGAGAGAGAGATAGAGAGGGAGAGAGGGAGAGAGAGAGATAGAGAGGGAGAGAGAGATAGAGAGGGAGAGAAAGGGAGAGAGAGAGATAGAGAGGGAGAGAAAGGGAGAGAGAGAGACAGAGAGGGAGAGAAAGGGAGAGAGAGAGATAGAGAGGGAGAGAAAGGGAGAGAGAGAGAGAGATAGAGAGGGAGAGAAAGGGAGAGAGAGAGATAGAGAGGGAGAGAGAGAGAGAGAGAGGGAGAGAAAGGGAGATAGAGAGGGAGAGAGAGAGAGAGAGATAGAGAGGGAGAGAAAGGGAGAGAGAGAGAGACAGTGAGAGAGAGGGTAGAAAAAAGACAAGGAGGGAGAGACAGACAGACAGAGTGAGATGATGGGGACAGAGTAACAGATGAGGAGAGACAGATCGAGAGAGAAGGAAGGAAGGGAGAGAAAATGAGGGGGATAAAGAGAGAAAAAAGGAAAAAAAAGAGAGAGAGAAGTGGGGGAGAATGAAATAAGAAGGAAAGAGGCCATGAAAGTTACAGACGGGGAGTAAGAGGGATGCAGATGATGTGACTGTGCAGGTTGAACTTCACTATTAATAACTTCCTAGACTCCCGCTCATTACACGTCCATTAGTAAGTTATTGGGAGGGGGGGGGGGTCTCAGTGAATAACGAGTCTCGTACTTCAGTCAGCTGCTGCCTGGGAGAAAGTCCTGGCAGGAAATGCCACATCTCTGAGCACAGGCTGATGCAATGATCCAGCAACCGCTGTGTGTAAGGAGCAGACAGGAGGGGGTGTCAGGATCCCGCCAGACCGCTTCACACAGACCCACAGTGTCCACATCTGCCGTTCAGCATCGTACGATTGGGGGCCAGTGGCCTCTACCTGGGACAATCAGACTGTTTGACTAATATGTCAGAAAGCAAATTACAGGATGGGAGATGGGGAGAAATATAAACGTTCACATGCACTGACCCTTTCAGCATCGGTGGGGTGTGCCTTTTAGAGTTTCACACCTCACAGGCACACAAAGGGTAACAGGTTTAACCCTCTGAGTGCCAGAGGGGTATAGAATGCATTGCAAAGCAATGCATTCCGTTAACTCCTTGGACGCATTGCTTTACGGTGAATTGAAGACAACTCCCTAGCATTCAAGGGGTTAAAATTCCAGTTTATATCGAAGGGAGAAAGTACATTAGAATTTTTTGGTGACTGCGGCACCCAGCACAATTCACATGAAGAATTATAGGATATATTTGACTGCTTTTCACACTTGATTTAGATACAATTTGAAGAAAAGATATATTTTTTTTTCATTTCTCTCCCGGTATCCCATTGGTCTAGTTATAAACAGTTACTTCTATATCGCACTGAAGACACTACTGTTACCCCTGTTATTAGTGCAATTCCAGTGTTACCCCTGTTATTAGTGCAATTCCAGTGTTACCCCTGTTATTAGTGCAATTCCACTGTTACCCCTGTCATTAGTGCAATTTTAATCTCAACCCCATAGTACAGCTGGTTTCCTACAAAATCGCACCTCTTTTCCTTGATGAATAAAGACCAATGAGACCACAATCATGTTTATCTCATGTGTTCCAAACAGTTCACTAAAAGTGTGACCTTACCCTAATGGTAAGCAAGAACAAAATATATATATATATACATATATAGAGCTCCAAAACTGTTATAAGAATAAAAATAAAAAATAATTGTTAAATAATAAAACCTTCGACCTTACATTGATCCCCTGACGAAGTAAGTTAAAGCTTACGAAACGCGTAAGGAATTATCAGTAAAGTATTCAGACTTTTCAATACTTCGCTGTCGTGGCGGATTGCTGATAACCGCATGCTGAGCCAGGTTGGGCTTTAGACACGGACAGCTCAAGTTTATATCTGGTAAGTTTGTCCAACAGGGGAGGTTCTGCTGGGCAACATAGTGTCTTCACAGATATACTCTTAGATGGTATATGTTTGTGTGTCTCATTTACAATCCCCTATAGCATCACCTTGGGCGTACTAGTGTCTGGATACAACATTTGGATACTGCTGACCACTTCTATCAAATTTTTATGTTCAGTGACTGTTGTGATGATCTTTATGCGCTCCACTTACTAGAATACATCTTGTAAGCAGATTCATTATTCCCTTTTATTACCAACTCTCAGATGGTCTGATCTTGTTCTTTCTCGTTACCCCACTGGTGCCAACAGTGAGCTAAAAGTGTGAACTTACCTTGCTGGTGGCAATCGCAGATATAACTGGGAGTTCTTAACCCTCTGAGTGCCAGAGGGTTACGGAATGCATTGCTTTGCAATGCATTCCGTACCCCTCTGGCACTCAAAGGGTTAAAGTTACCATTTCTCCCTCTATATACACATTACTTATAATGGCAAAATGGAGTAATTCTACATTAGAAAAACTGCACTATATTAATCAAAAAGTCCCCAGATTTCCATTACGTGAAATGGCACTTTTTTCAACTCTGAATGATAGGCATGTCTCCAACACATTGAGAAGCATTGGAGACTTATATGCTATTAAAGGGATTTAAAGCAACATTTAAAGGGATAGTAATGGTTCATAATAAAAGCAGCTCTAATTAATCATCATAGTATTTGGACTTTGGAGAGTGTTATTTCAATTCTGTCAGAGTTGTAGTTCAAGAGTAATTCAATGACAAAGTAGCCACCTCCCGCCCCTTTTACTGATGTAACACTGCTCAGCCAGATCAGAAGGGAGGTGCCAGGTAGACTGCAGAGAGGGACAATCTTCAATTAAGATAAGGGAAAAACCTGAAAAACTTGTCAAGGGGGGCAGGGCTTTCATTGTTCTCATAGGAAGAAGATTGTCCCCTGCTGTTACCTGTCTGGTCTATGGACTGGATTCCACATCTGAGAAGAGATGGCTTACACTAGGTAAAAGGGGTGGGAGGGGAAACTTTGCTTGTGAATATCTCTCAAACCATAAAGGTTTGAGAGATAATACATATTGTTCTTAAAGTTTTTTTAATGCCTACAAAATAAAATAAAGTTAAAATGAAGTATTACTATCCCTTTAAAAAGGTAATTTACCTCTTAATATGGAAATCTTTTGTATCGTGCAGGACTTATCCTGCAGAGTAAATCTAGGGGGCTCCCCCTGTCCAGAGATGTTTTTTTAAAGGGATAGTAATACATTGTTTTATCTTTATTTTATTTTGTAGGCATTAAAAAAACTTGAAGAACGATATAAGTCTTATCTCTCAAACCTTTATGGTTTGAGAGATATTCACAAGCAAAGTTTCCCCTCCCGCCCCTTTTACCTAGTGTAAGCCATCTCTTCTCAGATGTGGAATGCAGTCCATAGACCAGACAGATAACAGAAGGGGACAATCTTCTTCCTATGAGAACAATGAAAGCCCTGCCCCCCTTGACAAGCTTTTCAGGGTTTTCCCTTATCTTAATTGAAGATTGTCCCTCTCTGCAGTCTACCTGGGCAGCTCCCTTCTGATCTGGCTGAGCAGTGTTACATCAGTAAAAGGGGCGGGAGGGGGATACTGTATCATTGAATTACTCTTGTACTACAACTCTGACAGTACTGAAATAACACTCTCCAAAGTCCAAATACTATGATGATTAATTGAGCTGCTTTTATTAAGAAACATTACTATCTCTTTAAGGAGTTACTACAGTGGTGCTTATCCTACACAGGTCCACGGACGGCTCCCGTCAGTTGACCATAAACATCTACAGCACCGGTGTAAAATCACCCCAGAATTGCTCTCCTTTGGCTTTACAAATAAAGCCCATATTGCCTCCCAGTACCGCCTCTCTGTACCACCTGTCTGAGTGACCTTTCGCTCCCAGTGGCCTTAATGCGCCTCCCCGCAGCACCAGACAATGTGTATATTACTGCAGACTACAAAAGTGATACCAGATGTTCTCCACCTCCCGAACCTGCACTTGTTTATCTATGTACCACTCAGGAAGTCTCCTACTGTACAACCAGGCAGTGAGGTTACTTAAAGGGACACTGATACCTATAAATAAAATTGTGTTATTGCTTTAAAGTGGAACTACCATCTGATATAAAGTCGTGCCCCAATAATTAAGCATATGGAGACTAGCTTCTTAATAGTGTTTTTATCTGCCACAAGTACCCAGTTCTGAAGTAATCCTGTTCCTTCGGAGACTGACGTCACAGGCATGCAGACGGCTCTACAGCAAGGATCCTGGCAGTCTGTGTGCTTGTGCCGTCAGTCCCTTCCGGTTCCTTTCGGCTCCATGCAATGCATCCCTAGAGGAGACCAGGACAGACAGCACAAGCGCGCAGACGTCTCTAAGCCAAGATGTCTGCATGCAAGCCTTGCCGTCGGTCTCTGAAGAAACAGGATTATTTCAGATCGTGCTACTTGCAGCAGATAAAACACTATTAAGAAGTATGTCGCAATATACCTACTTATTGGGGTGTGACTTTATATTGGGTGTACTTTCAGAAAGCGTCTGTACAATTTAGATATTTTACGTTTGATCACAGAGACAGAAACCAGGACAGTTGGGTTAACAGAGTTTGTACAGAACTAATGCATTGAGATTAGTCCCCGCCTCTCTTCTGTTCAGAACGGCTGGTACATTAATATGAACCCATGTACAGACAAAGCCTCCTGGATCACTGTCTAGATTTGTATGGTACCTGGAGCCCTGGAACAGGCAGAAATGGAAGCCCACGCAGAGCCTCATTACATTATATTTTAGGCCTCGGAAACTGAATGGAGAATTCTTACACAAGGTAGTATGGGGTAAAGGGGATTTAAAACTGTATAACCCAGATTCATTTTAGAAGTCTGCGTTCAGAGATGAGATAGCTCAGTG
Organism: Rhinophrynus dorsalis; assembly: GCA_037306005.1. NCBI lineage: Eukaryota > Metazoa > Chordata > Amphibia > Anura > Rhinophrynidae > Rhinophrynus > Rhinophrynus dorsalis. Next base: position 5,282,210 of record CM074728.1, read on the forward strand.
GTAAATTCCCTGACTATGGAGCCTATTCAACCTCAGGGTTGCAGGGGGGGGGGGGGGGGGGGGGGGGGGGGGGGGGGGGGGGGGGGGGGGGGGGGGGGGGGTTCAAATCCCGGCAGGGTCAACTCAGCCCTTCATCCTTCCGAGGTCAATAAATGAGTACCATCGATTGGGTAATAATAACACCTATTATTTCAGCTGCCGATTTGGTTAATTCCGAGAGCGTGCGCTGATCAGAGCATTGATTCCCACTGGGAGAAAGGCGCTATATAAATACTGGTTATTATTTAATACATAAAAGAAAATTAAACATTTCCTTTACGAGGTTTTGCCCTTATGAAAGAAACACATTTTGGTGGCAGAAAAGAACCACCTGGTCCATCCAATCGTCCCATTTCCCCATCTAATAAAACACCATCTTATATACAGTACTTCTCACAATAGACTTATATCCGTCCCAGACAGTACAGAGTTCCCTAACAATATTAGTCTCTACCACTTCTACTGGGAGGCTGTTCCATGAATGTTTCACTTTTTCTGTAAAGTAGTACTTACATTACTTCCAAATTTTCTACCCTCTAACTTTAGATCATGACCTATTGTTCTAGTATTTCTGTTTGTTTTTTTTTATAATCTATCATGAAATATATTAAATCCCTTAATATATGTAAATGTTTCTATCACTCCATTCCTCCACCTTCTTTCTTCCAGGCTGTATATCAACGGATTAGTAATGCCCATATTTAAGTTTATTCAGTATTGTAGATGCTAGAAAAACAAAGTATTGAGCGAAAGTCCCATCTCTCAAACCTTTACGGTTTGAGAGATATTCGCAGCTAAAGTTCCCCCCTCCCTCCACCTCTCCTGACGTCGGCTTCTATTGACAGCAGGAGATCCCGGGTCTTGGACCAGCCGGTGGCTCTACAGCAGAGCCAAAATAGTGATATTTAAAAAGAATGACATCACTGGAACGGTCTACAAAGTATGCCTGGTTTGCAAGCACACTTTGTAGACCGTTCCATTTAAGTAGTTCTTTTTAAATATCACTTTAGCTCTGCAGAAGAGCCTCCTCTAGTCAGCCAACATGGACCTCCTTCTGTCAGCTTTACAGCTGACATCAGGAGAAGGGGAGGGAGAGGGGAACGTTAACATCTACAATAATGAATCAACTTAAATACAGGTATTACTAACCCTTTAAATTCTTCATCCTGATACCCTGCGTCATGAAGACCCTGCATCACTTTGGTGGCTCTCCTTTGAGCTGCCACCAATTTATTAATGTCTTTCTGGAGGCGTGATCTCCAGAAATGTGCACAGTACTCCAGATGAGGTTAACCATTGAGATATAGAGTGGCATTAATACACCTCTGTTCCTGCAGAAAATGCCTCTTTCTAATCAACCAAGAACCTGATTTGCTTTTTTGACTACTTTTCTGCATTGCTTGCCTATCTTCAACCCACCTGATATAATAACTCCCAAGTCCCTTTTGACTGATGTTTTTGTCAGCACGGTACCATTAAGTCTGTATTCCTCCTCTGGGTTTATTTGCCCTAAATGCATCACACACCTACCAAGTGTCCCTCTTTAGGAGGGACAGTCCCTCTTTTAGACCCAAATCCCTCTGTCCCTCTTTCACACCCTGATGTCCTTCTTTTTAGGAGATCAGATTGTTTGATGTGTATATAAGTGTATTACTTGTTATACAGTAATACAACTCACATTATTGTTTGTTTAAATGTCAGTATATGTGTTTATAAATTAGTCTGTGTAAACAGAAAACCTTTGGTCTTGTTATAAATCAATTATTAGGTTACACAAGGAGGTGTCAATAGGTTATGAAATAGCCTAAAAATTCTCAGTAATGCCCCGCCCACCAGTCACGCCCCCAGCAACACCTCCTAAAACACAAGTGTCCCTCTTTGGCAATTTGAAATGTTGGTAGGTATGGCATCATCTTGTGCTTTACAACATTACATTTTAGATTGTATACTTTTGTCCATTCCTCCATTCCTATCATTTGCAAAACGGCACACCTTACCTTGAACACCATCAGTAATGTCACAACGATACTGACAGAACTAGGCCCTACCACTTTTATTTTCAGTGGGGTGCAGAATTCGCTCAGTTATGCCTGGTCTGTGCAATATTTACTAGAGTAGCACTATGTTCTTTCCAATTAACAAAATAAATTACGCACCGTTTTTTGTAGTTTCTACACAAATTTTTTTTTTTTACCTATTTTAAGAGACAGTAAACTTAGGTTTTGACCTTGCATATTCTGTATCAAATTAAAGGGATAGTATTGCTTGAAAATAATTTTATTTTATATTGTAGCCCTTAAAAAAACATGAAAAATGATATAAAGTCTTATCTCCCAGACCTTTATGGTTTGAGAGATATTCACAAGCAAAGTTTCCCCCTGAGTGACGTCACCGTTCTAGATGTCAGATTTGGAATCCGGTCCCGGGACCAGCTGTGCCTCTCCAGAGGTGCCAAGATCACGGTCTTAAAAAATAATTTCTTCATTGGAATGGTCTATAAAGTGTGCTTGCAAGCCAGGCGCACTTTGTACACAGTTCCAGTGAAGTAGTTCTTTTTAAAGATTGTGAACTTGGCACTGCTAAAGAGCTGCAGGTTGATCTGCGGGCCGGATTCCAAATCTGTCCACTAGATGGCAGACTTGGCTATAACAGCCAGGAAAAGGGAACTTTACTTTACTTGCTAATATCTCCCAAACCATAAAGGTTTGGGAGATAAGACTTATATCGTTCTTCATGTTTTTTTTAAGGGCTACAGTATAAAATAAAATTAATGTCAAGTATTACTATCCCTTTAATATGTAAATTTACTTTACCCATAAATTGTAAGCTCTGCAGGGCAGGGACCTTTTATCCCAATGTATACTCACTTGTTGTTCCCCTTATAATAATGTCTATAAAAGCATTTAATCACTGCACTTATTGTACCCCTTCTATATTAAATGTAATCTGTAAAGTGCCAAGTACACCGGTTGGTGCTGTATAAATAAAATATACAATACAATACAATACCCATACTTTTTATTATTATTTTCATCAACCTATTTTGTACAGCTTTCATATCCCTGACAATTAACTCTCTGAAGCTATTACCACCACTAATAAAATCAATATAGCACACAGGGCACTGAATCCTCTACATGCTGAAAATGATGGACTGGACCGGAGGCAGAGAGCTTCCTAGCCCCCTCTCTACAGTCCCTGCAGGGACAGTGTTACACTGTATCATTGTCCATGACTTTACCATCCCTGACAGAGAGCCATCTGGAAAAACAGATACAGGTAGTTCATTGTCAGATATAAAATCTGTAAAATAAAATAAGCCAAGATGAGAAAATAATGTAAAGCAGTGTTTCTCAACCAGGGTGCCGTGGCACTTTGGGGTGCCACAGACATTCACTTAGGGTGCCCCATTTTATCTATAACGCTTTGACAAAAATGTGAATGTAGACATACAACTGTGTATTTAAGGATATTACTATGCACAATGATTATTTTAGTTGTGAGGTCTAACAAAACTCTGTATTTATGTATTTGTATCCTTCATTACACCCTTTACAAATTACATATAATGATAGGGGTTCCCCGAAAATGCCAGACTGCGTGTTAGGTGTGCCTTGGGCAAAAAAAAGCTTGAGAACCACTAATGTAGAGTATAGGTAGAATGACTTAAAGTGGAACTAACACCGCTAACAAACGTTGTCTGTAATAATGTCCTATCTGGCGACTAGCTGCTTAGTAGCGCTAGTCGCCAGAATTATTAACTCTATATGGAGAAATATGCATTCATCCTCGGCTGACAGGCAGGACGGAGCGCGGACATCTTGCCCTAGTGACGTCCACGCGCCTGCGCTGTCAGTCCCTTCCAGAGCCGAATGGCTCCTAGCAACGCCTCCTACAGCCGTCTGGGACTGACAGCGCAGACGTGCAGACGTCACTAGGGCAAAATGTCCGCGCTCCGTCCTGCCTGTCAGCCGAGGATCACTTCAAATTTCTCCATGAAGAGGTAATAATTCTGGCGACTAGCGCTACTAAGCGGCTAGTAGCCAGATAGGGAATTATTACAGACAATGTTTGTTAGCGGTGTTAGTTCCGCTTTAACATATTGAGCAGCTGCAAAATATACATCAAAATCTAAGTTTACTTAACAATTTCAGGATCAGAGAGGTGTGCCCCACCCATCCTGTCCTTAAAGTGGAACTATAGCCCAAATTAAAGTTACCCCCAAATAAATATGCGTACAATGATAAGCATATCCATACTAGTATTATCTGGAATAAATCCAGAGTTACTGAGAAATACAACTCGTTCTGAGACTGACGGGCAGGCATCAGCGCGGACATCTTACAAAAGATACATCTATGAGCTTTCTCTGTCATCCTGGTCTCCTCTAGGAGGCGCTGCATTGTACCTCAAGGTAACAGGAAGTGACTGACAGTGCAGACATCTTGCCTTAGAGACATCTGTATGTCTGCGCTGTCAGTCCTGGTCTCCTCTAGGAGGCGCTGCATTGTACCTTAAGGTAACAGGAAGTGACTGACAGCACAGACATCTTGCCTTAGAGACATCTGTGCGTCTGCGCTGTCAGTCCTGGTCTCCTCTAGGAGGCGCTGCACTGTACCTTAAGGTAACAGGAAGTGACTGACGGGCAGGCACACAGATGCCTCTATAGCAAGCTGCCTGCCTGACCGTCTCAGAACAAGTTGGATTTCTCAGTAACAGTGGACCTTATTCTGGGTAATACTAGTATGGATATGCTGATCGTTATGTGCATAATTATTTGGGGGGTAAGTTTAATTTGGGTGATAGTTCCTCTTTACTAGTATATTTATCAAACAAACTAAAACATTTTGCATTTAAGCAAGCTGGCAGAAAGAACTAAAATCAAAGCGCTGCTTGACTATTATATAAACACTATTTTTGGAGCTCTGCCTTAGAAAACGTGGCCCAGTGTTGCAGCAACACAAGGTCCATGATACGCAGCTGATGGCCCTGTGGGCAGCCATCAGACACACGCTTTCCTCCAATCACAATTGTGTACAAATCTCTAAAAGAGGCTACTCGCTCCAAAATAGCCTACTCACATTTTGTAACACCACCTAATATTAACAACAAAAGACAAAAATGGAGAAAGCGCAAACAATCTAAGTGCAGACTGTAATATTTCACTGGAATTCAACCTCCACCGTGTTATTTGGACAGTTGTCCCCTTCACCGTGCTCACCACACTTTGATTAGTGAGCTAAATTCCCACTCAACTTTTTGTGAGGCACAATCCTGCCTCAAGGTGTCAGCGCCTGTACTGGATCACCCCCTGTAGTGGTATACTGTATCTCTCCTCCACTCCTCCTTCTCGATTTCCTTACGTCCTTGTAGTTCCTGCAACTCCAGCAGTCTCCCTCTATCCAGGGACTCTATAGGACTCTGTATAACTTTATAGCCTAACTATAGTTATACGGTTAGGCAAGTATAACCACACTTATGGGCCAGTATATAAATATTTTATTTTAAAAATAATTAAAAACAATAATCGCTATAAAATACAGTATCACTGTTATATAAACATACAGACAATTCCTGTCATCAATTCTCTGCTAATATCACACTGATCGAGAAGGAAGAGAGATACAGTATCCCACTACTGGGGGTTGTTCCAGTACAGGCACTGACACCTTGAGGCGGGATTGTGCCTCACAAAAAGGTGATTGGGAATTTAGCTCACTAATCCAAGTGTGGTGAGCACGGTGAAGGGGACAACTGTCCAAATAACACGGTGGAGGTTGAATTCCAGTGAAATATTACAGTCTGCACTTAGATTGTTTGCACTGTCTCCATTTTGTCTTTTTTTTGCATATTGGTAGAGAACTGTGGCCTGAAGATTGAGGGAGAATTGGCAGCAACAATAAGCAGAAAGTTACTGAAAGACTCTCGTTTTTTCCACTGTAGATATATATGTAAAAATATAAATTGAAATGAATTGTTAATATATCATTGTGTTGGTAAATTAGCGCCACATTCAATTTGTGGTTGGTTGTTTAATGTTAACAACACACTGCTAACATTACCATGGCCAGAAAATTTTAATGGCCCATATGAATCAAAAGATAACATACTCGGTCATTCCTGGTTGTCACATCCAAAGAGGGGAACAATTTTCTACTAGAGCCACCGGACACAATCTCTGCCCACCGCACATGGTAATCTTAACCCGTTTAGGACAGGACGTCTAGTGAGTCATATATTGCTTTACAATGCATTATGTACCCTTCTTATCCTTAAAGGGGATGTTTACCCCCTTCACAACCTTGGCTAAATCGTTTCAGTACCAATAATAACTAATGGAAAGTGTCTTCTTTTTTTAAAAAAATCTGCCCGTTTGAAGATATTCTAAAATTAAATGTACCTCTGTACCTACTTCCGGCAGACAGTGATGACCGGATCTGTAGTAGTCTCAGCTTCTATCCAGCCTCCTCTGATGACGGAGGCTGTCTGTCTCTAAGCTGGAACGATCTCATTGGCCGGAAATCGATCTCTGCCAATGAGATTGCTCCAGCTTAGAGACAGACAGCCTTCATTATCAGAGGAGGCTGGATAGAAGCTGAGACTACTACAGATCCGGTCAGCACTGTCTGTCGGAAGTAGGTACAGAGGTACATTTAAACTTAGAATATCTTCAAACGGGCGGATTTTTTTTTTAAAAAGAACACACTTTCCATTAGTTATTATTGGTACTGAAACGATTTAGCCAAAGTTGAGAAGGGGGTAAAACATCCCATTTAAAGGGTTAAGTAAGCTCCGCCTCTACGTGCCTGACATCCAGGACTGATTGAAGGCGTTATTTCTTGAATCATAGGATTCTATGGCTACAGTAAGAAAGGGGTTGTTACTGGGCACTTCATGACTAACCTTGGATTTCCCAGAAGTCATTCTCTTGATAAAGCTCAGAGTCCGGCCCAGAGGAGATTCTTCCTTCTCCCGGTTTTCCTTCTCATCTGTCTCCAGAGCATCAATCTCACTGCAGCTCAAAGTACTGAGGACGACAAGGAGAGACAGGTGTTGGGATACAGAAGCAACCAGGAGGCACAAGACAGAGTAACGTTTGTGTCTGGGGAAGATAACAGCTACAGAATTTCTGTGTTGGATGACTGCTACCCCTGAACTCTAATGATATGAGTTTCGCTTGGGGAGGGTAAGCATCACCTGACCTTTATTATTCTCCTCCAGAGTTGGGACTGTTAGTTTAAAGGGATAGTAATACCTCATATTATCTTTATTTCATTTTGTAGGCATTAAAAAAACATGAAGAATTATATGTCTTATCTCTCAAACCTTTATGGTTTGAGAGATATTCACAAGCAAAGTTTCCCCTCCCGCCCCTTTTACCTAGTGTAAGCCATCTCTTCTCAGATGTGGAATACAGTCCATAGACCAGACAGATAACAGCAGGGGACAGTCTTCTTCCTATGAGAACAATGAAAGCCCTGCCCCCCTTGACAAGTTTTTCCCTTATCTTAATTGAAGATTGTCCCTCTCTGCAGTCAACCTGGGCACCTCCCTTCTGCTCTGGCTGAGCAGTGTTACATCAGTAAAAGGGACAGGAGGGGGATACTTTATCATTCAATTACTCTTGTACTACAACTCTGACAGAATTGAAATAACACTCTCCAAGGTCCAAATACTATGAAGATTAATTAGAGATGCTTTTATTATGAAACATTACTGTCCCTGAGATGATGTCTTCTCCCAGCGCTGTGTATTACTACAGAGCCTGGGTCACATATACGCCGCGAGGGAGTGCTTGATAGTGTAAATCAGCTCTCCCTTGCGGCAGATATATATATATATTTTTTTTTAAATCCCAGCTTCCCCCTTTTCTGCGCTCCACGGTTGCGGCGCCCTAAGGCAGCTGCCTGTTCTGCCTTAATGGTAGCGCCGGCCCTGAAGGTGCGCATACCACATTCCCACAGAAATCACAATATCAAGGGCAAATTGTCCTGTGGCTCATCTAATGTGGTCTACCTCATCATGTGTGTGACATGTCCCCAAACTAGACTACATTGTAGGAGAAACCCTAAGAAAAAGGATGAATTATCAGAGGTGCACACAGGCGTGTACATTGAATGTATGGTAGTGCTCTGTGAGGACCCTCAAGGTCCTCACACAGCAGATGCACATACACAGCAGTCAACGGAAGAGGCTGCCAATCCAAGCATGGTGTATGCTGCCTCCAAAGGGGGTGAGGAGTGACTGTCGCGCTCATTTCAGCTGTTCTAAAAAAATACATTACTGAACTGGAAAAGGTGCAGAGACGTGCAACAAAACTGGTAAAGGGATTGGAGGATCTGAGTTATAAAGAGAGACTAGCCAAATTGGGTTTGTTTACATTAGAGAAGAGACGTCTAAGGGGTGATATGATTACAATTTACACATATATTCAAGGTCAATACAAAGAACTATCCAATGAATTATTTATGCAAAGAGCTGAGCTAAGAACAAGAGGTTATCTAGAGGAAAGGCGCTTTCAACTAAAACAAAGGCAGGGATTCTTTACAGTAAGGGCGGTAAGACTATGGAATTCTTTGCCTCGGGATGTTGTGCTTGCAGATAATGCAACTACATTCAAAAAAGCAATGGATGCCTATCTAGCACAGAACAATATTGACAATTATGACAGATGGATTCAAAGCAAATAGGATATTGATCCAGGGAACGATTTGACTACCAATTGGAGTCAGGAAGGAATAATTCCCCCCCACACACACACTTGGGGCTAGATTGGAGATGGCTCCAGAGGGCTTTTTTTGCCTTCCTCTGGATCAGCAGGGGTGTTTTTGACATTGGCTGGACTTGATGGACGCATGTCTTTTTTCAGCCATATCTACTATGTTACTATGTTAATTAAATGCTCCACATCAGAAGAGGTCTGATCTAATATTTTACCGTACATTCATTAGCTTGAAGAAGTCCCAGCAGGTCTGATTTTTTTTTAATACATTTTGGAAGCTGTAGGATTACCAAGTTAAACCCTTTGAGTGTCAGTAAGATATCAAGCACATTGCAAAGCAATATGTTACATAATCCTATGCCATATAAAAAGGGTTTAACGCACTGGCAAAGTCATGCCAAGAGAGTAAATCACATATTCTCATGAACAGGATTGTCTATATATGATAATGTACAGGAGAGGGCTGGCAACATACAGCCCAGGGGGCAAATACAGTTAAGTGGCCCGTATATACTATCGTCCAAGCCCATTGTCCCAGCCCACCCCTGTTTTCTTAATTTTAAAATTGTCATTAAGGCTGTGAATTAAAGCAAGTGATATCACAGAGCTTACAGTTGAAATGGGGTTTACAATTTAACCCTGCGAGTGCCAGAGGGATACAAAACACATTGCTTTTTCAATGCGTTGCGTATCCCTCTGGCACCCAAAGGGTTAAGTAAAGATAGACTAGTGATGCTATAGAGCTTGCAAGGGAAATGGATTATGCTACTAGTGCAGCTCTGGATTGTAGCTCTGCGGTATCACCTGCATATAGATTAATTTCATAAGTTCCTGGGTATCACTAGTGTAGCTCCATTTACAGCAGCAAGTGGGAGATTGAGTGAGGCACTGGCCTACCAGCCCAGACATATGACCGGCCCAGGGGACAATTGCCCCCCAGGCCAGCCCTCCCCTGATAATGTACTTGTTACTTGTGTGCGTACTTTCATGCACAGATCACTGATCTACATGTAGCACAACAAACAATTATACAAACCCTTTATCTCCTTTTTGGAAAGCCAAATACCGTTCCCTCTGTACTTTACGTGCATGCCAGTATGCAGAAGTAAGTCTTTCGGGTGCTTAACAGACTGAACTCCATATCTGGATGCTTGGCACCAAAGTAACACACAAAAGTCATCAGTGTTGAGGACAGGCCAATAATTCAGCAGGATATTTTACACCATCTTGGTGTTTGTTCAATATGTACTAGTAAACGACACCTCATTAGTTCTCCCCATATGTGATGATTTCCCTTAGTCCAAGTCCTCTTGAGAGAATATTTTAAAGAGGGAATAACACAATAATAACTTATCCCCTTTACTCTGCTGTGGCCACAAAAAAAATCCCAGTGATCCCGCTGGATTTTCCTTGCACCTTCATTGAAGAGAATTGGTCAGTCAGCCCTGGATGTCATGTCCATCTACTGCACATCGTAATCATAAGCCTTTAAGGTACAAGAGTGTGTGTGTTTAACGTAATGCATTGCACACACCTCAGTCATTAATAGGTTAACTAGGCTCATGTACTCTGCCTGCTTCAGTTTTTTAAAAAATACTGCGAGAATCGGTCATGTCTGCCTCCATTGATATGAGATCCAGAACAGACTGAATAGGTTCTCCTGAAGACAGGTCTTAGGTCTCCCAATCAGACTCAGGACACAAGCATGTTGTGCATGTTTTCTATACTGTCAGGTACCGGGGTCTTCTCAAGCTCCTTCACAGTGGCGTCTACCTTCCTCACTGGCTGGTGCGAGTGTTTGCGCACATAGGCACACATCTTAGTCTGTGGTCTCTTGCATTTCCACACGCAATTTAGTGAATGCATATATTAGGCGCACCAAGTTGTGCAACAGTGAGTGAAGATCGCAGCACACTTGAGTCCTTATGCACAAAACACATGCCCTTATGGTAGTTACGGAAGGGAGGGGTTTGGCATCCATGTTGGGGGTGTGTGTGGGGGTGGTGTTAATCAACTAGTTTCTGTTACTACTAGAAAAAAAAAAAAAAAAAACAATGACCTTTTGGCAGTTCTCAGCTGTCCTGCAGGTCAGGTAGTGGCTACTCCACTCCCTAGCTTGGTTCTTCCTGTGGTGGCCTAGTCTTCTCCTCTGTGTTTGGTTCTGGTTCCTGACACTTGCCTCTGTTCCTGGTATTCACCGATTTGCCGCCTGCCCCAACTTCCGGCTTGTCTTCTCAAGTATGATTCTGTTCTGCCTGCCCCTGACCTTTTGGACTGCCTTGCCCTCTGAATTTGACACTGGCCCTCGTGCCACCTTTTCTGATGGTGCTGAGTTTTCACACAGGTCAGTGAGGTCTGTAGGCATGTGCCCCTGCCATCAGGTTCCAAGGACTCCAGCTATGTGGTGTTCTGACAGATAAATACACATTTCATACTCAATAATCATACTTTTATTAAAAGACTGAAGACCTGTCTGCTGAGATAGACCAGCCAGTTCTTCTCTGATGCCTCATAAAGCTGTGGACTGGATGCCTGGTTATAAACCGTAGGCTGGGTTAGAGGGAACAGATATCGTGACCTTCAGTGTTCAGAGCACAATCCACTGGGTGGCAAATACACTAAAGTGTGGTACGAAGGTAGCGGTAAGAAGGTAGTGAAGAGGAGATAACTTCTCCAGAGTTATCACTTCTCCAATTCCTATGTTACTCTATACAGCCCATGCACTATGATCTCTCCCACTCGACAAATATTAGTGCATATGCTTCATAGAATATATTGGAACTGGATAACTGATCTCACTGGAGATGTTCTCCCCTCTTTATCACTGTCTTATCATACCTTAGTGCCTTTCCACCGAGAAGTCCAGGACCTAAAGGCAGCCAAATACTTGCAAGCCCCCAGTGAGAACTGAAACCTTTGCTCTTCAAGACTTGGGTCTCAAGTTCCATGTCATCAAAGCTAGGTTGTGTAAGTTGTGGTGGAAGATTGGTCCTTGAGAGATTAGGGCTGGAATCTGAGGTAGACTCCACGATTCTGTGACATGTCTTTGAGAAGGTGAAACCAAGACCTCTTGGGCCAAAATGGAGCTTTGAGAATGGTGTGCACTTTCGCTTCCATTATTTTGAGGAGGATTCTGGGAATCATAGCTAATGTATGTATGTATATCTTTATTTATGTGGCGCCACACAGTGTACGCATCGCCTTACAATAGAAGTAAGTTACATTACATAAGAGGGGATAAAATAAGTGCCACATTCATAGAAACATTAGGGGAGAGGTCCCTGCCGCAAGGAGCTTACAGTCTAAATGGGTAATAGTAGACAGACAACAGGGTAAGAGGGTGTCAAGTGCTGAGGTTACAAGTGCTGGCTTTGGCAAAAGGCAGTGGATGGTCCTAGTGCTCCAGAAGATAAGATTTCAGGGTAGACTTAAAGACAGAGGGGGATTGTTCTAGACGTAGGAAAACAGGTATGGAGTTCCAGAGATAGGGAGCAGAAAGCGAGAAAGGTTTGAGACGGGAGAGGGCAGAGGGTGTGGATGGTGCAATAAGAAGGATGTTGTGTGCTGAGCGAAGAAGGCAGCCAGGAACATAAGAGGAGATGAGGGAAGAGATGTAAGGAGGGGTAGCAGTGTGGAGACCATTAAAGGTGAGAAGAAGGACTCTGTAATTGATGCCTTGCTGAATCGGGAGCCATGACAGATGTCTAAGAATCATGTGAGCAGGTTCAGTTTTTCGGGAGAGTGTGGCGATTCGTGCAGCAGAGTTTAAAACAGATTGCAAAGGTGAAAGATGAGTAACAGGGAGGCCAGTTAGTAGAATATTGCAATAGTCTAAGCGGGACAGACTGAGGGCATGTATAAGAGTTTTAGTAGTTTATTGGGAGAGGAACGGGCGGATTTTAGCAAAGTTGCAGAGAAAGAAGCGAGATGATCTAGCAATGAAGGGAAGACATACACTAGACTATAATTCCATGGAGTTGTTGGGGCACCCACTGCTATTGCTTGTGGATCCCTTGCTCTTGAACAGAATGTTGGTGACTTTCGGGTTTTCTTCTTCTTGACACCATCATGTCTGTGTCTGGAACTCCCCATAGGTGAGTTACATGAAGTAATAATTTCTCATTTAGTTCCCATTCCTATGGGTCCATGGTCTGATGGCTTATTTAATCTGCCTCCCAACTCTCCGCTTCTAGAATGTAAATGGCTGAAAATACCGTAACATGGTTCTCTGCCCAGAGAATATTTTTTTCTATTCCCATCCAGGCAGCTTTACTTTTTGTTTTCCTTGATGGTTTATGTAGGCCACTGCTGTGGTCTGACTGAATCCAAATGGAAAGATTCTTCAGAACTGAAGTCCATGCCAATAGTGCATTGTAAATTGCACGTAACTCCAAAATGTTAATGGGAATACGGGACTCTGATGGAGTCCACTGAACCTGAATGGAGTGATGTTTGTACACTGCTCCCCAATTGAACAGACCGGCAACTGCCGTGACTATCGCCCACTCTTTCATACAGAAAACTTTCCATGTGAGGAGATTTGAACTTCTGAGCCACCACTGTAGGGATTGTCTCTTGGACTGTGATAACCTCATCATGTGACGAAAATAGTCTGGAATTTTGGACCAATTGCGGATTAGATTCAATTGAAGAAGTCTCAAGCGAAACTGAGCAAAAAGGACTGCTTCTATTGTGGCTACCTTCTTTCCTACAATCTTCTTGACGTGCCTGACAGAAACTTCTAGTAGGGAGAGAAAGGATTGGACCCTGTCCTGAAGATCCGATATTTTGTCTTGAAGTAATAACACCTTCTGAAGGCTAGAATTGAGGAACGAAAGGAACCTCCAGATGAATGAGTAGTATTTTACCTGGAGGAAGTTTTACCTCTGTAAGTAAAATATATTTTCTTGTTGTCAAACCTTTTAGGTTTGTTTTGAGGTAAAAAGATACTTTTATCTCCAGTGGTGTGGCTGACCATTTTGTGCAACTCTACCTCAGAGTGAGGGATCCCTTGAAAAGCAAGGATATTAGAGCTTTCTTCTGAAGCAAAATCTGCAACCACAAGGCACATTGTACTGTAACAGTTGTTGCTGAACATTTAGATGCCAGCCTAGCTACCTCCGAGACTGCTTCCCCAATATAGGATGTGGTTTCCTGGAGGTAGCCTATGAGAGGGAAAATATCCTCATGAGGCACATTGTCTTGCAAAGCTTGAATAATTGATAACAATTGAGCTTGCCAAACCTCAGCAGCTCTGCTTGCCCAGGCTGAAGTAAAGGAAGCTTGAATGATTGCTCCTAGACAAAAAAAACAGTCTGTTTAAGGTATCAACCTTTTTGTCAGCAGGAGCTTTAAGATCTGCTGCAGTTTGAATAGGAATAGTGGTTTGTTTGGATATTCTGGAAACAATAAGTCAACAGCTGAAGGTTTAGACCAAAGGTCAACTGTATATTTATAAAAAAAAAAGGTATATTTTTGCAAATTTCTTGGGAATAACCTGTCACAGCCCTCCTCGGCCATTCTGCCAGTTGGCATTGGAAGAGACGCCGCATCACTCCCTTTTTCCGGGTTTCGGCCTGTGATCCCGCCAGAGCATGCGTGCGTCACTGGGCTACTTATGATGTGTGCACACTTCTTATTGGTGCTCCTGGAGGTGCGGCGTCTCCTCCTGCCCCCGTGCCGGGGCTTTATCTGCCACTCCGATTCGTCTCTCAGTCGCCCTTTCATGGTGATTCTAAGCAGACATAGGCCAGTGCTCTGCAGTTTCCATTGCCTTCTGAGTTCCTTGGGCTTGACCATTGGCTTGGCTAACTACCCCCTGTGCTGTGACCATTGGCTTGGCTGACTACCCCCTGTGCTGTGACCATTGGCTTGGCTGATTACCTCCTTGGGCTATTGACCACTGCCTTGGCTGGCTACCTCTTTGGGCTACTGACCATTGGCTTGGCTGACTACCTCTTTGGGCTACTGACCATTGGCTTGGCTGACTACCTCCTGGGGCTATCGACCAGTGGCCTGGCTGACTACCTCCTGGGGCTAGTGACCGGTGGCCTGGCTGATTACCTCCTGGGGCTATTGACCATTGGCCTGGCTGACTACCCTTATAGACTTCTGACCCTTGGTCTGGCTTCTGCTCTTTATGTTTGACCAGTGACTTGGTTGACTACCTCATAGTCCACTGACCATTGGCTGTATGGTGCCGTTTTCTTCATTACTTATTTAATAAAGCTGTATTCATTATATTCCTGTGTCCGAACATTATTCTCAGTGAGTTCCGTGACATAACCACAAGCTTTATCTGGGTTTTCCCACTCATCCGTGACTATGTGATCAAGCTCTTCATAGTCAGGGAAAATAACAGCAGATTTATTTTTACTTTTATAAAGGGATTTGACTGAGGACTTAGAAGCTTGGTCATCTGAAACGCCCAGGACATCTAAGATTGCTTTAATTAAAGAATGCATACATTCTGAATCCTCTAATATGAAACCCTCTCCAATGGATAAGGGGGGGGGGGGACTCAGAACTGTCACTAGCCAATTCACCTTTATCGTCAGAGGAATCTGAGGGTGAATAAAGAAAATGTTTTAAAGGGACAGTAATGTCCCATAAAAAATATTTAGATTTAGGTAGAGATTGAAAAAAATAAACTAATTGCAACAAACCCTATAGCTCAAGCCGCTATGGTTTGAGAGATATAGGGATTCAAAGTCCCCCCCTCCCTCCCCTTCTCCTGATGTCAGCGTCTAGACTGGGGACCAGAAGGTGGCTCTGCAGCAGAGCCGATATCACGTTACTTAAAAATAATTAATTCATTGGAAAGGTCTACAAAGTGTGCTTACAAACCAGGCACACTTTGCAGACCTTTCCAATGAATGAATTCATTAGCAATAATGCGATTTCGGCTCTGCTGCAGAGCCTCCTCCAGTCGTACGACTTGAATCTCCTGCTGTCAGCTTTACAATGTAATGTTAGTAACGTTTCATAATACAAGCAGCTCTAATTAATCATCATAGTATTTGGACTTTGGAGAGTGTTATATCAATACTGTCAGACTATTTGACGACAATAAAAATGTAAATTAAAAAATTATACGCAGGTGCATATTATACCTGAGATTTTACTGTACTTTGTTTATACATCCCCCTACCACTGCACTTAAAAATGCAATAGTGAACTTACAGGGATAGTAATGTTTCATAGTAAAAGCAGCTCTAATTAATCATCATAGTATTTGGACTTTGGAGAGTGTTATTTCAATTCTGTCAGAATTGTAGTACAAGAGTAATTCAATAACAAAGTATCCCCCTCCTCCCGCCCCTTTTACTGATGTAACACTGCTCAGCCAGATCAGAAGTGAGGTGCCCAGGTAGACTGCAGAGGGGGACAATCTTCAATTAAGATAAGGGAAAAACCTGAAAAACTTGTCAAGGGGGGCAGGGCTTTCATTGTTCTCATAGGAAGAAGATTGTACCCTTCTGTTATCTGTCCGGTGTATGGACTGCATTCCACTTCTGAGAAGAGATGGCTTACACTAGGTAAAAGGGGCGGGAGGGGAAACTTTGCTTGTGAATATCTCTCAAACCATAAAGGTTTGAGAGATAAGACTTATATCGTTCTTCATGTTTTTTTTAATGCCTACAAAATAAAATAAAGATAAAACAAAATATTACTATCCCTTTAAGCTGTAATAACAGCGGTTCTCAACAGGATGCCGAGTAACTTTGGCGCTCCGCGGGCACAAGATTAGTGTGCCACAGTTTTCCTATGAATACTTTGATAAGAGAGGGACTCTCAAGTTTCAAATGTATATGTGTATATAAATTGTTATGCACAATATGCTAATTTTTGCCATTCTAATTGTGAGCTCTAAGAATTACTATATTTCTTATATTTTACCCTTCATAATGCCCTTGACAACCTATAATATGTAGGTGTTCCCAGGGAATGCCAGACTGTGTATTAGAGGTGCCTTTAGCCAAAAGAGATTAAGAACCACTCTAGTGGAGCAGCGTATTTTACTGAGCAGGAAAAGCCATAAAATGTGACCCCGCCCCCACCCAAAAACAAAACAACAACAAAAAAAAAACATGTTTCCTGCTATCGTGTTGGATAGCTCACTGGCACACACTTGGTTGTGTCTGAGGTTTCACTGCAGGAGAGGGGGGTAGAATTAGGGTGGATCTAGGAAACACAGGTGTGCTGATGTCCTACAAAGTCTTAGCGGCGCAGGTGTTTAAGGGGATTTCCCACTCACCCATTTCTTAGAGGCCTCCCAGGAGAACAGAGGGCGACATCTGCAACAGGAGAAAACACAGTGATTTAGGCACTTACATCAAATCCCTGAGGGAAGCAACATTCACAATAAATCTCAGAGCCACATAAATGCAAGATGAACAAGTCTGGAGCGAGCCGTCTGCACCACAGGACACAAATAAAATACCCAAAATGGTGCTTTAAAAGCCTTTCCTGTCACATTGGGAACTTCTCTGGTAGGCGATCGCTTAAAGGGATAGTATTGTTTCACAAAAACCAGAAGCTCCAATTAATCTTCATAGTATTTGGGAATGGAGAGTGTTATTTCAATACTGTCAGAGTTGTAGTACAAGAGTAATTGAATGATAAAGTATCCCCCTCCCGCCCCTTTTACCTAGTGTAACACTGCTCACCTCAGATGTGGAATCTGGTCTGTTGACCGGACAGATCACAGCAAGGGTCAATCTTCTTACTGTGATCATAAGGAAAACACTGCCCCTTTGATAGGTTTTTCCTTCTGATCACTGAAGATTGTCCCTGTCTGTGATCCATCCGGACAGTCTTGCTGCTCTGAGGTGAGCAGTGTTCCATCAGTAAAAGGGCGGGAGGGGGATACTTTATCATTCAGTTACTCCTGTACTACAACTCTGACAGAACTGATATAACACTCTCCATGGCCAAATACTATGATGATTAATTGGAGCTGCTCTTATTGTGAAACATTACTATTCCTTTAACCTGTTTAAATCAATATGGATTTGCTGAATGTTTATTTCTCCCATATAGAGTAACTGGTTTGCCCTAAAATTAAAGATCTATTCTTTCATGTGTGCTGCCACGGAGAAGGGCATGCAACGCACTGCATAACGCTGGCATTCAAAGAGCAAAAGATGTTCTTCGCAACCCCTTTTTAACCCTTTGAGTGCCAGAGGGGTACACAACACATTGCAAAGGCACTCAAAGAGTTCAGTCACAACAGATGTGGTTTTAAAGGTATACAAGCGCCACTAAATGACACAGGTTGAAATCACTTTAAATAGCACATACCTCCAGCTAACTTATATAAACATTACTCATGTTACCTCCCCAGAATATACCAGTAGTCCTAAACTTGCTTTTAAGCTTGTGTGTAAGTTGTACTGTCCAGACAGTATTTATATAATTTTGTTTGTGCTGTTTTCATTGACAGATTTAACCTAAAGCCAGTTCATGTGATCAGTGCTCACTGCACTTGTATACAGAGGGGCTCTTATCTCAGCCCATTTACTGATGATACTGGGCAATCGAAGGGAATCATGAAAAAGGCAGGAATGGCTGCTCCCTAAGGCATTTGTAAGACTACATTTTGGCCTCAGAAAACAGATACAGAATTGTTACAGGTACTAGTATGAAGTACAGGGGATATAACCCTCTGAGTGCCAGAGGGGTACGGAATGCATTGCAATGCATTTCATACCCCTTTGGCACTCAAAGGGTTAACTGTACATAACTCAGGTCATTTTTACATGTTCGTGTCCCCTTAAGAAGTGACACGATTCTGTGACCTGTCTGCAAGGAAGACGATGCGACACAATGAGCGCAAAATAAATCATCATCATCAGATCTTGGGCAAATTAATAGTTCCCAATGATTTAAATGGCGTTTTTAACCCACTGACTGCTAGAGAGGTCTTCAATGCATCGTACGGGTGAGATATATCGGTGGCTCTCCAGCTGTTGTTGGACTACAATCCCCATCAGTTTCAACAGGCTATGCTTCTGAAGTCAAAGACAAAAGAGTGCCATCCGCCTCTGAGTACAGTATTCACAATAAAATTACCACCCCACTCCACAGTATTGTAGTTACAGGAGTGAGAGGCCATGTCCTGCCTCCGGGGGGCTGAGTGCATAGACTAGTATTAGCCCCAGTCCAGCTGTTCTCTGGGAAGAGATTCTGTTCTGTTCCTTAGGTTAATCACCGGTAAAGCAGTAAACTTTTTTCTCTGTCTTCGTTGCACGCCTTCGGTGTCTCCGCTTCTCTCCAGCTTCTTAACTGGAGGAGCTGGAGAGAAGTGGGGACACCGGAGGAGCTGGAGAGAAGCAGATACAATGGAGGAGCTGGAGAGATGCAGATACAACGGAGGCGTGTGGCGAAGACAGAGGAAAAACGTTTACCGCTTTACCGGTGATTAACCTAAGGAACAGAACAGAATCTCTTCCTGGAGAACAGCTGGACTGGGCCGAATACTAGTCTATGCACTTAGCCCCCCGGGTGCAGGACACAGCCTCTCTCTCCTGTAACTACAATACTGTGGAGTGGGGTGGTAATTTTATTGTGAATACTGCACTTAGAGGCGGAGCGTGATCTTTTATCTTTGTTTCCTAGAATATATTGTGAGGAGGCGTACTGACCTCACAACAAGTAGAAGTTGCAATGCTTCAAACCTTCCCCGTTGGCAATATAGACCACACATAAAGGACCAGCTATACTGGAATTGAGTCCATGCCTACATTTTGTGTGTTTTTATGCTTCTGAAGTCATTTTTACAGTCATATTTAAAAAAAGGCAGCGGAAGAAGACAGTAACTGTAGCTTAATGACAGCTAGAGAGCCACAACTTGCCCGCCCCTGTTCTAGGACTCCAATGGCTCCTATGCACTCTGGCAGTATGGATCTTTCCTATGTAGGATTCATGGAAAAGTATGTAAGTACAATAAGCACATGGTACAGCCCTCTTGCACTCTAAGGGTTACAGGAAGCACAGAAAACAAAGCCAACAATACAACAATTGTATAAAAGAGGATTTTCCTGGTTTATTTTAAGGTCAATAACCTTAGTGCATCCATAACCTTATGTAGGGAGGGAGGGGACTGTGTGCGAGTATGTCTGTTATACACAAACAAAAACACGCACACAGCACAAATGAATATATATAGAAACACAAGCAAAACACAGAAATACACACACATATATACACAAAAAAACAGGTTAACACAAAAATAAAGTCACAAAATGTGTGTTCCTTTGTGTTGGTTCACTTAGGTAAGAGATGCTCCGAGAAGATTTTATGGCTAACATACAAGTAATTCATGAGTGCTGCACTCCCTCTACTGGACAGTAAGGGGAAGTGCAATGTGAATGTCAGAGATGCCCAATTACTGGCAAACATGGAAGCTGCTGGCAGTTTTTTCAAACTGCACCAGGCACAATGTATGAGCCTACCTATTCCTTGAAGGCATTGCAAAGGAATTTGCCGAACGCCCCTCTGGTCTTTTAAGTGGACCTGTCACTTTGATTCAAGTTTGCATATTTGAAAATTGCCTGCGTTCCATGGTAACCAAAAGACTAGCAAATGTCCTGTTAAGGAGATAGTCATTCTTGGTACCATATGCAGATGTATGCTAATGGTGGTACTCATGCTGTACAAGTGACGCTTCAAATGCTAATGAAGTATTTTCAGTGATATTTCATATGCTAAGTAAGCTATGTGAGGCACCAGGATACTTTCACTTTTCCAGAAGTAAGTGTGTGAGTATGTCCTGGACTTTTGGTAACAAAACACATAATCAGTATTTAATTACGTTCAGGGCCGGATTTACAATAAGGCAGAGTAGGCATCTGCCTACAGGTGCACCCCACAGAGGGGCGCCTGTCATTGGGGTCGCTTTTTTAATTTTTTTTTTTTAAATTAGCCACCTTGCTGGCTGTGCAGTGGCAGAAAAATAATCCCCCCCACCCAGCGCCTGCTCCATGTTGCCCTCACATTGCCCCCTCCCCTCCGCTGTCCATTTCCTACCTCGCTGGCAGGACAGGTCTATGACTCCTTGGCACAGTCCTGTAGCTGCTGTGCTCCCTCGTCGGCTCTTTAGGAATGCAGAGCGCTGGGAGATGACATCATCTCCCTGCGCTCTGCAATCCTGAATAGGAGACCGCTCTGGAGCTCCAGCAGCTACAGGACTGTGCCAAAGGAGGAAGAGATGACAGATCTCCTGCCAGGGAGGTAGGAAACGGACAACGGGGGGAGGTAGGAAACGGACAGTGGGGGGAGGCAATGTGAGGGCAACATGGAGATGGTGGGGCCAAGTTGGAGCCGCAGGAGGGCAATGTGAGGGGCAACATGGACATGGTGGGGGCAATCTGCAGCTGATGGGGGACAATTTAGAGTTGGTGGGGGTAATGTGGAGCTGATGGGGGGCAAGTTGAAGCTGAAGGGGGGCAATGTGAGGGTAACATGGAGCTGATGGGGGCAATGTGAGGACAATATGGAGATGGCAGGGGAAATGTGGAGCTGATGGGGGGCAAGTTGGAGATGGTGGAGGCAATGTGAGGGCAATATGGAGATGATGGGGCAATGTGGAGCTGATGGGGGGAAAGTTGGAGCTGATGGGGGCAATGTGGAGATTAGAAGCACTGTGGAGGTGTCCAGTGGAGATGGCCAAGGTGGGGGAGCTTCAGATTTCTGTGCCTACAGGCTCCTGAGATGTAAATCTGGCTCTGATTACGTTTTCAAATATGTAAAAAAAACACTGAAGGTGACAGGTCCACTTAAAAGAGTTAAGATTATCATGTATAGGTCTCACTATAGGAGTCTAGGACCAGGGATATGACCCAGCCACTCACTAGTACCAGACGAGGTAGAGACAATGCCCACAGGTGTATAGAGTAGCACTAGGCCGGAGCCACAGGTCAGAACCAGGATGGATGGTCAGAGAATTCAAGGGTCAAGCACGGAGCGGGTAGTCAGCCAGAGCGACAGGTCTGCACCAGGTTGGATTGTCAGACTAAGCCAAGGGTCATACACAGAATGGATAGTCAGACAGAGCCACAGGTCAGCACCAGGATGGATGGTCAGACAAGCCAATGGTCAAGCACGGAGAAAAGGAACACAGGATACTACTGCTCTGGACACCAACAAAAAGGCAAATGACAAGATGTCCAGGCAGCTTATAAATTAAGTGTCTGCCAGAGAGGAGGAGCACACAACAAGCCCAGTAATACATAAGAATCGTCGCGCACGTCAGAGAGCTGACAATCGCCCGCATGAGATACAGCTGAATGCGGAAGTGAGCCGCATTTGGGGACGCTGCTTCAGAGGCACGGATGCAGTCGGCTCTCCAGCTGCCAGGCGCAAAAGTAAGTCACTCGTGACAGCCACCCATTGCACATCTGGCTATAAGGCAATCTGCCTCTGAAAAAGCACAGATAGAGCTGAAATCTGTACCTTGATAGAACTTAGGCATCAGGAAGGGCTTATGCTATCTTAAAGAAAGGCCAAAATAGATGGAAGACTGAAGGGATGCATCCGCAACCCCTGGTCTTCACAACACTTGTAAAACAAGGACCATACCATATGATATGCTTTGGATGAAACCGCATTCGGCAGCTATGATAAGAGAAACCATTCTTCCTAAGAATACTGGATTCAAGCCAGGCTATCAAAGCTCACTTCTCCACCTCTCAGTGACACAGAGGACCCTGGTTCAAGAGGTCCAGCAGGAGTGTAAAGGTGAAGTGGTTCGGCAAACGACAGATCGAGAAAATCCATGAAACTCTCCTGGTGAACCCAATAAGGAGCTATCTAGATTACACAAGCCCGCTCCATTATGATCTTCCTTAACACTCTGGGGATCAGATGAAAAGGGTGAAACACATAAGAGAGGGGAAACTGGCACTGAATGCTTTTCATGTCAGCTGAGAGGGACAGGGTCCTTGGGACCTGGAACGAAACAAGGGAACCTTGTGGTTTGACCAAGATAGCACCAGATCCGCAGCCAAGACCCCACTGTCAAACTGTGAGGTCGAACATTGGCTGGATGGGTTCCCAGTACCTGGGATCCAGACATTGATGCCACAATGCTGTCTACTCCTGAAATGTGAATGGCTGAAAGCCAGCACATGAACTTCCTCTGTATTCTATTGAAATTTCACCCTCTAGTCGGAGACTATCAAAAGGGCGAGATCATAATGTCGCCCGAATCAAAAGGGCGACATCTGAATGTCACCTGCATCAACAGGGTGACATTCTGATGTCGCCCTCTAGAGGGCGACATTTCAGTTGTAAATCATGTTAAACATTTCCTACTTTTTATACCAATACAACAAATAAAAGTCCTTGCAACAATATCTTTAAAAACAAAAATAAGTATGGAAGAAGTTATTTAAAAAAAAATGCATGCACATGTTAACATATAAATATGACTGACCCCCTCAGGCAGTGGAAGTTCTGCACGTGTCTTGCTTGTCACATAGGGGGTAAGGGGTGGAACTAGAGTCATGTCATGTGACCATACAGCTCCGTGCCAATGTTCGCTCCAAATAGAGCAGAAGGAAAGCGAGCGAGCTGTCCGAGGGAAAGTGGGCTCTCTGAAGTGTGTGAGGCAACATATTTACATGGCCTTGCAGGGCGATCCTTAACCCTTTGACTGCCATAGAGGTATCCAATGCATTTCATTGCAATCAGTTGGATATCTCTCTGGCACCCATAGGGTTAACATGTGCATGCTTTTTTTTTCCAATAACTTCTTCCATATTCATTTTTGTTTTTAAAGCTATTTTTACTAGTACTTTTATTTGTTGCATTGGTAAACAGGGGATAAAGCAAAAGTAGTGATTGTTTAACCCTTTGAGTGCCAAATCCGCATACTGTAAAGCAGAAAAAAACATGTTACATTTTTACATGGTGTACTATTGAAATGTCGCCCTCCAGTTGGCGACCCCAAAGCGTGCAGCATCACAATCTTGCCCTATTGAAGAAATGTGTGAAATTATGATCTCGACCATTTGATGGTTGCAAACTAGAGGGTGACATTTCAATAGTAAACCAGCGTCTTCCCAAGCAAGAACTTCTGACCATGAAGCTACGCTTCTGGCCCACCGGCAGTTGACATAAGCCACCAAACTGTTAGACTGAATCCACAATGGCAGACCCCAGAAAAGCAGAGATCAATGCAGCAGGGCAAGTGAATCTTCCATGGATCCAGCTTTTTAGGGGGCAGAAATTAATCTCAATCCAAAGTCCCTGAGCCATCTGAGAACTAACAGGTTACCTAACCTCTTATCTTGGCATCTGTCATGAATACAGGACAAAACATTGTGGAACCAGAGACAAATGTGCCACCTGAAGCCACCAAAACAAGATCTGACTCTGTCTGAAAGGACAGAGACATGATCCAGGAGAGATGATATTTCTGTCTGGACCAATTTCTGACAATCATCAGCTGCAGCTCGAGTGTAGATTATAGCAAAGGGAACCGCCTCCATGCTGCAGTATGGACACGCGCGTCTCTTGTTGCAGTCTCCTGGAGGGAGTATATCCAGACAACAAGCGTGAAGATGTTCCACTTGTAGGGTGAACGCTGATTTCCGTGGTAGAGTGGTAACCAGCAGGATGCAGGGACAGGGGAATGTTTTGCATGGGGAATGGGTGGGGAGGCAGACAGAGATGGAAATGGCAGTGTGTCTTCAATCAGGTACGGACAAATTCTTGCACAACTCTTATTACAGAGCTACACTCAGATTCCTCAGGGGCTGCACCTCTACCTCCGAATTCGGGTTCTCTCTACATCTGGAACATCTTCACATTTGTTGTCTGTATATACTCTTAGAGACATGAGACTGTTTTAGCTAAATTCACCATCAGAGACAGCCTGATTATCGGATAGAAGGTCTTTGGAGATGGACACAGCATGCTGGCTGATAGGTAAAGGGACCCTAGATATGCTTTTAGCCCCAAGATGGACATCATGTAAGTGCACTATCATGCTTTTTTTTTTCATTTTTATTTCCTTTTAGATTACATTCTTATTTCTTCCTGTGGTGTAGTTGGTTTGCTCCAAAACTGCACCTCTTTTGCTTTGTGCATACAGTTTTATGTCCAGCCTGCAGTCACATATTATCTGAAACAGAAACTAACAGCATGGTATATTTATGAAGTGGAAGTCACACTCACCATCAGGGTAGCAATACGTCCTTTCTATTCCGGACATGGAAACAGACTTTGACAAAGGGTTGTACTGAAAGGGCTGGGAGTTGATGTACGCCTGCAGCCGCTTGGTATGTTCCTAAACACAGAGACACCCAAAGGTTACAATTTAGGATGGACTTCAAGGGACAGTAAAAGCCAAGAGTAAAGGACTTTTTTATAAAGGGGACCGATCACATTAAAAGCAGAATGAGCATTAATTTATGTTTTTTGTTTTTTTTGGTTAAGATAACCTATCTGCAGGGCTATTTCTCTTATCAATTTTATTCCGGCTCTCTGGAATAGTACAATAGGTTTTAGTAGCCTAACAAGGCAGAAAGGTGACTACACAGCTTGATCTGACAATTATACCATTACTGTGTAAGCTCCAAGGGACAGGTCTGACCATTATACCACTAGACTGTAATCTCCTTGGGGCAGGTCTGACCATTATACCACTAGACTGTAATCCCCTTGGGACAGGACTGACCATTATACCACTAGATTGTAATCTCCTTGGGACAGGTCTGACCATTATACCACTAGACTGTAATCCCCTTGGGACAGGTCTAACTATTATATCACTAGATTGTAATCTACTTGGGACAGGTCTGACCATTATACCACTAGATTGTAATCTCCTTGGTGCAGGTCTGACTATTATACCACTAGACTGTAATCACCTTGGGGCAGGTCTGACCATTATACCACTAGATTGTAATCTCCTTGGGGCAGATCTGATCATTATACCACTAGACTGTAATCTCCTTGGTGCAGGTCTGACTATTATACCACTAGACTGTAATCACCTTGGGACAGGTCTGACCATTATACCACTAGATTGTAATCTCCTTGGGATAGGACTGATCATTATACCACTACAGTGTAATCTCCTTGGGACAGGTCTGACTATTATACCACTAGATTGTAATCTCCTTGGGGCAGGTCTGACTATACCACTAGACTGTAATCTCCTTGGGATAGGTCTGACCATTATACCACTAGATTGTAATCTCCTTGGGATAGGACTGATCATTATACCACTAGATTGTAATCTCCTTGGGACAGGGCTGACCATTATACCACTAGACTGTAATCTCCTTGGGACAGGTCTGACTATTATACCACTAGACTGTAATCACCTTGGGACAGGTCTGACCATTATACCACTAGATTGTAATCTCCTTGGGACAGGTCTGACTATTATACCACTAGACTGTAATCACCTTGGGACAGGTCTGACCATTATACCACTAGATTGTAATCTCCTTGGGACAGGTCTGACCATTATACCACTAGATTGTAATCTCCTTGGTGCAGGTCTGACTATTATACCACTAGACTGTAATCACCTTGGGACAGGTCTGACCATTATACCACTAGATTGTAATCTCCTTGGGACAGGTCTGATCATTATATCACTAGATTGTAATCTCCTTGGGACAGGTCTGACCATTATACCACTAGACTGTAATCTCCTTGGGACAGGACTGACCATTATATCACTAGATTGTAATCTCCTTGGGACAGGTCTGACCATTATACCACTATATTGTAATCTCCTTGGTACAGGTCTGACCATTATACCACTAGACTGTAATCTCCTTGGGACAGGTCTGACCATTATACCACTAGATTGTAATCTCCTTGGGACAGGTCTGACCATTATACCACTAGACTGTAATCTCCTTGGGACAGGTCTGACCATTATACCACTAGATTGTAATCTCCTTGGTGCAGGTCTGACTATTATACAACTAGACTGTAATCTCCTTGGGACAGGTCTGACCATTATACCACTAGACTGTAATCTCCTTGGTACAGGTCTGACCATTATACCACTAGACTGTAATCTCCTTGGGACAGGTCTGACCATTATACCACTAGATTGTAATCTCCTTGGTGCAGGTCTGACTATTATACAACTAGACTGTAATCTCCTTGGGACAGGTCTGACCATTATACCACTAGACTGTAATCTCCTTGGGACAGGTCTGATCATTATATCACTAGATTGTAATCTCCTTGGGACAGGTCTGACCATTATACCACTAGACTGTAATCTCCTTGGGACAGGACTGACCATTATATCACTAGATTGTAATCTCCTTGGGACAGGTCTGACCATTATACCACTAGATTGTAATCTCCTTGGTGCAGGTCTGACTATTATACAACTAGACTGTAATCTCCTTGGGACAGGTCTGACCATTATACCACTAGACTGTAATCTCCTTGGGACAGGTCTGACCATTATACCACTAGATTGTAATCTCCTTGGGACAGATCTGACCATTATACCACTAGATTGTAATCTCCTTGGGACAGGTCTGATCATTATACCACTAGATTGTAATCTCCTTGGGACAGGTCTGACCATTATACCACTAGACTGTAATCTCCTTGGGATAGGACTGACCATTATACCACTAGACTGTAATCTCCTTGGGACAGGTCTGACCATTATACCACTAGACTGTAATCTCCTTGGGACAGGTCTGACCATTATACCACTAGATTGTAATCTCCTTGGGACAGGTCTGACCATTATACCACTAGACTGTAATCTCCTTGGGACAGGTCTGACCATTATACCACTAGACTGTAATCTCCTTGGGACAGGTCTGACCATTATACCACTAGATTGTAATCTCCTTGGGACAGGTCTGACCATTATACCACTAGACTGTAATCTCCTTGGGATAGGACTGACCATTATACCACTAGACTGTAATCTCCTTGGGGCAGGTCTGACCATTATACCACTAGACTGTAATCTCCTTGGGACAGGTCTGACCATTATACCACTAGACTGTAATATCCTTGGGGCAGGTCTGACCATTATACCACTAGACTGTAATCTCCTTGGGACAGGTCTGACCATTATACCACTAGATTGTAATCTCCTTGGGACAGGTCTGATCATTATACCACTAGACTGTAATCTCCTTGGGGCAGATCTGACCATTATACCACTAGACTGTAATCTCCTTGGGGCAGATCTGACCATTATACCACTAGACTGTAATCTCCTTGGGGTAGATCTGACCATTATACCACTAGATTGTAATCTCCTTGGGACAGGTCTGACCATTATATCACTAGACTGTAATCTCCTTGGGACAGGTCTGACCATTATACCACTAGACTGTAATCTCCTTGGGGCAGGTCTGACCATTATACCACTAGACTGTAATCTCCTTGGGACAGGTCTGACCATTATACCACTAGACTGTAATCTCCTTGGGACAGGTCTGACCATTATATCACTAGATTGTAATCTCCTTGAGGCAGATCTGACCATTATACCACTAGATTGTAATCTCCTTGGGACAGGTCTGACCATTATACCACTAGACTGTAATCTCCTTGGGACAGGTCTGACCATTATACCACTAGACTGTAATCTCCTTGGGGCAGATCTGACCATTATACCACTAGATTGTAATCTCCTTGGGGCAGGTCTGATCGTTATACCGCTAGATTGTAATCTCCTTGGGGCAGGACTGACCATTATACCACTAGACTGTAATCTCCTTGGGGCAGATCTGACCATTATACCACTAGATTGTAATCTCCTTGGGGCAGGTCTGATCATTATACCACTAGATTGTAATCTCCTTGGGACAGGTCTGACCATACACCACTAGATTGTAATCTCCTTGGGGCAGGTCTGACCATTATATCGCTAGATTGTAAGTTCCTTGGGGCAAGTCTATTATAATCACTAATTGTAATCTCCTTGGTCACTGAACATAGGACGTTTTCTTACAGGTCTCTTTTAATCTAAAGGTGGCATACACAAATAAATTGGAGCAATTCTGGAGCAAACCAGCTGTCCCATGGGGAACAAATAAATATCACCCTTCAGTGAAATTTGGCTAAGCAATAGGTTGGATGTTTTTCTGTCATTGAAGGGGATGAATGTCAATTTTAAATCGATAGAAATGTTGGGTTATTTTGTTTGTTCCATATGGTGTGGTAGGTTGGCTACAAAACGGCTCCACTTTTCGTTGTGAGGACGGATATAAAGGATTAGTGGACGAGTGAAACAGTTACCCATATATTGACCTGGAGACGCCTCTTACCTCTTGAGTCACCTCAAGATCCTCCCCTCTCAGGGCGAGCAAAGACTCCAACTCATCTGTGCTGCGGATTATGGGTGTCCGGCGAGGGTCTCTCCTGTTTCCCATGTTGCGGTCTATCTCACCCGGATCCAGGCCCTTTAAGCTCAGGCTGTGACAGACACACAGAGAAAAGGCTTGTTAATAGCTGAAAGCAGAGGTATCAATAATACAAAGTAATGATGATTTGTACTGGTCCATCTATTAGTAGGTCCAGTAAACAGTCTCGCTACCTGTGTAATTACAGAGAGACCCAGTAAACAGCCTGAGACATCTCTTTTCTTTCTTTCTCTGTCTGAGACTGTAAAACCACTAGCTTCCTCTTACAATCAACCTAAATGCACAAAAAGTTAGAGGTCGCAGCCCGCCAACCCCCTGTTCGATGTGTTTCCACCCCCCTTGGGGATGCTATACCTGTGGGTGTACTGTGTGTGAATGTCAATGGAAGACACAGACAGGTCCCAGGGGGTAAAATTGCAGCCCACGTCCATTGCTTCCTGCATGAAGACCGTTTGCAGAAGTGAATGATGTGTGAGATACAAGGAAGAAATTGCTGACCACAAAGTGCAAGTCAGGAGGGTCAGATCACTGTTCTATATGTGGGATTGTGCTAATTCTCTCTATATATGTTATGACACCTCTCTGCAGACTACGATTTGCTGTGTGTAAAAGTCATTATACCACTCTCCACTGTATTGCGCACCTCTGCTTGTTATTGCGCCTCCCTAGAGGTCATTACATATGTTCTCACTGTGTTTGCGTGGGTTTCCTCCCACACTCCAAAAAACATACTGATAGGTGAATTTAGATTGTGAGCCCCAACGGGGACAGGAACCAATATGAGTGTAAAGCGCTGCAGAATCTGTGTGCGCTATATAAATTAAGGATTATTATAAAGGATTATCATTACATTTGCTTATCGTACTGCACGTTACTGATCTCTGTAGGTTACACAACAGGGCAAAAATAAACAATCCCATTTATCTAACCCTTTGAGTCCCAGGGTTTTGGAGGATTTTATGCCTCCAACAAGACCAGATACTTTTCTGAACATTTTGCTATTCATCTGCATAGATGTCATTTTGGTGGATACTTTTATAGCAACATAGAAAACCAGGTAGATTGTTTCAAGATAAGTTCAGTTTTCCAAGGACACCTCAAGTGAAGAAAACTTAGCACTGTGTAACAAGTTATGTCATTTTAAGTATAAAAAAAGAGGATTTTACTCTTAACTGTTAAATCCTTTTCTCTTAGTCCATACAGGTTACTGATAACTCTGGGTAGGCGATCCAACCCTTTAAGTAGGCAGGAGCAATTCTAGAAGTGAATGCAGGGGGTGGAGCCTACCTTCCCTCCTTGGCTGCAGCTAGCCAATCAGCTCCAGTAAGATTTGAGACACTAACTATTGACTAGATAGTAGAAGGGAAAGAAGACTCCTGTGAGCATGACCCCAAAGAACCCCCACAGTCTGCCACAGGAGAGCCAAGCATGGTCCCTTGACAGGGTGGGAGACCAGTAACCTGTGTGGACTAAGAGAAAAGGATTTAACAGGTAAGACTAAAATCCTATTTTCTCTGTCGTCCAATACAGGTTACTGGTAACTTTGGGATGTCCAACCATTGAGTTTCCCAGAGGTGGGAAGGAAGGCAAAGACCAGGCGCAAGGCCCCCAAAGTCACCAGAGCAGATAAGAACCCTTCAGCAGATTGGAGAGGTCGAGCCACCATGACAACTCAGTTCCACATGAAGAGGGAGGGATACTGACATCTTCAGAAGGTCCGGCTGACCCCTGAACACCTGGATCACAAACCTATGGAGTTCCCAGGTGTGAGCTATGGCAAATGGGACCGCTTCTATGGTGGAGATCAATTTCCCCACTAGAAAGGACAGCTTCTTGGCTAGAACTGAATAGTGAGCCAGAACAGCAGAAACCCTGTGGGCGATCTGGTGAGCCACCTTATCCGTGAGAAACACCATGCTCTGCTGAGTGTCGAAGAGAAGGCCCAGGAAGACCAGACGCTGGGATGGGACAAGATCTGACTCCTCAGAGGAATCTGATACGTCAGGTACTCCCTGCGGTTTCAGCAGGGAAAATCTGACGGAAGAAAGGGTCTGCCAGGATTGGAAGACCCCTGTAAATGGGATGAAAAGAGTTACAATGTAGACCTAAGGTCCTTAGTAGCAGCCTTGAACTCTTGCACCCAAACTGGCTCTAATGCATGGCTGGAGGTCCCTGGGAGAGACTCAGGGATATCAGAACAGGCTGGGCATAAATGACCTGAGAATTCTCTAGGTACCCTGAGTGACAAGAGGAGCAATGCGCAACAGGGGACACAGAGACCCCAGTGTCCCTAGTCTTAGGCCTGGCCCCAAGCGCTAATGGATTAGACATTCTCACTGTGTCAAAACGTTTAAAGTATAAGGAATCACCCAAATACAGTGTGTAAGATTAAAATGTCACCCCAGAAATCGCTAAAATGCACTTATTTGGCAGGCGAAGAGTTAATCTGCAGAGGAGAAAAGGAGAGTCCAAGCCCTGCGTAGGATAATCGTTCAGGGAATGGCACAAAATGGCTCCTATGGCGGGAGCCACACAAACGAGCATGCGAAGCAGGCGCTCATGGGAAATGTAGTTTTCCCAGAAAAAGTACCCCAACAGTGCCCGAAGCCCCCTGAGCCCCCCAACACACATAAAACATTAACCAGATGACAGAGCAAGGGCAGACAAGTAAAATGAGCCATCTCTAAAGTTGCTACGTTGAGCGGTTGCAGAGATATGTCCCAAACTGTACAGTCCCATAGAAGTGAATGGAGCAATGGCGTCTATGCGGTAAAAGCGCGCCTAATCATAAATTTTGCAGAGTTGAAACTGTGAATTAAAATTACATGAAACATCACTAGAACATGTTAGCAGACCCAAAAAACACTGAACCCAGTAGGGAAAGTGCCAATAAACCCCCAAAAAATGCAAAACCAGCAGCAAAAGGGGTAAGTTACCACATAAACTTGCTCCAAAACACCCTAACAGACATACAGATAGACCCAATGAGTGAAGGTGTGTGCAATAGGAACTCCAAAGGAAAACCCCTGTGCGGAGGGGCACTGTGGGACATGCGGACCTGCAGCACTCAAAGGGTTGCTCACCTTTCCTGCAGATCTTCTGTCTTCAGATCACCATGTAGTAAGAAGAAGCCTCAGTGGGCAACTCCTGAGGAAAGAACTTGCAGCCAAGATTTTCCCCCCAGGGCTTAAGGTCCACAAAAAGCACCTGGTCACTGAGCTAGCCACATCTAAGGGCATGGTCAGTTATGGTATTCAGCCTAATGGTGGTATTCCACTTTTAACAGAAAAATAAAAAACTTCTAAAGCTATAGCAGAACTGTTCTCTTGCCTGTGTTATCTTCACCAAGGAACAAATCGTAATGGAGCTGGTTGGCTAGCTACAGCCAAGGAGGGAAGGTAGGCTTCATCCCCTGCATTCACTTCTAGAATTGTTCCTGCCTAGTGAAAGGGGTGGATCGCCTACCCAAAGTTACCAGTAATCTGTATTGGATGACAGAGAAATATAACACACACACACACACACACACACACACACACACACACACACACACACACACACACACACACACACACACACACACACACACACACATTATACACACACACATATACACTGCAGAGTTATTCATCTCCCTCTCTACTGCTTCATGCAGGGCCCAGCCTCCATTTATGCGTCAGTAAAGACATGGCTGGGGTGGAGATCTGGACACCCCTGTGGACAATCATGGGCAAAGCACTGCAGGCATCTAAACAAAGTGTGCCGGCAGGGGCTATGAATTGGACACAAGTGGACAGATGAGCGGGGCACAATAAAATGCAGGAGACCCCTCTAGCATTAAAGGGATTAAAATTTCTATTTAAATCAACAGAAATGTATATTTGCTCCCTGTGGTGCAGCTTGTTTGCTCCAGAAGTGCACTGCTGCACTTTTACACACAAGGCCCATTCTGTACCTGAGCTGCTCATAGTCTGACTCTGCCTCCTGCAGCCTCTTTCCTGGTTCCCAGCTGTGTCTGCGGAACGGGTCCAGTGTGTGGACGGAAGTGCGCAGGCGACAGGACCTCCGCATCGGAACCGCCATGAAACCATCCACCTCTTCATTTAACAAATCCTCCTCGCTGGTCACATGTGGATCCAAAGCTGATAAGCAGCGCTGCTTCTGTCCTCGCGCCATGAAGGGTCCAGCATCAAGATCCGGTACAAACACCTCTGTATTATTCATTTGTGTCTCAAAAGGTGCAAACAAACTGGGAGGGACAGAAGAAACACAACAAGTTATACACAAGAACATGGGACATACAGACAGATAACGGGAACATACTGAGGCTGCAGAGACCTCTGTACATCTTAACAAAAGGCCTGTGAGGATAGGAAAGGTCTGTACACATGAAGAGGAGACCTGTGAGGATAGGAAAGGTCTGTACACATGAAGAGGAGACCTGTGAGGATAGGAAAGGTCTGTACACATGAAGAGGAGACCTGTGAGGATAGGAAAGGTCTGTACACATGAAGAGGAGACCTGTGAGGATAGGAAAGGACTGTAGACATGAAGAAGAGACCTGTGAGGATAGGAAAGGTCTGTACACATGAAGAGGAGACCTGTGAGGATAGGAAAGGTCTGTACACATGAAGAGGAGACCTGTGAGGATAGGAAAGGTCTGTACACATGAAGAAGAGACCTGTGAGGATAGGAAAGGTCTGTACACATGAAGAGGAGACCTGTGAGGATAGGAAAGGTCTGTACACATGAAGAGGAGACCTGTGAGGATAGGAAAGGTCTGTACACATGAAGAGGAGATCTGTGAGGATAGGAAAGGTCTGTACACATGAAGAGGAGACCTGTGAGGATAGGAAAGGTCTGTACACATGAAGAGGAGACCTGTGAGGATAGGAAAGGTCTGTACACATGAAGAGGAGACCTGTGAGGATAGGAAAGGTCTGTACACATGAAGAGGAGATCTGTGAGGATAGGAAAGGTCTGTACACATGAAGAGGAGACCTGTGAGGATAGGAAAGATCTGTACACATGAAGAGGAGACCTGTGAGGATAGGAAAGGTCTGTACACATGAAGAAGAGACCTGTGAGGATAGGAAAGGGCTGTACACATGAAGAGGAGACCTGTGAGGATAGGAAAGGTCTGTACACATGAAGAGGAGACCTGTGAGGATAGGAAAGGTCTGTACACATGAAGAAGAGACCTGTGAGGATAGGAAAGGTCTGTACACATGAAGAGGAGACCTGTGAGGATAGGAAAGGTCTGTACACATGAAGAGGAGACCTGTGAGGATAGGAAAGATCTGTACACGTGAAGAGGAGACCTGTGAGGATAGGAAAGGTCTGTACACATGAAGAGGAGACCGTGAGGATAGGAAAGTTCTGTACACGTGAAGAGGAGACCTGTGAGGATAGGAAAGATCTGTACACATGAAGAGGAGACCTGTGAGGATAGGAAAGGTCTGTACACATGAAGAGGAGACCTGTGAGGATAGGAAAGATCTGTACACATGAAGAGGAGACCTGTGAGGATAGGAAAGGTCTGTACACATGAAGAGGAGACCGTGAGGATAGGAAAGTTCTGTACACGTGAAGAGGAGACCTGTGAGGATAGGAAAGGTCTGTACACATGAAGAAGAGATCTGTGAGGATAGGAAAGGTCTGTACACATGAAGAGGAGACCTGTGAGGATAGGAAAGGTCTGTGCACATGAAGAGGAGACCTGTGAGGATAGGAAAGGGCTGTACACATGAAGAGGAGACCTGTGAGGATAGGAAAGGTCTGTACTCATGAAGAGGGGACCTGTGAGGATAGGAAAGGTCTGTACACATGAAGAGGAGACCTGTGAGGATAGGACAGTTCTATACACATGAAGAGGAGACCTGTGAGTATAGGAAAGGTCTGTAGACATGAAGAGGAGACCTGTGAGGATAGGAAAGGTCTGTACACATGAAGAGGAGACCTGTGAGGATAGGAAAGGTCTGTACACAAGAAGAGGAGACCTGTGAGGATAGGAAAGGTCTGCACACATGAAGAGGAGACCTGTGAGGATAGGAAAGGTCTGTACACATGAAGAGGAGACCTGTGAGGATAGGAAAGGTCTGTACACATGAAGAGGAGACCTGTGAGGATAGGAAAGGACTGTACACATGAAGAGGAGACCTGTGAGGATAGGAAAGATCTGTACACATGAAGAGGAGACCTGTGAGGATAGGAAAGCTCTGTACACATGAAGAGGAGACCTGTGAGGATAGGAAAGGTCTGTACACATGAAGAGGAGACCTGTGAGGATAGGAAAGGTCTGTACACATGAAGAGGAGACCTGTGAGGATAGGAAAGGTCTGTACACATGAAGAGGAGACCTGTGAGGACAGGACAGGTTGTAATACTCACCTACCTTCCTGCAGCATGTAAAATTAGGATCTGCATTCTGTTCCAGGTGCGGATTTGGGGATACCCAGGGACCAGTGTATAGTTGGGACCAGGGAAGCTATTGTATGTCTCATTCTGTTACTGTAAACAAAAGACAACATAAGGTTAAAATACTAGCCATGAACACATCAATTTATTTCACATAAAATTATATTTGGGTAAATTACCAAATTACTCTCAAAAACAGATTGAGAAAAAACATTTCAATTGCTTTAAAACCATCTTTTAGCTCATGGAATGCTAGACATTTCACAATTAATTGTTATTTAACATTCTCTTCATTAGTAGTATCTCAAATGGTATTAAAGGTAAGGCGTGCCTATTTTCGGATAACAGAAAGAACTGTAATAGGGTTGGCACTCCAGGGGAAATAAGACAAATGAGTACTAATTTAGGAAGATTAGAGGAATGGACAAGAGTATGAGACATAAAGTTTAATGATGAAAAGTGAAAGATAATCCATTTTGGGTGCAAAACACAGGCTTAGCTGTACTTTGCTGACAACAACAGCAGAACAAAGGGACTTGAGAGTTTTTATTTCAGATGACTTGAAGGTAGACAAGCAGTGCAGTAAAACAGTGTTAAAAGATAACCAGATGCTGGGCTGTATTGGAAGAGGTAATAGATAAAGGTGTAGTCATTGTTAAAGTGGAACTACCACACATCAAAAATACTGTCCCATATAATTCCCCATCTGGTTACTAGCTGTTAGTAGCGCTAGTCACCAGATTTCTTACCGCGCTGATGAGAATGAGACATTACTCCGGGACTGACAGGCAGGACGGAGCGCAGACATCTTTCCATAGTGACGTCTGCACGCCTGCGCTGTCAGTCCCTGCCGGGTCTAGGAGGCGTTGCTAGGAGCCGTTCGCCTCCAAAATGGACTGACAGAGCAGCGCGCAGACTTCACTATGGAAAGATGTCTGTGCTCCGTCCTGCTTCTCAGTCCCAGCGTAGTGTCTCATTCTCATGAACGCGGTAAGAAATCTGGCGACTACCGCTACTGAGAAGCTAGCCACCAGATGGGGAATTATATGGGACAACGTTTTTGAAGGGTGGTAGTTCCGCTTTAATGTTGTAAATGACTATTGTAGCTGGAAACTACTGGTTGTTAAAGCGGAACTTTCACCTGAATAGCATAGCGCCCCAAATGATAATTACATTAGCGATATCCACAGACTTATACTTGAAAATAAAATTAATTGCTTCATCAACAAAAAAACCCCCAAAAAAACGTTTAATGCAGGCAGGCACCGGTTGGGATCTTGCAGTAGTCGCCCTCTGTACCGTCAGTCCTTTCTAGTGCCTTTCGGCACAGTGACATTCGATTCACCAATAGCGGAGTTGAAAGGGACGAACAGTGCAGACGCTGCGATGCCGTCTCTGCAAGATGTCTGCACTGTTCCCGCTGCTGCCTGGTTAAAAGGTTGTTTTTTCATTAATGCAGCAATTAGTTTTATTTTCAAGTATAAGTCTGTGGATATTGCCAATGTACTTATCATTTCTGGCGTTATGTTATGTGTAAGTTCCGCTTTAATGGAATATCTGCAATTCTTGCAGATGGAGGATTCTTCGACAAAAGCAAAGTTTGAAGGACACTATTATTATTTAATTAAAAATCATTATTTCTAACCTTGACAATGTCTTGACTGTATTTCCTATTCATTTTGCAACTTATTATATGTATGTTTTCATGGAAAACAAGGGAATTTCTTAAGTGACCCTAAACTTTTCAATGGCAGTGTATGTCACAGTGTGTGTGCCTATCTAGTAATATACATCCCTCACCATAACTGGGAGTGATTACCTTTCTGCAGGGGAATGAAACCTTAGGCTCTGCAGCTGTTGGAGATTCTATCGGCTGGCTGAGCATGATGGGAGTTATCGTCTCCAGTGGTTGTAGGTCAAATGGTTACCTAGCCCTGACTTACTGTATGCTTCAGTGATTCTAGTCTCAGGATGCAAGTCCTTAGAGGTGGTGTAATTATATTAATCCTTTGATCTAGAAATGGAACTGTGTGTGTGTGGGGGGGGGGGGGGACCGTTGATCCTACTCTAAACCAGGCACAAAATACATTTTACGTCCTTACAGCTGCCTTATGGCAATTTACTAAGCTACATTCATTACAATTTCACCCCTTGATGCAACTTGCACTAAGCGGAGGGCAAAGGGGCAGCCCGTGGATGTTTTGTATATTTATTTTATTCTGCACTAAATTCGACGCCATGTATTAACAAGGCATATGCGATTGTGTAAAACTCTGCTTGTGCTAAGGGGCTGGTGTACAGGAATTGCAAGCATTAAGTCCTTATACTGGCAGAGATTACCCACCCGTATGCACTACAGTGAACTATGCTGTACTGCATACCCTTGAGTGAACACACTGGAATTAGAGATCAACTCCAGAGGGCTCCACTGGCGCCTTCCCACCATGGGTCGGAGGTTCGGTTAGACCCCCACATGCAGTAGTGGTGCAGGACTCTGATTCCAGCAGTCTCATGCCTGTAACCCTATCTGTCTCATGACGTCAGGGAACAGGTAACGACAAAGGAGCAGCCAGCAGAGCATGACACAGGAGATTAATGTGGAATAAAAGGCACCATGACTCATGAGTCTGCGGGAGGAACCAGTCCAATTAACCTGCAGGATCTCAGAAGATTAACCTGCCAGTAAAATCCTTGTCTGCAGGTGATTATTAAATGAACACTAACGCCACCTAATAACAAACCCCTCCTTACGTTAAACCGGGCAGAAAATCCCAATAACATCACAAGGCTAATGTGATAAGAACTGGAGTCAACCAAATGAACCACAGGGGAGCAAATTCCATTAAATGCAGCCTGTAACCCTTTGAGTGAAAGAAACCAGTGCTTTTTCACACTCCAAGAAAGTAAAGAAGACGGAGCACTGGAGCTTTTAAGTGCAGTAATATAAATGAGTTGTATATAAAGAATATATAGGATTCTTGCCGTGAATTAAAAAATGAGTTGCATTTGGACTAGGGACATTGTGCTCGTGAAGCAGGTTGGAGAAAAGGATAGAGTACAACCATCTTGCCTATATTTCCATAATTATATTCATCAGTTTGTATATATAATATTTGGGTAAATATATATGGTCTTGAGAAAGGTCCTTCTGGGACTGAAACGCTGACCTGTTATTTTGCCACTTGTATTAGTCAAGACCCCCACGGGTGCTGCCCATTGTTTTGACTTTATCCAATCACATATAGGGATTGTGCACCTGGGCATTTGCTTACACGTTGAGAGGGAGTGCTTTCCAATTTCATATATTTTATTATATATATACACACACACACACGGCTCAAAATTTCCACTAGCCAATGGCGAGTGAAAATTTAGCCCTGGCGAGTAGAAATTCAGTCCTGGTGGGTATGTTATGTATTGCAGTGGCGAGTAACTTTTCAGATCTGGCTTGTAGCAAAGGACTTCAAATTTTAAGCCCTGTATGTATATGTGTGTATATATATATATATATATATATATATATATATATATATATATATATATATATACACACACACACACATACATACATACACAGGGCTTAAAATATGAAGCCCTTTGCTACTAGCCAGATCTGAAAAGTTACTCGTCACTGCAATACATAACATACCCACCAGGGCTGAATTTCTACTCGCCAGGGCTAAATTTTCACTCGCCATTGGCTAGTGGAAATTTTGAGCCCTGTATATATTTATTATATATATATATATATATATATATATATATATATATATATATATATATATATATATTTTTTTTTTTTTTTTTTTTTTTTTTTAAATAACAGTCGGTCTTTAAATCCTAGACACTATTGCATTTAATAGAGTTATCAATAGTTTTATCTACAAATTTCTCCATGGACTTTAACGGAAATGT
The DNA here is from genome assembly GCA_037306005.1 of Rhinophrynus dorsalis. Classification (NCBI taxonomy): domain Eukaryota; kingdom Metazoa; phylum Chordata; class Amphibia; order Anura; family Rhinophrynidae; genus Rhinophrynus; species Rhinophrynus dorsalis. The sequence continues at coordinate 5,321,681 of CM074728.1, forward strand.
GTTGGATAAAACCAGTGATAGCCACTTATCGATTGCAATGTTATCTAGGTCTACATCAGTCTCTATATGACAATTCTGTGTGGACTGGTTACCCCAAATTCTTATTTTATTATTACTGGACGTTATTCCCATCAGAGCAAACAGGATTCTTAGTTGCTGAACCCTACAGTCATAAGAATATTTCAGTGAGAGGAATTTGGGATCTTGGAGACAGGAAACAAAGACTGATGTCCAGTTCCATAAACACGATATCCGATACCAATTATAGATGAACCAGTATACACACAGACCTGATCATTACCGTGCCGGAGGGGTGTAGAACGCATTGTGAACTCATAGAGACCATTATGATTTTCTGCTTAAAGTGATAGTAATACTTTATTATTACTATCCCCCATATTGTACATATTTGTAAAATAATTCATTAGCCTCCAGGTTAATCTCTCAAACCTTTATGGTATGAGAGATAACCAAACGTAAAGTCCCCCTCCCCCTTCCCTGAAGTCAGCGTTGTACTGACTGCAGGGATATCCAGTCTGAATTTCATCAGGTGGCTCTGCAGCAGAGCCGCGATCGCATTAGTCACAAAGAATTATTTCACTGAAACGGTCTTCTATGTGTGCTTGCAAACCAAGAGCAAACCAATCACACTGCAAACCAAGCACACGTAGAATACATTTTCAGTGAAATAATTATTTTTTACTAACGCGATCGCGGCTCTGCTGCAGAGCCGCATGATGAAAGTCAGACCGGATATCCCTGCAGTAAGTACAACGCTGACTTCAGGGAAGGGGGAGGGAGGGGAACCTTGCGTTCGGTTATCTCTCACACCATAAAGGTCTGAGAGATGAACCTGGGGGCTATTACATTATTTTGCAAATATCTACAATATTAAATAATAAAGTATTACTATCCCTTTAAGAGTAACATAAACAAGGTTATTATTTGGTGTTAGCATTCCTTTAAACAGTGATTACCCCCTGACAGCCCACATATCAGAGAAGTATGGAGACTGCAGGACCTCCAGAAACAAATTCTTGTCTCCTTATGTCACGGCCGGTATGAAAATCGCCATTACATGAAACACAGAGATTAAACACAGCAGGAACCTCAGTTATAATGGATGCCAGGCCTATGGTATATTCACACGCTTTTGAGTAATAAAAAAAAAAAAACCTCTTATTTTAACTCCTTAAATGCTCGATATATCTGACACCCCCACCCTCCAGCTATTAGTCAAAATTCCTGGACACACTCTCTAATCCCCCCAGTCTTGAATGCAGTGGCACCACACGTATACTACCTGTTTCCCAGGCTTCTTCCTCTGGTTAGCCATTCTCCTGGCACCCACACCGCTATATCAATCCATACCAATGGGGTACGGTTTCTCTTAGGATAGAATTAGGCACTGAATACACCAGTATAGAGAAGTGACTGAAGTGTAAAACAGTGTCCTTCACTATAGTTCCACTTTCTGGAAGTAGCTGTGAACATTAAAGGGATAGTAATACTTCGTTTTATCTTTATTTTATTTTGTAGGCATTAAAAAAACATAAGAAGGGAGGTGCCCAGGTAGATTGCAGAGAGGGACAATCTTCAATTAAGATAAGGGAAAAACCTGAAAAACTTGTCAAGGGGGGCAGGGCTTTCATTGTTTTCATTTTAAGAAGATTGTCCCCTTCTGTTATCTGTCTGGTCTTACAACCAGATTCACATCTGAGAAGACATGGCTTACACTAGGTAAAAGGGGCGGGAGGGGAACATTGCTTATGAATATCTCTCAAACCATAAGTGTTTGAGAGATAAGACTTATATCGTTCTTCATGATTTTTAATGCCTACAAAATAAAATAAAGTTAAAATGAACTATTACTATCCCTTTAATCTAGGGGTAAAAAGGCCAGTGACCCCTCATTTGATGTTGTTGGTTGTCGTCTCTCCAAAATGGGGTGTTTTGTCTACCTTTTTTTAATTTCTGTAGTTGTTATAATCATTTTAATACAGGCACGTCATCTCCGGGAAAACATTTTCACCAATGAGAGCTTGTAGTTGGTGTGGTTTTGTGTTTCCGGCATCCCCTACAGTATGCCAGTTCATACCAACTGGGTGCCAGTTTTGTCGCAGTAGCTAATGGATTTAGCATGAAATTCCATGGCTTTCAAAGATTTCACTACATTTGAAGGGGTGAAAATGTTAAATAATAAATAAACACAATTTTTGTCCTTTAGCGCCACCTTGTGGAAAAATGTGCACACCAGGCTCTGGGTAAAAGGGCAAGTTACCTCTCATTTGATGCAGTGGGATATCCACTTCCATGAAACATATATTTTTATAGTTTTAGAGATCATTTAGGGTAGTTTTACTATGTAACCAATGATAAGTGCAATTTCAGTTTATAAAGATGAAAATGGCATTTAAAGGGTTAGTAATGTGTAACATTAACAAACCCTAATATTGAAGGTATTCAAAAGATAATCTTACTGTGCCAAGTTGGATCTCTCAGACCTTTACAGTTTGAGAGATATAAGTGCTGAAAGTCTCCCCCCTCCCTCCCCTTTTCCAGACGTCAGCATGTAGCTGACGTCAGGAGATCCCGGGCCTACACCAGCATGTAGCTGACGTCAGGAGATCCCGGCCCTACACCAGCATGTAGCTGACGTCAGGAGATTCCGGGCCTACACCAGCATGTAGCGGACGTCAGGAGATCCCGGGCCTACACCAGCATGTAGCTGACGTCAGGAGATCCCGGGCCTACACCAGCATGTAGCTGACGTCAGGAGATCCCGGGCCTACACCAGCATGTAGCTGACGTCAGGAGATTCCGGGCCTACACCAGCATGTAGCTGACATCAGGAGATCCCAGTCCTACACCAGCATGTAGCTGACGTCAGGAGGTCCCAGGCCCACACCAGCATGTAGCTGACGTCAGGAGATCCCGGGCCTACACCAGCCGGCGGCTCTTCAGTGGAGCTGAATGAGAGCTATCGAAGAACAAATACTTCAGTGGAATGGTCTGCAATGTGTTCTTGCTAACCAAGCACACTTTGTAGACCTCTCCAGTGAAGTATCTGTTTTTCGATAGCGCACATTCAGCTCTGCTGAAGAGCCACCGAGTCACACGACTCAGATTCACGGCTGACAGCTTTACAGCTCATCAGCAGGAGGGGGAACTTTAACCCCTTAACGACCCTTGACGGTCATGGCACGTCATGGGTAAAAAGTGACTGAACGACCCATGACGTACTATAACCGTCATGGATTTCAGGGCTCCCCGAGCGGCTGCACGCTTTTTTAGGAGCCCTGAGTCGTATCGTCATACAAAAAAAAAAAAATGCTCCATAGTCCTTTAGTAAGCACCGCGTGCCTGCGAGGCCAGTCGTTAAGGGGTTAAGCATTTATATCTCTCAAACCATAAAGGATTGCGAGATCCAGCTTGGCACAGTAAGATTATCTTTTGAATACCTTCAATATTAGGGTTAGTTAATGTTAGACATTACTAACCCTTTAATGCCACAACGAACATAAATGTTTTGGATATATAGTTTATAATGTTGTAAAAAAAAAAAAGCAATTTTTTAAATTTTTTTTTTTGTATTTATGAAATTGTAGCTTGCAGTACAATGCAAAATCTTGTGTTTATGACGTGCCCTGAAAAAGCTGTATTTGTTCTGCAAAAAAACAACAATATATTGTTTTCATTTAAAAATAGAAAGTTGCCAACGAGAATCATACCTAACAAACGGAGAGCAAAAATGCTGAAAATGTGTCTGGCCAGCAGAGTACAAATGAAAAAAAAGTCTCCACGCCTCTGGCACCGAAAGAGTTAACCGAAATACAGTTTGCCAAGCCAACTGGGAGTGAATTTCAATTGGGAACTGCCATTCACATGTTATTTGTGTAGTGCTCACGGCTGTATCCAGCAAGACAACAGGGGGCGTAACTAGACGCCTTCAGGCCCTAATGCAAGAAGTGAAACAGGGCCCCTCCGACCACATTGGCCCCCTCCACATTGCCCCCAATCTCCACAATGTCCCTCAATCTCCACAATGCTCCCATCTCCCACGTCCCTGGTGGTCCAGTGGTGTGGCAGGAGAGAACTCTACGCGGGTTGAGCTCTCGTGCTGTCCTCTTCAGTCCCAGCAGTGCGCTGGGAGATGATGTCATCACTAGAGTGCTGAAGGGAGATTGCGGGTGCCAGGCGGAGGGGTCACAGGGGGCGGTCGGGCCCCTTGAGTGACCCCTATAGTTACACCACTGACTGCACCATAGGGGAAAATAAAAATTACCATTAATTCAAACTCCTTTGAATGCCAGAGAGGTATCCTAAGTTTTGCATATTCTGCAGCATTCAAAGTGTTAAAAACGGCATTTCCACTAAGTCATTATGAAAAACATACATTGCAGGGTTTATCATGCTGACAGAGGTTTACTCCAAAGCTATTGCAGCTGAAACTTGCATTTTCTTTAGTTCAGTACCTCAATGGCCTGAAATTGTATGGTGGCACTATTTCTACAGCAGTCTATGAACAGCTATGGTCACAGTTGACGAACCTCCGTAGGATGCTGCATTAGCAATTAGGACTCCAGTAATTTTTTTCTTTTAAATATGTATTAACTATGCCATCTAGTGGCCAGATTTATTACAGTTATGGTGTTGCAGTCTACAGAAGAGGCGTCACTGACAACAGTGCTCCACAGAATGTGATCATAACAGCTGAGCCACTTCCTGTCAGGTTTGAACTTCCAGGAAATTAGGTCACAAGATCTGTTTCCAGAGACAAGAAGTTTAAACAGTTATAACTTTTAAATAGAACAGCTGACAAAATTAAGAGTACTCTTGTTGTAATTAGTGAGAAAAGCGCTGTAAAATACAAAATTGGCAAGGAAAAGGGAAAGAAAAAATACTCTGATGGACCACCCCCACACACCTCTGTGTGCGCACTCACAAGGAATTTGTGTCAGGGATGGCTTAAGTCAAACCTGACTATACTGGCAGTGTAACGGGCCATAGGCCATTACTAATGGCTCAACAATGAGAACTGAGCAGTGGGACCGAACAGGTGGTTATGTTCCCCTGGAATACCCGACCAACGGTCAACTAACACGATTTTCGAACATTCAGACTAAGGACATGTCATGCCTCGAACATTTGGACTACAGGGTATTATGTCTTGATGTTTGATGAATGAATCCCGGGGTGGCGGGAACATTTGTTCCATTGTCGAACCATTGAAGAACCGTCTACGGAATTGGTCGACTCTTCGAATATACAGCCAGCTGATTGGTTGACTTTGAGAAAGTACGTCCACAATGTTGGTTCAACTGGTTTTTGGGACTCAGCCATTGTATTCACCCAAAATATGTATTGGGACTCATTAAGCCTATACCCCCCACTGGGACTCATGGATAGCTAAACTCAATCATGTCTGGCCACTCTGGGGTGGGGTAGGCCCACCCTGAGATCCTGGGACCGGGAAAACGGACCAGTCGGGTTTGACCTAGTTTTGTAGCTCCCCTGCCTATTGGTTTATACACAAGCCCCAGCTCTTACGTCCCTCGCCCCTCCCAGTTGCATTGTTCTATTGTTTTTGTGTGTATAAAAGAATGCTGTATGGTGCAATAAAGTGTGTTCGTTTGGAGCAAGCAGTCTCCGTTTGTCTTGCTTGCCTGGATGATTTAAAGGGTCCACTCTGACCCCCATCCTCTGAGGCTTTGATCTTCGCACTCTTCGAACCGCGGTGCTCGATGGGGATTCGGTGACCGAGCCAGCCTACTGTTCAACGTACTCGAATCAGCCTCGAAGGAAGCTGTCTGTGGCAGTGGAACAGTGTGTCGACCTCGCAGGTCTTCGTACCACCAGGCAGTTTGACGGGTGTTAGCCAACCTCGAGAGCAGAGAGTACGGATACGACGGCCCAGGGCTTCCCAGCTTCCTGGGTTACCGTTATAGGCAGCTATATCACTGCACCCAGAAACAGTATCTTCAATTAGGCATCCCTCTGCAACTCGCTCTCCCCAAAGCGGCAAAGGCACAATAATAGCAATCTCACATGAAAAAGAAACAGCGTGCCACAATAGTGTGAAATCATTGAAATTAAAGGCTTATAATAGAGAGAAATGTACTCAGATTCAGGAGTGGTCAGAGCGCTGATATCAACAGGTCTGACTGAAGCACATACGGAGAAATTCTCCCGTCTCCGGTCGGGTTCTGTTGGACTCTCCAGAGGAGAACAGGCAGAGGCTTTTAATCTTCTGTTAAAAGAAGCTTTATTGGACAAATACATAGGCTATAAACGGTTTCACCTGCTTTATCAAAGCTAAAAACAGCCCAACAGAACCTGAACGGAGATGGGAGAATTTCTCCTTATGTGCTTCAGTCAGACCTGTTGATATCAACGCTCTGACCACTCCTGAATGTGAGTACATTTCTGTCTACTATACGCCTTCAATTTCTATGGTTTGACACTATTGTGGCACTCTATTTCTTTTTCACATGAGACTAGTGTAAAAGCCCGTGTACACAGGTCAAGGTCAGGGCGATGTAAACCTTTTGAGTGCCAGAGGGGTACGCAACACATTGCTTTGCGTACCCCTCTGGCACTAAAAGTGTTAAGAGGCCGGTCCTGCTCTGCCCTCTGCTGCTGACGCAGTCATGCACTGTAGAGACTGCCTGAAAACACAGAATACTCCCAGCACAGAACTCGCAGCATTCCTGCACCTCCCAGCATTCCATGCTCTCAGCACAGAACTCCCAGCATTCTGTGCACCCAGCACAGAACTCCCAGCATTCTGTGCTCCCAGCATTCCATGTTCTCAGCATTCCGTGCTCCCAGCATTCCATGCGTTTGGGCAGTCTCTACTGAGCATGAATGCTTCTGACAAACATTCTAGCGAATTATTATATAGGATTGCTATTATCCTATATAATAATTTGCTAAGTGTGTGTTTGTCAGAAGCCGTCATGCGCAGCAGAGACGGCTGTGCGCGCTACAGTCATGTGCAGTACAGACTGCCCGCTCCGCGGCTGATAACAGAGTGGGACTCCAAATTCGGACCATAGTCTGCACAGAGAGGACTACGGTCTGAATTCGGGGTGCCCCATTCCGTATCAGCCGCGGCGTGGGCAGTCTCTACTGTGTATGACTGCACTGCGGCCGTTGCGGGGTGGCACTGTGGCCTGTGTACATGGGCTCTTCAACTAGTTGTGCTATAAAATACAAGTTGTTATTTTAAAAAAATTGAAAAAAACAACTTAAATTTCTTTCTCCACTGATCCGTAAGGGATTTCTTTTTAACACTGTTAACACTAACTGCCAGACAGCTTTCAACGTATTCACTTGTTCAGCGTTACTACCTCTTTGGCACTCCAAGTGTTAAAAGACAAACCAACCTTGACATAGGAAACACATACAAATTCCCCAAATAGTTATTTGATTTAAATTGCGGTTTTAACACCCAAGAATGCTAGCGAGGTTACCGGTTAATTGCTTTGCAACGCGTTGGAGACCTCTATCACTTCTACTGTTCCAAATACCATGTAAACAAAAGGTTTTTTTATTTTATTTTAATGCGTCCCCTACTGTGCAGACGATTTCTTTCAGAATTGATGTGCTTTTGTCTGTGTTCCCCCAAGAAAGGACACAGTGAAGAAAAGAATAAGAGGACGTCTGGGCAGCTCCAGGAGCAGTGCATTATGGGACAGGTAGTGATCTGCATGAAGCACAAGACTGAGCATTGTCCCTCCCAGTAGTCTACACTCCTCCTACCGGCTATAAAACCCCCCCACACCTGGAAGTATTGCATTTCCTCACTGTATTAACCCACTGAGCGCCCAAAGTCAGAGCAACGCTCTGCACAATCGACTAACGCATTTAAGCCCTTACACCTCCTCTGCTGTGAGGCCGCCCCATGCCTCCACCATCACTACAATAAATTGCATTTCCCCACAAACTCCCATTCTCCAGCGTCTAAGAGTTCTGCTTTTTTACTGCCTTTAACCCTTTGAGAGCCAGAGGGGTACACAACGCATCGCAATGCGGTGCATATCACTGACACTCAAAGGGTTAAAATATGCTTTCCTTTTGGCACACTGAGCCAACCAAGCTTCCCTCTAAACTTCACAAGCAGGGGGCCCTCTCGACACTTGTTTTGTATGTGTATTTTACATGGTTTTTGTTGGTATATTAATCCATTTTGTACACAGTGCCAAGAAAAAATAATAAATGTATGTGTGTATATATATATATATATATATATATATGTATATCTTTATTATATGGCACCACACAGTATACTCAGCGCCTTACAACAGTAGTATGGTACAATAAATAAATGGGATTAAAATGTGTCCCTGCCTTGGGGAGCTTACAGTTCAAATAATAATAGTCGAACCTGTTTTTTTTATTTTTCTTTCCTTCCAGACCAAAAAAAAAAATTGTATACATGTCTAAAAACAACAAGAAATAAATAAACAAGTGAATTCTTCTCTGTCCTGCCCCAAGCCTGAAGGGACGTAATAAAGAGTACACTCTTCTGTCTGGCCAGTTCCTAGCATGCCCTTGGGCCTAAGTACCACTGTCCTGCACATCATGTAAATGCCTTTAGGGTCACCACTGTCCATGAAAGCGTTAGTGACTTGTTACATACCTCTAGCACATCAAAGGATCAAACGTACAATTGAATGGCAGATGGCTTTCACTGTGGGGCGGAAATATGTTACTTGCATTCTGGTAGGGACGCAGCACATTTATAAATGTTTCAATTAACCCTTTGGATGCCACAGAGGGTTTTAAATTTAACTCCACAAGGCGCACAAAGATTTAAACTTTTAAAAGGTAATATAGTAATACGATAGGTTTAGCCCTTTCAGTATCAATGTTTTGCATGCACATTTGCATGCCCATTAGCCACCTAGTAAATAATAAAAGGAGGTCACACTGCATCTTAAATGAACCCTTTAAATGGTGGAGGGTTGTGCGATGTATTCCACTAACTACCAGTACACAATGGGTTTCTCTACATCTCAATATGAAATCTCCTCAGACGCATTTTGTTTTTGTATGGTTCTGTACAATTAACACTGCCAAACGTGTACTAATTATGGGGCAAGCCAACCACACCACTAGAGACAATTTAACCCATTGACTGTTAGAGAGAGGTTCTCTAGCAATCCATGGATTAAAAAGTTACTTTTAAGCCACAGGAATCTTCGGTCCCCTTTAGTGCAGCTGGTTTGCTCCACCGTTTCTTTCTATATCCAGTTCAATTTCATTTTATGTCAAATCCAATAAATTACAAAAAGAAAAAAAAAAAATAATTCCCCAGCTTTGCAACACTGTAAAAGTGTGTCATTCAGTGTCAAGATGCTCACAATGGTCGTGTGTGGAACACCCCTCTGGCACCCAAAATTCTCAAGCACCCTATAAAGGGCATTTTCTTTAAAGCCCTAAAACCATGTTTGTGGCATTGTCGTGACAGGAGCCTCCCCCTGGGCTGTGCCCACTTACTTAGGCTGGTGTCCCCTGATCGGCTTCTCTTCCCTGCCAACACCAAACTGAACACCTGGGACAATGCACCTGTCAAGCTCGGCCTCCAAGCACTAAGGCACTATATGATTGGCTGCTAGAACAAGGAAGCAGGTGCTCTCCACCAGTCTAAGCCAAGCAGGAACTCTTCCACCTGACACCTTATCCTGTAACATTTAAAAGGACTGGGAGAAATTAAAGGGATACATATTCCATATAGCAACCACGGGAATACAACAACATTAAGGGTTAAATGAAAAATCTGCTCGCTAAAATGTTGTTGCCACTACTAATTATTATTGCTAACAATATTATCATCATTGGTCTTTTTCTTGCATATTTTATTTGTGTTATTTTGACCCTTTGGAATTTAGAAGTGTCACCAACACATTGAGAAGCAAGGCATTTGATACCTCTTCAAGGTTCAAAGGGTTACATTTTAAGTCACACAATGTAGGTATTAATAAAATATCTTAAGGGGCCAGTACGATATTTGTGTGTCCTGGTTACGCCTCCTTCCGGAACAATACAGAGTCCCAGAATTAAGACTACTAAGAATTCTGAACATTAAAGGGGAACTGCACATTGCACTGCTGTGACACAAACGGCTTATGCACTAAGGTGTGATACTAAGGTAATAAAGAGGAGTTAACCTCCACTTCACTCCAGTTCCTATGTTATTCTATGGAGCCAATGTACTAAGCGTTGGGGATCTTAGCGCACAGCCTCTATAGAATAACGTACCCACTGATTGTTATTGACAGAAAGTGTCACCTGCGCTGGAAGAAACTGGAAAAGCAGTGTGACATAAAACCAATAGACTAGACAAAGGCAAAAGGCATTTAAATGACACGGTTAGTAGGGTTCAGTTCTCCCACTAGTGCAGGGCTAGACAACCTGTAGCCCTCCAGCTGCAATTACTGAAGACACTCGCTCCTGTGTACAATGAGAAGACACACACTCCTGTGTACAATGAGAGGAAACACTCCTGTGTACAATGAGAGGACACGCACTCCTGTGTACAATGAGAGGACATGCACTCCTGTGTACAATGAGAGGACACACACTCCTGTGTACAATGAGAGGACACACACTCCTGTGTACAATGAGAGGACACGCGCTCCTGTGTACAATGAGAGGACACACACTCCTGTGTACAATGAGAGGACACACACTCCTGTGTACAATGAGAGGACACGCACTCCTGTGTACAATGAGAGGGCACACATGCCTGTGTACAATGAGAGGACACGCACTCCTGTGTACAATGAGAGGACACACACTCCTGTGTACAATGAGAGGACACGCTCTCCTGTGTACAATGAGAGGACACGCACTCCTGTGTACAATGAGAGGACACACACTCCTGTGTACAATGAGAGGACACACTCCTGTGTACAATGAGAGGACACACACTCCTGTGTACAATGAGAGGACACACTCCTGTGTACAATGAGAGGACACACTCCTGTGTACAATGAGAGGACACACTCCTGTGTACAATGAGAGGACACACTCCTGTGTACAATGAGAGGACACACTCCTGTGTACAATGAGAGGACACACTCCTGTGTACAATGAGAGGACACACTCCTGTGTACAATGAGAAGACACACACACACTCCTGTGTACAATGAGAGGACACGCACTCCTGTGTACAATGAGAGGACACGCACTCCTGTGTACAATGAGAGGACACGCACTCCTGTGTACAATGAGAGGACACACACTCCTGTGTACAATGAGAGGACACGCACTCCTGTGTACAATGAGAGGACACGCACTCCTGTGTACAATGAGAGGACACACACTCCTGTGTACAATGAGAGGACACACACTCCTGTGTACAATGGAAGGACACACACTCCTGTGTACAATGGAAGGACACACACTCCTGTGTACAATGAGAGGACACACACTCCTGTGTACAATGGAAGGACACGCACACCTGTGTACAATGGAAGGACACGCACACCTGTGTACAATGGAAGGACACGCACTCCTGTGTACAATGGAAGGACACGCACTCCTGTGTACAATGAGAGGACACACACTCCTGTGTACAATGAGAGGACACACACTCCTGTGTACAATGAGAGGACACACACTCCTGTGTACAATGAGAGGACACGCACTCCTGTGTACAATGAGAGGACACGCGCTCCTGTGTACAATGAGAGGACACACACTCCTGTGTACAATGGAAGGACACACACTCCTGTGTACAATGAGAGGACACGCGTTCCTGTGTACAATGAGAGGACACACACTCCTGTGTACAATGAGAGGACACACACTCCTGTGTACAATGAGAGGACACACACTCCTGTGTACAATGAGAGGACACACACTCCTGTGTACAATGAGAGGACACACACTCCTGTGTACAATGAGAGGACACACAATCCTGTGTACAATGAGAGGACACACAATCCTGTGTACAATGAGAGGACACGCTCTCCTGTGTACAATGAGAGGACACACACTCCTGTGTACAATGAGAGGACACACACTCCTGTGTACAATGAGAGGACACACACTCCTGTGTACAATGAGAGGACACACACTCCTGTGTACAATGAGAGGACACGCGTTCCTGTGTACAATGAGAGGACATGCACTCCTGTGTACAATGAGAGGACACGCGCTCCTGTGTACAATGAGAGGACATGCGCTCCTGTGTACAATGAGAGGACACACTCCTGTGTACAATGAGAGGACACGCGCTCCTGTGTACAATGAGAGGACACACACTCCTGTGTATAATGAGAGGACACACACTCCTGTGTACAATGAGAGGACACACACTCCTGTGTACAATGAGAGGACACACACTCCTGTGTACAATGAGAGGACACACACTCCTGTGTACAATGAGAGGACACACACTCCTGTGTACAATGAGAGGACACACACTCCTGTGTACAATGAGAGGACACACACTCCTGTGTACAATGAATGGACACTCGCTCCTGTGTACAATGAGAGGACACACACTCCTGTGTACAATGAGAGGACACACACTCCTGTGTACAATGAATGGACACTCGCTTCTGTGTACAATGAGAGGACACGCTCCTGTGTACAATGAGAGGACACGCACTCCTGTGTACAATGAGAGGACACACGATCCTGTGTACAATGAGAGGACACGTTCTCCTTTGTACAATGAGAGGACACACACTCTCCTGTGTACAATGAGAGGACATGCTCTCCTGTGTACAATGAGAGGACACACAGTCCTCGCTCCTGTGTACAATGAGAGGACACACGTGCCTGTGTACAATGAGAGGACACGCACTCCTGTGTACAATGAGAGGACACGCACTCCTGTGTACAATGAGAGGACGCGCTCCTGTGTACAATGAGAGGACACGCCCCTCTGTACAATGAGAGGACACACTCTCCTGTGTACAATGAGAGGACACACGTTCCTGTGTACAATGAGAGGACACGCTCTCCTGTGTACAATGAGAGGACACACGTTCCTGTGTACAATGAGAGGACACGCTCCTGTGTACAATGAGAGGACACACTCTCCTCTGTACAATGAGAGGACACACTCTCCTGCGTACAATGAGAGGACACACTCTCCTGTGTACAATGAGAGGACACACTCCTGTGTACAATGAGAGGACACACTCCTGTGTACAATGAGAGGACACGCACTCCTGTGTATAATGAGAAGACACGCGCTCCTGTGTACAATGAAAGGACGCGCTCCTGTGTACAATGAGAGGACACGCCCCTCTGTACAATGAGAGGACACACTCTCCTGTGTACAATGAGAGGACACACGTTCCTGTGTACAATGAGAGGACACGCACTCCTGTGTACAATGAGAGGACACACATTCCTGTGTACAATGAGAGGACACGCGCTCCTGTGTACAATGAGAGGACACGCTCCTGTGTACAATGAGAGGACACGCCCCTCTGTACAATGAGAGGACACACGTTCCTGTGTACAATGAGAGGACACGCGCTCCTGTGTACAATGAGAGGACACGCCCCTCTGTACAATGAGAGGACACACACTCCTGTGTACAATGAGAGGACACACACTCCTGTGTACAATGAGAGGACACACACTCCTGTGTACAATGAGAGGACACGCGCTCCTGTGTACAATGAGAGGACACGCTCCTGTGTACAATGAGAGGACACGCTCCTGTGTACAATGAGAGGACACGCCCCTCTGTACAATGAGAGGACACACGTTCCTGTGTACAATGAGAGGACACACTCTCCTGTGTACAATGAGAGGACACACTCTCCTTTGTACAATGAGAGGACACGCGCTCCTGTGTACAATGAGAGGACACACTCCTGTGTACAATGAGAGGACACACACTCCTGTGTACAATGAGAGGACACACGATCCTGTGTACAATGAGAGGACACACGCTCCTGTGTACAATGAGAGGACACACACTCCTGTGTACAATGAGAGGACACACACTCCTGTGTACAATGAGAGGACACGCACTCCTGTGTACAATGAGAGGACACACACTCCTGTGTACAATGAGAGGACACACACTCCTGTGTACAATGAGAGGACACACACTCCTGTGTACAATGAGAGGACACACTCTCCTGTGTACAATGAGAGGACACGCTCCTGTGTACAATGAGAGGACACACACTCCTGTGTACAATGAGAGGACACACACTCCTGTGTACAATGGAAGGACACACACTCCTGTGTACAATGAGAGGACACACACTCCTGTGTACAATGAGAGGACACACACTCCTGTGTACAATGAGAGGACACACACTCCTGTGTACAATGAGAGGACACGCGCTCCTGTGTACAATGAGAGGACACGCGCTCCTGTGTACAATGAGAGGACACGCGCTCCTGTGTACAATGAGAGGACACGCACTCCTGTGTACAATGAGAGGACACGCACTCCTGTGTACAATGAGAGGACACGCACTCCTGTGTACAATGAGAGGACACGCACTCCTGTGTACAATGAGAGGACACGCACTCCTGTGTACAATGAGAGGACACGCACTCCTGTGTACAATGAGAGGACACACACTCCTGTGTACAATGAGAGGACACACACTCCTGTGTACAATGGAAGGACACACACTCCTGTGTACAATGGAAGGACACACACTCCTGTGTACAATGAGAGGACACGCTCTCCTGTGTACAATGAGAGGACACACACTCCTGTGTACAATGGAAGGACACGCACTCCTGTGTACAATGGAAGGACACGCACTCCTGTGTACAATGGAAGGACACGCACTCCTGTGTACAATGAGAGGACACACACTTCTGTGTACAATGAGAGGACACACACTCCTGTGTACAATGAGAGGACACGCACTCCTGTGTACAATGAGAGGACACGCGCTCCTGTGTACAATGAGAGGACACACACTCCTGTGTACAATGGAAGGACACACACTCCTGTGTACAATGAGAGGACACACACTCCTGTGTACAATGAGAGGACACACACTCCTGTGTACAATGAGAGGACACACAATCCTGTGTACAATGAGAGGACACGCTCTCCTGTGTACAATGAGAGGACACACACTCCTGTGTACAATGAGAGGACACACACTCCTGTGTACAATGAGAGGACACACACTCCTGTGTACAATGAGAGGACACGCGTTCCTGTGTACAATGAGAGGACATGCACTCCTGTGTACAATGAGAGGACACGCGCTCCTGTGTACAATGAGAGGACACGCGCTCCTGTGTACAATGAGAGGACACACTCCTGTGTACAATGAGAGGACACGCGCTCCTGTGTACAATGAGAGGACACACACTCCTGTGTATAATGAGAGGACACACACTCCTGTGTACAATGAGAGGACACACACTCCTGTGTACAATGAGAGGACACACACTCCTGTGTACAATGAGAGGACACACACTCCTGTGTACAATGAGAGGACACACACTCCTGTGTACAATGAATGGACACTCGCTCCTGTGTACAATGAGAGGACACACACTCCTGTGTACAATGAGAGGACACACACTCCTGTGTACAATGAATGGACACTCGCTTCTGTGTACAATGAGAGGACACGCTCCTGTGTACAATGAGAGGACACGCACTCCTGTGTACAATGAGAGGACACACGATCCTGTGTACAATGAGAGGACACGTTCTCCTTTGTACAATGAGAGGACACACACTCTCCTGTGTACAATGAGAGGACATGCTCTCCTGTGTACAATGAGAGGACACACAGTCCTCGCTCCTGTGTACAATGAGAGGACACACATGCCTGTGTACAATGAGAGGACACGCACTCCTGTGTACAATGAGAGGACACGCACTCCTGTGTACAATGAGAGGACGCGCTCCTGTGTACAATGAGAGGACACGCCCCTCTGTACAATGAGAGGACACACTCTCCTGTGTACAATGAGAGGACACACGTTCCTGTGTACAATGAGAGGACACGCTCTCCTGTGTACAATGAGAGGACACACGTTCCTGTGTACAATGAGAGGACACGCTCCTGTGTACAATGAGAGGACACACTCTCCTGTGTACAATGAGAGGACACACACTCCTGTGTACAATGAGAGGACGCTCTCCTGTGTACAATGAGAGGACACACTCCTGTGTACAATGAGAGGACACGCACTCCTGTGTATAATGAGAAGACACACGCTCCTGTGTACAATGAGAGGACACACTCCTGTGTACAATGAGAGGACACGCCCCTCTGTACAATGAGAGGACACACTCTCCTGTGTACAATGAGAGGACACACTCTCCTGTGTACAATGAGAGGACACACTCCTGTGTACAATGAGAGGACACACTCCTGTGTACAATGAGAGGACACGCACTCCTGTGTATAATGAGAAGACACGCGCTCCTGTGTACAATGAGAGGATGCGCTCCTGTGTACAATGAGAGGACACGCCCCTCTGTACAATGAGAGGACACACTCTCCTGTGTACAATGAGAGGACACACGTTCCTGTGTACAATGAGAGGACACGCACTCCTGTGTACAATGAGAGGACACACACTCCTGTGTACAATGAGAGGACACGCGCTCCTGTGTACAATGAGAGGACACGCTCCTGTGTACAATGAGAGGACACGCTCCTGTGTACAATGAGAGGACACGCCCCTCTGTACAATGAGAGGACACACGTTCCTGTGTACAATGAGAGGACACGCGCTCCTGTGTACAATGAGAGGACACGCTCCTGTGTACAATGAGAGGACACGCCCCTCTGTACAATGAGAGGACACACACTCCTGTGTACAATGAGAGGACACACACTCCTGTGTACAATGAGAGGACACACACTCCTGTGTACAATGAGAGGACACGCGCTCCTGTGTACAATGAGAGGACACGCTCCTGTGTACAATGAGAGGACACGCCCCTCTGTACAATGAGAGGACACACTCTCCTGTGTACAATGAGAGGACACACTCTCCTTTGTACAATGAGAGGACACGCGCTCCTGTGTACAATGAGAGGACACACTCCTGTGTACAATGAGAGGACACACACTCCTGTGTACAATGAGAGGACACACGATCCTGTGTACAATGAGAGGACACGCACTCCTGTGTACAATGAGAGGACACGCACTCCTGTGTACAATGAGAGGACACGCACTCCTGTGTACAATGAGAGGACACGCACTCCTGTGTACAATGAGAGGACACACGCTCCTGTGTACAATGAGAGGACACACGCTCCTGTGTACAATGAGAGGACACACACTCCTGTGTACAATGAGAGGACACACACTCCTGTGTACAATGAGAGGACACGCTCCTGTGTACAATGAGAGGACACGCCCCTCTGTACAATGAGAGGACACGCTCTCCTGTGTACAATGAGAGGACACGCTCTCCTGTGTGCAATGAGGACTTTATCTGTCTCAAATGGCCTCTTATAATGGAATCCAGCCTGATTTCTAAACACCAGGGTGACGCGTTTCACACAGAAAAAAAATGTCTGTGACTGTGTTTGGTCCAGTCTATCTGCTAAGTGCAGACGTGATTCTTACACAACCACCTGAGTGCCTCTCAAGCGCTTCATCAGGAATGTCAAGTGCATGGAGACTGATGAATGGGCGTCAAACTGCAGCAGCTCTGGGGCAAACCAAGAGCACCCTAGGGGGGCACACACATTCCCACTAAATTACATGGGGCCATTAATCCCGTAAATGCATGACAAGTCTCCAAGGCATTGCAGTGCTTAAGGCCTCTCCAGCCCTGAAGGACGTAACCAAGTTGCACATATGGACTTTCCATGTCATTATGAACACAGGGCATGGTACAGAACGTTCTGTATCACACACTGCTGTGCGCTCCGCCCCCCAAAGGATTTTAGTGCAGGGCACTGCCAAGCAACCTCCTGGAAATTAGGAATCTGTTGCCAGTCATGTGATGATTGTAACGTCCAATCACAGTGATTGCAATGTACGGATCTTAAAAAACAAAAAACACAACTCAAGCCCTTAGGGGACAAAATACCCTTGTCATGAAGAGGTTAAAAGTGCCATTTAATTCAATATACATTTAGGACTTTTTTATGTATCCCTGTGCCACACGGTTAACTTGCCCCAGCTATGAGTACATCAGCCTCGGTGCGTCCAGGACAGGCGATGCCCATTTCCGATAAACTATAGAAACAGACTGCGACAGCAGTTAAAGGGATAGTAATACTTCATTTTATCTTTATTTTATTTTGTAGGCATTAAAAAAACATGAAGAACGATATAAGTCTTATCTCTCAAACCTTTATGGTTTATGAGATATTCACAAGCAAAGTGTCCCCCTCCCGCCCCTTTTACTGATGTAACACTGTTCAGCCAGATCAGAAGGAAGGTGCCCAGGCAGACTGCAGAGAGGGACAATCTTCAATTAAGATAAGGGAAAAACCTGAAAAGCTTGTCAAGGGGGGCAGGGATTTCATTGTTTTCATAGGAAGAAGATTGTCCCCTTCTGTTATCTGTCTGGTCTATGGACTGTATTCCACATCTGAGAAGAGATTGTTTACACTAGGTAAAATGGGCGGGAGGGGAACTTTGCTTGTGAATATCTCATAAACCATAAAGCTTTGAGAGATGTTTTTTTAATGCCTACAAAATAAAATAAAGTTAAAACGAAGTATTACTATCCCTTTAAAATTGCCCCATCCAGTGTGCCCATTTCCCTATATAATAACATACACATTGTGACATACGTCTCACAGTAGACTTATGTCTGTCCCAGGCATTACTGATTCCCCTAACACTATTAGTTCTTACCACCTCTGCTGGGAGGCTGTTCCAGAGTCTATCACCCTTTCTGTAAAGCAGTACATCCACACACATTACTTATGAATCTTCCACCCCCTACAGACCATGACTACTTGTTCTAGTAATCTTACAGGTACTTTCATTCACTCTCAATAGTAAATCTCACTTACTGTACCTTAACCTGGGTATAAAATCTAAATGGCCACTATGAATCAATTCTGCATGGCACAAATTCATCTTTAATTAGTGCTGGATATCATGTCCATGGAGCTGGACTTCATTCTTTGTTACCAGACTCCAGAACAGCAAAGTCTTCCCACTGTTTTTTTAGGAGGGAAGTCTCAGGTGGGAGGAGTTTTGGATCCCGGAGTCTGACAACACATGATCACATCCGCCTCCATGGACAGGATGAGCAGTAGTAAAAGCAACCCACGGAGAACTGATTCAAAGGAAATCTTAATGTCACTTTGTCTACCACGATTGAGGTAATTGGGGTTTATTATTAGGAAGTCTTAACCACTTAAGGACCAGCGGTCCAGGGGGTGTGCGGTCCTTTAAGGACCAGATAGGAAACTTTGAAGTGCCGTCCCACGTGACTGATCCTACAGGAGCGCGGTGAGTAAAAGTACGTGACGTACCAGGACTATCACTGGTCCTTAAGTGTCGGACCAGTGTCCTGCCACGTCAATAATATTCTTTATTTATATAGCGCCAACTAATTCCGCAGCGCTGTAGTGTTTTTTTAAACCCCTTGGAGGACCAGAGGGGTGTGCAACGTATTACTGAGCTGTGGTCATCAATGGGTTAACCTGTCAGGCTGTGGATTCCTGGGTCCGGCGGGAGCTATTTACACAGGTGAGTGGTTCCACTTTATTACATTCCCCATAAAGCAGGAAGTGGCTTTGGGGCAGGATGACCCATCCCTGTCACAGCTGTGTTTATGAACCAGACATTTTATTGCTAGACACCACTTAATGCCCTTGAGAGGACGCTGCGGAGCCAGTTGTTAGATGTGACAGCAATAAGGCAAAGCTGTCGGACACAGACTGATATGTGACAAAGCTTGTGAGAGGCCTCATTGACTGTAACTGAGCTAATATGATCCTTGGGTGGGGCAGGAGGTTAACGTCATCCACTTTGTCTGACTTCCATATAATGCAAACACTAGTCTCTCTCAGCACCAGCGATCTGGAGACAGACTCACAGACCAATGGAGAGGGGCCAGTTAAAGCACACCTCCCACATGTTCCTCTGTACCAGATATTTTGGGGTAAACATATCCCAAATATACCTCCTTATAGGAGAATTTAGGGGTCCATTGCTCCCAAGTGTACCTCTTTTGGAGAAATCACGGCTCTGTAACTCTCAAGGGTCCCTTTATGAGGCTCAAATCCCTCTGTCCCTGTGTTTAGGAGAGCAGACTGTGTGGTGTGTATATAAGTGTATCACCCTGGTGTCCCTGTGTTTAGGAGATCAGACTGTGTGGTGTATATATAAGTGTATCACCCTGGTGTCCCTGTGTTTAGGAGATCAGACTGTGTGGTGTGTATATAAGTGTATCACCCTGGTGTCCCTGTGTTTAGGAGATTAGACTGTGTGGTGTGTATATAAGTGTATCACCCTGGTGTCCCTGTGTGTAGGAGATCAGACTGTGTGGTGTGTATAGAAGTGTATCACCCTGGTGTCCCTGTGTTTAGGAGATCAGACTGTGTGGTGTATATAGAAGTGTATCACCCTGGTGTCCCTGTGTTTAGGAGATCAGACTGTGTGGTGTGTATATAAGTGTATCACCCTGGTGTCCCTGTGTGTAGGAGATCAGACTGTGTGGTGTGTATAGAAGTGTATCACCCTGGTGTCCCTGTGTTTAGGAGATCAGACTGTGTGGTGTATATAGAAGTGTATCACCCTGGTGTCCCTGTGTTTAGGAGATCAGACTGTGTGGTGTATATAGAAGTGAATCACCCTGGTGTCCCTGTGTTTAGGAGATCAGACTGTGTGGTGTGTATAGAAGTGTATCACCCCGGTGTCCCTGTGTTTAGGAGATCAGACTGTGTGGTGTGTATATAAGTGTATCACCCTGGTGTCCCTGTGTTTAGGAGATCAGACTGTGTGATGTGTATATAAGTGTATCACCCTGGTGTCCCTGTGTTTAGGAGCTCAGACTGTGTGGTGTGTATAGAAGTGTATCACCCTGGTGCCCCTGTGTTTAGGAGATCAGACTGTGTGGTGTGTATAGAAGTGTATCACCCTGATGTCCCTGTGTGTAGGAGATCAGACTTTGTGGTGTGTATAGAAGTGTATCACCCTGGTGTCCCTGTGTTTAGGAGATCAGACTGTGTGGTGTATATATAAGTGTATCACCCTGGTGTCCCTGTGTTTAGGAGATCAGACTGTGTGGTGTGTATATAAGTGTATCACCCTGGTGTCCCTGTGTTTAGGAGATTAGACTGTGTGGTGTGTATATAAGTGTATCACCCTGGTGTCCCTGTGTGTAGGAGATCAGACTGTGTGGTGTGTATAGAAGTGTATCACCCTGGTGTCCCTGTGTTTAGGAGATCAGACTGTATGGTGTATATAGAAGTGTATCACCCTGGTGTCCCTGTGTTTAGGAGATCAGACTGTGTGATGTGTATATAAGTGTATCACCCTGGTGTCCCTGTGTTTAGGAGATCAGACTGTGTGGTGTGTATATAAGTGTATCACCCTGGTGTTCCTGTGTTTAGGAGATCAAACTGTGTGGTGTGTATATAAGTGTATCACCCTGGTGTCCCTGTGTTTAGGAGATCAGACTGTGTGGTGTGTATATAAGTGTATCACCCTGGTGTCCCTGTGTTTAGGAGATCAGACTGTGTGGTGTGTATATATGTGTATCATCCTGGTGTCCCTGTGTGTAGGAGATCAGACTGTGTGGTGTGTATAGAAGTGTATCACCCTGGTGTCCCTGTGTTTAGGAGATCAGACTGTGTGGTGTGTATATAAGTGTATCACCCTGGTGTTCCTGTGTTTAGGAGATCAGACTGTGTGGTGTGTATATAAGTGTATCACCCTGGTGTCCCTGTGTTTAGGAGATCAGACTGTGTGGTGTGTATAGAAGTGTATCACCCTGGTGTCCCTGTGTTTAGGAGATCAGACTGTGTGGTGTGTATAGAAGTGTATCACCCTGGTGTCCCTGCGTTTAGGAGATCAGACTGTGTGGTGTGTATATAAGTGTATCACCCTGGTGTCCCTGTGTTTAGGAGATCAGACTGTGTGGTGTGTATATAAGTGTATCACCCTGGTGTCCCTGTGTTTAGGAGATCACACTGTGTGGTGTGTATATAAGTGTATCACCCTGGTGTCCCTGTGTTTAGGAGATCACACTGTGTGGTGTGTATATAAGTGTATCACCCTGGTGTCCCTGTGTTTAGGAGATCACACTGTGTGGTGTGTATAGAAGTGTATCACCCTGGTGTCCCTGTGTTTAGGAGATCAGACTGTGTGGTGTGTATAGAAGTGTATCACCCTGGTTTCCCTGTGTTTAGGAGATCAGACTGTGTGGTGTGTATATAAGTGTATCACCCTGGTGTCCCTGTGTTTAGGAGATCAGACTGTGTGGTGTATATATAAGTGTATCACCCTGGTGTCTCTGTGTTTAGGAGATCAGACTGTGTGGTGTATATATAAGTGTATCACCCTGGTGTCCCTGTGTTTAGGAGATCAGACTGTGTGGTGTGTATAGAAGTGTATCACCCTGGTGTCCCTGTGTTTAGGAGATCAGACTGTGTGGTGTGTATATAAGTGTATCACCCTGGTGTCCCTGTGTTTAGGAGATCAGACTGTGTGGTGTGTATAGAAGTGTATCACATTGCTCCAAAGCAATAAAAATCACATTATTATTTGCACTTCAATATAATATCTGTGTAAATACTTTGTTCTTATTTTAATTCATTTACTCTGTTACATAAAGAGCTGTCAATAGGGCATGAGGTAACCTGAAAATTCTTGATAATGCCCCGCCCACTAGTCACACCCCCAGCAGCATCACCTGCCACCAAAACTGTCCCACTTTGGCCACAGGAAATATTGGGAGGTTTGGCTATAGTAACACCAACACCAGCTAATAACCACCCACATAACTTATCCTACAAATCCTGTCCATCCAGGTAGACATGATTCATTGTTGTCAGACTCCAGAACCACAAACTCCTCCCTTCTGTAGTCTTCTTATGAAGGCAGCCTTAAGTGGGAGGGGTTTGTGTCCTTTTGTCTGGGAACAAAGAAACATGTAGATTGTAAGCTATAAGGGGCGGGGACCTCCTATCCTAATGCACCCTTCTACTAATCATCTGCTTATCTATCACACTTATTGTATCACCTCAATACTAAAAGTAAACTGTACAGCACTAATACACCTGCTGGCGCTATTGAAATAAAAATACACACACAATCCAGAACCAAGTAAAGATTTATGGTGTGGAATCAATCCGCTCATAGTGGACTTACGGTGGCAATTACAATATCCTTCCCAGATTAACCCTTTTAGGAACAGTCGGTTATGCCTTATATTGCATAGCAATGTGTTTCACACTCCTCTGGTTGTCAAGGAGTTAAAGGGATAGTAATACTTAAGTATTACTAATCCCTATAGTAAAGTACTACTAAAAAAAAAAAACGTATTGCCCCCAGTGTCATCTCTCAGACCTTTATCGTTTGAGAGATAATCGCTTCTAAAGTTGCCCTCTCCCTCCCCCTTCCCCGTAGTCAGCGTTCTAGCTGACTCAGGGAGATCCGGTCATAGATCATCAGGCGGCTCTGCAGCAGAGCCGCGATCGCGTTAACTAAAAAAAACTTTCACTAAAACGGTCTTGTACGTGTGCATGCAAACCAAGCACAAACCAGGCACACGTAGAAGACCATTTCAGTGAAAGATTTATTTTTTATTAACGCGATCCGGCTGTGCTGGAGAGCCACTTGAAAGTCGTACGACAGGCTTCCCTGCAGTCAGCTAGAACGCTGACTACGGGGAAGGGGGAGGGAGAGGGCAACTTTAGGAGCGATTATCTCTCAAACCATAAAGGTTTGAGACATGACACTGGGGGAAATATGTTTTTTTTAGTAGTACTTTGCTATAGGGATTAGTAATACTTAAGTATTACTATCCCTTTAAACCTGTAAGGAGCAGAATGGTGTGCCATGCATTTCTTTGCAATGCACCGTACACCACGGTGGTCCACAACAGGTTAACGTTACCATGTGCAGTGGGCCGAGCTTGTGTCCTGCTAGTATCTGAGCACTTGCCATCATTTCAGTATAATTTCCAGGGACATCTCCCTGTTACTGAGCACCACTACTGGTCCATATCCTACAACAGGACAACAACAGAAGCATCATACAGACTTAAAGGGATAGTAATTGTACGGTTTATCTCCCTGAGTAAAAACAAGGTACTCCCACTGCTGAGAGACATTTTATTAAAAAATTATAACAGCTCAAACTGGAATTTTTTAGGTGCAATATCACAGTGGCATGAAAATTTACAGTGGTGCTGTTGCGACACCATCCTATGGACAGCTCTCGTCTGTGGACGATAAATCTCCATAGGATGGTGTAGCAACAGCGCCACTATACATTTTCAGGCCACTATTATATTGCACCTACAAAATTTAAGTTTGAGCTGTTATAATTTTTTAATAAAATATCTCTCAGCAGTGGGAGTACCCTGGTTTTATCCTGGGACATAAAATGTAAAAAAATATATATGTTATAGGGTTTAAGTACTACTATCCCTTTAAAGTGATAGTAATGTAACAATATAAAGGCATATCAGATTATTCATTATACATTTTGTAGTGCTCTGTACCGTTCTAAGCATCCATATCAGTGTACTTTGAGTGTAATTCTATTGTAAAGTTTACATCTCCAGCCCCTTTTCCATACGTCAGTCTTCTTCCCTTCAGATCTGAAAGCTGGTCCGTACAGATCCCAGTGAGGGACAATCTTGTCTTTGTATAAGGAATCACATACAGACATCGTGGTGCTTCAATACTCTAGCACAGTGGTTCCCAACTCCTGTCCTCAGGACCCACTAACAGGCCAGGACTTGTGAATTTCTCTGCTAGAGCACAGGTGTGGTGATCAGAGGCTCATTCACATTGATTAACCCACCTGTTGTCTAACAAGGAAATCATCAAATCCTGGCCTGTTAGTGGGTCCTGAGGACAGGAGATGAGAACCACTGCTCTAGCAGCTGTAAGACATCGTCACTACAGCTTCCATGTCGGTAAAACAACATTCATAGAGGATGCCCCTGGACATACGGTGCTCAGCCAAAGTCAGGTTCCCCAGTTCTGTTCAAGTATACATCCAACAAAAAAATTATGGTGGCACTCCAAATAAATAAATGAAAAGGAGTAAGGAGAGGAGTAAGGATCTCAGGTCTGTAGTGTGATGGTGTGGGAGGTGGGAGAGGAGTAAGGAGATCTATCAGGTCTGTAATGTGATGGTGTGGGAGATAGGAGAGGAGTAAGGAGATCTATCAGGTCTGTAGTGTAATGGTGTGGGAGGTAGGAGAGGAGTAAGGATCTCAGGTCTGTAGTGTGATGGTGTGGGAGGTGGGAGAGGAGTAAGGAGATCTCTCAGGTCTGTAGTGTAATGGTGTGGGAGGTAGGAGAGGAGTAAGTATCTCAGGTCTGTACTGTAATGGTGTGGGAGGTAGGAGAGGAGTAAGGAGATCCCTCAGGTCTGTAGTGTAATGGTGTGGGAGGTAGGAGAGGAGTAAGGAGATCTCTCAGGTCTGTACTGTAATGGTGTGGGAGGTAGGAGAGGAGTAAGGAGATCTCTCGGGTCTGTAGTGTAATGGTGTGGGAGGTAGGAGAGGAGTAAGGATCTCAGGTCTGTAGTGTAATGGTGTGGGAGGTAGGAGAGGAGTAAGGAGATCTCTCAGGTCTGTAGTGTAATGGTGTGGGAGGTAGGAGAGGAGTAAGGAGATCTCTCAGGTCTGTAGTGTGATGGTGTGGGAGATAGGAGAGGAGTAAGGAGATCTCTCAGGTCTGTAGTGTAATGGTGTGGGAGGTAGGAGTGGAGTAAGGATCTCAGGTCTGTAGTGTGATGGTGTGGGAGGTAGGAGAGGAGTAAGGAGATCTCTCAGGTCTGTAGTGTGATGGTGTGGGAGATAGGTGAGGAGTAAGGAGATCTCTCAGGTCTGTAGTGTAATGGTGTGGGAGGTAGGAGTGGAGTAAGGATCTCAGGTCTGTAGTGTGATGGTGTGGGAGGTGGGAGAGGAGTAAGGAGATCTCTCAGGTCTGTAGTGTAATGGTGTGGGAGGTAGGAGAGGAGTAAGGAGATCTCTCAGGTCTGTAGTGTGATGGTGTGGGAGATAGGAGAGGAGTAAGGAGATCTCTCAGGTCTGTAGTGTGATGGTGTGGGAGGTAGGAGAGGAGTAAGGATCTCAGGTCTGTAGTGTGATGGTGTGGGAGGTAGGAGAGGAGTAAGGAGATCTCTCAGGTCTGTAGTGTGATGGTGTGGGAGGTAGGAGAGAAGTAAGGAGATCTCTCAGGTCTGTAGTGTGATGGTGTGGGAGATAGGAGAGGAGTAAGGAGATCTCTCAGGTCTGTAGTGTGATGGTGTGGGAGATAGGAGAGGAGTAAGGAGATCTCTCAGGTCTGTAGTGTGATGGTGTGGGAGGTAGGAGAGAAGTAAGGAGATCTCTCAGGTCTGTAGTGTGATGGTGTGGGAGATAGGAGAGGAGTAAGGAGATCT
The DNA here is from genome assembly GCA_037306005.1 of Rhinophrynus dorsalis. Taxonomy (NCBI): domain Eukaryota; kingdom Metazoa; phylum Chordata; class Amphibia; order Anura; family Rhinophrynidae; genus Rhinophrynus; species Rhinophrynus dorsalis. The sequence continues at coordinate 5,348,212 of CM074728.1, forward strand.
CTCAGGTCTGTAGTGTAATGGTGTGGGAGGTAGGAGAGGAGTAAGGAGATCTCTCAGGTCTGTAGTGCAATGGTATGGGAGGTAGGAGAGGAGTAAGGATCTCAGGTCTGTAGTGTGATGGTGTGGGAGGTAGGAGAGGAGTAAGGAGATCTCTCGGGTCTGTAGTGTAATGGTGTGGGAGGTAGGAGAGGAGTAAGGATCTCAGGTCTGTAGTGTAATGGTGTGGGAGATAGGAGAGGAGTAAGGAGATCTCTCAGGTCTGTAGTGTAATGGTGTGGGAGGTAGGAGAGGAGTAAGGAGATCTCTCAGGTCTGTAGTGTGATGGTGTGGGAGGTAGGAGAGGAGTAAGGAGATCTCTCAGGTCTGTAGTGTAATGGTGTGGGAGGTAGGAGAGGAGTAAGGAGATCTCTCAGGTCTGTAGTGTAATGGTGTGGGAGGTAGGAGAGGAGTAAGGAGATCTCTCAGGTCTGTAGTGTGATGGTGTGGGAGATAGGAGAGGAGTAAGGAGATCTCTCAGGTCTGTAGTGTGATGGTGTGGGAGGTAGGAGAGAAGTAAGGAGATCTCTCAGGTCTGTAGTGTGATGGTGTGGGAGATAGGAGAGGAGTAAGGAGATCTCTCAGGTCTGTAGTGTAATGGTGTGGGAGGTAGGAGAGGAGTAAGGAGATCTCTCAGGTCTGTAGTGTAATGGTGTGGGAGGTAGGAGAGGAGTAAGGATCTCAGGTCTGTAGTGTGATGGTGTGGGAGGTAGGAGAGGAGTAAGGAGATCTCTCGGGTCTGTAGTGTAATGGTGTGGGAGGTAGGAGAGGAGTAAGGATCTCAGGTCTGTAGTGTAATGGTGTGGGAGATAGGAGAGGAGTAAGGAGATCTCTCAGGTCTGTAGTGTAATGGTGTGGGAGGTAGGAGAGGAGTAAGGAGATCTCTCAGGTCTGTAGTGTGATGGTGTGGGAGGTAGGAGTAAGGAGATCTCTCAGGTCTGTAGTGTAATGGTGTGGGAGGTAGGAGAGGAGTAAGGATCTCAGGTCTGTAGTGTGATGGTGTGGGAGGTAGGAGAGGAGTAAGGAGATCTCTCGGGTCTGTAGTGTAATGGTGTGGGAGGTAGGAGAGGAGTAAGGATCTCAGGTCTGTAGTGTAATGGTGTGGGAGATAGGAGAGGAGTAAGGAGATCTCTCAGGTCTGTAGTGTAATGGTGTGGGAGGTAGGAGAGGAGTAAGGAGATCTCTCAGGTCTGTAGTGTGATGGTGTGGGAGGTAGGAGAGGAGTAAGGAGATCTCTCAGGTCTGTAGTGTAATGGTGTGGGAGGTAGGAGAGGAGTAAGGAGATCTCTCAGGTCTGTAGTGTAATGGTGTGGGAGGTAGGAGAGGAGTAAGGAGATCTCTCAGGTCTGTAGTGTGATGGTGTGGGAGGTAGGAGAGGAGTAAGGATCTCAGGTCTGTAGTGTAATGGTGTGGGAGGTAGGAGAGGAGTAAGGAGATCTCTCAGGTCTGTAGTGTGATGGTGTGGGAGGTGGGAGAGGAGTAAGGAGATCTCTCAGGTCTGTAGTGTAATGGTGTGGGAGGTAGGAGAGGAGTAAGGAGATCTCTCAGGTCTGTAGTGTGATGGTGTGGGAGGTAGGAGTAAGGAGATCTCTCAGGTCTGTAGTGTAATGGGGTGGGAGGTAGGAGAGGAGTAAGGATCTCAGGTCTGTACTGTAATGGTGTGGGAGGTAGGAGAGGAGTAAGGATCTCAGGTCTGTAGTGTGATGGTGTGGGAGGTAGGAGAGGAGTAAGGAGATCTCTCAGGTCTGTAGTGTAATGGTGTGGGAGGTAGGAGAGGAGTAAGGAGATCTCTCAGGTCTGTAGTGTGATGGTGTGGGAGGTGGGAGAGGAGTAAGGAGATCTCTCAGGTCTGTAGTGTAATGGTGTGGGAGGTAGGAGAGGAGTAAGGAGATCTCTCAGGTCTGTAGTGTGATGGTGTGGGAGGTAGGAGTAAGGAGATCTCTCAGGTCTGTAGTGTAATGGTGTGGGAGGTAGGAGAGGAGTAAGGATCTCAGGTCTGTACTGTAATGGTGTGGGAGGTAGGAGAGGAGTAAGGAGATCTCTCAGGTCTGTAGTGTAATGGTGTGGGAGGTAGGAGTGGAGTAAGGATCTCAGGTCTGTAGTGTAATGGTGTGGGAGATAGGAGAGGAGTAAGGAGATCTCTCAGGTCTGTAGTGTGATGGTGTGGGAGGTAGGAGAGGAGTAAGGAGATCTCTCAGGTCTGTAGTGTAATGGTGTGGGAGGTAGGAGAGGAGTAAGGAGATCTCTCAGGTCTGTAGTGTGATGGTGTGGGAGGTAGGAGTAAGGAGATCTCTCAGGTCTGTAGTGTAATGGGGTGGGAGGTAGGAGAGGAGTAAGGATCTCAGGTCTGTACTGTAATGGTGTGGGAGGTAGGAGAGGAGTAAGGAGATCTCTCAGGTCTGTAGTGTGATGGTGTGGGAGGTAGGAGAGGAGTAAGGAGATTTCTCAGGTCTGTAGTGTAATGGTATGGGAGGTAGGAGAGGAGTAAGGAGATTTCTCAGGTCTGTAGTGTGATGGTGTGGGAGGTAGGAAAGGAGTAAGGAGATCTCTCAGGTCTGTACTGTAATGGTGTGGGAGGTAGGAGAGGAGTAAGGATCTCAGGTCTGTACTGTAATGGTGTGGGAGGTAGGAGTGGCCATATTGCATAATATTCCATCTCAACCCTGAACTCAGCGCCACTTCACAGCACTTCTTATTTTACAATAGCTATTAAAAATATTGGCTTATTAAAATCAGCAGTAAAACCTTAACACAACGGAGAAGCATGAAGGTGTGATAAAGAGCTGATAACGTTGAAATGACTTCTCCACTTCCTATGTCATTCTGTGGAGCCAATTCAGTAACATTTCTTAAAGGGATAGTAATGTTTCACAAACACAGCAGCTCCAATTAATCTTCATAGTATTTGGGCCATGGAGAGTGTTATATCAATACTGTCAGAGTTGTAGTACAAGAGTAATTGAATGATAAAGTATCTCCCTCCCGCCCCTTTTACCTAGTGTAAGACACCTCCCCTCAGATGTGGAATCTGGTCTCTTGACCGGACAGGTCACTGCAAGGGACAATCTTCTTACTGTGAGAACAATTAAAGCACTGCCCCCTTGACAGGTTTTTCCCTTATCTTAACTGAAGATTGTCCCTCTCTGCAGTCTACCTGGGCACCTCCCTTCTGATCTGGCTGAGCAGTGTTACATCAGTAAAAGGGGCGGGAGGGGGATACTTTATCATTCAATTACTCTTGTACTACAGCTCTGACAGTATTGATATAACAATCTCCAAAGTCCAAATACTATGCAATCTCCAAAGTCCAAATACTATGCTTTTATTATGAAACATTACTATCCCTTTAACCCCTTAGTGACAGCCGCGTTCGTACACTGCTGTCACCTTAACGCATATCCCTCTGCCACTCAAAGGATTAATGTGCATAAACATATAATACAGACTTTTTCTGCCAAAAGTTAGCCCACTTCATGGAGATGCTTCATTTAGAAATTGTTACAGCACAAACTCAGTTTCTTACATTATATCTCACAATATACTACTGTGGTCACCTGGTAGAGTCAGTGCAATCATTTTGTATGCATAGCTGGTTTAGTCAAAGTCTCGCACTCTCTCATACAAAGCAATGTCAGAAAAAATGTGTCTTCTAGACACCAGGTGGCGCTATGCAGAACACTTTGAGCATAAAAATAAATAAAAAAATCTATATATTATTTTTTTTTTTGGACGCACTCATGAAAATAAGGCTTTTGCCTGGTTGAAAAATCAGCCAAAGTCAAACTCTTGCTCACTGTATCCCCTGTACTTCAAGGGTGTAATGAATTAGTCCACCTGTGCTAGGCCCACAGCTCTCCTGTTTCACAAGATCCTTATCATTTGAGCGTAAGTTACAGAGTTAAAGGGATAGTAATACTTAAGATGTAAAAAAAATATATGTTGTAGGGTTTATCCCCCTGAGTAAAACAAGAGTACTCCCACTGCTGAGAGATATTTTATTAAAAAATTATAACAGCTCAAACTTGAATTTTTTTAGGTGCAATATCACAGTGGCCTGAAATTGTAGAGTGGCGCTGTTGCTACACCATCGTATGGAGATTTATGGTCTACGGACCAGAGCAGTCCATAGCGTGGTGTAGCAACAGTGCCACTGTACATTTTCAGGCCACTGTGATATTGCACCTAAAAAATTCAAGTTTGAGCTGTTTTAATTTTTTAATAAAATATCTTTCAGCAGTGGGAGTACCCTGGTTTTACTTAGGGGATAAACCCTACAACATATATTATTTTACATTTTAAGTATTCCTATCCCTTTAATGATATGCTTAGGGTTACAATCAATGTAGACAGGTATTTCTATCTGTACATTTCTTGCAAACATAATTTAATTACACACTGCTTTTATTTGCATATTTAGATGTTTTGGTTTCCACTATGTATTTTTTTTGTCTCTATCACAATGTAATGTGGGCAGGAGTGCGTCATCATGCAAGACCACTGGGTATTTAGTAGGGGTTGGAAGCACTGTATTGGAGTATTGAGAAAGATCCCAGGGAGGATCAAAACTTTGACATTTAATAAATTAGTGGGGGGGGGGTTCAACTTTTATAATTACTGAGTGTGGGTTTATTCAGACCTACTATAAATATTTTTTTCCTAAACAAGAATGAGCAATAATAGAATATGGTCTGCAGGCACGTGCACACATAGACACCAATGGGGGCTTGAGCACCTGCCCTTTTTGTCCAAAGTGCCCTTGTACCCTTTTAACAAACAAAAATAATAATAATAATTATGAAAAGTGCCCTTTTTTTTTCATTTGAGCCCCTGCCCCCCAAAATGTCTGTGCACGTCCCTGATGGTCTGAACCAAACATCTCAAAGCAATTACGGTGCCCTAGTTTTACTCATCAGGAAAAACCGTAATATATCTATCAACTGCAAAAGTATTACCAGAGAGAACAAACACCTCTTACTAATAACTCCACTTACCTACAATGGCCGGAAAAAGCCTTACTATATCCACTGCGAAAGTATTACAAGAGAGAACAAACACCTCTATAACTCCACTTAACCTGCAATATTCCCACACACTGGGGGGAGTCTAATAGCACAGAGAGGGGGATGTTTGTCCTTTAGTGGAGCTAATTAGCATACTGAAGGGGAATTAACATAAAGTGTCAGACTATGAACCAGCACAAAAGAAACATTTCTTAAAAACAATTTTACTGAAAAAACGGCTACTACAGCATATTTGCAGATGTTAACTTTCTGTGAAAAAAAACTGAAGTGGATTTGTGACCCTAATACAAGTTCAACCCCTTAAGGACCAGCGATCCTGGGGTGTGTGGTCCTTTAAGGACCAGATAGGGAAGTTCAACGTGACTGATCACGTGTGTCGGCACGCCAAACGAGGGACTGAAAGATATCGCTCCGGTCTTGGAGCGGTCAACTTCAGTCCCCGGTATTACTCACTGCGCTCCTGCAGGAGCGAGGTGAGTACAAGTACATGACGTACCAGGACCGACACTGGTCCTTAAGTGCCGGACCAGCTTGCCGATCAGAGTACGTAATCGGACGCGAAGGGGTTAATGTGACAAGATGTCCACGTCAGTGCGTGCTACCGATTACTTTTTCAGTCTACAGGACTGAATAATAACCGGTGCTACCGTGCAGTGTGTGTCCTGAATTAGAATCCAGACCCACATTACAATGGCGATCTGGTAATACTACCCACTTTAACCAGATAGAACGGGTTATCTAGGAGCCAAATCAACCAGCCTGGTTAGGAAGAAGTTAAAATGAGCCGGTGCTAGAACGAATAGACAGTGAAAGTGTTTATCTGAAGCAAGCATTACGTATTAGGGATTTCCACTGGGGAAGGTGCTTGGAGTGGACACAGTGGGGAAGAGAAGAGCCATTCTAGTGGCTGACCTCTGGTGATGTGTCCACTGGCAGGAAACTGACTGTGTACTTTGAGAGACGTTTCCAAGAGATTGTGGACAGGAATCAGGAAGATGAGATAATGGAAGGCAGTGAGGTCAGCGGGATATCTGTGGGAACTAATCCCTAGGACCAGGAGAGCCTGCTTTTATTTCCATTTGGGAATGCTGCAGAGGAGACGGGCGACCTAGAGATATACAGCTCTCACTAGACTACAATTCACATTCATCTCAGCCGGCCGCTGAAGGGAGCTATACTCCAATAATAGTTTACTGTTATTACACATTATACCTTTATGTGCAGCTAACCCATTGAGAACAACACATTTTTATTTATTATTTATCCATTGGAGCGAGTGAAGAAGCCATTAGCCTGAAGTGGCGTCTTGAGATCCAGTTCAAATCTATAAAACTGAGAGGCAGGATAAACCTCTCTTAAATGTAAGTTAATTTTATTGGGGGGAAACTAATAATATAACACCCAAAATACTGCACTTAGAGGCGGGTTGTGGTTGCACTTCTTCTGTTTATTGTTTCTACTATAGGGGTAGAGGAGAGAAGGGTCTTCAATGAGAGATGCAAATTTTTTTAAGCTATACGGAGATTATTAGGCAGCCACTGGAGAGATTTGAGGCGAAGTGGGGCAGGGACGAACTTAGGTTAACTTGTGCTGCAGCATTCTATAAGGATTGAAGTGGATGGAGTTGGGAAGATGGAAGGCCAGAGAAAAGAAAGTTACAGTAGACAGAGCGGGAAAGGATGAGTGCTTGTGTAAGAATTTTAGCTGTGTAAGAATAGAGGAAGTGATGGGATTCTGCTCTTATGCCTTCGTTTAGGAGATAGCCTCTCCAATCAGTACTGGTGGACATGTCCATGGAGGCAGACATGACAGTTGCTACAGGACCGTGAACTCTGCTCACTGTACATGGTAATCTTAACCCTATAATGACCAATGTATTGCTCATTGTTCTGGTCCTTAAAGTGTCAAGCAGGCTCTGATCTCTTTGTTTAGGAAAATATGCCAACAACTGTCAGCGCCACACAGTTCCCTCCATGTTAAGGGCTTGGCCCCTGCATCAGGTACATATTTCTGTATTATAGTAATCAGCTGATTTAGTCATTTAGATATTGCTGAAAAGCTCAGTTTATATTCCCAGTTTAGTGGCCTGCTTATTTAAAGGGATAGTAATGTTTCACAATAAAAACAGCTCCAGTGAATCTTCATAGTATTTGGGCCATGGAGAGTGTTATTTCAATACTGTCAGAATTGTAGTACAAGAGTAATTGAATGATAAAATATCCCCCCGCCCGCCCCTTTTACCTATTGTAAGTCACCTCCCCTCAGATGTGGAATCTGGTCTCTTGCCTGGACAGGTCACAGCAAGGGACAATCTTCTTCTTATGAGAACAATGAAAATCCTGCCCCCCTTGACAGGTTTTTCAGGTTTTTCCTTATGATCACTGAAGATTGTCTCTCTCTGTGATCCATCCGGACAGTCTTGCTGCTCTGAGGTGAGCAGTGTTACATCAGTAAAAGGGGCAGGAGAGGGATACTTTATCATTCAATTACTCTTTTACTACAACTCTGACAGTACTGATATACTCCATGGCCCAAATACTATGAGGATTAATTGGAGTGGCTTTTATTATGAAACATTACTATCCCTTAAAATGTTTGGGTTCCTAAATTACAGGTCTCCTAAAAGAGGCCTCCAGCGCACCGCACAGCAATACACTGGATAAGTCTCTAGCACGCAGGGATTAAAGCGGGCTTCATGATGACCTATGACCCCCTGGTGCTGAAAGTGTCCTGTGTATGACTACAGTGATATACATACAATGACTGAACACACAGGAGCAGCAGGCCATAAAGTCGCAGACCTTTGATCTTGCCCTACCCAGGATAATTAGAATGTGCAATCAGTGTACAATAAAACACTTGTTCTAGGGCAGGGCTGGGCAACCTGAGGCACTCCAGCTTTTGTGGACTACAACTCTCATCATCATCATCTCCAGCCAGACACTGGTTAGCTGGGGATTATGGGAACTGCAGTCCACAACAGGTAAAGGGCCCTAGCTTGCCCATGCCTGTCCTAAGGCAAGCAGCTGGATACTCCTGTGTTGTAGGCTGTGTGGGACTAATCAGATTTATAATTACCTGGTCTGGCACGCAGTCACCTTACCTGGGAACTCTCTGCAGGGTTTGATTCTGAGGCTAAATCTTACAGTCTCACGGTGGGAGAGTCCACTGTTACCTGCTACATTACTGGACCCATCAACTGGTTGTTTGGTTTCTAAATGGGTGTCATTTCTGCCATTAACAATGAAGGAGTTCTACCGTAAAATCTCAGGTATAATACGCACCTGTGTATAATACGCAGGTGTATATTATGCCCAAGATTTTAGGGGAAAACAAGAGTGCCTATGTATAATATGCACCCTTCTTTTCCCCTCTTAAAGGGATGTTTCATAATAAAAGCAGCTCTAATTAATCATCATAGTATTTGGACTCTGGAGAGTGTTATTTCAATTCTGTCAGAGTTGTAGTACAAGAGTAATTCATTGACAAAGTATCCTCCTCCCACCCCTTTTACTGATGTAACACTGCTCAGCCAGATCAGAAGGGAGTTGCCCAGGTAGACTGTAGAGGGGGACAATCTTCAATTAAGATAAGAGAAAAACCTGAAAAACTTGACAAGGGGGGCAGGGCTTTCATTGTTCTCATAGGAAGAAGACTGTCCCCTGCTGTTATCTGTCTGGTCTATGGACTGGATTCCACATCTGAGAAGAGATGGCTTACACTAGGTAAAAGGGGGGCAGGAATTTCATTGTTCTCATAGGAAGAAGATTGTCCCCTTCTGTTATCTGTCTGGTCTATGGACTGCATTCCACATCTGAGAAGAGATGGCTTACACTAGGTAAAAGGGGCAGGAGGGGAAACTTGTAAATATCTCTTAAACCATAAAGGTTTGAGAGATAAGACTTATATCGTTCTTCATGTTTTTTTAATAAAATAAAGATAAAATGAAGTATTACTATCCCTTTAATTCACACATCAATGCAGTGCTGTACACATCACACACATTACATACATATGCTGTCCCTGCTTCTGTGTCAGTAAGGATGTGTGGCAAAAGTGTGGCATGAGATTGAGACACGGGTGCAATGGGATGGACACATGGGTGGTATAGGATGGACACACCGGTGCAATACATTGGATACTTCCATATCCATATTACTAGGGTGATCAATGTAAACAGTAGCATACATGTTATGAAGCACGTTGGCTCTGCTGAACTTGCCTGTGTTAAATGCATGGAAGCAGCAAACCTGCTACTCTCCTTTTAAAGGGATAGTAATACTTCGTTTTAACTTTATTTTATTTTGTAGGCATTAAAAAAACATGCAGAATGATATAAGTCTTATCTCTCAAACCTTTATGGTTTATGAGATACTCACAAGCAAAGTTCCCCTCCCGCCCCTTTTACCTAGTGTAAGCCATCTCTTCTCAGATGTGAGTCTGGTTGTATGACAATACAGATAACAGAAGGGGACAATTTTCTTTGTATGAAAACAATGAAAGCCCTGCCCCCCTTGACAAGTTTTTCAGCTTTTTCTCTTATCTTAATTGAAGATTGTCCCTCTCTGCAGTCTACCTGGGCACCTCCCTTCTGATCTGGCTGAACGGGGGGGATACTTTGTTTGTGAATATCTCTTAAACCATAAAGGTTTCAGAGATAAGACTTATATCATTCTTCATGTTTTTTTAATGCCTACAAAATAAAGTAAAGTTAAAATGAAGTATTACTATCCCTTTAAATCCCCGGGTCTTGTTGCCATTTTTGGGCGTGTAACGGTCTCTCTGGTCCTGTTAGTATTGGTGTCATTGGGCTGCAAGGTGGACTAATAATACATTAGGTTGGCAAAAGCTCTGGGTCTATAATGAACTTAGCAACTCCCCTTGCCTGGCAATGACTTGGTTAAGCCACTGATTTCAACCCTTGGGATAGTGGTTAATTTTTTCGGGCTCCAGATCAAAGCTCCACCTCTCCATTGTTAAGTATCTGCTATTATTGTCTGGATGTGCCGCAGAACAATACAAGCACTGATATGTAATGATGTAACCTGAAACTGCCTTTAGCTTTCTCCTGCCTGACAACTACAGCAGGGAGAAACAAAGAGCTCTGTCTTGGTGCCTCTGCTGACATCCAAATCTCTAGGAAAGCATCCTAGGCTGCCTTAGCCCCATCCCACCCCTCACATGACCATGGCCACAGCCACTTTCACTGCTGAACGGCACAGAAAACAGTGTGTATCAGGGCTAGGCAACATTAGATCCCCAGCTGTTGAGACTACAAGTCCCCTCAGCTATGCCCATCATCCCTCACCCTGCCAGCATCAAGTTAAGGATGGCACAGTTGCAGACAGCAACAGTTGCACAGCCAAAGTGTCCAATTCCTGAACGAGAGCATATACACCACTAAGGCCTCGTATCCACAAGGTAAGTCCAGTCATTCTGGACAAATAAACCACAAAGGTCTTGTATCCACAAGGTAAGTCCAGTCATTCTGGACATATAAACCACAAAGGCCTCTGCTCCCCTCCCTCTATCCAGTCTCCTCCAATGACGGAGGCTTCTGCCTGTAAGATGGAGCGATCTCATTGGCAGAGATCGATATCTAGCCAATGAGAGCGCTCCAGCTTACAGGCAGAAGACCTCAGTCATTGGAGGAGGCTGGATAGTGGGATGGGAGCAGAGGCAGAGTGACAGTCTGAGGTTACAGAGCAGGTAACAGCAGTCTATGCGAAAGTAGGTGCAGGGCAGAGTTTATTCCTTCATTTTAGACCAAAGCTTTAAAAAAAAAAAGACACTTTTAGTGATATTCGATATATAACCTAACTATTTAGGCTAAGTTATATAGAGGTGATACATGCCCTTTACATAAACGAGTGTCTGGTACTGATAGAGGCTATTCTTAGAAGGGGTCATAAAGGCCAATAATGTCAGTAATGAGGGGCCCTATTCAGGAAGACAATCTGGTGCAACTGAGAGGCAAATCGACTGCACCACACTCCCACGGATTGATATGGTAGAGAGGTCGCTAACGCATTGCAAGGCACTGCGTGCGTGCCCTTCTGTCACTTATGGGGTTAAAAAATACATTTACGATAGATACTAAATGCATACTGTCCAAACGGACAATCCCATTAGTTCTAGAACACTGGACTGAGAGGGCAACTCACACTGTTAACCCTTTGAGTGCCACAGGGGTGCGCAACGCATTGCCGAGCAATGTGCTGCACACCCCTCTGGCATTTAAGGGGTTAAAATACACTGGTTACAACATAAAGAAAAGAACCAGAAGGAGACTAGTTATGATGAAGGACGTGGGAGCCATTTCATAATAATGTTTACATTCACGTTAAATACAAAGCATTAATGGATATGAACGTACCTGGGAACTCTCTGGTTTTGCCTGGAAACTCCGGATTTCACACTGAATTACCGGGTTTCCGGGGCAATGTGTGAATCACCGGGTGGGCAGAGTTTAAATAGAAACTCTGCCCACGTGTGCTCCATCCCGCCCGGTTCCTCCCACTCCCTGCCCTCTTACCCTTCATTCTCAGGTATTTTGCATTTTTTTGTCCCGCCCCCCCCTCTCGACTAAGCCCCACCCCTTTTATGACGCGATTCGCATAATTTTCCTCCCCGGTCAGCACTGACAGGGTAACCCTCCAGGTAGCCCTGCTTCAAAAGTTCCCAGGTATGGTTATGAAACATCAGTGTGCCATCTCAGTCTTCATAATCAGTAACATACCCACACTATATACCTTTGAGTGGGCAGAGCAATGTGTTGCGTACCCCTCTGGCGCTCAAAGGGTTAAACCAATGCACTACATTTCCTACACAACAAAAATAGATGACTCTCATTTCACTGAACCCAGTTTCCAGAGCTCCACTTTTCTTATGTTTGATAGATAGAAGTTAAAGTGATAGTAATGTCTCATAATAAAAGCAGCTCTAATTAATCATCATAGTATTTGGACTTTGGAGAGTGTTATTTCAGTTCTGTCAGAGTTGTAGTTCAAGAGTAATTCAGTGACAAAGTATCCCCCTCCCGCCCCTTTTACCTAGTGTAAGTCACCTCCCCTCAGATGTGGAATCTGGTCTCTTGATCAGACAGGTCACAGCAGGGGACAATCTTCTTACTGTGATCATAAGGAAAACCCTGCCCCTCTTGACAGATTTCCCCTTATGATCACTGAAGATTGTCCCTCTCTGTGATCCATCCAGACAGTCTTGCTGCTCTGAGGTGAGCAGTGTTACATGAGTGAAAGGGGTGGGACGGGTATACTTTATCATTCAATTACTCTTGTACTACAACTCTGACAGTACTGAAATAATACTCTCCAAAGTCCAAATACTATGAGGATTAATTGGAGCTGATTTTATTGTGATACATTACTATCCCTTTAAGGAAAACAAAAAGAGAAAAAATTTGCGGTAGCTGTTCTTGAACAGGAGGACAACAAATGCCACCAACTGTGGTGTATATATAAACAACCACAAAGAATTGCCTCAGCGTTCCTTCACTGCCCCACACATATAGCATATCAATTCAGCACAGGCTCGCTGGCACCTGGGTAAATCGCCCAGGATGCCAGTTACAATTTCTTCTCTCTCACTGCACAGCGAATCACAGTCCTTGCAGAAGAACTCTCCTCCCTCTAAAGTCGGTGGCCAGTTGTAAACCGCTAACTTGTTTATGGAAAAACTTTCAATGTAGAGTGTCTGCACAGAGGAAAAAACTCAATTTAAAATAGATAAATGACAGTTGTCATTTGACCTATATAGTGCAACTTTTTGCCCTAAAATTGTACCACTTTAGCTCCTTACATGGGACCATATGTACAAAATCAAAAGTGGAGTAATTGTGGCCAAATCAACTGCACCATAGGGAATGCACTAGTGGTGCCAATACATTCACAATCCTATATAATAATTAGCTAGAATGTTTGTCAGAAGCCGTCATGCGCAGTAGACACTGCCCAAATGCACGGAATGCTGGGAGGTGAAGGAATGCTGGGAGGTGTAGGAATGCTGGGAGCACAGAATGCTGGGAGGTGTCGGAATGCTGGGAGGTGAAGGAATGCTGGGAGCATAGAATGCTGGGAGGTGTAGGAATGCTGGGAGCACAAAATGTTGGGAGGTGAAGGAATGCTGGGAGGTGTAGGAATGCTGGGAGGTGTAGGAATGCTGGGAGCATGGAATGCTGGGAGGTGAAGGAATGCTGGGAGTACAGAATGCTGGGAGCATGGAATGCTGGGAGGTGTAGGAATGCTGGGAGCACGGAATGCTGGGAGGTGTAGGAATGCTGGGCACACGGAATGCTGGGAGTTCTGTGCTGGGAGCATTCTGTGCTTTCAGGCAGTCTCTACAGTGCATGACTGCGTCGGCTGCAGGATGCAGAGTAGGACTGGACTGTTAACCCTTTGAGTGCCAGAGGGGTACGCAACGCATTGCACTCAAAGGGTTAACATCCCCTGGACCTTGGCCCGTGTACATGGGCTTTTACACTGGTTTGTCATAAAAGACCCATTTAAATGACTAAGGGGTTTATTTATCCCCTATGGTGCAAGGAATAGGCCTGGCACCCCCTGTGAGTCTGCAGGAGACCCTCCTTTTAGGGTCGTAATCAGAAAGCAGTTAAGATAAATTACAGAGCAGTCCAACAGCACCATAGGGGTCAAATGTAAATGGCTGCTGATTTATTTGGTACACTTAACCCCTTTAATGCTAGAGAAGTTTCCCAAGCATAGATCTCCAGAACTCAAGGGGTTAAAAGTTCAATTTACTGTAAATCAATTGGAATTGCCGTCATTTGTTGTCTGTGGCGCTGCTAATCTGCATGAGAATTGCTCCCCTTAACGACAGCTTCAAGGCCCCTGGGGAGAAGTGACTCGTAAAAGGACAAAGTTACTGCATAAAATGGTGCAGATCGCAAGATGTGCAATTTATCGCCACGCGTGTGGGATTTAAATAATAATAATAAACACATCACTTGCAACGCTGTAAAAAGTGTAAAATAAATAATAAAAAAGTAAAGATGCAAGAAGAAATTTTAAGAAGATGCTAGTGATGTTTACAAACTTAAAGGGATGTTAATGTTTCATAATAAAAGCAGCTCCAATCAATCTTCATAGTATTTGGGCCGTGGAGATTGTATGTAATTTCAGTACTGTCAGAGTTGTAGTAAAAGGGTAATTGAATGATAAAGTATCCCCCTCCCACCCCTTTTACTGATGTAACACTGCTCACCACAAATAAAAGATGATTCTCGCACTCAGGATTTGATTAGTAAATACTTACTAATCAAATCCTGAGTGCGAGAATCATCTTTTATTTGTGGTACTCAATTACGGGTCATATCGTGGCACTGACCCACAAGTTTCTTCTGCACCGGATTTATAGAATATACAATATGAGGGATAGTAATAATAATAAAGTATTACTATCCCTTTAACGCCAGGTAAATCAGGGGAGGTCAGTTTCTGAAAGTTGAGCTGTTGGGAGGCAGTTAACTGGCTAGTGATGGTGGGAGATGTAGTCTCCAACAGCTGGAATTCCAATGACTGACAGCCCATGGACTTAACTAATAAAGATAAAGTAGGTTCATTAAGATTAGTGTGCGGACATACTGGATAGGAAGGAAGAGAAGGGAGGCTATGAGATCCTAATCTGCCATTTCTTTGTTTCTGAGAGGGTCAGCTGATTAGATAGGACTCATGATCAATCTCCTCCTAGACAGACTTCTTCCTGTTCCATGCATGGATTCACTTCTCTGTACAAACTATCTCCTCCTCATACTGCACAGGTGGAAAATTGGGTTTCATTCATACTGTAACACATATAGGGCTGGATTTACATCTCAGGAGCCTGTAGGCACAGAAATCTGAAGCACCACCCTCCCCACTGTCCATCTCCACTGGACACCTCCACAATGCTCCTCATCTCCATACTGCCCCCATCATCTCCATATTGCCCTCACATTGCCCCCCATCAGCTCCATATTGCTCCATCATCTCCATATTGCCCCCCCAGTGTCCATCTCCTACCTCCCTGATGGTTGAGCGGAAGGAGAGGTCTGTACCTGCTGAAGCTGTCACGCGGTCTTCTCTTCAGTAATGCAGAGCGCTGGGAGATGATATCATGGAGATGATGTCATGGAGATGATGTCATCTCCCAGCGCTCTGCATTACTAAAGAGCCAACGAGGGAGCTCAGCAGCTGCAGGTTTGTGCCGAAGAAGGTACAGACTTCACCATGTTGTGGCACCGGGCGGGGGAGGCTAATGTGACAGAAAAAACAAAAGGTGATCCCGCCAGGTGGGTAAGGTTAGTTTAAAAAAAAAAAAAAAAATTATCCCAATGACAAGCACCCTTCTGTGGGGTGCGCCTGTAGGCAGATGCCTACTCTGCCTAATTATAAATCCGGCCCTGAACACATACTAAACCTAACCCCACACACTTACATTAATCCTTCAAGGACCAGGTGGGTGTACAACGCACGGCAAAGCAATGCACTGGACACGCATCTAGCATTTACAAACATAGAACTACAGAATTGGACAGTAGGTAAGAACCATTTCGGCCCATCTAGTCTGACCATTTTCCTACTGTAAAATCCTCAACCCATATTCGGTCCTTGGTCTTGTCTCATGTTCAGGACAGTCTTATGTCCATCCCATGCATGCTAATATCTCCTCACTGGATTATCGTTTACCATCCTCTCTGTGAAAAAAAAAATGTTGAAGAGCTAATCTAGGCCAAGAATCCTAATGGTCACTATGAACTCTTTATTTAGTACCAGATATCATGTTCATGGGAGCAGACAATTATTTGATATTAATTACTTGATTCATGGACAACAAAACTCCTACCGCTATTCTCTTTCTTCAGTTAAACCAGTTTATGGTCCTGGAGTCCACTCACAAATAATTATGTCTGCCTCCATGGATACAATATCTGTGCTAACCAGATGCACACAGAACTGATTCATACAGGCCATTAGTATTTCCTTCCTGTATTAAGTGGGGGTTATTAACGCAATCTGTTAATGTATGTTTAATACTGTTCACTTATGAAATATACATAAGTGCAGGGAAGAGCATCTTAACATTCCAGTTGTCTGGGTACAAGTAAATCCTCACCCAGCTGTTAAAGGGATAGTAATACTTTGTTTTATCTTTATTTTATTTTGTAGGCATTAAAAAAACATGAAGAACGATATAAGTGTTATCTCTCAAACCTTTATGGTTTAAGAGATATTCACAAGCAAAGTTTCCCCTCCCGCCCCTTTTACCTAGTGTAAGACATCTCTTCTCAGATGTGGAATCCAGTCCATAGACCAGACAGATAACAGCAGGGGACAATCTTCTTCCTATGAGAACAATGAAAGCCCTACCCCCCTTGACAAGTTTTTCAGGTTTTTCCCTTATTTTAATTGAAGATTGTCCCTCTCTGCAGTCTACCTGGGCACCTCCCTTCTGATCTGGCTGAGCAGTGTTACATCAGTAAAAGGGGCAGGAGGGGGATACTTTGTCATTGAATTACTCTTGTACTACAACTCTGACAGAATTGAAATAACACTTTCCAAGGTCCAAATACTATGATGATTAATTAGAGCTGCTTTTATTATGAAACATTACAATCCCTTTAAGAGAACACAGTTGCCATCATCCTCAGGCTATGAATCATGAGAATTGTAGTTAAAGAGCCAACTGATTGGCAAAAATGTTGTCCGCTCTCAGGGATGATTTTCAAAAAAGAAAGGTACCAGATTACTTCACTCTGTTATGCTGCACTGCTATCATAGTGCCCTGTAACCGTGCATCACTACAATCGATCGTGTCAGGTTACAACACATCTGTACAATCGATAGTGCCATGTAACCACTCATCACTATGATCAATAGTGCCATGTAATGGTGCCCTGCTAATGATAGTGCCATGTAACCGCGCACTGCTATGATAGTGACAGGTAATGGTGCACTGCTATGATAGTGCCATGTAATGGTGCACTGCTATGATAGTGACAGGTAATGGTGCACTGCTATGATAGTGCCATGTAATGGTGCACTGCTATGATAGTGCCATATAATGATGCACTGCTAATGATAGCACCATATAATGCTATGAGGGTCATTGACCTGACATGGCTTCTTGGAAATACAAAATTCTGTCCCGACATCCTAGGTTTAATATCTCTTCAGTTCCTATGCAGCCCTGCAATGTGAAACTTTACTAAACATCTATAGCCGTATGCAAGAAAAAAAAAGATAAAAAGCACAGTTCTTGATCAAAATCAAGTGGCCTACAGAGGAAATAAAACTGGATAGATTAAAGGATTTAAACATCTCAATTAAACGTTATAGAGGTCTCCAACACATTGCAAAATTTTCTGGAGACCTCTCTAGCATGCAAAGTGGGTAAAAGACTAATTTCTAAATCATTAGGAATTTTGACTCGTCCCACTTGGTACACCTGATTTTCCCCACTCTTAGGTTTCCCAATACAGTTCCTCTTATTAAATGGGCGAGATAGAAACCGTCTCCTTCATTAGCTGCATAAGCACCAGCCAGCGCCGTACACTCTAAACTGTGTTCTGTTCTCCACTCGTACAATAAGTACACTGCACCCCACTTATCTATCAAGAGGCAATCCTAACACACCCTATACTCAAACACTGGTGCCACGCAGGCCGTGTACAGCCAAACAGCCTCCACTTACTGATTAAAGGAAAACAAACACCTAAAATCAAATCGGGTCATTGAATCTTAAATATAATGTACTTCCAGTTAACATCTGTATAATTTACTTACTTTTATGTTACATTCAAAAAAATCTAATCTATAAAGTACATTTTTTGCAATGCATGTGTAGGTTATTCTACACCATTTGGTTAATGGTTTGTGTACAGATAACATTATTTTTTAAGATTAGCAGCCATTGCTCTCAGGGCCGGATTTGCAATAATGCAGAGTAGACATCTGCCTACAGGCGCCTCCCACAGAGGGGCGCCTGTCATTGGGATAGATTTTTGGCTTCCATTTTTTATTTTTTATCAGCTTCGCCAGTCAACCCTGCCCCCCACCCCTGCTTGGCACCCACAACAACATGGAGAGGAGAGGTCTGCGCTGAAGGCCTGTAGCTTCTGAGCTCCCTCGTTGGCTCTTTAGTAATAATGCAGAGCGCTGGGAGATGACATCATCACATTATCTTAATTGAAGATTGTCCCTCTCTGCAGTCTACCTGGGCACCTCCCTTCTGATCTGGCTGAGCAGTGTTACATCAGTAAAAGGGGCGGGAGGGGGATACTTTGTCATTGAATTACTCTTGTACTACAACTCTGACAGAATAGAAATAACACTCTCCAAAGTCCAAATACTATGATGATTAATTAGAGCTGTTTTTATTATGAAACATTACTATCCATTTAAAGGGATAGTAATACTTAAGTATTACTAATGCCTATAGCAAAGTACTACTAAAAAAAACGTATTGCCCCCAGTGTCATCTCTCAAACCTTTATGATGTCTGTGCTGACAGCAGGAGATCCCGGTCTGGGAGCCAGCCGACGGCTCTGCAGCAGAGCCGAAATCATGTTATTTAAACAGAATGACTTCATTGGAAAGGTCTACAAAGTGCGCCTGGTTTGCAAGCACACTTTGTAGACCGTTCCAACTAAGTAATTATTTTTAAATAACGCGATTTCGGCTCTGCTGCAAAGCCTCCTCGAGTCGCAGGACTCTGATCTCCTGCTGTCAGCTTTATAGCTAACATCAGGAGAAAGAGAGGGAGGGGAGACTTTCAATGTGAATATCTCTCAAACCATAGCAGCTTGAGAGATGGATTTGTGGCAAATTATTTTTTAAAGGGGAACTACCACCCCGCAAAAACTGTATGTTAATTAAGTCTTCATCTGGCGAATACCTGCTTAGTAGCGCTAGTTGCCAGAAATATTACCTGGTTTCAAAGGTTTTCTACTTATTCGGAGGCTGACAGTAGCAGGAAGCACGGACATCTTGCCATAGTGACGTCCGTGCGCCTGCGCTGCGCTGGCCGGCTCCAAAAGGGACTGACAGCGCAGGCGCACGGACGTCACTATGACAAGATGTCCGTGCTTCCTGCTACTGTCAGCCTCCGAATAAGTAGAAAACCTTTGAAACCAGGTAATATTTCTGGCAACTAGCGCTACTAAGCAGGTATTCGCCAGATGAAGACTTAATTAACATACAGTTTTTGCGGGGTGGTAGTTCCCCTTTAAGCTCTACAAAACTAGAAGTTTTTTTTTATGGTATGTCCCTTTAAAGTGTGTATTTATGGACATTACTATGCACAACATATTTGTTTTTATTATTCTGATTCTCAGAGATAAGAATACCTACAAATAGTTGTAACCTTAATTACACCCTTGACAAATGACATATAATGTTGGGGTGACCCAAAAAATTTCAGATTGCATGTTAGGGATGACTTGATATAAAAAAAAATAAATAAATAATAATAAAAAAAAAAGACGGAGAACGACTGATCTAGAAGTAAAAGTACCAGGAAAGAACCAAAGAGACAACACCAACCATTCACGTTAAATAATCACTGCCTTTTAGCTCTTAAAATATAAATAATATATCCTTGTACATATGTAGTTCTACCTGCTTGTATGCAGTGCTGTAGACAGAATATTCAGGCACAGAAACTACCTGTATGTCGAGTTTACAATCTAAGACTTTGGTGCCCGAGGCACAGGAAGTTAAAGGGACCTGCCAACTGGAACTGAACAGCCAATATCCTGTCTTCAGAATCTATTAAAGGGATAGTAATACTTAAAATGTAAAAAAAAATATGTTGTAGGGTTTATCCCCCTGAGTAAAACAAGAGTACCCCCACTGCTGAAAGGTGTTTCATTCAAAAGTTATTAATTTTCAAAGTTGAATATTTTAGGTGCAATATCACAGTGGCCTGAAATTGTACAGTGGCGCTGTTGCTACACCATCCTATGGAGATTTATGGTCAACTGACCAGAGCTGTTCATAGGATCCTGTAGCAACAGCTACAATTTCAGGCCACTGGGATATTGCACCTAAAAAATTCAACTTTGAAAATTAATAACTTTTGAATGAAACACCTTTCAGCAGTGAGAGTACCCTTGTTTTCCTCAGGAGGATAAACCCTACAACATATTTTTTTTTACATTTTAAGTATTACTATCCCTTTAATCAAGTCAGACACTCCTTTTCACAGCATTTTGCTAGTCAATCTGTGTTAGTCCTAACTTTGTCAGTAGCAGTACTATACTTCTACAGCCCTCAGTCAACAAGCTCCTCCTGGGCTTTTCCTACCCAGACCTGGTGTTGTGAGCTACGCAGAGAGAGCTGTTGATTACCATTGGCTACTGCCATGCCATACCACTGGCACAGCCAATAGGATTAACTCTGCCACAGGCAGCTTTAGGTGCAGGAGGAAGTGGGTCAAGAAGCTTAGAACAGATCTATTAAGGCTGGTAATAATACTGCTACACTCAGAGGCCGCAGACACAGTAATTAATAAAATAAAAAAAATTTTTAAAAAATCCTTTTTTTTGTCGGCCTCAAAATAATTTCATATACAATGTCTCCGCTCCCTGCTTAACCCTTTCAGTGCCAGAGGGGTAAGCAATGCATTGCAAAGCAATGCGTTGTGTACCCCTCTGGCACTCAGAGGGTTAAAGTGATAGTAATGTATCACAATAAAATCAGCTCCAATTAATCTTCATAGTATTTGGGCCATGGAGAGTGTTATGTCAGTGCTGTCAGAGTTGTAGTACAAGAGTAACTGAATGATAAAGTATCCCCCTCCCGCCCCTTTTACTGATGTAACACTGCTCATCTCAGAGAAGCAAGACTGTCCAGATGGATCAAAGAGAGGGACAATCTTCAGTGATCATAAGGAAAAATCTGTCAATGGGACAGGGTTTTCCTTATGATCACAGTAAGAAGATTGTCCCTTGCTGTGATCTGTCCGGTCAGGAGACCAGATTCCACATCTGAGGGGAGCAGTGTTACACTAGGTAAAAGGGGCAGGAGGGGGATACTTTATCATTCAATTACTCTTGTACTACAACTCTGACAGTATTGAAATAACACTGTCCATGGTCCAAATACTTTGAAGATTAATTGGAGCTTCTGTTTTTGTAAAACATTACTATCCCTTTAACTCAGAGCTTTTACACTTATCTCCTATTTGTGCCAGATGAAGCACACACACACAATGGATTTAGGATCAGTTTACAGTGGACGTTGGATGGGTGTGTAGTAAAGAGACGTGTAAATAAGTCTCCAACTGCTCCAGTGAAACACAATAAAGACCACGAGAAGCATCCAGATTTACACAGATTTAATGGAAAATTGAAATAAAAAGTGCCTCTCCATTTGAGTCCCACAGGTTAAAGGAGAATTAAAGGGATAGTAATGTTTCATAATAAAAGCAGCTCTAATTAATCATCACAGTATTTGGACTTTGGAGAGTGTTATATCAATTCTGTCAGAGCTGTAGTACATGAATAATTCAATGACAAAGTATCCCCCTCCCGCCCCTTTTACTGATGTAACACTGCTCAGCCAGAGCAGAAGGGAGGTGCCCAGGTAGACTGCAGAGAGGGACAATCTTCAATTAAGATAAGGGAAAAACCTGAAAAACTTGTCAAGGGGGGCAGGGTTTTCATTGTTCTCATAGGAAAAAGATTGTCCCCTTCTGTTATCTGTCTGGTCTATGGACTGGATTCCACATCTGAGAAGAGATGGCTTACACTAGGTAAAAGGGGCGGGAGGGGAAACTTTATCCTTCAATTACTCTTGAACTACAACTCTGACAGTATTGACATAACACTCTCTATGGCTCAAAAACTATGACGTTTAATTGGGGCTGCTGTTTTTTGTGAAACATTACTATCCCTTTCACACTTCCCAATAAAAATCCCACTTCCCTTAATATGGCCAGAGAATCCTAATGGCCCCTATAAATAAATATTGTCCTCATGCCTTTGTTCGAGAGATAATATCTTCTTTCATTCTCCGATGTCAGATCCATGGAGGCGGACATGACAGTTGCTGGCAGGTTTTACATACCGAATCAGGCAGAGTGCATGAGACTAATTAACCCTGTAAGCACCAGATAGGTGTGGAGCACATTGTGAAGCAATGCGTTTCACACCCCTCTGGTCTTTAAAGAGTTAAGAATACCACATGCAGTGGGCGGAGTTTAAAGTTCAGGTAGAGACTATAATTTCTGCCTCCATGGACCGGACATCCACGACTGAAGATGTTATCTATTGAGCAAGCAGAAATTGAGATATTCATAGAGGCCATTGGGATTTTCTGCCCATAGTACCTAACTGGGTGGTTATTATTAAAAGGTGTTACTTTTTTCTTAAGAGCCATATAATACAAGGTTATAGTTCCAAGTCCACTTGAAACGGACCAATAGGAATCATAACATTCCTAAACCCTCCCTGCTAATTCCCCTTCTGGTGAGATATCACCGGGGTAGCCAGGCCAGGACCTCAACCTCACCAGGGCATGTTTACAGGATCTCCCTGATTAAGCACCGGTGGACCAATGAAAGATCCTGAAGCCTTAACAGAGAGACTCAAAAACGGACTGTCGTAGCTTTTAACCCCTTAAGGATGGCCAATCGCGCATGTGGCCGTCACTTAAGGATCACGGAACAAGAGGATTTTAGTCTTACCTGTTAAATCCTTTTCTCTTAGTCCATACAGGTCACTGGTAACTTTGGGTAGGAGATCAGCCCCTTTAATTAGGCAGGAACAATTCTAGAATTGTATGCAGGGGGTGGAGCCTACCTTCCCTCCTTGGCTGCAGCTAGCCAACCAGCTCCAGAAAGATTTGAGACACTAAATATTGACTATATAGTGGAAGGGAAAGGAGACTCCTGTGAGCATGACCCCAAAGGACCCACACGGTCTGCCAAAGGAGAGCCAAGCATGGTCCCGTGACAGGGTGGGAGACCAGTAACCTGTATGGACTAAGAGAAAAGGATTTAACAGGTAAGACTAAAATCCTCTTTTCTCTGTCGTCCAATACAGGTTACTGGTAACTTTGGGATGTCCAACCATTGAGTTTCCCAGAGGTGGGAAGGAAGGCAAGGACCAGGCGCAAGGCCTCCAAAGTCACCAGAGCAGATATGAACCATCAGATCAGAGATAGCCCAACAAACAATGAAGTGTCAACGGACACTGAACAGGGGTAACAACACCCCAGGAACTGTCACACAGCACACTGAACTAGAGCCAACAGGGCTCAAAAGTGAAGGAAGCACCAAGAACCAAAGAAAATCCTAGACAGGCAAGACTGTCTCCAGGATCTTCCTCCCAAAGCTGGCGTCAGCCGATGCCAGCACATCAACATGGTAGGGCTTCGAAAAGGTGTGCACAGACAACCAAGTGGCAGCCTTGCACAACTGATCAGCAGAGGCCTGATTCTTGTAAGCCCAAGAAGCCCCAATAGATCTAGTAGAATGAGTCGTGACCTGAAAGGTAACAGGCTTCTTCCACAGCTCATAAGCCTTACGAATAGTGGACTTGATCCAAGGAGCAATAGTCCCTTTGGATGCAGGTCTTCCTGGCCTAGGACCCTCAGGAATGACGAACAACGCGTCAGAATGCCTGATTGACTCAGGGAGATGTACATAAAACTTGAGACAACGCACCACGTTTAACAACTGTAGATCCCTCTCCTTGTCAGAGATGGAGTCAGGACAGAAAGAGGGCACCACAATCTCCTGATAGATGTGGAACTCTGAAACCAGCTTGGGGAGGAACTCCTGAGAGGTGCGAAGCACCGCCTTGTCCTTTTGAAACACCAAATAGGGTAGTTTACAGGACAAAGCATGTAACTCCGCGACACGGCGACTGACACAATTGCCAGGAGAAAGGCCATTTTCCATGTCAACAGGCATAGAGGAATAGTAGCCAAAGACTCAAATGGAGGGCGCTGAAGAACACCCAAAACCAAATTAAGATCCCACGGAGCAGCAGGATTCTTGAAGGCAGGACGAGAATGAGCAACGCCCTGGAAGAAAACCTTGACATCAGGGAGGATGGCAATGCGCCTCTGAAAGAAAACAGAGACAGCAGATGCCTAAAGCTTAAGGGAACTCAAACTGAGACCCTTATCCACACCGTCCTGCAAAAAGGCCAGGACCGCAGGCAGATCAAACTCCTGAGACAGGTCCTTACCGGCACACCAAGATAGGAAGGTCGACCAGACACGATGGTAGATCTTGGAAGAAACAGGCTTGCGGGCACTGAGCATAGTACCACCATGCCAGAAGAAAACCCTTTCTTCTTCAATATTGAGGATTCAATTTCCAAGCCGTCAAAGCTAGACGATGAACATCCTCCTTCCACAGGTAACCCTGTAGAAGAAGATCCGGACGGCAAGGGACCCGAAATGGCTCCGCCACTGACAGATCCAGAAGCTCCGGAAACCAAGCTTGGCGAGGCCAGTACGGAGCAATCAGAATGACCGGACAACACTCCAGTCTCAGTTTTCTTATCACCCTGTGCAACATGGGGAGGGGAGGAAAGATGTAGGCCAGAGGAAATAACCAAGGAATGGACATGTCATTCACCCCCAGAGCTAGAGAGTCCCTCCATCGAGAGCAGAACCCCGGAACCTTCCTGTTTTGTCTTGTCGCCATCAGGTCGATGTAAGGAAGACCCCACTTCTAAACAATGAGGGTGAACACCTCTGGGTGCAGTTCCCACTGTCCTCTGTGTGCCGACTGAGGAAGCCCTAAAGCTCGCCAAAATAGAAGGTGTAACGTTAAAAGACATGAAAACATCACTAGAACATGTTAGGATACCCAAAAAACACTGAACCAGTAGGAAAAGTGTCAGAAAACCCCCAAATGAATGCCAAACCAGCAGCTAAAGGGTTAAGTTACCACATAAACCTGCTCCAAACACCCAACAGACATACAGAAAGACCCAATGAGTGCAGGAGTGTGCAATAGGAACTCCAAGGAAAACCTCCTGTGCGGAGGGGCAACGTGGGACATGTGGACCTGCAGCACTCAAAGGGTGCTCACCTTTCCTGCAGATCTTCTGTCTTCAGATTACCATGTATTAAGAAGTAACCTCAGTGGGTAACTCCTGAGGAAATAACTTGTACCCAAGATTTCCCCCTCAGGGCTTAAGGTCCACAAAAAGCACCTGGTCACTGAGCTAACCACATCTAAGGACATTGTCAGTTATGGTAATCTGCCTAATGGTGGTATTCCATATCTAACAGAAAATAATAAAGCTAAAACTATAGCAGAACTGTTCTCTTGCCTGTGTCTTCACCAAGGAACAAATCTTTCTGGAGGTGATTGGCTAGCTGCAGCCAAGGAGGGAAGGTAGGCTACACCCCCTGCATACAATTCTAGAATTGTTCCTGCCTACAATTAAAGGGGCAGATCGCCTACCCAAACTTACCAGTAACCTGTATTGGGCGACAGTATTTTTTATTTTTTTTTTTTTTTAATTTCTGCATCCGGTTTAGGGCTCCCTGAATGGTGTGCAGCCGTGCAGGGAGCCCTGAATTCCATGACGGCCCTGGCATATCATGGGTCCTTAATGCAAATCTACCCTTGACATGTCAGGACTGTCAAGGGTTGTTAAGGAGTTACGGACCAGGATTGGTTACTTATGGGTTTAAGAACAACTCTCAATGATAGTCCTCAAGGCACAACAACAGGACAGGTGTTTAGGATATCCCTGCTTGGTCATAGGGAAGGAATCAGTTGATTAGTCACTGTGATTGAGCTGCCTGTACTTATTTTTCGGATATCCCAAAAACCTTGGCCCGTTGGTGAACCGTGAGAACTCAAACTGTGGCTCACTGTGAAATATATACAAAGATAAAAGTGAAGAAAATGCTGGGGCAAACCAAAGGCACCATCGGTAACAAATAAACATTTCCACTAATTTAACTGAAGTTTTGTATGCACTTGGATACTAGGGAGATCCTCCATCCATTACAAACACTAGCAGGCTGTGACCTCAGCACAACTCCAAAGGAATCTAATAAACCAGACTCACGTGCAGTTTATAACGTGGCCGTATACTCTTTCATGTGAACCCAACCTAAACCAAGCACCTCCCGCTGCTGGGAGACACCAGCTCCTAGTACGACTCAAACTTCTTTTTTTTTTTAGTTTAAATCCAGAGATTTTTAGCTCCAGTCCTCAAGACAAACCAAGAGGTCAGAGTTTCAGCATATCCCAAGTTAAGCAGAAGTAGCATAAACTGGGCCACTTCCTATGATATAAAAGGCCAGATGTATGTTTGTCCGATGCAGTCATGCGCAGTAGAGACTGCCCGAATGCACAGAATGTTGGGAGGTGTAGTTCTGCGTTTGGCTAGTCTCTACTGCACTGGCCTTGTATCTTATCGGATATGCCTGTGCAAATGGGCTTTTACACTAGTTACTATATAATAGATATAATGCAAAGCTGCACTGTTGGTGAGCCAAATACCAACCTTGTGAAACACTTTTAATCAAAATATTAGTAACTGCACTAATTGGTGACCACGGGACCTATTTTATTTTCTATTTAATGCAGTGAAGACACAGACTAAGACTCTCCATAGTGATAGGAATGGCACCACCTTTTTTATTTATATTTATTTATAAAATGTTTTACCAGGAAGAATACATTGAGATTTCTCTCGTTTTCAAGTATGTCCTGGATAGTTTTCAGTAAAGGGTTACATATTTACACTAATTGTGAGACATTATATAC
Organism: Rhinophrynus dorsalis; assembly: GCA_037306005.1. Taxonomy (NCBI): domain Eukaryota; kingdom Metazoa; phylum Chordata; class Amphibia; order Anura; family Rhinophrynidae; genus Rhinophrynus; species Rhinophrynus dorsalis. The sequence goes on from CM074728.1 coordinate 5,375,034, forward strand.
AAACATACAGAAATATACATACTTATTAAATAATGGGATTATTTAATAACTTTGGACAGGAAAAAAAAATACTTTAAACCTTTGAATACCAGAGGGGTATGCAACATGTTTCTAAACAATGTATTGTGCACTCGAAGGGTTAAATGGGGCTTTTAAACCCCCCCCCCATCTGAAAGCTAGAGAGGTCCTCAACACACTGCATTTGGGGCCTCTCTAGTATTGAAGGGGCTAAAAGTCAATTTAGAATCAATATGAATTATTTGTCCCCTTTGGGGCAGCTGGTTTGCTAAAGAATTACTTCACGTTTGTCTTTGAGTGTTCTGGCACTCAAAGGGTTGACTAATCCATCTGCCGTTCTATCCCCCCTTATATGCTATTTTAATGTAAATCAGCAATTTACCCCTGCATAGTGCAGCACTGGCTCAAATGTGTGCCTTTAATCTGTGTGGAAAATAGCAGAGAAGGGGAGATAGAGCCGGGAAAGTGCAACGCCTCCAGGAACACAGGAGGGTTTTATAGTAATACTTAATTATTACTAATCCCTATATTAAAGTCATATTTAAAATAAATGTATTGCCCCCAGTGTCATCTCTCAAACCTTTATGGTTTGAGAGATAATCGCTCCTAAAGTTGCCCTCTCCCTCCCCCTTCCCCGAAGTCAGCGTTGTAGCTAAGTGAAGGGAAATCCGGTCTTACGATCATCAGGCGGCTCTGCAGCAGAGCCGCGATCGCATTAATAAAAAAAAAAAAATCTTTCACTAAAACGGTCTTCTACGTGTGCTTGCAAACCAAGCACAAACCAAGCACACACAGAAGACCATTTTAGTGAAAGATTTCTTTTTTATTAATGCAATCTTTGCTCAGCTACAGAGCCGCCTAGAACGCCAACTACGGGGAAGGGGGAGGGAGAGGGCAACTTTAGGAGCGATTATCTCTCAAACCATAAAGGTTTGAGAGATGACACTGAGGGCAATACATTTATTTTAAATATGACTGTAATATAGGGATTAGTAATAATTAAGTATTACTATCCCTTTAAAATAGCATATAAAGGGAGACAGAACGGCAGATGGATTAGCCAACCCGTTGAATGCCAGAACATGGCACAAAACGCTAACATATGACTGATGATGACAATGCTGTCACTGCACTAAAAGAGAGATGGGCTGATGAATCAATGACAGAGCCGGCCAGAGAGACTGGGATGTGCCCTTTCAGTAGGCGACCTGAGAATCATGCGCTGTCACCCAGTGCGAAATTCTCATGTTGCCATTTTAATCCTTGCGACATAGTTAATGTGTTATGAGATTGCACGCTCTTTTGCGTGTGACTTTTTAAAAGTAAACCGGGGTGCACTATGCATTGGAAAGAAATGCTTTGCACACCCCTCTGGTCTTTAAAGGGTTAAGAATACAATGTGTAGTGGGCAAAGTTTGTGTCCTGTGAACCTGCTACCAACTGCCATGTCCGCAGCTGTGGGCCTCACCTCCAGGAATGACTGAGATTTTGTTTTCAAGTGTGAGAACATCTTCAAACAAAACATCATGGGTGCCATTAGGATTTTCTGGCCCTACTAAGGTAGTTAGGGGTTGGATGGATCATACTGACCTAGCCACTGACTACCTGTGATGCAGTGCTGAGGCCTAACACTGACAGACACTGGTATAATAAAGACAGACCAGCGAGAAGGGATTTCTCTGGTGGTCACAGGTGAGTCAATCAGGGGGCCCAGTCCGTTTAATCCATCCACCTGTGCACAAGGTGGGACGGCCTTACAGTGAGGGGCTGTATGTTCAGGTCAAAGTGGGGGTGACATCATGTGGCAAACCAACCGCACCAGAAAGGAGAATAATCATTCCAAAAATTCCAGTCGATTTACATGCGGAATTTAACCCTTTAAGTACCAGAGGCGACTCCAAAACATTTAAGTCAATGAGAATTTTTAGTTCTCCACACTTGGCTCAAGTGACAGCCCAAAACGCGATCTGGGGTTAACCCTTTGAGTGCCACCGGCACTTAAAGAGTTAAACGAAAGAAAAAAAGAGGGGGAAATTCACTAGCGAGCAGGACAGAGAGACGGAGTCAGAGGAACGGCAATTCTAGGGTTAACAAACGGAAGAATCTGCAGAGCTGGAAAATGGCTGAGATTTACTCCAGCAAAAATGTACCAGCCCACGCAAAGTTAACACTTTGAGTGCCAGAGGGGTACGCAACGCATTGCAAAGCAATCCGTTGCGTACACCTCTGGCACTCAAAGGGTTAAATACAGACAGAATCATGTTTTTACTCCTCTGCTGGATATTTTTTGTTCTTACCAGTTACAGACAAGTAGGATATTTCTAACCCTGATCACAGGAACAGTTTACCATTCCCATTAATTTAAATGGGGATTTTAACCTTTAAAATGCTAGGGAGGTCTCCAGCGCATTTTTGAAGCATTGCATTGGAGACCTATGTAGCATTCTAGGGGTTAAAATCCTTCTGTCATTCAACAGGTATTTTTATTTGTTCCCTACTGTGAAAGTTTGGCTCAAAATTGATCCTCTTGTGACAATGAATGTAGTCCCTTTTTTGGTGGGAGGTGGAATTAATTCTGTATATCTACATTACCACAATTATTAACCCCAGAGATGTCTCCATAGCGCCCTAGGCAAGGAACCAATTTGGGGCCCCAAATCTCTTGATCCGGTGCTTCTGATACAGTATTGATAGCAGGTACTTGTATTGTGGCTCAAAAGAAAGTGAGAGCAACTGGATGGTGCTGATCTCTCAACAAAAAGGGCATCTGATACAAGATATTATCATCAGGAGCAACAGCAGGGTCTCTGTCTGTGACCCATCACTTACAGCCAGGGCCCCTCCTGTTGCCATCGGCCCTAGGCAGTAACCTAGGTTGCCATAATGGATGATCTGGCTCTGATTAACCCCCACCAAAGAAAGGCTGATTTGCAATGTGCTGCTCACTGCTATGTAAAACAAAGGGTTAAATATTCCACACACACACACACACACACACACACACACACACACACACTTAACCACCTGTATTGGGCCAGCTTACTACTGCATTATTATGGCAGGGCTTATAATTTTAAGTCCTTTGCTACTAGCCAGACCTGAAAAGTTACTCACCACTGCAATACATAACATACCCACCAGGGCTGAATTTCTACTCTCCATTGGCTAGTGGCGAGTGAAAATTTTGAGCCCTGATTATGGTATATAGGCAATATTTGCCTATAGCTCCTATCATCCCCCACCCAACTCACCCCCAGTTCTCTTTTACATTAACAGGACATGATTTATCCCTTTGAGTGCCAGAGCTTTGCAATGCATTCCATACCCCTCTGGCACTCTGAGGGATAATTATGGACATCCCTAATTAACACCAGGTAGAACAATAAAACCTGCTCGACTGGATCTCCAGAAAACCTGTCCTCTTGGTGCACCCTGAGGACTACACTGAGAAACACTGGTCTGCAAGTCCCATTTTACCGATAAGACTAGAAAACAGCAGATAGACAGCAACACTACCTGCCATATGCCAAATGAGCCAGCCTGTGGAGAAGATCCTCTCATCCACATACGAGGAACTCCAGTGACGGGATCGTCCTTTGCCTGCGGCGGATCAGTCTCTGTCCTGTAACCACTTCCCGTTGTTGTTAGTAAATCCCAAATGGTTTTGCGTACAAGTCAACCAGCGTTAGTCATTTTCCTGTTTGGTCTCCCTCCCTCTCTCTCTCTTTTCCACCCAGCTGCTTCCTATGAACTTTCTCTCCCGGTTCCATCCAGCAATCGCTCCACAATGTGAAACAATCTGACTTCTTTCCTGGTCTCCCTCCTCCATATCCCTCCCTCTTTGTCCACTCTCCCTCCTCCCCTCCTCCTGCTCTTCAGGTTGGATTCTTGACAAGTCAACTAATCTCTTTGATTCAGAACTTTTTTTTTGCATTTTTCTTCCCTGAAAAGCTGGTAAAAGAGGCAGTGCCCATTTAAATCTCTCTGCAGGAGACACTGAAACTGATGTACTAAAAGGAACAAGCAATTATGGAGAAAAAAGCAACTGCACCACAGGGGTCAACTTAAAAAAAATCCATTGATTTAACCCTGTGTGTGAACTAGGGGTACGCCATGCATTGTGGAGCAATGAGTGGCGTACCCCTCTGGCACTCAAAGGGTTTAACTGGGGCTTTAAACCCCTTCAGAGCTACAGTTGTCTCCAAATCATTGCCTCCCAATGTGCCAGAGACCATTAGTATCAAAGTTGGCAAAAACACCATTCAAATCAATGGGAATTAGGAGAATATTTATTTCTCACCTATGGTGGATTTGGTTTGATCCACTTATTCTCAAAACATCAGCTTCAAAGACGCAAATGTCGGGTTATTCTGGTGTAAAATAAATATACAAATCACAGGCAAAATCGCATTTAAAATAATTAAAAAAAAATAATAATAATAAAAAAATAAAAAAAAAATATTCCCAGAAATCCATTTTCTGCACTTTTCAGTGGTGCGTTGGACACCTTCCTAGTATCCACTGGGTAAAAGGAACCATGGAGGAAATGTATAAAAACCATTATTAGAGCACATTACAGTGACAGTCTTTGTGCAGGAGTTAATGTTTCTTCATCTTTGAGTTGCTATTTATAAATGTGCAATGTCTGTTTTATACATAAGGTGTCAATCTGCAAATTCATTCATATAGTACCGCCACTAATTGTTTTAAAAACACTACATATATGGCGCTAATTTTTCTGTCAAAAATGTTGTTTTAGAACTACGTTCCCCCATTTTTTTTCCCGCATTAACGTCGGGGGTTAATATATGATCTTCCCTGAAGCCTTCCGGTACAGGCCCTTGAATTCTGGATATGTTTACAGAGATGATGATCAGAACTGCCCTGTCATTGTTTATATCAAATTCCCAGCAATTGTTTAAAGAATAACTGGCAACTCAGACATTCATACAATCCAAAATCCTCTAGCATTCAATGGGGTTAAAGGGATAGTAACGTTTCACAATAAAAGCAGCTCCAGTTAATCTTCATAGTATTTGGGCCATGGAGAGTGTTATATCAGTACTGTCAGCATTGTAGTACAAGAGTAATTGAATGATAAAAGTATCCCCCTCCCTCCCCTTTTACTGATGTAACACTGCTCACCTCAGAGCAGCGAGACTGTCCGGATGGATCACAGAAAGGGACAATCTTCAGTGATCCTAAGGAAAAACCTGTCAAGTGGGCAGGGCTTTCACTGTTCTCACAGTAAGAAGACTGTCCCTTGCTGTGACCTGTCCGGTCAAGAGACCAGATTCCACATCTGAGCTGAGCAGTGTTACATCAGTAAAAGGGGCAGGAGGGGGGATACTTTATCATTCAATTACTCTTGAACTACAACTGACAGTATTGAAATAACACTCTCTATGGCTCAAATACTATGAAGATTAATTGGAGCTGCTGTTTTTGTGAAACATTACTATCCCTTTAAAAGCTCCAAGCACAGGGCACTTATATTGTTTTACTAAAATTGTTTCTTTGGGAGCTCCTATAGGAGCCGGCTTAGTAAACAGCTCTAGGGTGCACTGTGCAGCCCGGAAACAGCTCATATCACATGACTGGGCTAGAACACAACACCGATGTTTCCGGGCTCCACAGTGCACCCTAGAGCTGTTTACTAAGCCGGCTCCTATAGGAGCTCCCAAAGAAACAATTTTAGTAAAACAACTATCTGTACCAAAGGGGCACATTGTCTCTAGATTCCCAATGCATTAAATGGTGGCGTTAACCCCTTGCATACCTGAGAGCTCTCCAACACATTGTTAAACCTCTCTACCATACAAGAGGTTAAAGTCTCCATTTCAATCAATGGGGATTTTCTTTTCTCCCCTGTGGTGCAATTGGTTTGCTCCAGAATTGCACTTCTTTCGCTTGATCAACAAGGCCCTGTGGGTGGTCAACATGAAAATGTTACACGTGTTATTTCTAACATATTTCTAATGGAAAAATAATTCCCTCCAAATTAATACTGAATTGCCTCATTTATTTAACCACTTAAGGACCAGCGGTCCCGGGGTGTCTGGTCCTTAAAGGACCAGATAGGGAAGTTAGACGTGATCACGTGGGGCGGCACGCCGAACGAAGGACTGAGAGAGATCGCTCCGGTCTTGAAGCGATCAAGATCAGTCCCCGGTATTACTCACCGCGCTCCTGTAGGAACGAGGTGAATAAAAGTACGTGGCGTACCAGGACCGTCACTGGTCCTTAAAGGGATAGTAATACTTCATTTTAACTTTATTTTATTTTGTAGGCATTAAAAAAACATGAAGAATGATATAAGTCTTATCTCTGAAACCTTTATGGTTTAAGAGATATTTACAAACAAAGTATCCCCCCCCTGTTCAGCCAGATAAGAAGGGAGATGCCCAGGTAGACTGCAGAGAGGGACAATCTTCAATTAAGATAATGGAAAAAGCTGAAAAACTTGTCAAGGGGGGGAAGGGCTTTCATTGTTTTAATACAAAGAAGATTGTCCCCTTCTGTTATCTGTACTGTCATACAACCAGACTGACATCTGAGAAGAGATGGCTTACACTAGGAAAAAGGGGCGGGGAGGGGAACTTTGCTTGTGAATATCTCATAAACCATAAAGGTTTGAGAGATAAGACTTATATCATTCTTCATGTTTTTTTAATGCCTACAAAATAAAATAAAGTTAAAACGAAGTGTTACTATCCCTTTAAGTGCTGGACCAGCGTGACGGTCCGGGTACGTCACAGGACGCGCAAAGGGGTTCATAATTAGGGAATTTCTACTTCTTTTTTTTTACAAATACATTTCAAAGAATGGGTGTGGCTAAAATGTCCACCATTTTGAGAGAAGATTAGCGATTGCGCGTAATTCAGGAAATTAGCATTCATTTTCATGTGCATGACTAACTGTGCTGTTAATTAAAGGGGCTCTGTTACCCCTAAACAAGTTAGTCTTATTAGTTAGGTTATTTAGAGAATATGTTTAAAATCGTATTCATTTGTATTTTTTAAACGCTATTTGGGCAAAAATTAATGTTTAACCCCATCGCGACAACTGACTTACCAGGTACGTCCCGCAAAAACTGTCACTTAGTGACAGAGGACGTACCTGGTAAGTCCGGGTCTCCGTGTGGCTGCACGCTGTTCGGAGACTCCGGAATCATTTTAAAAAAAAAATATATATATATATGTATCACAGGCGTTAAGGTGACAGCTGCATACGCACGCGGCTGTCACTAAGGGGTTAAAGAACGCACTTCCAGACAGACGGTGGTTACCTGCTCTGTACCGCAGTCTGTCACTCTTCCTCTGGCCCCTCCCTCTGTCCAGAATCCTCCAATGACGGAGGATTTCTGCCTGTAAGCTGGAGCGTCTCATTGGCAGTCTGTCCGGAAGCAGTGTGCAGGGCGCTATTTAACCCTTTAAGGACCAGGAAAATCTGGGGTGGATTTCACTTAAGGACCGGAGCAATTCTGACCTTTTTGACTATGTCTTTGTCCAACAGTGTTTTCCCTCTAAGTACTTTATTTTACCCAAGAAAATGATATACTGTTTTTTTTACGCACAAATAGGGCTTTCTTTTGATACCACACGTATATGGATAGCCCACCACTTATAATAAAATTAAAGAAAATGGTTAAAAAATATGTAGAAAAACATAATTTTTTTTTCTCTTGGGATCATTTGTGCCAATGGGTAGGCTGACCATACCTCAGCTTTAAAAAGGGACACACATTAAAAATGCATACTACAGGGTTACTTGGATTTTGCTGCACTCCTGAAGTATGCCTGTTTCCTATGTGTCCTTTTTTAAAGGTGAGGTATGGTCAGCCTAACAATGGGTTAAATTTTTATGGAGACTACATGGAAGGTATGACCGGTCAGCCATACCTACAAAATGCGCAGTTTTAAGTGGGCACTGTCTCCCCTGCGTGACTATTCCCATGTCACTTTTTCCCACCCTATTTTGCCACTTTTTTTTATTGATGAGCATTGGCGGTGCGTATAAATGTATTATGGCTCCACAACAGTCACACTCCCAATGTTGTTTAATGACATGTTTGTTTTGTTTTTTTTTAATAATTCTTTTTTTGTAAAACAAAATTGTGGTGTTTTTTTTTAAAAAGTGTATTTAGCAGGTCAGAAATTGACCTGCATCCAGCCAGCCTCCTGCACCAGCAGTGAAAGGGTTAATACCCCCAGCTGCCGCATCTTTCTTTTCCACTAGGTGTCTCCTCTCTGTGTCTCTGTCCCTTACTTTGATCGTAAGGCACAGACAGGCAGAGAGGAGTCACAGAGGCAGTATGCTTTGCATACTCTCTCATTCATCCAGAATGCTTGTAGATGTGATCGCCGCTGCAACAATCCCATGACCCGGCACAACTGACAGGGGCTGAGACTGAACGCTCCGGTATCGGAGTGCTCAGTCTCAGTCTGGATTGAATGATAGCAGTGTGCATGGAGGCATGCTGCTATCATTTAACCCATGACGGTCCTGGACCGTCAGGAATCGTTAAGGGGTTAAACATTAATTTTTGCCCAAATTGCGTTTAAAAAAAACAAATGAACACAGTTTTAAACATATTCGCTTAATAATCTAACTAATAAGACTAACTTGTATAGCGGTGATAGATGCCTTTTAAAGGGATAGTAATCTTTCATAATAAAAGCAGCTCTAATTAATCATCATAGTATTTGGACCTTGAAGAATGTTATTTCAATTCTGTCAGAGTTATAGTTCAAGAGTAATTCAATGATAAAGTATCCCCTTCCCACCCCTTTTACTGATGTAACACTGCTCAGCCAGATCAGAAGGGAGGTGCCCAGGTAGACTGCAGAGAGGGACAATCTTCAATTAAGATAAGGGAAAAACCTGAAAAGCTTGTGGAGGGGGGCAGGGCTTTCATTGTTCTCATAGGAAGAAGATTGTCCCCTGCTGTTATCTGTCTGGTCTATGGACTGCATTCCACATCTGAGAAGAGATGGCTTACACTAGGTAAAAGGGGCAGGAGGGGAAACTTTGCTTGTGAATATCTCTCAAACCATAAAGGTTTGAGAGATAAGACTTATGTCGTTCTTCATGTTTTTTTAATGCCTACAAAATAAAATAAAGATAAAACAAAGTATTATTATCCCTTTAAGGAGAGTGTGCTCTTCAACACCAAGGCGTTAGTAGGTTTCTTGCATCAAAACATGAGCAGTCCCAAAAAAAGCATACATTTGCGGCTCTCCCAACCTAGCTAATGTTCCACTTGCATATTGTCCTTAGTGTCACGCTTCAGTGTTCGGCTTTAGTCTATGGGGGGATGCGCATCGACCAAGAGAGACTGAACTAGGAAACTTCAAAGTCTCACAATTCAGTCAGTCTCACGGGATCAAGGACACTGCAGAGGTTGGTCTCCCCTCAATCTGCTCCACTGTTTTGTGGAGTTCACAATGCAGGCTGACATCATCTGCAGGTCTGCTTCAAAGGAACAGCTCTCCTGATAAGGTTCAAGTAATCTGAGTGCCCGAGGGGTATCTGGCACTCAAAGGTTAAATTAGTGGTGATCAGTGGAATTTATATATGTCCCCTATGATGCAGTTGGTTTGCTCCACAACATATTCAGTTTTATGCATAAGGTCCTTAGCCTATAACAGGGGCGTCAAGGTTTATTCAGTTGTGGGCCACATGATCGAAAAGCCATAAGTGTGAGGGCCACATTATTATTTAATTGATAACAATGGTGAATTATAACACTGTCAGCTATTCAAAAATATGGAGTTATTTTTCATTTTATGATGCCAATGAAAATACTGATATACAGGGCCGGATTTACATCTCAGGAGCTTGTAGGCACAGGATTCTGAAGCTCCCCCCCTCCCTCGTGGGCCATCTGCACTGGACACCTCCACAATGCTCCTAATCTCCACATTGCCCCCCATCATCTCCATACTGCCCCCATCAACTCCAGCTTGCCACCATCATCTCCATATTGCCCCCATCAGCTCCAGCTTGCCACCATCATCTCCAACTTGCCCTCACATTGCCCCCATCATCTCCACATTGCCCCCATCAGCTCCATATTGCCCTCACAATGCCCCCCATCAGCTCCATATTGCCCCCATCAGCTCCATATTGCCCTCACAATGCCCCCCATCAGCTTCATATTGCCCCCATCAGCTCCACATTTCCCCCACACTGCCTTCCCATCAGCTCCATATTGCCCCCCCCCCATCAGCTCCATATTGCCCTCACGTTGCCCCCATCATCTCCATATTACCCTCACATTGCCCCAGTGTCCGTTTCCTACCTCTTCCCTGGTGGTCCAGCGGCAGGAGAGGTCTGTACTTCCTCCTTCTGCACAGACCTGTAGCTGCTGGATCTCCCGCACAGTCTTCTCTTCAGTAATGCAGAGTGCTGGGAGATGATGTCATGGAGATGATGTCATCTCCCAGCGCTCTGTATTACTAAAAAGCCAACGAGGGAGCTCAGCAGCTACAGGACTGTGCCGAAGGAGGAGGCACAGACCTATCTTCACGGCACCAGGCTGGGAGATGAATTAAAAAAAAAAAAAAAAAAAAACACACACACAACATGATCCCAGTGACAGGCGCCCCTCTGCTGAGTGCGCCTGTAGGCAGATGCCTACTCTGCCTAATTCCAAATCCAGCCCTGCTGATCTATCACAGATATCTCTTCTTGAACTATACAGTACTGACAGGCAGGGGATAAGGTCTTAAAGGCCTACTTGTTCACGTGTACTTCATAATTACAATAGGTATAAAACTGTTTTATCAAACTCTCAGGAGGGCCACACCCTGGGGTCAGACGGGTTGCATTTGGCCCATGGGCCTCATGATGGACGCCCACGTCCTATAACATGACGGAGCACAGACGTCTTTGCATAGTGACATCTGCGCATCTTCGCTGTCAGTCCCTTTTGGAGCCGAACACCTCCAAGCAACTCCTCCTAGAGCCGGCTGGGACCGACAGCGCAGGCGCACAGACGTCACTATGGAAAGATGTCTGCACTACGTCCCACCTGTCTGTCCCGGATCAGTGGATAATTTGCATTAACCAGGTAATAATTCTGGCGACTAGCGCTACTGAGCAGCTAGTCGCCAGATGAGGAATTATTTAGGGCCATCTTTGTTACATGTGGTAGTTCCGCTTTAAAGTATTAACGCTCAAATTTTTTTTTTTTTTTTAATCAGTCAGATTCATCTGGTCTCCAAAACCCATAAAAAAAAACAAAAAAAACCACAACACCTCTATGGGAGAGCTTCAGTCATAGACTGTGGCTATCGACAGTAAATAAAGGGAACAATGCCACCTTCTGGCCACAATAGAAAATTACAATTTAATTGATTAAAAAAATATATATCCTCAGGTTTGAAGTAACATGAGCTGTAATGACTATATGAAAAAAGAAGTGAGAGTACTTTAACCCTTTGAGTGTCAGAGGGGTACTCTACTCATTGCGTACCCCTGTGGTACTCAAAGGGTTAATATTTCTCAGCAGGAAAAGCCCTGTACATTTTTTTCTTTTCATTTAAAGAAAACACCTTTCTTTAACCCTTTAAGTGCCAGAGGGGGTATAACACTGGGAATGCAACCTACTCCCATTATCCCCAATCAGAGAATGATGGGAGGTGTAGTCCTCGACAGCTAGAGAGCCAAAGGCTGCCTGCCCCAGGCTTATCCTTAGTGCCAATGCATTCCTTCTCAATACGTGGCACACCCCTCTGGCATAAAATAACCACATCTACTTTCCTCAAAAATGGAGGAGGGTTGTTTTTTATGTGTTTTTTTACTTTAACACTTTCAGTGCCGGAGGAGAACACATCGCATTGCAGAACAAATGCATTCCTCACCCGGCTGGCAACCAACGGGTTATTAAGAACCAGAGCAATGCCTTGTACACTCCTTTGGTCCTTCATGCATTTTGCTGATACGGATTTCAGAGCCAACAAAAATCCATATTTGTGAAGAGCGCTTTCCATGGAACACAAATATCATATTGTTTTGTCTTCGGCTGAGAACAGCAATTTTTGCACCTACCACCAGATTCCTTTCCAGCCCTCTCCAGCCTTCATAACATAACAAGGAGATCACATGACGCAGCGACGGCCACTCACCTGAAAGGTACAAGAACAAGTCATTTGTAGGGAATCGGATAAAAGTGCAATTTTATCAACATTTTAACCCTTTGGGTGCAAGAGTTATATCATAGTAACATGGTTGGCAAGGCTGAAAAAAAGTCCATCAAGTACAGCCCATGCCAAAACACCACTGTTGATCCACAGCAAGGCAAAAAAAAAAAGCCCTCTGAAGCCATTTCCAATTTATCCCCAAGTGGGTAAAAAAATTCCTTCTTGACTCCAAAATGGCATGTAAAGAGATAAGACTAAAGTTTGCTACAATATATCAGGCAGTCAGAGAAAGACAGCACTCACCCAGTCACTAAGGCCTCGCAGATCCAGTGCAGCCCCCAACAGCCTCGGCCAAGGCTTCAACATACAGGAAGACAACAGGATGGGACCGCTCCAGGGACCTGACAAGTGATCAAGCCAGTACCAGACGGGTTAAAAAGTTCACAACTTTTATTTGTATAAAAATAAAAATGTTGCAGACAGAAGAATGTCTAAAGAGTCAAAAACATATCAGACCCGCCTGAAAAAAATGTGTGTAAAGGTATATATGTGTTTGTATTTATATAAACACACACATATTTATTTTACACAAAAACACATTCACATACATAATATACACAAAGCACTGAATTATTTGTCACCCCTCCCTTGTGGTATCCCCTGACTAGACAATGATCACACCTGTGAATCGTACCTCCCAACATTTCAAAAGGCCATAGAGGGACACTTTTGTTTTAGGTGATGTTGTTGGGAGTGTGGCTGGTGGGTAGGGCATTACCAAGAATTTTTAGGTCATTTTTTGACCTTCTGATACCTCGTGGTGCAACTGAATGAATGATTTGGAGCAAGGATAAAGAATTTTATTTACACAGACTAATTTATAAAAACGTATATTTAAGTTTCAACAAAAAATATGAGTGTTATTGGTGTGGAGCAATGTGATACACACATATATGTATATATACCACTTACAGTGCGATCTCCTAAAACAGTGGTTCTCAACTCCTGTACTCAGGACACACTAACAGGCCAGGACTTAGGGATTTCTCTGCTAGAGCAAAGGTGTGGTGATCAGAGGCTCATTCACATTAACTCATCTGTGCTCTAACAAGGGAACCCTCAAATTCTGGCCTTTTAGTGGGTCCCGAGGACAGGAGTTGAGAACCACTGTCCTAAAAAGAGGGACATCAGGGTGGTAAAGAGGGACAGAGGGATTTGGGTCTCAAAGAGGGACACTTGGGAGGTATGGTGAATTTTTGAAAATAGCTCACCCTGACATCTTTTAAATAGTAACTCTTAACAAGTCGATTCTAGGTGATATGTCTACATTTGCTGTCACCCAGAGGTGACCCAGTCAGTCTCATGGAACATTTAACATGATAAAGTTCTGAGATATCACTTCCTATAAACTCACAAGCCAAGCAGGACTTCTCCCTCTGTCTTTCTGATAGAAATGTCACTAATATGGACACTGAATCAGCAGTAAATTGGTAGAAATTATATAGTAGGAAGCACTGGATGCTCTCACTCTAAGGATTTGTCCCCACACCCTGTGATTAGGCTCAAAATCCAGACTTGCGTGATAATTCCCAGGTAGGATAACATATCTCCCAAGTGTCCCTCTTTAGGAGATATTAGGGGTCCGTATCTCCCAAGTGTCCCTCTTTAGGAGATATTAGGGGTCCATACCTCCCAAGTGTCCCTCTTTAGGAGATATTAGGGGTCCGTACCTCCCAAGTGTCCCTCTTTAGGAGATATTAGGGGTCCGTACCTCCCAAGTGTCCCTCTTTAGGAGATATTAGAGGTCCGTACCTCCCAAGTGTCCCTCTTTAGGAGATATTAGGGGTCCGTACCTCTCAAGTGTCCCTCTTTAGGAGATATTAGGGATTCATACCTCCCAAGTGTCCCTTTTTAGGAGGGACAGCCCCAATTTTGGACCCAAATCTGTCCCTCTTTCCCACCATGGTGTCCCTTATTTAGGAGATCAGAATGTATGGTGTGTGAGGTGCATACTTCCCAACATTTCAAATTCCCAAAGAGGGACACTTGTATTTTATGGGGTGTTGTTGGCGGTGTGGCTGGTGGGTGGGGCTTTACAGAGAATTTTTAGGCTATTTCATGGCCTATTGACACCTTCTTGTGAAACCTAATACATGACTTATAACAAAACCAAAGTATTTTATTTTCACAGACTAATGTTTAAACATCCTAGTTGAAGAGCCCATGTACACGGACCAAAGTACAACCCAGCAACAGTAGAGACTGCCCGCGCCAAGGCAGATATGGAGCGGGGAGTTCCGAATTCAGAATGTAGTCCTCTCTGCGCACCATCCTGGGACTAATCGGTCAGGTGTGCAGAGAGGACTCCGGTCTGAATTCGGAGCACCCTGCTCTGTATCAGCTGTGGCACAGGCAGTCTCTACTAAGCATGACCGCAGTGCGCGCAGCCCTCTCTACTCCACATGATGGCTTCTGAAAAACATCCTTAGTGACTTATTATATAGGATATACTGACTTTTAAACAAACATTAATGTGAGTTTTATTGCTATGGAGCAATGTGATACACTTCTATACACACCCCACAGTCTGATCTCCTAAACACAGGGACACCAGGGTGATACACTTCTATACACACACCACACAGTCTGATCTCCTAAACACAGGGACACCAGGGTGATACACTTCTATACACACCACACAGTCTGTTCTCCTAAACAAAGGGACACTAGGGTGATACACTTCTATACACACCACACAGTCTGATCTCCTAAACACAGGGACACCAGGGTGATACACTTCTATACACACCACACAGTCTGATCTCCTACACACAGTGACACCAGAGTGATACACACCACACAGTCTGAGCTCCTAAACACAGGGACACCAGGGTGATACACTTATATATACACACCACACAGTCTGATCTCCTAAACACAGGGACACCGGGGTGATACACTTATATACACACCACACAGTCTGATCTCCTAAACACAGGGACACCGGGGTGATACACTTATATACACACCACACAGTCTGATCTCCTAAACACAGGGACACCAGGGTTGGAAAGAGGGATTTGGGTCTAAAAGAAGGACACTTGGGAGGCATGTATGTGTATCACATTGCGCCACAGAACTAAAACTCACACTTATATTTGTGTAAACTTCAGTATATGTGTATATAAATTAGTCTGTGTACCTAAAATACATTGGTCTTGCTCTAAATAATGCAGTTACACAAAATGGGTCATTAGGTCATGAAATAACCCAAGAATTATAAGGCACCACCCACCAGCCATACCCCCCAAATAATAAGCGTCCCTCTTTGGCCATTTGAAATGATGGGAGATACCAGATAATTATACAACAAATCAGCCCACTGTATTAACTGCACCCCAACTCCTTGTCCTGGTACCACGCATCGTTCCCTGGCCTGGTCCACAGCCCTGCCTGAACACAGCAGTCTGTCAGGCGACCTCTTTCCCCGCTCTTCCTCCATGTGCATTATGGGAAAGAGCGGGCTCAGGCCGCTACAGCAGGACTGGTAACCTGTGGCTGCCTAGCTATTAGAGAACAACTCCCACCGTCCACTATATGCACACTGATGATGATGATGGGTTTTGACCTGCAGTAGCTGGTGAGCCGCGTGTTTGTTTTTTGCGTACTAGATGCCTAACACGAACTCCGCTGTAACCAGAGCGCACGCCGCCCAGGAACAGTGTCCGAGATTGTCTTTATAAATAAAGTTGTTCGCTACACTGTTCCTGATCTCTGATTGGTTGCTTACTCTGCGGCAGTTGTCGGAATCGCCCGGACGCAGAAGTCAGTTACTGGATTAATCGGTAGGTGGCGCCACTGAGAGGAGCCATGGCCGGTTTCAGGTAAAGAGAACTGTAAAGATGGGGAGGCCTGTAGATTAGTGGAGATGGGTGGGGTATAGTTATGGTGTCTTTGGTAAAATGGAGTTTATATCAGTAGGGTATTTGGTGTTAGGGGTTGTGGAGAGGGTAATCATCTGCTCTGTGGGAACATATATCAGTAAAATTCACCAGAGAAAACCACATTCCTGTCACCATATAATAAACCTGCCTAATACATATATATGTATATATCAGTCCAAGACAGTTTAAATGTTCATGGGAAAAGAGCAAGATCATTTAAATATGGTATTACTGTGTACAGAGCAAAAACAGCCTTTGTTATTTGGCCCTGTAAAGAGCAGTGGGTTGTGCAGCGCCGAATTTACATCTCAGGAGCCTGTAGGCACAGAAATCTGAAATGCCCCCCCCCCATTGGCCATCTCCACTGGACACCTCCACAATGCTCCTAATCTCCACATTGCCCCCATCATCTCCATATTGCCCTCACATTGCCCTAAGGTTGCCACCCAGCCGGTATTTTACCGGCAGGCCGGTAAAAAATTGGCTCCTGTCCAATGTTAAGTCTATGGAGGGAATGCATGGCCGTTTTTTTTTTTTAAGAAAAGGTGGCAGCCCTACATTGCCCCCATCAGCTCCATGTTACCCTCATATTGCCCTCCATCAGCTCCATATTGCCCCCACCATCTCCAACTTGCCCCCCATTAGCTCCACATTGCCCCCACCATCTCTATGTTGCCCTCACATTGCCCCCCCTCGTCTCTAACTTGCCCCCATCATCTCCATGTTGCCCTCTCATTGCCTCCCCCCATTGTCCGTTTCCTACCTCCCTAGCAGGAGATCTGTCATCTGTGCCTCCTTTGGCACAGTCCTGTAAGTGCTGGAGCTCCCGCGCGGTCTCCTATTCAGGAATGCAGAGCGCTGGGAGATGATGTCATCTCCCAGCGCTCTGCATTCCTAAAGAGCCATCGAGGGAGCATAGCACTTACAGGACTGTGCCAAAGGAGGCACAGACCTGTAAGTGCTATGTGAGGGCGACATGGAGTGGGCGTGAGGTGGCTAGTTTTTTTTTTTTTTTTTTTTTTTTTTTTTTTTATAGTAAAAAAAAAAAAAAAAAAAGAGTCCCAATGGCAGGCGCCTCTCGGTGGTGTGCGCCTGTAGGCAGGTGCCTACTTTGCCTTATGGCAAATTGGGCCCTGGGGTTGTGCAAAGCATTGCAAAGTGCTATGTTGTACACCATTTAGATCTTAAACCGGAACTACCACCCAAAAATAAGATAGCATCACATCATTGCCCCTCTGGCAACTAGCGTCTCAGTAGCGCTAGTCGCCAGAATTCTTACCGGATTAAAGAAAAATCTCTATTCTTAATGGACTGACAGCAAGACGGAGAGGGGACATCTTGCCCTAGTGGCGTCCACGCGCCTGCGCTGTCAGTCACAGCCGGAGGCAAATGGCTCCTAGCAACGCCTCCTAGACCCGGCTGGGACTGACAGCTCAGGCACACGGACATCACTATGGCAAGATGTCCCCTCTCCGTCTTGCTGTCAGTCCTTGAAGAATAGAGATTTCGCTTTAATCCGGTAAGAATTCTGGCGACAAGCGCTAGTGAGCAGCTAGTCGCCAAAGGGGCAATGATGTGATGCTATCTTATTTTTGGGTGGTAGTTCCGCTTTAAAATGATTAAATGTAGAAAAAAGGATTTACTGTGGAAGAAATCAACTTTACAATAGCATACCTCCCAAAACAGGGGAGGGCTGAACTGGGGGGGGGGGCAGTTGCCCCCTAGGCATGTCATATGTCTGGGGCAGAGGGACACTGACTCACGTGATCTCTCCCTTGCTGCTGTTAATGGAGATACACTGGTCATACCACAGAGCTTATACTTGCAATGGAGCTACACAAATTATACCACAGAGCTACAATACAAATGGAGCTATATCATCTGCCTGCTGCATCAGTGATACAATTTATAGTTATTTAAACCTCTAGTTTTGTGAGATAAGTAGCTGCGTTTATTAATTTGTCAGTGTATGTAAATTAGCCTGTGCTCCTGGTAGGATGTGTCAGGTGGAAGGTTAGTATCTGGCCAGGCTGTGCCAAGTCATTCTTTTTTTTTGTTTGTTTGGTTTTTTTTTTTTTGCTTTAAATTGCTTATGTTTTTATAAACATATAATAAGTATTCAAAATGTAAGACAAGAAATGCATGATGATTGTACCATGAGACTGATTCCTTAAAGGAGCAGTAAACTTATTTTTATGAAAACATATAATACACTATAAAACACTAAAAATAAAACATTAAAACACTACCAGCTCTCAATAATAACCTCATGGAGAGGTGCGTCCAAAACGCCAGAAAGTCAATGAGTGAGCCTGTCAGGGGTGGGGGAAACTCTCAGAGGGCGTGGAGGAGACCCGGTAAACTAAGGCAGTGATCAGCGGTGGATCAACAATGTGCCTTCTGGACAATTTCAAAGAATTAGACAAAAGTGTTCAAGTGCTGAAGATTTGATGAAAGAATCAAATATACTAACCAATTCCAAGACAAGAAATATAAACCCAAAGTTACTAAACAAGCCAGCGAAAAAAGTATGCAGCTACAAAGATAATACCTATTACAGCATAAACCCAAAATTTTCTGTGTTTACTTCCTGATAGTTCTAACTGACAGGAAGTGAATTTACTGTGATTACTTCCTGATAGTTCTAACTGACAGGAAGTGAATTTACTGTGTTTACTTCCTGATAGTTCTAACTGACAGGAAGTGAATTTACTGTGATTACTTCCTGGAAGTTCTAACTGACATGAAGTGGATTTACTGTGTTTACTTCCTGGAAGTTCTAACTGACAGAAAGTGGATTTACTGTGATTACTTCCTGTTAGTTCTAACTGACAGGAAGTGACTTTACTGTGATTACTGTGACAGAACTGTGGTGACTATGGGAGATATTGGTGTGTTAGAGATATGGGATCTCATGTCTTCAGACTTTCTACCCAAAAGACTAGCAATGTATTGGAAGCAACTATGTCTAAGCTCAGTCTAGGGTTGTTAGAGTGCAGAGATAGTGGGGGATGGGCTTTGCTTCCACTATACTCCAGGTCTGTGCTAAGGAATGTTAATTGATTCCAGCTGTGCTTCCTTGACCAATCAGAGGAGGTTATTGATGAGCCAGTTAAGAATGTATAATTTCAAGTCCTAATCTGCATTCTTATCATGATAAGGGTGCTGGTGACTGGTTGGTCAAGCATAGAAACACTGTTCCAAGTCCTCATTTGCATGCTGATCTTGATAATAGTCTCTGTAGTGTATATAAGCTGTGTGTTTGAGTCAATAAAAGAGAGTTCTTCCCTTCATCAAGTCTCGGCTGATGTTTGTGAACAGGAGGGTCAGTTTACTATTGGAGTGTTATTCTGAGGGAGAAGGGAACTATAAAAGAGGTATCCAGCTTATGATACAAGGCGTCACGTTACAGGTACTTCCTGGAAGTTCTAACTGACAGGAAGTGGATTTACAGTGTTTACTTCCTGATAGTTCTAACTGACAGGAAGTGAATTTACTGTGTTTACTTCCTGATAATTCTAACTGGCAGGAAGTGAATTTACTGTGTGATTACTTCCTGATAGATCTAACTGACAGGAAGTGACAGGCAGTTTCTCTCACATTCTATGGAGAACTGTATGTCTCTGACTTTTCTGACTTTCCTCTCCATTAGAATCTAACAGGAAATCTAATTAGAATTTGGCCACTAGAGGGCACTGCTAATGTAAAAAAACAATGGTTTAAACTGTAATAACTCTGGAAATATAAATCTCTCGGCAGTTGGAGTACCCTTATTTTACTCAATAGGAAAATCCCTACAATATATATTTTTTTCATAAAAAAAGTTTACTGATCCTTTAATGTATATGTATACTTGTTCCTTTTTCATATTGAGATCTGTCTAAATGGAGGTTTACTGGGTATTGATTTACCCCATTATTTTGATATCCTATATAATAATTAGCTAAATTGTGTGTACCTCCGCAACATGCGCAGTAGACACTGCTGCGCGTGCGGCAGTCATGCACAGTAGAGACTGCCCACGCCGCAGCTGATAAAGAGCTGGGAGCTCCGAAGGAGCGTCCAGCTCTGTATCAGCCGTGGCGCGGGCAGTCTCTACTGAGCGTGACTGCCTCGCGTCAGGGTGGCTGTGACACCGTGGCCCGTGTAACGGGCTGTTTAACTAGTATATGTATGTGTGTGTATATATATATATATAATATATATATATAGTATATACGTATGCTTTTGGTATCTGAGTGCCTCATCTAGTGGGCTCCTTTTTTTCTCGGGAATGGACTTCTGTTGTTTATTTCCAGGGTATTTTTTCTTATATTCAGTAGGACAGAACAGGAGTCAGAATGTTCATGTACAGGACCCAGTGTAACCTTGCACTATGTGTTCATCTGGTTATAGAAAGATAGATAGATTTTGATGGCAGATAAGATTGAGATGACCCATTCTGTCTACCAGTTTCCCTGTCCATATAAAATGCACAGGCTTACATAGTTTCCAGACTAGACTTATGTTCGTCCCAGGCTTTTGGGTTAATTTCCTGTATTATCCTCTACACGTCCACTGGGAAGGTTTCCATTACAGGTGATATATTTATTATTGACTATAAAAAGAATGATGTAAAAAAAATTCCCAGTGGTAAAATGGCCTGGGGAAAAATATACTGTCTATATCCCAATCCAGTAGTCCCACCAAAGAAAATTCTGCATCATGTTGTTAGTGATGATGCAATTAAAACAGATTAAAAAAAGTCTGATGTCCTTTATTAAGTTACTTATGAATGAATATAAAACTGCAATAAGTCTCAGTAAAGTTACATTATTACAAACATATGATGATTTAAAGGGATAGTAATACTTCATTTTAACTTTATTTTATTTTGT
Organism: Rhinophrynus dorsalis; assembly: GCA_037306005.1. Classification (NCBI taxonomy): domain Eukaryota; kingdom Metazoa; phylum Chordata; class Amphibia; order Anura; family Rhinophrynidae; genus Rhinophrynus; species Rhinophrynus dorsalis. The sequence continues at coordinate 5,396,019 of CM074728.1, forward strand.
AGGCATTAAAAAAACATGAAGAATGATATAAGTCTTATCTCTGAAACCTTTATGGTTTAAGAGATATTCACAAACAAAGTATCCCCCCCCCTCTTCAACCAGATCAGAAGGGAGATGCCCAGGTAGACTGCAGAGAGGGACAATCTTCAATTAAGATAAGGGAAAAACCTGAAAAACTTGTCAAGGGGGGCAGGGCTTTCATTGTTCTCATACAAAGAAAATTGTCCCCTTCTGTTATCTGTACTGTCATACAACCAGACTCACATCTGAGAAGAGATGGCTTACACTAGGTAAAAGGGACGGGAGGGGATACTTTGCTTGTGAATATCTCATAAACCATAAAGGTTTGAGAGATAAGACTTATATCATTCTTCATGTTTTTTTAATGTCTACAAAATAAAATAAAGTTAAAACGAAGTGTTACTATCCCTTTAATGAAAGTTTGCCAAGAATAAACCAGAAATGGTTTATTGCTCCTTTTATCTGTAAATCCCATCGTAGACTTCAATTCTAATAAAATCAGTGCTAAAATATATTACAAGCAATCAGATCCATGCCTTTGTTAGAATTTTGCTTTTCACCGGTTACTTCTTTACTTCACAGAAGACCCAGAACAGACAGCAAAAAGAAGGCAGCCTTAAGGAGCCTTGGAGGATTTATCACCGGATTAATTCTGACTATAGTGTATGTTGGCCTCGTGCTGTACATTCAGATCTACAATTTCTGGTTCTGCATGATATCTGCAGTGATCCTGGGGTCGTTCCTTTCGCTAGGCATGGCGTTTTCTGCTAACGTGAGAGCCACCGTTTTGCTGATGTTGTCTCAGACATTCACAGGTAAGAATCTTACACAACAATTTTCTGTCTACATCTCAACTTCAGTGTCACCCACATGGACACACACAGGCCAAATTAAAGGACCCTGATTAGTAAGCGGAGGCTCCCCTTCAGACTAATGCCTTATTTCAAGAATTCCCAAACGTGCTCAGGTACAGCGAACAGGACGTGATTGAGGGCACGGGAGTCAATTCGAGGCTTAGACGTTATAACTAACACCCCCGTGAAGAAGATGGAAATCCTAACATGACCCGTTAGGGCCCTGTGCACAAACGTGGAGCACTTTGCGGGTAAACCAACCGCAAAGGGGTTACAAATAAAAACTCCACTAATTCTGTTTGATTTTAATGGGGCTTTAAACCCTCAAATTCTAGACAGGTCTCCAGTGCATTGCAAAAGCAATACGTTGTCGATTTCTCTAGCAGTGAAGGTGTTAAAAGCCCCAATTTAGAGCAGAACTTTCACCTGCTATAAAGTCACCCTACAATAATTAAGCAGGTAGCGACTAGCTTTATAATTTACTAGTATGAAAGCCCATATACACGGGCTAAAGTGCCACCCAGCGGCCTCGGCTGCTGCCCCGGAGCCGGGAGCAGAGACAGGAGGTGAGCCGTCCAGAGCTCCCCACTCCGGATCAGCGCGTTCGGCCAGTCTCTACTGCACATGACTGCATCTTTCCTGCAGCCTTTACTGCACATGTGCGGTTTCGCACACAGGGAGGTTCACAGACTAGCTCTTTATGTTATTGAGATATGTTACCTCTGAAATGTATCCGATAATAAAGAAATCCTTTATTGTAGGAGACCGGAATCCAGGCATCATTGCAGATATCTTGTCTGCGCTCCTGCGCTGTCAGTCCGGTCTCCATTGAGAAGCATTGCAGTTACCACATGGTAACCGGAAGGGACTGACGGTGCAGGAGCGCAGACTGCACTAACCTGGCCATCAGTCTCCTACAGTAAAGGATTTCTTTATAATCAGCTACATTTCAGAGGTAACATATATATTATAAAGCTAATCGCCACCTGCTTAATTACTGCAGGGCAGCTTTATAGTGGGTGAAAGTTCCACTTTAATCAATGGGAATTTACACTCACATCCAGAGATAACGTATCCTATACACATATATGGCTGGTGTACCAGGAACAACTAGACTCATTCCTGAGTAAACCAACTACATTGTAGCGAGCCATTTAAAAGGTTTCCAGTAACATTCAGCAGCGGGATAAAATCCCCATTTAACTCAATGGGGTGCCGCTAGTTTGCTCCAGTATCACTCAGGTCTTCTTTGTAGATCACCATCACACACACACACACACACACACATAGATAATGTCACCTACACACACTTACAGCGTTTTCTAAAGGAATTGTAATGTTTCATAATAAAAGCAGCTCTAATTAATCATCATAGTATTTGGACTTTGGAGAGTGTTATTTCAATTCTGTCAGAGTTGTAGTTCAAGAGTAATTCAATGACAAAGTATCCCCCTCCCGCCCCTTTTACTGATGTAACACTGTTCAGCCAGATCAGAAGGGAGATGCCCAGGTAGACTGCAGAGAGGGACAATCTTCAATTAAGATAAGGGAAAAACCTGAAAAACTTGTCAAGGGGGAGCAGGGCTTTCATTGTTCTCATAGGAAGAAGATTGTCCCCTTCTGTTATCTGTCTGGTCTATGGACTGGATTCCACATCTGAGAAGAGATGGCTTACACTAGGTAAAAGGGGCGGAAGGGGAAATTTCGCCTGTGAATATCTCTTAAACCATAAAGGTTTGAGAGATAAGACTTATATCGTTCTTCATGTTTTTTTAATGCCTACAAAATAAAATCAAGATAAAACGAAGTATCACTATCCCTTTAAGTTATAAAACTGGCTTTGCATGTCTCCCAGATGAAGTGAAGAACATTATCCTTGTGGCGGCTTTGACTCTGGCTATGCAGGGATCTGGTGCTAACATTGTCGAAAACTTAAGCCGAACAACAATGTCCATTTCCTGTACTGTGGATCTGGCCATGAATCAAACCAAAGACAGTGCTCAGCTGGCCACGGCTCCGTTACTGCGTGAGTAATAATCTGCCAAATGGCTTTTATTGGCTTCTTATATCTGTGCTGTGTATTGGTGATCATTTTATAGATTGGGTTACTTCTGCAGCATCTTTCTGTAGTTTAGAAATTAGATACATCATATTGAGATTATATTTGTTCTGAGATCTAGGATGTTGCAATAGGTATGTGCCCATTAAAATGAGAAGGTGATTATCCTATATAATAATTCGCTAAAACGTGTGTAATGGCGCAGTCATACAAAGTGGAGACTGCCGAGCGTGCTGCAGTCATGCACAGTAGAAACTGCCCACGGTGTGGGCTGTCTCTACTGTGTATGACTACCCCATGACCGGCTGGTAGTGGTACTGTGGTCCGTGTAACGGGCTCTTCAACTAGTTTTCTATATTTTTGTGTGGCCTGTGGTGTTTGATATTCTTCTTATGATTGTTGTGGGTCTAGAACTCTCATTGAGCGCTTGACTTGTAAGCAGGGTGCCACGGGGTCCAGTCCTTCACCCAATACTTTTTCATTTGTTTATTAATGACGTAGAAGTGATTAATGAATGTAGTGTCTCCATCTTTGCCGATGACACTAAGCTGTATAAGGAAATACATAAAGAGCAGGATGTTTTTCCTCTGCAGAAAGGTATGGATCAACGGAGTGAACGGTAGGAAAAGTGCTATATTTGGTTTAATGTAGATAAACATAAGGTTATGAATTTGGGTTGTAGAAACAAACATGCTACATATACGCTGCATGGGAAAATACTTGGGGGATTAGAGAAACCGTTAGGCATACTGATAGATAATAGAATTCACAGCAGTGTGCAGTGTAAGAGCCAGTGGGGAACTATCTTACAAAAAGGAATATGGACACACAGGAAGGGAATACAATTCTATCTCTATATAAAACCTTGGTAAGGCCTCATCTACAACACGGAGTACAGTTCTGGGTACTAGTCTCAGGGAGTTTGCTTAAAGGGATAGTAATACTTGCAAATTACTAAGCCCCATATTGTAGCTTTGTTAAAAAGAAATGTATTGCCCCCAGTGTCATCTCTCAGACCCTTATGGTTTGAGAGATGATAGCGCTCAAAGTTCCCCCCTCCGTCCCCCTCCCCTGACTGAATGCTGACTGCAGGGATATCTGGTATTACTTGCATCAGGCGGCTCTGCAGCATTGCTGAGATCGCGTTTATAACAAAGAAATCTTTCACTAAAACGGTCTTCTACGTGTACTTGCAAACAAAGCACAGAGCAAGCACACGTAGAAGACCGTTTTAGTGAAAGAATTCTTTTTTATAAACGCGATCTCAGCTCAGCTGCAGAGCCGCCTGATGCACATAAGACTGTTGTACGACAGCTTCCCCTGCAGTCAGCGTTCAGTCAGGGAAGGGGGAGGGAGGGGGGAACTTTGAGCGCCATCATCTCTCAAACCATAAGGGTTTGAGAGATGACATTGGGGGCAATAAGTTTCTTTTTAACAAAGCTACAATATGGGGATTAGTAATTTGCAAGTATTACTATCCCTTTAAGAGATCCAGATCTAGAGCAGCTGCGGATCATCGCTAGGAAGCAGAGTCACGCTTATTCCTTGATGCGGCTGAAGCTGGGTTATAGGTGCTGATCACAAAGCCAGATGCCCAAACCTGTTTGAGCCAGGACCCTGACCTGGATAGGAGTTAATGTGCACAGGTAGATAGAACTGGATGCCCAGTTATTGAAGATTGGGACAAAAGAAGGGGTGGGTAAAGGGAGGGTAGGTCAGAGGTCAGACAAGAAGACCTTTTTCCCGCTTGGCTAAGACTACTGATCTTCCTCTTGCAGATTCAGCAGACCTGAAGGAACCAGCAGACTAGAAGCTGGACTCTATCACTAAGGCTGCCTTTGCAGCTTCTGGAGCAGCACTTAGACCTATAGTTGCCTCTGCCTGGGTTAACAGGACTATTGCCATCTGTGCTGATGTCCCAAAGGAGGATTTATTGGTTCTTAAGGCCACCATTAAAGAGGCCAACAATTATGTTTATGAGGAGCTTTTTTGACATGGTAAGGTTATCCTCCAAGGCCTCAGCCTTTTCTGTTGCCACACATCGCACACTTTGGCTTAAGATTTGGTCTGCGGACCATTCTTCCAAGAAGTCACTGGTTTGCTTACCATTTCAGGGCAAGTCCTTGTTTGGGCCTGAACTGAAACAGAATATCAGTGACGCAACTGGTGGTAAGAGCACTTTGGTGCCCCGGATTCTCACTAAGTGTCTGTCCATGGCGAGGAAGGTGCACTTCCGTATGACTCTGGTCAGTCATGCCTATAGAGGGCTATCTCTTTGTTTTTTGAGACGCCTGGGAGTCCTTGGTTACAGACCAGTGGGTTGCGCGGGTAATATTGGAAGGGTGCCGCATAGATTTCAAGTCCTTTCCTCCATAATGCTTCTTTTTGTCACAGCACGGCTGTTCCAGGAGGCAGTGGACTCACTACTGGAAAAACAGGTTCTAGTTCGAGTACCTCCCCCAGAGCGTGGTTCAGGTTTTTATTCCATTTCATTCCATTCTTCACATTAAATGTCTTAACAAATATGTGGCGACTACGCACTTCAAGATGGAATCCTTGCATTCTGTCATCGCAGCAGTGTGCCACTCTGAACCTTCAGGATGCGTATATGCAAATCCCGATTCACCTGAACAGCCAACACTCCTGCATTTTGTTTTAGGGTCAGATCGTTACCAGTTCATGGCTCTGCCATTTGGCCTGGCTTCGGTGCCTCGCATTTTCACCAGTCATGGCAGCCTTCATTCATGCCCAGGGCATCTCCATGACACCTTACTTGGATGATCAAGGCTCCCTCAGAGGAGCTCTTTGCGCATCATGTTCAGAACTGAGCCTGACTTCTGGTCCACCATGGGTGGATCCTGAAAATACTCAAGTCGTACCTGGTGCCCTCCCAGGTTCTGGCGTTCGTGGGTATGAGGATCTACACCCGTCAAGGAAAGGTCTTCCTACTGGAGGACAAGCTTCATATTTGTGATGAAGGAAATATCCCAGGCCCTGGTGTGACCCTCAGCCACAATCTGGGAGGTCATGAGAGTTGAGGGCAAACTGGTGTGAGTACTGGATCTGTGCCTTGCTCTCAGGTTCACACGAGAGAGCTACAAAGGGATGTTATCAAGAACTGGTCTGGAAATCTGGATCACCAGATATCCCTCTCTCCAGTGGCTAGAAGGGACCTCCAATGGTGGTTGTGTTGCCAAACCTGGAACAAGGGAAACCCTTTGTGATTCCATATTGAACCGTGGTCACAACAAATGCCAGCCTGAGTGGCTGGGGTGTGGTTCTGGGTCATCTTGGTGTCCAGGACAGGTGGATTCAGGAAGAGACCCTTTTGTCCATCAATTTCCTGGAACTCAAGGCAATCTGGCTGGCCCTCTTTTATTGGACCTCCCTTCTGTTGGGGAAGCCAGTGAGGGTGCAGTACTACAACGCCATGCCTGTGGAGTATACAGTCGCCAGGGGTCACTCGAAGTGCAGCTGCCTGGTACATTCTTGGTTGGGCGGAGGCCCAGATTCTGGCCATCTCCGCCGTTCACATTGCAGGGGTAAAAAACATTTGGGCATACTTTCTCAGTCTCCAAGAAGTAGATCCAGGAGAGAGGGAACTCAATCCAGAAAAGTTCTGCCTGATAGACAGACAGATCTCATGGCCCCCAGTGATAACAGGACGAGATGTTGATTCCCTGAAACTTCCACCTCGCTTATGTGTTTCCTCTGATTCTTCTCATACCCATGGTACTCCAGAAGATCAGGATGGACAGAGCAACTGGCATTCTGGTAGCTCCTTACTGGCCCAAGAGGGCGTGATTTGCGGACTTGGTCAGTCTCTGCCTTCCTCACATGCCGGATCACTTACTCCAGGGTTATCACACGAGGATGTGGAGAAGATGGTTTTGACAGCTTGGCTCTTGAAGCCGACATCCTGAGGTGGAAAGATTTCTCTGTGGAGGTTGTTTCCATCATGATTGAGGCCAGAAAGCCCTTCTCCTGCAAGGCATAGCATAGGTATGGTCTATTTATCATAAGTGGTGGTGTTTTTCCTCCAAGATGGGGATTCAGATCTCGGCTTTATTCTTGTTTTTCTAGAGATGTATTGGCACTATTGCAGATTTTAAGGTCTTTCTTCTGGGGGGTGGGGGGTGGCTCAAGCCTTCCCTTCATTTAAGGCTCACACACCTCTGTGGCATTTTAACCCGGTTCTGGGTGTTTTGCAGAGGCCTCCTTTTGAGCCTTCTGCTTTTATCTCCCTGTGTCACCTGACGCCCAAGATGGTTTTCCTCTTGGCAGTGGTCTCGGTGCTGCGAGTCTCTGAGTTGCAAGCTTCATCTTGTAAACCACCTTTCGTGGTGTTTCCTAAGAACAAGGCAGTGCTTCGAACCTCTCAGGAGTTTCTTCCCAAGGTGGTCTCAGAGTTTCACATTATTCATGAGTTTGTTAGTTTGTTATGCCTTCTTTTTATATTGACCCTAAGTCTGACATGGAAAAGGATCTCCATTTGTTAGATATAGTGCGTTGCCTGAGGGTCCTAGGGTAAGTCAGGTGGTTTCCAAGGTCACCGTTGCCACTTTGATCAAGGCTTCCATACACCAGACATATGAGATCCAAAAGAAACCTGTTCCCTTTAAGGTCACAGTACATCCACTAGGTCTGTGGGTGCCTCATGGGCCTACAAAAACAGATTTTGACTGAACACTTGTGCAAGGCAGCAACTTGGCCCTCTTTGCACACTTTCCCCAAGCACTACCATGTTGATATCCTGGCCTTGGATGAGACAAGCTTTGGTAGGATGGTCCTGCAGGCTACTCTGCCTATTGAAGGACCCACACACTTTGTTCCACCATACTGTTGTTCAGTAGTTCTGAGCCCTGTTGGTTCTTGTTCTTGTGTGCTGTGTAAGTTCAGTGTCCGTTGACGGTCACTGCTTGGGGTATTCAGTTATATGGGATGGTCTTTGGGAACTCCAGGTATCATGGGGACGTGTGTGATGCCCTTTCTCCTTTTTTACCACCTCTAGGAGCTTAGTGTGGTATATCCACATTTTACCTGTGTTCCATATTGGGTGTAAGAGAAAATAAGATTTCAGTGTTTTTACCTGTTAAATCCTTTTTTTTCAGTCCATATGGTACACAGGTCTCCCACCCAGAGAAAGGGACCTTTTTTTTGTTTGTGGTCTTGCCTTCCTGGGCAGTGGAGTCCTTTTTAGAGTCTTTTCCCAAATAAGATTCTTCTTCTCTTCTCCTTTACTTTATTTGTGTGGCTTTGGTCACATGAATTCTGGGAGTCTGTAGGTGGGGGGGGGGTTGAGCTGGAGGAGGAGAAGGGAGTCTCCACCAATAAGACTCTGTATTTTGACATGTGTCCTGCCCTCCAAGAGGGGGGACTAAACCCCATGGTACCTGTGTTCCATATGGACTAAAGTGAAAAGGATTTAACGGGTAAAAACACTAAGAATCCTATATTTTTTCTTGAGTGACTTCAGGATGTACAAGAACATTTCTGTGAAGGGACATAATTTTTATTTTATTTTACTTTACTCCCATAAAGGAAAACAATATGCGAGACATACCATGACTTGGTCAGGATGTTTCCTGTCCTCATGTCCCTCAGTGCCTTGGGGACTGGGAAGCTGTGGACCACAAGGATTTGCATGGATTTCTGCACCCACTTTCTCTTGGTATCCTTTTAAAATGTCGCACACATAAGAGCGTGCAACATGAAGGCGCAATAACCAGGTCGCCGACTTTAAAAGCACCACATCAGAATATCGCCCCAATCAGAAGGAAGAGAGTTTATGCCGCAGCCTAAAACATTGCATCCATCCACTGCCCGCACTGCCCACATAACTTAAGCTTTAATCCTTTCTATGCCTACGACCTCCGTGCACGGATAACCCATGTCATCTCTCTCCTGCCTGCCATCGCTTCCCAGCAGCTTCCACCAACAAAGTTTAATGCAGTTTGTGACTTTGTTGGTGGAAGCTGCTGGGAAGCAATGGCAGGCAGGAGAAAGATGACATGGGTTATCCGTGCACAGTAGTTGAGGGCACACAAGGGATTAAAGCTTAACCCCTTAAGGACCAGAAAAATCTGAGGTCGATTTCACTTAAGGACCGGAGCAATTCTTACCTTTTGACTATGTCTTTGTTCAACAGTGTTTTCCCTCTAAGTACTTTATTTTATCCATGAAAATGATATACTGTTTTTTTATGCACAAATAGGGCTTTCTTTTGATACCACACTTATATGGATAGCCCACCACTTATTATAGTAAAATTAAAGAAAACTTGGGATCATTTGGGCTCAGTGGGTTAAATTTTTATGGAGACTGCATGAAAGGTATGACCGGTCAATCATACCTACAAAATGGGCAGTTTTAAGTGGCCACTGTTCCCCTGGGTGAAAATCCCCATGTCCCTTTTTCCCACCCTATTTTCCCACTTTTATTATTGAAAACATTTGGCAGTGTGTATAAATGTATTACATGGCTCCACAACAATCACACTCCCAATTTTTGTTATGGACCTGTTTTGTTTTATTTTAAATAAAATAAAAAAAAAAACAACAACAAAAAAAAAAAAACAATTCCCCCAGGTCTTGTTCTGGATTCCTTTAGTTGGTGGATTAGCAAGGGATTACTAGAGTTCAAGATTTGTTGTTGCCCTCTGCCTTGATGGACTGGGCATCATTCCGGGACAGGTATAATGCTCCTCCAGAGGATTTTTTCACTTCTGTCAGGTTCGCCATTTTTTTCAATCCTATCTCGGTCACCCTCCATTTCCTCGGCGCACCCTCTTTGAGGTTCTGTGCTCCTCCTTGGTCAGTTTCTAAGATATATTCGCACTTGATTTCGGTCTCCTTCCTGGTGAGCCAGCCTATCGGGCCAGGTGGGAGGCAGATCTGGGTAAGGAGCTTGATGATGAGTGGCGGGACAGACAGGCTGAGGAGAGACACAGAGGCTGCACGCAGTTTGGGGAGTCCCGAATCGGATAGTTAAAAAAATAAAATAAAATGGTCCCTGGTCCTTAAGTGACTGCACCGTGCGTGCGCAGCCAGTCCTTAAGGGGTTAAGGCAAATCTACCTATAACGGTCCTGGCATGTCATGGGTCGTTAAGGGGTTAAGGTATGAGGGCAGCACAAGCAGTGGATGGAGATGACGTTTTAGGCTACGGCATAAGAATCTCGCCCTTTTGAGGGCGAGATTCTGACGTGGAGCTTTTCAAGCCGGTGACCTGGTTATTGCACCTTAATGGCACATGCTCTTATGCGTGCAACATTTTAAAAGTGAACTCTTTCCCTTGGGGAGTGAAGGGATGAGGTGTGAACACAATCTGCACATCTTTGGTAACCATGAGTAATAACCCTGCTATTAGAGAAGCATGCCTTTTTTCCATATCGCCCCCTGGAGGAGATTGCGTGCTCTGCTATTCAAGCACTGCTATTAGTTGAACTTCTATCACAGGACTGTGTGTATGTGTATCTATACATTTAACTTCTCATAGAGGGGTTAAATAGCACCATACAACTGCCTCAACAGGCAGTCATTTCACAGGTATAGCCAGGGCAGGCCATCCATTTCAAACTCACTGCAGTGGCCGCCCACCTTTTGCCACTTGTTCTTCCCATCCTACCTTTTGCTGGTCATACTGACCCTCCTGCACAGCCTCCATTTTGCCGCTTCACCAAGCCCTCCCTTCCTCTAACTCTCTTTACAAACTTCGGACTGTCTTCTGACCCTTTGTTCCAACTCTCCCTTTTACCTCTTCACTTTACCACCCTCCCTTTTTTGGCCCACTGACCTTCCCTCCCCCTCCAAACCTTCCTTTCGCCTCCTTATTTTCTTCCACTGCCTCCCTTTCACCACTTTGTCTCCCCCTCCCACCCGTTAGCTTTGCCTCGCTCTATTTCTCCACTGTGCCTCCTCTACCGCTTTGCTGCTTTATCGCCTCCAACCATATTCCTCTTCCTCACTCCCACCTTCCCTTTCACCGACCCTCTTCCTCCTTCCAGCCTTCCTTTTCTCCACAGCTGAACACCACAAACTAAGTGGGTGTGTGTTTTCTTTCTGCACTGTGCTAGAATATGTGTGTGTGTGTGTTTGTGTGTGTTTAAATTAAAGTCTGAGAGAGGCAACAAAACCAACAAAGTAACCCATTCCCACATGACTATTAGGTTTTTTTGCATAACCTTTAGGTTCAGTGGAAGAAATCAAGTTGCTTGCCAGAAAGTTCAAGGTGGCTGGAGAAGAGAGCGGAAGATTCTTCACGTCTGTGGAAAGATCTATGAGATACATTGGTGAGTTCATCTAGAAAAGTCAAGAATCGGGGGCCTGTCTGAAATCAGAGTGCTGTACACACAAAACAAACTAGTAAATCGACTACCAATCTACTGCACCATAGGGGACAAATAAATACTCCCATTGCTTTCATTGGGGCTCTATACCCTGGGATACTACAGAGGTCTCCAAAAGCATTGGTTGTGCATGCTGTTTGGAGGTCATGGGACTGTGCACTCTGTATATTGAGGACAGTGTCAGGATTCTGTGTATTCTTTACATTGGAAGTTACTGTCAGGTAATTGTGAATTAGGTACATTTGAGGACAATTGATTGTGCAATTTGTATATTTGTGTCAGGTGATTGTGCATTGGAGGATACTGGTACATGACTGTGCATTGGAGGATACTGGTACATGACTGTGCATTGGAGGATACTGGTACATGACTGTGCATTGGAGGTTACTGTCACATGACTGTGCATTGGAGGATACTGGCACATGACTGTGCATTGGCGGTTACTGTCACATGACTGTGCATTGGAGGATACTGGCACATGACTGTGCATTGGAGGATACTGTCACATGACTGTACATTGGCGGTTACTGTCACATGACTGTGCATTGGCGGTTACTGTCACATGACTGTGCATTGGAGGATACTGGCACATGACTGTGCATTGGAGGATACTGGCACATGACTGTGCATTGGAGGTTACTGTCACATGACTGTGCATTGGAGGATACTGGCACATGACTGTGCATTCTGTACACTGGAGGTCAATGTCAGGTGAGTACACATTCTGTACACTGGAGGTCAGTGTCAGGTGGTTGTGTAATTTGTGTGTGGGTGAATAGGAGGTTCTGTTTAGTTCAGCTGTCCTGCATCCAGCGTATACACTATAATAATGCACAAGGTTATAGAGTATCAGCACAAGCACAAATATCTGGACTTGTGACCACCTTCCTATTGCATGATTTCTGTACCAGTCTTATGTCCCTGCACCCTTCACTATGCCAATTCATTATTTGCCGCACTGGCAGTTTCTTTGCAAGCCAAGTATACGTGTAGGTCTCTCCTGGTTCCCTTTTCTGTAACAATGCTGTGTGTGATCTTGCCCCCTTTACCCTTACAACGCTAGAGGGGTGTGTAACAGCAGGCAAAGCAAGGTGTTGTACGCCCCACTGACATTCTGTGGGTTAATGTGCAAATCCATTATTTGTCCTTGTGCCCCTCAGAACAAACATTGAAGAGAGTCTGGCGCTACCTGCATAACGCAGGAGACATCTGTACTGAGAAGATGACGGCTCCTTACACAAAATGTAATCAGATCTTCGAAGACGGGAAGGACAGATGTTTCAGGGACCTCTCATTCCTTTCCTTTGTGTGCTACATAGTGGATGTCTTTCGGCCACTTTGCGGATTGGCCAAGGGTAAGTGTGTGCATCACAGTGAGTACACTCACGCACTCTCTAGTATATGATCACCCCTTTGTTCACTGCGGCACAATCCCACACACTCCTAAGTACATAATTACACCTATGGTCGCTTCTTCACTCTGAAGCCGATGCACTAAAACCAGTTATGATTCGATATCCAACCTATTTCACCGCAGCAGACAGACACATTTTTCATGGATCTAACACTTTGAGTGCCAGAGGGAGACACGATGCATTGCTCTGAGTTAAAGGGTTAATCTCACACAAATCCATTGCCCTAGTTCCCTCGCAATGATGCCACAGCGATTAAGTTAAAATCTACCAGCAACCTGCAAGCGCTGTGGTCAAAATGTGTTACTTGATCAAGCCAGCCTTGATAAAGCCTGTTGGTGAAATGTGTGTCAGTGTTTTATCTTGGCACCCGGTAAAGATGACTTCGTATAATGAAGACTAGTATGCACTTTAAAATCCACACTTCTTGATTCTTCCAAACAACTTAATTGGTCAAAGAAACAACTTTTGACTATAGCGCTTGAAGTGCTGGTAGATTTTAATTTAATACCTGTCATAGTATTGCGAGGGAACTAGGACAATGGATCTGTATGAGATTAACCCTTTAAAGGAACAGTAATGTTTTGCAATAAAAGCAGCTCCGATTAATCTTCCTAGTATTTGGGCCATGGAGAGTGTTATTTCAATACTGTCAGAGTTGTAGTACAAGAGTAATTGAATGATAAATTATCCCCCTCCAGCCCCTTTTACCTAGTGTAAGTCACCTCCCCTCAGATGTGGAATCTGGTCTCTTGACCGGACAGGTCACAGCAAGGGACAAAGAACAATGAAATCCCTGCCCCCTTGATAGGTTTTTCAGGTTTTTTTTCCCTTATACTAATTGAAGATGGTGTCCAGATGTGATCCATCTGGACACTATCCTGCTGCTCTGAGGTGAGCAGTGTTACATCAGTAAAAGGGGTGGGAGGGGCTACAGCAAGGACTGTTTTCTTACTGTGATCATAAGGAATACACTGCCCACCTTGGCGTTTTTTTTCCTTATGGTCACTGAAGATTGTCACTCTCTGCGATCCATCAGGACAGTCTTGCTGCTCTGAGGTGAGCAGTGTTACATCAGTAAAAGGGGTTGGAGGGGGATACTTTTTCATTCAGTTACTCTTGAACTACAACTCTGACAGAATTGAAATAACACTCTCCATGACCCAAATACTATGAAGATTCATCGGAGCTGTTTTTTTTGTGAAACATAAGTACCCCTTTATAGACAAGATCCTGTCAGGTTATATCGCTCGGTAAGAGCAGGGCAAGAGCAGTACTCAAGTCTGTAATTCCCTGGAATTGTTAGTGCATCCAATGCTATTGCCTGTGGATCCCTACTCTTGTACAGAAAGTTTGTAGTTTGCTTTTTCTTCTTGATGCCATCATGTCTGTCTGGAACTCCTCATAGGTAAGTTATCTGAAGGAATATTTCTTGGTTTAGTTCCCATTCTCCTGGGCCTATGATCAGACGGCTAAGGTAACCTGCCTCCCAATTCTCCACTCTTGGAATGTAAATGGCTGATAAAGCTGGAACATGGTTCATTGCCCAGAGAAAAATGATCTGTACTTACATCCAGTCAGCATTGCTTTTTGTACCTCCTTTATGGTTTGTGTATGCCAGTGCTGTGGCACTGTCTGTCTGAATTTGAATGGGAAGATTCATGCCAGTAGTGCATTGTGACTTGCACGTAATTCCAAGATGTTTATGGGAATGCAGGACTCCGATGGAGTCCACTGGCCTTGAATGGAGAGGTGTTTGTACACTACTCCCCATCCAAGCAGACTGGCGTCTGTTGTGACTATCTCCCACTCTGTGACATAAAAATGTTGTATGCCAGCAGACTGGAACTTAAAGGGATAGTAATACCTGAAAATAAGTTTATTTTATATTGTAGCCCTTAAAAAAAACATGAAAAATGATATACGTCTCATCTCTCAAACATTTATGGTTTGGGAGATATTCAGAAGGAAAGTTTCCCCTGGAGTGATGTCATTGCTCCACCCTTCAGATTTGGAATCTGGTCCCGGGACCGGCTGTGCCTCTCCAGAAGTCCTGAGATCACCATCTTTAATTAGAATTTCTTAATTGGAATGGTGTACAAAGTGTGCTTTCAAGCTAGGCACACTGTAGATAGTTCCAATTAAGTAGTTCTTTTCAAAGATCGTGATCTCGGCACTGCTAAAGAGCTGCCGGGTTGCTCTGGGGACCGAATTCCAAATCTGTCCACTAGATGGCAGACTTGGCTGAAGCAGCAAGGAAAAGTGAACTATACTATATTTTACATATGAATATCTCCCAAACCATAAAGGTTTGGGAGATAAGACTTATATCATCTTTCATGGTTTTTTAAGGGCTACAATATAAAATAAACTTATTTTCAGGTATTACTATCCCTTTAAAAGCCACCAGAGGAGAGATTGCCTTGTGGAGTGTGATATCATATGATGAAGATGGTTTGGATTTTGGACCAATTGTAAATTAGGACATACTGAAGAGGCCTCAGGTGAAACTGAGCAAAGGAAACTGCTTCTATTGTGGCTACATTTTTTTCCTACGATTTTCATGCGATGTGACAGAAACTTCTCCTAGGGAGAGGAAGGATTGGACCCTGTTTTGAAGGTCAGAAATCTTCTCTTGTTGTAAAAAGACTTTTTGAAGGTTGGTATCGAATCTCAGGCCTAGAAAAAAGAATTTGCTGGGAATTTTCTTAAATTGATAATCCAACCATGATTCTTCATAACTAATAAAGAAAGGTGAAGATGTTGATACATCAGCTTCAGAAACGGGGCCTTTATGAACAGGTTGTCTAGGTAAGGAGTCAAGTTTACTCCCATGAACCTGAGGTGAGCCATAGAAGTAGCCATAACTCTCAATGCTGTGACTAGACCGAAAGGCAGAGCAACAAATTGAAAATGTTTGTTTTGGTAAGCATACCTGTGATATTCCTAGTGTCTGAGCCTAATAGGTATGTGAAGATAGGCATCTTTGATGTCTAAAGATGTGAGAAATTCCTCTTGTTCCATGGCTGCTATCACGGACTTGATAGACTCCATATTGAACCTGGGACTCTGAGAAACTGGTTTAGGTTTTTCAGATTCAGGATAGGACAGAATACTCTGTTTTGTTTTTTTTTGTGTACCATAAAAGGATTGGAACAAAAGTTTTGAAAATCTGGTCTTTTGGTACCTGAACTATTACCCCATTGTCTAGGAATTGACGGAGAGCCTGAAGAAAGGCTTCCTGTAACTTTTCTTCTTTTGGTACCCTGGACATGAAAAACATGCAAGGTGGAAGACTTGAGAAAGACTTTCTGTATCCCTTCTTCTTGAATAAGTTGTAGAACACACTTGTCTGAAATGGACATCCTCCACTGATGAATGAAATGGTGGAGCTTTCCCCCCAGAAGATGGTTTGAGGGAGAGACAACACTCCAAATCTCATGCTTTACAGGGTTTGGAGTCTGAAGACTTGGACACAGATTTCACTTGTATCCAGGAAGGTCTCGTTTTGTGAAAATGAAAGGAACCTCCCGAAGACAGATTAGAAGGCTGTCTGGAGGATGGTTTGCCTCTGTAAGCAGAAGACATCTTCTTGTTTCAAATCCCTTAGGTTATTGTCACAGTGCCTTGTTTCCAGCGCCGCCGCTTCAGCGACGCTCAGTGTCTTTCCATGCGTCATCTGCAGACGAGAGGCTTCAGAGTGAAGGAGGCCTCTGTTTTAGGCCATGCTTCCTGTAGTCTCCTCCTACCTACTTCCTTCCTCTGAGCCTGCTCCTCCTACCTACTTCCTGAGGAGGGGTTTAAAGGGCAGTCTGAGTCCTGACTCGGTTGCCCTTTTGTTGTTGTTCTGAGCAGTTCATTTTCTAGTATTCCTGATTCCTGTGTATGATCCGGCTTGTCTGTCCATCCATTCTGGTGTTGACTTGTGGCTCTGGCTGACTACCCGCTCCGTGTGTGACCTAGGGTTGTCTGACTACCCACTCTGGTGTTGACCTGGTGCTCTATCCACTGCGCATCCAACATACATACGCTCTAGTGGATATCCTATCTGGTGTAAACCTGTGGCTCTGGCTGACTACCTGCTCCGTGTATGACCTAGGCTTGTCTGACTACCCACTCTGGTGTTGACCTGGTGCTCTATCCACTGCGCATCCAACATACATACGCTCTAGTGGATATCCTATCTGGTGTAAACCTGTGGCTCTGGCTGACTACCTGCTCCGTGTATAACCTAGGCTTGTCTGACTACCCACTCTGGTGTTGACCTGGGGCTCTATCCACTGCGCATCCAGCATTCCATCGCTTCAGTGGATATCCTATCTGGTGCAAACCTGTGGCTCTGGCTGACTACCCGCTCCATGTATGACTTTGGCTCGTCTGACTATCCTATCTGGTGTTTACTAGAAGGCTCTGTCTGTTCGCTCCTAGGGTTGGTTCCGTTATTCAGACATCCTTCCTAGTACTGACCTGGGGCTCTAGCAGACTCCTAGCTACTGTCTGCAGGCTGAGTCAGTATCTCTTGGGCGTTACCTTACCGCGAGACTCCAGTGGGCTGAGGCCTAGTCTTGGACAGTGTGGTGCAGAGATTGGGAGACTGCTATTCCTGATACAGTGCTCGACGTTTCAATCACCCACTGTGTGTATATTTATATATTGCATTACTGTCATTATTCTCATAATAAAGGTTCTATTAACTATACCGTCTGACTCCTGGCTTTGCTTGCCTACCGTAACAGAATCTCTCTCTCGTCATCAGGAGAATCAGACATTATGGGATCCTGGCTCAAATTTATTGGTGGTGGTCTTTTTGCTGGTAAATGTGGTGATTCAGATAACCATTTGGCCAATACTATTTCAGGACCCTGGTAAAGCTTTAGCCCATTAATGTTCCAAATTTCGGGGAAATTCCTTTGAATTGCTAGTTAATTATTAATTGCATTACAATGGGACCCACAGATAATAGTGAAGACATCATAATATCATTTAAAGGGTCCCCTTCTGGCGCGTTTCAAAATAACAACTTTCCTCAGAGAATTGTAATTGTAATTTAGATAGTATTTGCAGGTGTATTAGAGTAGGAGTTACCATAAAGTGAGAGACCTTGGCGTGGTTGGTAAGCTTACACATGGATTGGCCAATCTGTGGGACTAAATTCTCACTTATTTTACTTAGATTTATTAAGTATTATTATATATGCCCATTAAAGGGATAGTAATACTTCAGTATTACAAATCCCTATACTAAAGCCCTAGTAAAAAAAAATTTATTGCCCCCAGTGTCATCTCTCAGACCTTTATGGTTTGAGAGATGAACGCTTCTAAAGTTGCCCTCTCCCTCCCCCTCCCTTGTAGTCAGCGCTGTAGCTGACTCAGGGAAATCCAGTCAGAGATCATCAGGCGGCTCTGCAGCAGAGCCGCGATCTCGTTAACTAAAAAAAAAACTTCCACTAAAAAGGTCTTCTACGTGTGCTTGCAAACCAAGCACACGTAGAAGACCATTTCAGTGAAAGTTTTTTTTTTTTTGTTAACGCGATCAGGCTGTGCTGGAGAGCCACCTGAAAGTCATACAGCTCTCTTCCTTTCAGTCAGCTAGAATGCAGACTACAGGGAAGGGGGAGGGAGAGGGCAACTTTAGAAGCGATTATCTCTCAAACCATAAAGGACTGAGAGATGACCCTGGGGGCAATATATTTTTTTTTACTAGGGCTTTACTATAGGGATTTGTAATACTGAAGTATTACTATCCCTTTAAAGGGCACACATTGTTCACAGCATGTAAAGGAGCGCAGATCTGTCTGTTTATATATAACGATATCCAAAGATAATTACTTAATCGGAATGATCTACAACATGTGCTTCCAAACCAGGCACACGTTGTAGATGGTTCCGATGAAGTGTTTATTTTTAGATATCACTATATCGGCGCTGCTGAAGAGCCGCCGTCTGATCCAGGAACCAGAATCTGCTTCTGACTACTTTACAGCTCGTGAAGCAGAAAGGGGAGGGAGAGGAGAACTTTATTTTCTTATTTCTCGCAAACCATAACGGTGTGAGAGATACGAATAAGTGCAAGTGCTCTCTTTTAACTGTATATACCATATAGTTATACTTTTTTTCTGACATTACTATCCCTTTAAATAACGAAACAGACATATATTGCTACAGGTATTGTTTCCCTTGAATTGTTTTTATATTTGATGGGGGATATGGGTAGATGTTGTTGGGGTTGTTAGTTGTGCCATGGGTAATCTGAAATTGATGATGTATAACATAACTCTTGCAGTGTATTAGAGACATTTATGGTGTGAATAGCAATAACGATAATTGTATTGTCTCTTGTTTTTTCTCTCTCAGTTATCCACATCGTCTGTCTCCCTTCTTATGTTCTGCAGATGATTGTGAGACAACAACACGTCACCTGTGAGTACGATTCACATAATAATTAGCTAAAACGTGTGTAACGCTGCGACATGCGCAGTAGACACTGCTGCTCGTGCTGCAGTCATGCGCAGTAGAGACCGCCCGCGCCGCGGCTGATACAGAGCTCTCTACTCCGCGTGACTGCCCCGCGACCAGGTGGCAGTGGCACTGTGGCCCGTGTAACGGGCTGTTCAACTAGTGTACATATATTTCTTTCGTCCAATGTGAAACACAGGAACAATGGGGTAAAGTATTTTTACGCCTGGAAGGCAGAGAACTAGGCTCTGTGGAGGTGCTGACTCTCTCCCTACTTCATTTCACCCCCGCCAGTCTTGTTCAGTTTTAAAACTGATATCAGGGCTTTCTTTTTATTTTCTCTTTCATCCAATGTGTAACACGGGAACCATGGAGTAAAGTCCCCTTTCCTTGGAGGGTGGAGCACTTAATTTTCCCTCCACTTTAACTCTGCCTACTTCCAGTTTCAAGTATCCTTCCTACAGTAAGGGTGTATGGGCCCTTTTCTTTTATCTCTTCAGTCTCTGTCCTCTCATCTATTCAGAGGCTCCTAAACTCTTGGTTGGAGCATTCGATGTCCCTGGTTTGTTATTTAATTCCTATGTTGGGGGGCATTCACATTTCATCATGGATTCCTCAGAGGAGGAAGGTGAGACTGAAGGGGTGAATTAGATTATTTCCTGTCATTGGGGGATGTCTACAAGGAGGACTCGTGCCCCTAGGCTGAGGAACTTATCAGAGCCTTATCAGAGGTCTCTGATTCCAGCTCCCTTTCTCCAGACATCTTCCGGATGTGTAAAAAGATGGTACACATATTTTCTGCCCATCATTCTTTGGACCAGGTCCTTCTAAGTGAATTAAGGATTCCTGATAAGAAGGTATTTCTGTCTTTTATCCCTTTTCATCTGAAGATTTGATGCACTGGTCTACTCCACCTGCAGTTGATCCCCCATCTATTAACTTGCTAAGAACACTGCACCACCTCTTGCAGACTCTGCAGCTCTTAAAGGAGCAGTAAACTTTTATTTATGAAAATACATATTTTATGGAGCTTTTTCTGCTGAGTAAAACAAGGTCACTCCCGTCGCTGTCAGATGTTTTATTCAAAATTTATAGCAGTTCAAATAATCAGGAACTGAATTTACTGTGTTTACTTCCTGATACTTCTAACTGACAGGAAGTGAATTTACTGTGTTTACTTCCTGATAGTTCTGACAGGAAGTGACTCAGCAGTTTCTATCACATTCTATGGAGAACTGTATGTCTCTGACTTTTCTGACTTTCCTCTCCATTAGAATCTAACAGGAAAACTAATTAGAATTTGACCACTAGAGGGCACTGCTAATGTAAAAAACATGGGTTTAAACTGTAATAACTCTGGAAATATAAATCTCTTAGCAGTGGGAGTACCCTTATTTTACTCAATAGGAAAATCCCTACAATATATATTTTTTATCATAAAAAAAGTTTACTGCTGCTTTAAGGATAAATCAGACAGATGGTGTGATTACTTATCAAATGAGAATTCTGCTGTCACAGGGGCTGCCCTGTGACCCTTTTTTGCTATAGCCTAGATAACGAGCAGTGGGGGATCTGGGATAAATAGCTTTCATATGACATTCAAGAGGACATTCCCAAAGAGGAACTGTTTGTTCTGTATCACTCTTTCTAACAGGACAGGAGGTGGACCCGTAAGGCAGAGGAATGTTACTAGGCAGAACAGATGCAGGAACAGCAACTAGTAACAGTCACAGAGTACTTGGAAGCAGGGAACGAAAAGTACAACTCACTTTGCGGATAAAGCTGGATGATGACTGGCAACGGGTTGGCAAACAAAACTATCAAGGCTGCTGCTGAGAGCTGCTTGAGAGAGAAGCTAGAGAGCAGTATCAACTGAGAGTATCTCCCATAGATGAATACAGGACAAGGAGATCACAAACAAGGCTGCAGGATCCAAATCAGCAAACAGAATCAGGTCCGGGACCAAGCATAGATTAAGGCAGCTGGCAAATAAGAGTGGTTGGAATTCAAAGCCAAGGCCGTATACAGGGATTAGGAATCTCAGCACTAGTCAGTAAGACACTATACATGTGCAGTGAAGTGTCTCTGACCCTGCTTTATATGGGCTTCAGGCAGCGGCTCCTGGAAACAGACCGGAAGACAGGCAATAGTAGAGCTGCAATGAATGGAGCAGAGGTGTACAGGTAAACAGGCAAAAGCAGCAGATAACAGCAGAGCAGGACTTTCTAGACCTGAGTCTTACATTCTGATAGCCAAGATTCTTGAGGCAAATGCATACCTTATGGAAGAGTCCTTTGATGCCGCCAGGTTTTCTGGACAAGCCTTAGCTTTTTCCCTGGCTGCCCTTTGTATTCCGTGGGTCAAGATTTGATTGGCTGACCAATCTTCCAAAATATCCTTGGTGTCTCTTCCACTTGTGGGAAAACAATTGTTTGGCCCCAACCCAAACAAGGTCATCAGTCATGCTACCAGAGGCAAGAGTACCTTGTTGCGTCAGATCCCCCCATCATGTGCCTTTTTCCATAAGAAGATGCATGGTTTTCTTTACTCCTACCAGTATGGGGTGCCTAAGGTTCACTCATCTCTGGCTTTCCAAGAGTGCCTTACCCAAAAGCCCAAAAAGGCTTGGGCAGGCAAGAAGCCTGCTCATGGGATCTTGGGCCGTTTCTTGCCATTGGGGGTGCCCTCCATTTCCTTTCAGATGCATGGAAGAATTCAGTCATGGATCAGTGTGTTATGTGGGTAATTTTGGCTGGATACCGCATAGACCTGAAATCCTTTCCTCTTCACCGTTTCTTTTTCATTCAAACTTCTTTGCAGTCCGTCTCATGAGGGTCTGTTTATTGTCATTTTATGACTCCCATTCCAGTGCATGAACACTTCACTGGATTCTACTTACATCTTTTTTTCATTCTTAAAAAAAGACAGTGGCTTCTGTCACAATCTGGACTTAAAGTGCCTCAACAATTATGTGTTCGCTCCGAAATTGAAAATGGAGTCTCTGAGCTTTGTCTTCACAACTATGTGTGCCAAGGAGTTCCTGGCCTGCTTAGACCATTAGCAAAGGCAAACAAAATCCTGTCTTCAATAAAAAGAGGTATTGAAGCAAGAGTGGATAACATTATTTTGCCATTATACAAATCATTGGTAAGACCTCACCTTGAGTATGCAGTGCAATTTTGGGCACCGGTTCTGAAAAAGGATATACTAGAACTAGAGAGGGTACAGCGAAGAGCAACAAAATCAATTAAGGGAATGGAGGACTTGACAAACTTGGTTTATTTACTCTAGAGAAAAGACCACTAAGAGGAGACCTTATCACATTGTACAAGTATATGAGAGGTCAATACAAGGATCTCTGCGGTGAGCTATTTATCCCAAGGCCTGATCAGGTGACCAGGGGACACCCCTTGAGATTCGAGGAAAGGAGGTTTAGACTTCAGAAGAGGAAGGGTATTTTACAGTATTACTAATCCCCATATTGTAGCCATGTTAAAAAGAATTTAATTGTCCCCAGTGTCATCTCTCAGACCCTTATGGTTTGAGAGATAACCGAACACAAAGTTTCCCTCCCCCTTCCCTGAAGTCAGCTTTGTACTGACTGCAGGGATATCGGTCTTATTTTCTTCAGGTGGCTCTGCAGCAGAGCCGAGATCGCGTTTGTAAAAAATAATTACTTCACTGAAACGGTCTTCTATGTGTGCATGCAAACCAAGCACAAACTAAGCACACGTAGAAGACCATTTCAGTGAAATGATAATTTCGGCTCTGCTGCAGAGCCGCCTTATGCAAATAAGACCGAGTATCCCTGCAGTCAGTACAAAGCTGACTTCAGGGAAGGGAGGGGGGAACTTTGCATTCGGTTATCTCTCAAACCATAAGGGTCTGAGAGATGACACTGGGGACTATTAATTTCTTTTTAACGTGGCTACAATATGAGGATTAGTAATTAAGTATTACTATCCCTTTAAGAGGGAATTACAACTGGACATTCTAAGGAACTGGTCTAGACACACATCTCACCTGTCTCACGTCATGTTCCTGTCTCCAACAGAAGAAGGAAGAACTTCACTGGTGGCTTCAATGAACCCATCTGATGCTGTGGAATCTGTTTGTCATCCTAGAGTGGGTTGTGGTCATCATGGATGGCAGCCTGTTGGGCTAGGATGTTACCCTGGGTCCACTGACAGCCCAGGACCTTCAGACCAGAGAAGTGAGTCTTCTAGCAGTCAGTGTTCTGGAGTTAAAGGCAATCTGCCTAGTGATATTCCACTGCTCCCCAGTGAGGATCCAGACAGTGTGATAGGAATTTCTTACATCAACCATCAAGGAGGAACCAGAAGCATGTAAGCTTGGACATAGGTTCGGGAGATTCAGTCATAGTGTGAGTTTAATTAGTGGGGGGAAGGCCTTCCGTACTTATTAGATACTACACTATGGTACGCATGTATTGTCTTTGAAGGCACAGCGCAGATCAGATTCCCGTGGCAATTTTACTTGTAAAAAAACATCAAAGAGACATATTCTGTTTCATTCTATGGCAGCGGTGAGCCACTGCCTAGTGTTCTCATATATATTTATAGCTCCAGTACTGTGTGACAAGTTTAACTGTTATAACTTATTGACAAAGCATCTCCCAGCTGTGTCACTACCCTTATTTAACTCCATAGGAAAAGCCCTATAGTTGTTTTATTAAAAAAAAAAAATGTTTAGCAGTTCTTGAATTCTAGTTCAGCTTTGTATAAAGGTGCAGTATGAACTGCCTCTTTGCAATTCACCTACCTCCCATCTCTCCCCCTGCAGATTTGACACCCATGATGGAAAGCATCCGAGACAAGTTTAAGTTTAACATCACCATCATCCACAGCTACAACAGAAAGGCAAATACCAGCACTCCCTACCGCACCGTTGTATCAAGGGTAACAAAGGATGTGATGCAAATTGTGGACCCCATCATGTATATAATTGAGTTGACAAACTACATATGGATCATCACTGGACTGTATTATTATATAAGGTGAGAAACCAGCTGCTACCACACACACACGCACACATTCATATTCACCCACTAGGAGGCAGGTCACTTTAAAGGGGAAAAAAAAACATCTGGAAGAGGTAGACCCCCCTCTCAGGCTTATTTAAGCCCCCCTAACTCCGCCCATAATCAGTTTACATTTGGCAAAGCCCCACTGAGGCAGTAGGCCGACGTTTAGAGAAGAAAAAGACAGATCATCCCTGCCAGAGATAGTACAGACAGATTCTCCACGGGAGGAGGGATGCCCTGTGTCCCCTATGGTCTAATAAAAAAGGGAGGAGATTCACTAATGTGTGATAAAGCGGGGATGACTTTTCCAGTGATATCACTTCTCCAGTTCCTATGTTATTCTATGGAGCCTATGCACTAAGATCCCTGAAGTTGAAGAAATCCTAGTGCATAGGCTCCATAGAATAACATAGGAACTGTACAAGTGATATCACTGGAGAAGTCATCTCCACTTTATGACCTCTTATTGAATCTCCCCCCAAGGAGTTGTTGGTAAGCAGCACAGAAATCGTATTTTCTCTTTCATCCACTTGGTGACATCTTAGTGCTGTCCTTAAAATCACCAGCGAAGAAGAGAATATTCTCATAGACAAAAACGTAGCCAAACCCTGAAATTTTTTCTCTGGACCCCACGACAAAACACCCAACCAAACAGGCTTAGTAAAAAGTCAGACTACGAAAACAGAAAGGCACGATACATAGTAGACTACCACTGGTTGTAGAGCTTTCCTCCCAAACTCTGAAAGTGGACCTTAGTGTCCCTTTAAAAGAGCAGAACATAGAGGGCTATGTACGTTAGTATTAGGATTAATATTTAGTTAGGGCTTGTTGGTCCAAGAAGAAGTCTGATTGCCATTTGGAATCAAGAAGGAATTTTTTCCCCCCGTTCAAAGCAGAATTTGAAATTGCTGTATTGAGGGGATTTTTTTGCCTTCTTATGACTTAATGACGGTAAACCGGAATGGGAAAGGGGTTGAACTTGATGGACGCAAGTCTTTTTTCAACCTCATCTACTATGTTACTATGTACTGTTTTATTTTTCATCAATGATGACTTTTAAAATAAAAAAAAAACATATAATCACTTTTCCCTAAGCGTTTCGTAATGCTTAGTTACTTTCTCAATGGAATGACAGTGTTAAAGGTCTTAGTGCATAGGCTCTATAGAATAATAGGAACTGTATACGTGATATAACTGGACAAGTTATCTACACTTTATCACGAATTTATTATGTCTAAGTGCGTAACTCCCATTGCCTTGAAAAAATGTTCCCCTGTGATGTCCTATTTCAGTATGCTATTTGAGAAGCTTGATATATTATGAATCTGTCCCACAGAGCTTGGTTGTATCGGAGGAGGTACATACTGGATGATGGGTTTGATAACATCTATATCACCCCAGACTTTATTGAACTGGACAAGATGAGGAAGAAAAATGGCGAAAACCCCATCCTCCCATTTTATCCCCGGGAAGCCAAAAAATATATCCGAACAGGTGAGACCCAATGGGCATGTAGAGCATACTAGGACACAGATTCCACTCACAGCCTGTGATGTATTGCTTGGGTATAAAATACTCTTAGGCATGAAGACATTACAATTAAAATAACTCACCACCAGCACAGACGGGAAAACATTACTAGAGAACCTACCTCACCCCCGGCACAGACAGGAAAACATTACTAGAGAACCTACCTCACCCCCAGCACAGACAGGAAAACATTACTAGAGAACCTACCTCACCCCCAGCGCAGACAGGAAAACATTACTAGAGAACCTACCTCACCCCCAGCACAGACAGGAAAACATTACTAGGGAACCTACCCCACCCCCAGCTCAGACAGGAAAACATTACTAGAGAACCTACCTTACCCCCAGCACAGACAGGAAAACATTACTAGAGAACCTACCTCACCCCCAGCACAGACAGGAAAACATTACTAGAGAACCTACCTCACCCCCAGCACCGACAGGAAAACATTACTAGAGAGCCTACCTCACCACCAGCACAGACAGGAAAACATTACTAGAGAACCTACCTCACCTCCAGAACCGACAGGAAAACATTACTAGGGAACCTACCTCACCTCCAGCACCGACAGGAAAACATTACTAGAGAATCTACCTCACCCCCAGCGCAGACAGGAAAACATTACTAGAGAACCTACCTCACCTCCAGCGCAGACAGGAAAACATTACTAGAGAACCTACCTCACCTCCAGCACAGACAGGAAAACATTACTAGAGAACCTACCTCACCCCCAGCGCAGACAGGAAAACATTACTAGAGAACCTACCTCACCTCCAGCACAGACAGGAAAACATTACTAGAGAGCCTACCTCACCTCCAGCACCGACAGGAAAACATTACTAGAGAACCTACCTCACCTCCAGCGCAGACAGGAAAACATTACTAGAGAACCTACCTCACCTCCAGCGCAGACAGGAAAACATTACTAGAGAACCTACCTCACCTCCAGCACAGACAGGAAAACATTACTAGAGAACCTACCTCACCCCCAGCACAGACAGGAAAACATTACTAGAGAACCTACCTCACCTCCAGCACAGACAGGAAAACATTACTAGAGAACCTACCTCACCCCCAGCGCAGACAGGAAAACATTACTAGGGAACCTACCTCACCTCCAGCACAGACAGGAAAACATCACAAGAGAAACTACCTCACCCCCAGCACAGACAGGAAAACATTACTAGAGAACCTACCTCACCCCCAGCGCAGACAGGAAAACATTACTAGGGAACCTACCTCACCCCCAGCGCAGACAGGAAAACATCACTAGAGAACCTACCTCACCCCCAGTGCAGACAGGAAAACATTACTAGAGAACCTACCTCACCCCCAGCACAGACAGGAAAACATTACTAGAGAACCTACCTCACCCCCAGCACAGACAGGAAAACATTACTAGAGAACCTACCTCACCCCCAGCGCAGACAGGAAAACATTACTAGGGAACCTACCTTACTCCCCAGCACAGACAGGAAAACATTACTAGAGAACCTACCTCACCCCCAGCGCAGACAGGAAAACATTACTAGAGAACCTACCTCACCTCCAGCGCAGACAGGAAAACATTACTAGAGAACCTACCTCACCTCCAGCACAGACAGGAAAACATTACTAGAGAACCTACCTCACCCCCAGCGCAGACAGGAAAACATTACTAGAGAACCTACCTCACCCCCAGCGCAGACAGGAAAACATTACTAGAGAACCTACCTCACCACCAGCACAGACAGGAAAACATTACTAGAGAACCTACCTCACCCCCAGCACCGACAGGAAAACATTACTAGAGAACCTACCTCACCCCCAGCACAGACAGGAAAACATTACTAGGGAACCTACCTTACCCCCAGCACCGACAGGAAAACATTACTAGAGAACCTACCTCACCCCCAGTACTGACAGGAAAACATTACTAGGGAACCTACCTCACCCCCAGCACAGACAGGAAAACATTACTAGAGAACCTACCTCACCCCCGGCACAGACAGGAAAACATTACTAGGGAACCTACCTTACCCCCAGCACAGACAGGAAAACATTACTAGAGAACCTACCTCACCCCCCAGCACAGACAGGAAAACATTACTAGAGAACCTACCTCACCCCCAGCGCAGACAGGAAAACATTACTAGAGAACCTACCTCACCACCAGCACAGAGAGGAGAACATCACTAGAGAACCTACCTCACCTCCAGCGCAGACAGGAAAACATTACTAGAGAACCTACCTCACCACCAGCACAGACAGGAAAACATTACTAAGGATCCTACCTCATAAAGAAACATGTTGATATAACTTGCACGCCCTCCCTCTTTTCCCTCCCTCCCTCTTCTCCCTCCCATTCATTCCCCCCTTCCCTTTCTTGCAATCCCACTCTTGTCCCTCTCCTATACTACCCCCTACCTTTCCCAACCTCTCCCCCCATTTACATGTGTTCACAGACCTGTGTGCGCTGACCAGCAGTGAGAAGATTTCCTATTCTGCTTTCTTTGGTATCTATTGGTCTATGATGCTTATCGGCTTTCTGGTGCTCAGTGATTTCTTTCTAGTCCTTTTGATGAAAGGAATACATAATCGAATGGCTGACAAGGATTTCACCATCCAAGGTTAGAGTGAATAAATGTGTTATTTTTATTGTTATTAAAGGGCAACTAACATATTGTAATGGATCACCCCACCAAGGGGTGTCCAAGTTCGGTTCTCAAATTCTACTAGTAAACCAGGCTTTATGAACATTTACTGTTAGGTACAGGTGGGTCAGCGCAAATGACTGAGACACTTATTAAAGGAATAGTAATACTTTGTTTTAACTTTATTTTATTTTGTAGGCATTAAAAAAACACGAAGAACGATATAAGGCTTATCTCTCAAACCTTTATGGTTTGAGAGATATTCACAAGCAACGTCCCCCTCCCGCCCCTTTTACCTAGTGTAAGCCATCTCTTCTCAGATGTGGAATCCAGTCCATAGACCAGACAGATAACAGAAGGGGACAATCTTCTTCCTATGAGAACAATGAAAGCCCTGCCCCCCCTTGACAAGCTTTTCAGGTTTTTCCCTTATCTTAATTGAAGATTGTCCCTCTCTGCAGTCTACCTGGGCACCTCCCTTCTGATCTGGCTGAGCAGTGTTACATCAGTAAAAGGGGTGGGAGGAGGACACTTTGTCATTGAATTACTCTTGTACTACAACTCTGACAGAATTGAAATAACACTCTCCAAAGTCCGAATACTATGAGGATTAATTAGAGCTGCTTTTATTATGAAACATTACTATCCCTTTAATTCACCTGTGTTTAATCAAAGAAATCCTTAATACTGGCCTGTTTGCCCTTGAGGATTGAACTTGGACACCCCGAACCACATTGTTGCCCACTTGTTCTTGGGTAGCCCTATCCAGGGTTCCCCTTATTTATCTGCTTGTCCTGTTTGGCACAGCAAAGAGACAGGCCTCTGGTGTTAGAGATATTACCAGCTGAGCTACACTGTCAAATTTTCCCTGTTGTCGTTGATCATGTGCAGCAGTCCTCAGGACAGTGGTCTTACTTCATGGGATCAGCCCAAGCGATTTGTCTTTGGTGGACAACCAACACATTACGTTAGTGGAAGATAATTTGAATCTCTCAAGGTGAGTGGCTAACCTCAGGATTGGTCACTCCGACATCCAGAGTACAAGTGGAGGAAATTCAGACCTGAACAACAGAATCTAAATTTAGGAGAAGTACAAGGCTACATAAAAATACTTTGAGATTATTCTTTTGAGAATTATCGAATTCAAATGCATAGCTCAGATGTCAGATTCAGTCCACCTGATTTTCATCTTTTAATAAATCACATACAGGCCAACGTTTGTCTTAAATTTTTTCTTTGTAGAACGTCCATCGGGTACCTCAAGCCAAGTTCTCCAAACTGTTCTGTGACAGAACGCCGTCACTTCTGAACCAGGGGCCCTTTTGGTTTGGGGGGCCAGACTGGGAGCGGCCATTTGGCCATACAGAAGGATGGGCCAAACTACAAAATGGAGAAGGGTGGCGGCCGTACTCCAAGGTGGCACCGTGGCTACCTGGGACATCATCTGGAGACTGAGAGTCGAATGTCCTATTGCCTCACCCATTGTGTGCTGTTATTGTTTATATGCAAAGTAGATCTCCTGTGGTTGTGTTTCCATTTGTTGCTTTGTGAAACCGATTGTATTATGTCAGTTACTGATGTAAATGTAATTACCTTAGCAGATCTGATAGAGGACTGTGTGTTTGTATTCTGTTGTGTGTTACCGTAATTAAGAGGTTCCTGTTTTTACCTTAAAGGAGCAGTAAACTTTTATTTATGAAAACACATATTTTATAAAGCATTTCCTGCTGAATAAAACAAAGTTACTCCCACTGCTGTCAGATGTTTTATTCAAAATTTTTAAAGTTCAAATAACCAGGAAGTGAATTTACTGTGTTGACTTCCTGATAGCTCTAACTGACAGGAAGTGAGTTTACTGTGTTTACTTCCTAGTAGTTCTAACTGACAGAAAGTGAATTTACTGTGTTTACTTCCTGATAGTTCTAACTGACAGGAAGTGAATTTACTGTGTTTACTTCCTGATAGTTCTAACTGACAGGACGTGACTTTACTGTGTTTACTTCCTGGTAGTTCTAACTGACAGGAAGTGACTCAGCAGTTTCTATCACATTCTATGAAGAACTGTATGTCACTGACTTTTCTGACTTTCCTCTCCATTAGAATCTAACAGGAAATCTAATTAGAATGTGACCACTAGAGGGCACTGCTAATGTAAAAAAACATGGGTTTAAACTGTAATAACTCTGGAAATATAAATCTCTAGGCAGTGGGAGTACCATTATCTTACTCAATAGGAAAATCCCTACTATATATATTTTTTCATAAAAAAGTTTACTGCTCCTTTTAAGCATCATGTGTCGTCAGATGTTCTTGGGGGAAAAGGTGTTAGCAGGCCAAATCTTCGCGATCGGTCTGACATCGGTGGTCTGGCCGCTGGAAAGAAGCTGTTGGGATTGGTGTGCCAGGTTGGGGCACAGGGGACCCTTCACATGTTCTAAATCAAGAAATAGGGCAAGTAATCCAGTCTATGTAGACTTTATTAAATGTATGGCTATTATTTCTCCCAAAATGAGGAAAAGCATTCTTCTTCTGGAGAGGCTTTGTGCAGCCTCATGGACATAGGACACTTCTGTGTAGTTGGTGTCCTTGAGGACACTTATATTGCCTTCCAGTTGCTGGTGTCACCTTGAATAATTTTGCTGTACACTTCAATATACCTTGTAATAAACAAAAAGAAAACAGGTGGGGACGAAACATAAGGAGTAATGTCTAAGTGCAGCACTGTGTTTATTCATTATCGTAGTCTTTATTGTGGTGTCTGGAAAGAACGCTAGGAGTCAGTAAGGCAAAGCACAAAAGTCAGGAGGATCACTGTCAGTGTAGTTGTACAAGAATAGTATAGAAAGCTCCGCTAATTAGAAGAATTTTATCCGTCTTATCCTGAGGCTTGCAGACAGCCTCACAAAAAAACACTTATGCTTTCATGTACTCCTGAAGCTCAAAACAATCCTCAGCTTGCTGGAGATCTTTGTCATACCACCCTCTCCCCTTATACTGTAAAGGCCAAGAGAATTTAATTCTAGCACAGGCTCCTCTGTGATGCTGGGGTGCAAAGAGTTGAGAGCGAAGCTAGTGAGTGAAGCCAATTCTAGGTGTGCCCTTACAGCTAAATCCGTGGTAAAGTTGCTGACCTCAAGGTCAGATATTTGGCCCTAACTGAACCACAGCCAGACCAGGATGAGCACACCTGCTGCTGGGAAATATGAGGAATCTAGAACCTGGAGATTTTGTGCAAGGGCCCTCAATGCAAAGGAGAAGGAGAGCCACTCAGCAATAGGAGGCAGAGCAGGAATACGCAGTAGGCTCTGGTAGTCAGATGGGTGGGCTGTCACTTTAAGTCTGTGATGCTTACAGATTGAGGATGATAGGAAAACTTACTGAAGTCTGTACCCAGCATATAGCAAGGGAGGAAGAGGACAGGAATACAAACTCCAGCTGTCTAATACATTGGTGACTGCAGGGGGTGAATCGTCTGGCACATTGGTGGCTGCAGAGGATATAGACTGCAGTGATTTAGTCTGACTTTTGTTCTTTAGAGAGGTCATCTTGGGGTTGGGTTGGGGTTTGGGCAAAGACTGTGGTCATGCTCAAGTGTCCCAAGAACATTTACTCCAGTGTAGATATATGTGATTCCAGCTCATCAGCCTGATCTAGTGCTTCTTTCTGTGAAGCCTTGGTGGAATTCCAGTTCAGGATAGGGCTTTTGCTGAGTTAAAACGATAGAAATGTTTCACAATAAAAACATTTCCAATTAATCATCATAGTATTTGGGCCATGGAGAGTGTTATTTCAATACTGTCAGAGTTGTAGTACAAGAGTAATTGAATGATAAAGTATCCACCTCCCCCCCTTTTACTGATGTAACACTGCTCTCCTCAGAGCAGCAAGTCTGTCCGGATGGATTACAGAGAGGGACAATCTTCAGTGATCATAAGGGAAAACCTGTCAAGGGGGCAGTGTATTCCTTATGATAACAGTAAGAAGATTGTTCCTTGCTGTGACCTGTCCGGTCAAGAGACCAGATTCCACATCTGAGGTGAGCAGTGTTACACTAGGTAAAAGGGGCGGGAGGGGGATACTTTATCATTCAGTTACTCTTGTACTACAACTCTGACAGTACTGAAATAACACTCTCCATGGCCCAAATACTATGAAGATTTTTCTGAAACATTACTGTCCCTTTAAAGATCAGTCTGACACTATCAGCTTTATAGAGTTACAGCCCTCACTTTACAGATCCAAACCTCTTGTCTCACCTCCTGCAAAAGCTGGAGCTTTGGGTGTCAGTCGTGTTCCTACTGGATCCTTAATAAACATGTTCTTTTTCCACAGATCCACCTCTGATGGAAAGCAGGGGAAACAGCAAGTGAAATGGTCAAGGCTAAAGTCAAATTTATAATAAAACTTTATCCTGTATGTAGGACTTATTATTTCCCCTATGTGTAATTATTATACTGATGTGAGAGCATCGTATCTTAGTAGTAATGGTACAGAAAGCAGTGCCATGGCACTGAGAGAACACAGAAAGAGATTCCGGTTATTTGCCTTTCCAGAACTGGTACTGAAAGGGATAACCCAGTCACCTATTCAGCCATGGACCGTAACACCGTAATTGCCTCACTTACCCTTGCTATATCTTGCAAAATCTATTAATTTTATCAAGTGATGACATCTTTAATCAGTTTTGGATGTGATGTACGTGGAGGTGGACATAACCGTTGCTGGCATTTTTTTTTTTTTCTTTTCTTTTCAAAGTGAATCAGGCAGAGCGTATGAGACTACATGGTGCACACCCTCTTCTTCCACGGATGTTCTTGTTTCCTACCTTGTGGATTGCCAGGGTTATCATCATGACCTGCTTATTAGATGAAGTCCTGGTACCAGTAGGGTTGGCATCTGATCTTACTAGTATGGTAAGGTGTAACGGAAGCCCAAGACGTTGGGTTGCCTTGGGCCATCACTCCAGGGTTCTCCCTCCTGATGTCTGCTACAAAGGGGTAGCCAGGACGGTCAATCTGGAACACAGGATCCGTGAATGGGGGTCAAAGGAGTACCCTTTAAACCATTCACATTAACGACACAAGCCTTATCTCTAGTTCAGAACAACTAGCAGACTTTATTCACAGAACATGAGACCTTTTATAGTAAAAATGCACAATACAACAATATTAATAGGAGCATGAGATACAATAGGACAATACCTGTGGACAAGGATACAATAAGACAATACCTGGGGAACAATGGTGTGTACACATAGAACAATGGAAGTGTAAACATAATATAGTGTGGCATTGTATAGAAAGGTGAACTTTACATAATTCAATTTTGCTGCTCCAATTCCCAGCCAATAGGAACTGGAGCGACAAGAGACAGTGACCAATCAGGACCCGGGCCATTGTTCTCCATAGGAGACTGAATTACCCAGGTCCATCAAATAACTCAATCGTGTCACACCAGCTCCCCAGCCAACGGGAACTGGAGCAACAAACTAGGGGACTGGTGGTGACCAATCAGACAAACGCCTACCTGTCCAACACATAACTCAATACAACCCACAGGCTGCCGTCTGCTTTTACATCACCATATACGGTGGCCAATCCGGTGCTCACCTAATTTTCAAAAGAAAGGCGGCAGTGTCCCTTGTATTCCTGTCGCCTGGATGCTGGTTCAGCCCATGAATATCAGTCTTGTTGTACAATTGCTCCTAGGCCTTGAAAGGCCTTCCAGTAATGGTCTGTGGCCCATTACATTTTTCCATTCTACCATATTTGGTTACGGTACAGAAAGGTACCCAACAGATCCATGTCTCACGCTCGTGATATGGGAGGTGATTCCATCCTATCCATTTGAGCTGTTACGGTAAAGGTTTCCTCCTTAAAGGGGAAGTACCTTCTACTAATAACCGCTGGCCAGAAAATCCAAATGGCCCCTGTTAATGTTGCCCTTGAGCCTTGGTTCCAGAGATAACCTCCGCAGTCAGTCCTAGATATCATGTTGTTAGCAGGACCTCAGCACATAAATGCCACCCCTGCATGTGTTGCGCTTAACACTGTAACAACCAAGGGGGGGTTGCTAAGCAGTGCCTTGCAATGTGTCATTAAAGGTTTCGTAGATTCAAGCAAAAATGCCTACTTAGTTTGAAAAACTGTCATGTCGGTCTCCATGGACACGGAGGTGATGGAAAGGTAAGAGGGATTTATTGTTGGTAGGTGTTTCCTCACTTTTACCTTTTTATCACTTTTTCCTGTTTTATCCAGACATTTGTAATCTACTGATATGGATATTATTATATATAATAATATATATTTCAAGGGATAGTAATGGTTAATTTTAAGTTGATTTAAAATTGTAGACATTAAAAAAAGATTAACATCTATGTAAGTCTTATCTCTCAGACCTTTATGGTCTGAGAGATATAACTTGCTAAAGTTACCTTTTCCTGGCTGTTTTACTCAAGTCTGCCATCTAGCTGACAGCTGCAGATTACAGTCATTGGACCAGACAGAGGCTCTTCAGCAGAGCAGAAATCATGCTATTTAGAAATAAATACTTCATTGGAACGGTCTACAAAGTGTGCTTGCAAACCAGGCACACTTTGTAGGCCATTCCAAATTAAGTATTTATCTTTAGATATCGTTATATCGGCGCTGCTGAAGAGCCACATCTGGTCAAGCGACCAGAATCTGCTTCTGACAGCTTTACAGCTCGTGAAGCAGAAAGGGGAGGGAGCGGAGAACTTTATTTTCCTAAATCTCTCAAACCATAACGGTTTGAGAGATACGAATAAGTGCAAGTACTCTCTTTTAATTGTATACACCATATAGTTAATACTTTTTTTCTGACATTACTATCCCTTTCAGTTGGTTCGCACCAAATTAACTCTTATTTTGTTTTGTGCGTATGTCTTCTGATTCTGATGCCTTTCTCCTTCCGTTTAGCTCCGTATTTTGTGGAGATAGCTGCAGAGGGCTCTGGTTTCCTTTTTATGATCATTAAAGACCTGTTGGCTGTCGTTGAAAATGTGCTGAAGACCAGACTGAACATCCTGTCGAAGCAGTGTCAGCTCCGTCCATCAGAGACAAACATTAAACTCCTCTTACTTATTGGTACATTAAACATGGGAGCACAATAGAGGGAAGTGGGGGGGCTCCCATTTATAGAGGGGTAGGGGAATAATGATCAGAGACCACTTCATATTCATGGGGAATCAGTCAGAGGGTCCAAGTCACTGAGAAGCATTTAAGATAACCAGGGGCCCTGGGGTTCTCTGAGGCTGGGCAGCCCTCTCCCTTCTCTCACCATAGTCTGAAGCAACTGCAAAATGACAAAGCATACCATTTTGGAAAGAAGATAACCCATTACATCAAATGAGGGGTCATTTATCTTTCTGCTCCTAACCTGGTGTTCACCAATGTTTCCAGAAGGTGACTCTAAAAGAAAAAATATGTTGTTTGGTTTTTGTTTTTTTGTTTTTTTTTTTACATTTCCACCCCGTAAAATGTAGTGAAATCTTTGGAAAATTATTGATTTTCCTATTCTATTTATCAGCTGCTTTCCTACTACATCCATTAGCTACTGCTACTATGAGAAAAGTATCGCCCTGTCGGCATGAGTTAACATGCTGTAACGGGTGACAGAAGCACAAAACTACACTAACTGCAATCTCATTTTTTAGTAGCTTAGCTGTAATAAAATGGTTGTAACAGCTACAGAAGCGAAGAAAGTGTAGGCAAAGTATACAGTTTTGGAAGGAAGATAACCCATGATATCATGTGAGGGGTCACTTGCATTTCTACCCCTAAACTGGTGTGCACCAGTGTTTCCAAGAGGTGTGGTTAAAAGAAAAAAATAGGCATTTTTTTACATTTACATCCCTTCAAATGTACTGACACTTTGAAAAATATGGAATTTCCTGTTGCATTCATTAGCTACTGCGTGTTCAAGTATTATGGTACCCCAATGGTATGGCTTAACATACAGTAGTGTTGGGGTCAGAAGCACCGAATTACATCTACCTGTTTTCATTTTTTAAGTAAACTGTCTGCACTGAAATGGTCCAAACTATTAGCGATATGAAGGAAAGGTATGCAAGACTTGCCATTTTTGAAAGTAAACATTCATTGGCATCAGATTAAGATATTTTTGTTTTTCTTCCCCTAGGCTGGTGTGCAAAATTATATTCATGCATTGGCACTAACAGAAAAAAATTGTTGTTGTTGTTATTGTTGCTGTTTTTACATTTCCACAACTTCAAAGATACTAAACACTTTGAAAACCATATAATTTGCTATTATATTCAGTATGTTCTACCAGACAAAGAAAAATGGTACCCCATTGGTATGGATTGACATACTCTAGGGGGTGCAGTAGCCAAAACTACACCTGCCACTTTTCTTTTTTGAAATAATCTGCCTACTCTAAAATGTTCATAAACAATAGAGATATGAAGAGAGGTCTGTAAGGCATACCACTTTAGAAAGTAGGCACTCACCCGCATCAAATGAGGGGTCACTTGCCTTTTTACCCCTAGGCTAGTCTTCACAACTATTACTAGAAATTGGTGCTATAGATAAAAGCACATACTTTTTTACAAATCCGTAACTTCAATGTGAAGCTGTAGCGCCCATTGTAAGCTGACTGGAACCTCTCTCTGTTAACAAGCAGCATCACAGAGAACAAGCATAATATATAACGAATACCCAAAGCAAGGATAATACTCGAATAAGCCCACAACAGCAACAGGTAAAACACAAATACTGCAAAGACAACAGTAACAGCAGGGCAATCTTCAATAGGTCAGATGCTACAGATCGTGGACTAGGATGTATTGAAGATCTCGGACTAGGGTATGGGGCTGGCTGACATCGACTATCCCCTAAACAATGCTGCTGCTGCGAGGACAAACTAAAGATGCTGATCGCAAGATCAGTTTAGTGCCGACTGGAGGAGCCAGCCTGCACCTAGCATGACTGCCTAAGGGATAGTAGCTACCTACTGGGGGGAAGGGAGAACAAGTAAATATAAAATAATGAATACCTGCACTGCCAGTCGAATTTTGCTGAATTGGAACAGGAGGCCTGGTGGTCAGGGATTCAGAAAAAATACCAGAAATAAGGACAGAACATGATATAAAGATACTAAAATATTTCCATTGAATTTTCTAGTATACTCAGAACCTAATCCCAGCCCAAGGAAAACAGTAACCCATTTGTATGGATTAACATACTGTAGTTGGTGCCAGGAGCATGGTTACTAGTGGAACAAGTATATGTGTAATTCCACGATTACCAGTAGAACATAGTTGGGGGGATTTGAGAGGGAATGCAAACATTTGTGACTAATAGTGGGCAGTAGAACCAGGCTTGGGGGTGAGGTCAGACAGTGCATGTGGGGATCTGTGACTTCCAGTGGGCAGTAGAACCAGGCTTGGGGGTGAGGTCAGACAGTGCACGTGGGGATCTGTGGCTTCCAGTGGGCAGTAGAACCAGGCTTGGAGATCTGGTAGTGTATGTGGGCATCTGTGTGTGCCAGTGGGCAGTGTAATCAGGTTGGGGAGCTAGATAATGTATGTGGAGATCTGTGAGCACCCCTGGGTCATAGAACCTGGTTTGGGGCTCAGTCATTGTATCTGTATGTGGGGGGTGATGCCTACCAGTGGGCAGTGGATCAGGAAGCTAGGGGAGGTGTTCGTTCCAGAGGAGTGTGAAACTTATTACAGAGCAATGCATTGGACACCCCTCTGGTACATATCGTATTTTATTATACATATATCAGAGATTCTTGGGGGCACCAAGAGGACCTATCTTGATGCCCCTTGCTATTGATCTCCCAGCCGATGGGCTGAGAGATCAGTAGGAACAGTTGTGGAGATCAAGGTGGCTCTCCAACTTTTTCGTTTTAATTTATATAATGAATTGGACCTCATGGGGGGATATCAGGACCCCTCCAGTTGTCCTCCCAACTGATAGCAGAGACTGCAGCAGAGCGGCATGCTGTCCTGCCTCCGCTCCTACCCTTTTGGCTGTAAGATCAATAGATGGGGGCATCAGGAGAGGTCCCCTTGATGCACCCAAATTTGTGTTATTCAAAGGGGTACGTATGTGGTGGGTGCCACACAGTAGGAGGCTGTTTTTTTTTATACTGTGCAGCCAATGCATGCCAGAAGTACCCGCGTGTACGGTGGCTGCATTGAGGCAATACATTGTACATGCTGGCACAGCAGGTCCACCCGTACAGTGTTCTGCCTTCCAGCCATAAGGGTTAAGATGACCACTAACACATATGATTGATCACTGACGTGACCAGTGTGGTGGGTGACTTTAACACTGGTATTATGTTTTCTCCTCTTTTGTTTTTGGCATGAGTGAGATGGCATTATTATGTCTCCATTGTCCCTGTGTTCTCCATTAGATGATTGAGAAAAGATATTTATTTTGGTGATATTTACCAGTAAATTATATTCTTAAGAGTCTCCCAGAAAACACTTTGATACTAGGTTCTCTGTCAGTTGTGCACTAGCCTTCTGAGTTCTCCAGGGTGGGGGCTGTTTTAATCAGTTAAAAGGATAGTAATACTTGAAAATAATTTTATTTTATGTTGTAGCCCTTAAAAAAACATGAAAAATGACATAAGTCTTATCTCCCAAACCTTTGTGTTTTGGGAGATATTCACAATTAAAATAAAGTTCCCTTTTCCTGGCTGTTTCAGTCAAGTCTGCCATCTAGTGGACAGATTTGAAATCCGGTGCACAGATCAGCCGGCAGCTCTTTAGCAGTGCCGAGTTCACGCTCTTTTTAAAAAGAACTACTTCATTGGAACTGTGTACAAAGTGTGTTTGGCTTGCAAGCACACTTTGTAGACCATTCCAATTAAGAAATTATTTTTAAAGAAGGTGATCTCAGCACTTCTGGAGAGGCACAGATTCCAAATCTGAGAAATAGAACAGTGACGTCACTCAGGGGGAAACTTTACTTCTGAATATCTACCAAACCATAAATGTTTGGGAGATAAGACTTATATCATTTTTCATGTTTTTTTAAGGGCTACAATATAAAATACAAGTATTTCCAAGTATTACTATCCCTTTAACTAATAGTGACACAACTAATGGAAAATAGGGAAGACGATCCCCACCATGCTGACCTGGATTCTACTCTCCAAAATCCCCAAAAAAATACAAAATATCAAATATGGTCTGGCGCACAGGTGCAGGATACAAACAATATGTGCCAAACAGTATAATGTAGATTGTTCCCATCAATTTAAAATGAAAGTGCAAAACACAAACAGTGTGTACCAGACAAT
Source organism: Rhinophrynus dorsalis (assembly GCA_037306005.1). Lineage (NCBI taxonomy): Eukaryota > Metazoa > Chordata > Amphibia > Anura > Rhinophrynidae > Rhinophrynus > Rhinophrynus dorsalis. Next base: position 5,435,677 of record CM074728.1, read on the forward strand.
ACAATAAGGGTAGTTCACATCAATTTCAGATTACAGTATTTATTTTTACATAACATCAAAACTACATTTCTTAAAAAACTGTAAAAGACTATATAATTTCTACCAACAGTTCTCTGTAATTGTTGTAATGGGTACCGTATACAATATAACACTCTGAGTTCCCAATCACTAATCAGATTAGGAAAATCCAAATATATTCCAAAATTTTACTCTATTATTCTCATACAGTGCATGAGATCCGCTCCTTGCACTTAATGAGTGCCGAAATAAAATTATAAAAACGTATTATCAACATGTGCTATAATATTCGGATATATACCGGTAAACATATCTAGCTCACATAAATAAACATATGAAATACCTCCTACACTATCTATATACCCCTATATCTATCTAAACGATCTATTGTTTAAAATAAAAGATAAATAAAAGTTCTTTAAAATATATAGGCTAATCGCCAATGTTCACATCCGTGGTCTTAGGAAAAAAATTGTTGGTTAATCATATAACCATCGTCATAATCGATTATTAAAGTTTTCAATAGCTATATATTTGGACAACATTGGATTCATGTGATCATTAAGCAATCATCCCCTAGAACAGGGCTCAAAATTTCCACTTGCCACTAGCCAATGATGAATGAAAATTTAGTCCTGGCGAGTAGAAATTCAGCCCTGGTGGGTATGTTATGGCTTGCAGTGGCGAGTAACTTTTCATGTCTGGCTGGTAGCAAAGGACATCAAATTATAAGCCCTGCCTTGAATGCATGTGATTTGACCCAGGTTTTCTCCAGTTTGTTTTTATACATAAGGCCCTAAGTTTGCACTTTCTCTCCTGCTATGTTTTAATGCCTGAAATCCTCTCTTGTGTCTCTCCTCCCCAGGGGCTTTGTTTTTATTTGCTATTGTGATCACTTTCTTGGGGAGTTATGGAAAGCGGATGAGACGTAGCGTCTGTGCTTACTACTACCCAGACAGAGAGAAGGTAAGCCTGGACACAGAAGCTGGCTCTTCCATGCATTGTCCAGAATGGCAGATTGTGTACCACAATGACCTCAAGGGACGATTTAAAGAAACACTTCCACCATTTTAAAAATACAAATGGCCTCCGTATATTTTTACATCCTCAATATGTCCTGGATGTCATGTCCCCATGCTCGGGCATGACTCATCTTGATAGGACCCCTGGATCCCAAATTCTACCTATGTACATTCCCCCAAATTAATTTTTCTTATAACAAAACTTTAATCCTAAATCCTTCATTGCTTAGAATAGCAGTACAGAGGATCAAACACCTTGAACTGGGTTGTGCTGTCTGTTTTTTTCCAGGAGAGGATTGCCGCATTATATAGGAAAATTCTCAGTGAGCGAGAGTACGAACCACGGGCAGTGAGTAACTGCAGGCTGGCTACGATGTATGTAGAGAGAAGCTTCCTACAAGCGCTGGCCACAAAGTAAATTCATGTTAATGCTTGTATGGAGACATAATGGGGCTTACGTATCAAGAACTGCTGCAATTCAGGAGCAAACCAGGTGCCCATAGGGGACAAATGCAAATTCCAACAATTCCCTTTGATCTAAATGGGGCATGCAACCCCGAGAATACTAGCTGGTCTCCAAGGCATTTAGTGTCAATCACTCGGAGACCTCTTTGGCATTCAAGAGGTTAACAGCCCCTTTTCAATCAGTGGAGATTTTTTATGTGTTCACTATGGTGCAGTCGCTTTGTACCAGAAGTTTTGTCTGTGTGTGTGTGTATGTATGCATCTGGAATGTATGTACCTGTGTGTGTATATGCATCTGGAATGTATGTGCCTGTGTGTGTGTGTGTGTGTGTGTGTCTGTGTGTGTGGATTGTATATACCTGTGTGTGTGTGTGTGTCTGGAATGTATGTGCCTGTGTGTGTGTCTGGATTGTTTGTACCTGTGTGTGTCTGGAATCTATGCACATGTGTGCCTGGAATCTATGTACGTGTGTGTGTGTGTGTGTGTCTGGAATGTGTGTGTGTGTGTGTGTGTGTGTCTGAAATGTATGTGCCTGTGTGTGTGTCTGGATTGTTTGTACCTGTGTGTGTCTGGAATCTATGTACCTGTGTGTGTGTCTGGAATGTATGTGCCTTTGTGTCTCTGGAATCTATATGCCTGTGTGTGTGTGTGTGCCTGTGTGTGTCTCTGGAATCTATGTGCCTGTGTGTGTGTGTGCCTGTGTGTGTCTCTGGAATCTATGTGCCTGTGTGTGTGTGTCTGGAATGTATGTACCTGTGTGTGTCTGGAATGTGTGTGCCTGTGTGTGTGTGTGTGTGTCTGGAATGTGTGTATATGTGTCGGGAATGTATGTGTGTGTATATGTGTCTGGAATGTGTGTGCCTGAGTATGTGTGTCTGAAATGTGTGTGCCTGTGTGTCTGGAATGTGGCCTGTGTGTGTGTGCGTGTCTGGAATGTGTTTATGTGTGTGCGCGCCTGTGTGTGTGTCTGTGTGTGAGCGATTTGTAGTGCACTCGTAATAGTTTATTTTTCCAGTCTGATAAAGAGAGATAACAACTTGTGTCCCTTATGATTAATTTAGGTTTATTGAATCCCTTTCTTTGTATTGTGGGGTGTGTTTGTCATAGAGTCAGACCAAAAGAGAGATCACTATAAACTGAAAACCGCAGATATAATGGAAATAATAAACAGATATACAGGACTGCTGGATGAACCGCTAAACTAAGATACCCTTATTGTTAAGGTATACTTCCCCTTTTAGTGGGTATTTTACACCAGTGCTTGTTAGAGACCTCTACCAGTGTCCTGCTCATATGAACATCTTATGGATACACCTCCATGCACACCCTAACTACTCAGATACCCGTCTCACCCCTGTAGAATAAAATAAAGTAGAGGTGATGTAGGAATCCCACCTCTGCGTTCAGTGATGTATGGATATCTTTATTTATATGGCCCCACACAGTGTACGCAATGCCTTACAATAGACATATGTTACAATAAAAAAGAAGGGATAAAATAAGTGTTACATTCATAGCAACAACAGAAGAGAAGTCCGTGTCCCAAGGAGCTTACAGTCTAAATGGGTAAAAGGAGACAGACAATGGGGTAAGAGGGTGTCAAGTGATGAGAGTACAAGTACTGAGTTTGGCCAAAGACAGTGCATGGTCCTAGTGCTCCAGAAGATAAGACTTCAGAGTAGACTTAAAGACAGAGGCGGATTGTTCTAGACGTAAGGAGAGGGGTATGGAGTCCCTTAGGTAGGGAGTGGAAAGCGAGAAAGGTTTGAGACGGGAGAGGACAGAGGGTGTGGATGGTGCAACAAGAAGTGCGTTGTGTGCTGAGCGAAGGAGGCGGCCAGGAGCATAAGAGGAGATGAGGGAAGAGATGTAAGGAGGGGTGATGTTTATTGTTTAATGTATTTCTATGGGGATTTGTAGAGTTGTTCCATACAAAGTTCATCAAGTTCAGTCTTTACCAGGTCTCTTCTGCTGTTCCATATGTCAGTGCACAGGATTCACAGATAGGCCTGTTTGTGCACACAGACAACAGGGAACGTCAGGCACGTGCGCACACAGACACCAAGGGGGACTTGAGCACCTGCCCTTTTTGTCCAAAGTGCCCTTGTGCCCTTTTAACAAAAAAAATAAAAATAATAATTATGATAAGTGCCCTTTTTTTTCATTTGAGCCCCTGCTCCCCAAAATGTCTATGCACGTCCCTGGGTAGCGTGCTTCTAAGTATGGTGACTGCTCCTTTTTATCTTATTGAATATGCTCCTATGTTACGAGGTAGAAATCTGGGGCATGTAATAGGCCCGGCTAGATTTAGTCTGTGAAGTGGAACAGTGTCCCAAAACCATGACTTATGGGAATCCTAAATGTGCCTATAAATTAAAGGAACACTAAAAACTCCTAATGATAATCCCCCCCCCCCACATCTCGTTATATGGCTAGAAAATCCTAATGGCCCATAGGAATTTTGCCCTTGTCTCTTCAAGAGATAGCATATTCAGTCAGTCCTGAATGTCAGGTCCATGAAGGCGGACATGACAGTCGGTAGCAGGACCATGGGACCTCACACTCCACTTACTGCATATGGCAGTCTTAAAGGGATAGTAATGTTTCATAATAAGAACAGCTCTATTGTATAATCATAGTATTTGGACTTTGGAGAGTGTTATTTCAATTCTGTCAGAGTTGTAGTTCAAGAGTAATTCAATGACAAAGTATCCCCCTCCCGCCCCTTTTACTGATGTAACACTGCTCAGCCAGATCAGAAGGGAGGTGCCCAGGTAGACTGCAGAGAGGGACAATCTTCAATTAAGATAAGGGAAAAACCTGAAAAACTTGTCAAGGGGGGCAGGGATTTCATTGTTTTCATAGGAAGAAGATTGTCCCCTGCTGTTATCTGTGTGAGAAGCGATGGCTTACACTAGGTAAAAGGGGCGGGAGGGGAAACTTTGCTTGTGAATATCTCTCAAACCATAAAGGTTTGAGAGATAAGACTTATATCATTCTTCATGTTTTTCTTATGCTCACTTCCTTTTCTCCCCCTTCCCCCACTTGTAATCTCTTCTTTACTTGTGCTCCACAGAATACAAGGCATTGTTTGCTTTGTGGAGTGGTTAGAGCCCAATCCGCTCTACTGCCGGAGATGCGCCAGGGTCAGCAGAGAGGAACTCGAAACAGACTTTGTGTACTGCTACTCCGTAGAGTGCAAACATAGATCAGGTACGGTGTGACACATCCCACACACACTACAACCTCTGTACACAGACACCTTCCTTCTAAACCTCCACCAATCACAGTCCCCTGCACTCAGACTACAGCTGTGTGTTAAGAGATTCACTGTGACTAAAGTATAAAGACTAAAGTAGGTTGATTCTGGTGCAATCCGACTGCAATGTAAGTAACTAACACTCCCCCAATCCCCGCTGATTTGATTGAGTCTTTTTCTAACTCACTGAATGATAGGGAGGTCTTCAAAGCCCTGCTTCTGATCAAAAATTTCCTAAAATCATACGCAACATTTTGCAGTGCATTGCGTACCCCTCTGACACTGAAAGGGTTAAATTCGTTGTATGTTAGAGGATTTTCCAGCGTATTGCAAATCAATGTGCTAGTGATCTCTACTGCGCATGACGGCTCCTGACAAACATCCTTAGCGAATTATTATATAGGATTGTATGGAATAATAATATATGCAGCTTATTTTGTAATTAAAACTTCAACTTCTTAATAAGTGATTATGTATACACACCATAGAACTAGCTTTTGTCATGCCATATACATATTGCTTGTATTATTATTTGCATGCATAGAGCTTAAAGGGCCTTGGAGTCAATAAAATGACCTTTTAAACCCTCAGTGCTGTGGAAACAGAGTTCCCATAACTTATAACAAACCTGGTCTCATTCAGTTTCCCCTGCAGATCACAGATATCTGCAGGTCTGGTTTACCTGGGCATCTTATGGGAACTTTCCCTTCTCTCCATAGAAGCCCACTGATGATGGATTTTATAGATTAAGAGCATCTATGGGCTCCTATGGAGAGAAGTAAGGAACTGACGTCGCTCAGCTGTGCAGATCTCCATGATCTTCACAGCAAATGGGTGCATTATTAGCAATGGGAACTCAGTGCTTTTGGTTTCTAACTGTCTTTAAAGTGTTAGTAATGTCTAAAAAAACTTTTTTGAATTTAGAAGAGCTTAAAAAGCTGATCTAAATGCAAAAAAACGTATCTCTCAAACCACTATGGTTTAAGAGATACGGGCGTTTAAAGTTTGATTTCTCCTACTGACAGCTGTAAAGCTGTCAGAAGGAGATCCGTGTCGGCCGACACGCTGGCGCTTGAGAAGTGCCGAGATCTCGTTATTTACCACGAATCCCTTCATTGGAATGGTCTAAAACGTGTGCCTGAACACCAAGTATACATTTTAGACCATTCCAATGAAGGGATTCAAGGGGACATAAGAGACACGATAGAGTCCACCTGGACAGCTGCTCAGTTGGACCCTGAAGAGAGTCATATAACTAAGGTATTTGGGAAAGCGCTCGTGTGAGATTTCAATTAGCTTGTGAGACTTGTGAGATATTTCCTGGTGGTGTGTTCATAGCTGGGGTGTAAATGCCAGTGAGCCCATTGTATTTGTGTTCTATTGTCTTGTCAGCCTCTTGTACATCGTTGTGGAACATTTTGAAACTTTTTCATTATTTGATAATGAAAAACAATTATCTTTCCAGCAATGTTCTGCCACATCTGTATGGACATCGATAATTCGTGCACCTACTGTTTTGGTGAATTGTTTGATGGAGAGGAGATCATAATGTAAGTTTCCACTGAACACTCATCTGTTAAGTTCTTGTGGCCTCCTAGTCTGGATTTCTCCTTAGGCAGTGCTTGACCAGCTTGGAGGTGCGGTGCCTCATCTGTGCTTGTCACACCCATATTCTGAGTACAGGTACCATGGGGAGGGGACAACTCCTCCCAGTAGGCTGGAACATTTCTTCAAGAAGTGCAGGGTGGAGCCTCCCCCTCCTCCATAGCAGGCTACCTAGCCACTCCCTTCTCCAGATAGATTTGTTCCACGTCCTGGTAGGAAGGCTGAGAACAGTTCTGCTTAGTTTTTAGTTATTTTATTATTTCTTTAGATACTAGTACTAGATGAAGAGTCAGTTACACGGGCCACAGTGCCACTGCCAGCTGGTCGCGGGGCAGTCATGCTCAGTAGAGACTGCCCGCGCCGCGGCTGATACAGAGCGGGATGCTCCTTCGGAGCAGTCTCTACTGCGCATGACTGCGTAGTTACAAACTTTCTATCGAATTATTATATAGGAGGATAGGGAGTCAAAATTCCCCCATTAGGCGGATTACCATTACTGGCTTCCCCTGGAGTGTTGCCAAGTTAACAGGCACTGTCTGTGGACCCTTTCAGCCCTGGGAGAGAACCATGCACCCCATGTCTCTTCTCTATCCAATGGGAGTCTCTCTGAGGCAAATTCCATTCAACGGTAATCTGAAGTAAGAAGACCTGCAAAAAAAAAGGTGAGCAACCCTTTGAGTGCCATGGCCCACTTATCCCACCGTTCCCCCCGTTCCCCTCCGCACAGGGGCCCCTCTGGAGTGCTGTGTAAATCCTGCACTCATGTTGGGTATTTCTATGTTGCCTGTCTGAGTCTTTAAAGCATTTGGGCTGTTTGGTGTGTTTTAACCCCTTCCATGCCTTATTGCACTGAGGTGGAACTCTTTTGCTCACTTTACCTTTGGGTTTATGTGTTCCTTATGCTTTATTGGGTTCTGATAGTGTTTTGGTACTTTTTTCATTTTAGATGTTTACTTTGAATTCCGTGCCTTTAAGGACATGCTTTACCTCATAGCCGCAATGCTCCATTGAGCTCTGTCTCTATGGGACAAACTGTTTGGGACGTACCTCTGCAACCGCTCTATGTACCGAGTTGAGAGACAGAGCACTCTATTTGTCTCCCCTTGTCCATTATTCCAGTGCACATCCACGGTGTTGTGGGGATCCAGGGGGGAATCGGTTCTGCATTGGGTACTCTGTATTGGGGAAGAGGACCACCAGATGGGAGCGCTCACGGGACCACCCAAGCACAATTTCACCACTTGTAAATCGTAAAATTTGGAAATTTATTGCAAATAATACCTTAAGAACATCAAACAAGCAACAATGTTCCCCTCACGGGGATACAAAGTCCCAGACACATACGCCTAACGCGTTTCATGTGCATTAAAAAACACTTAATCGTTGACTATGTTTAAGTGTTTTTTAATGCACATGAAACGCGTTAGGCGTATGTGTCTGGGACTTTGTTAACAGATGAGAGTTGGTACCGTGTTAGCCGTATAAATACAGGAAGCAGATTTAAATGCAAGCTTTCAAGACCTTAGGTCTCTTCCTCAGGCATGTTATACAGATAAATATGAAAACATCTCTCTTAAATACAAGTACACATCACATTGTTTAGCATGGAAATCAGATAACAGAATGCAGTCCAGATCCAGATATCTTTGATCAGTCAATGGTAAATTGCACTCTTCCTCTGAGGCTTTAGAGGTATTTACGATGCTCTTGGGTCTGTTGGAAAGGTCAATCAACTAAATTATATTTTGCAGGGTCGGGCCTGGTTAGTACTTGGATGGGAGACTGCCTGGGAATACCAGGTGCTGTAGGCTTTTGCTTAGAAATTATATTTTGAAAGGATATTAAGTTAACTGTATTGATGGGACTGTTTCTCACTCAGAGGGACAGAAAGGTATGGGAGGTAAAATTAATGTTAAAATTTAATGCAATTTGTAGTGGTTTGAACAGGGATAAGGAATTTATGTCAAAATATAATTTCTAAGCAAAAGCCTACAGCACCTTGTATTCCCAGGCAGTCTCCCATCCAAGTACTAACCAGGCCCGACCCTGCAAAATATAATTTAGTCGATTGACCTTTCCACCAGACCCAAGAGCATCGTAAATACCTCTAAAGCCTCAGAGGAAGAGTGCAATTTACCATTGACTGATCAAAGATATCTGGATCTGGACTGCATTCTGTTATCTGATTTCCATGCTAAACAATGTGATGTGTACTTGTATTTAAGAGAGATGTTTTCATATTTATCTGTATAACATGCCTGAGGAAGAGACCTAAGGTCTTGAAAGCTTGCATTTAAATCTGCTTAGTTAGCCAATAAAAGGTATCAAAAACTATATTTGCCTTCTGGGACTTTGTATCGCCGTGAGGGGAACATTGTTGCTTGTTTGATGTTCTTAAGGTATTATTTGCAATAAATTTACAAATTTTACGATTTACAACTGGTGACATTGTGCTTGGGTGGTCCCGTGAGCGCCCCCATCCGGTGGTCCTCTAGTCTGTGGAAATCGCTTACTACGATTTACGGGGACAGCACCGAATCCACCGACCCCCTGGGAACAGGGTGAGTGTAATATTTTTACTTAAATGTGGCTTTTGTTATAGTGTTGAGGCGACCGATTCAATGTTTGATTCTGTATTGGGGAAACTACATTTCCCATAGTCGCCCGTTTCGTGGGCTGTTCTCTGATTGGCTCCCTATGCGGTCAATATTTTCTCTTGCATTTTAACAGAGTATGATACGCAGGGCTTGGTTTCCTCTGCTGTCCTCCTCAGATTAACCCTTCTCTTGCCAGTACATTTTAGGCTTTTTGGGGTGAAATCCTTAATCTGGGTGACAGTATTTGGGTCTTCCTTTATTGTATTGACACTTTTCTCCTGTTAGGATGTCGGATCCACTAGGGTATGGGGCTATGCCTAAGGCTAAGGATTCAGAGGCGTCTTTGACCCCCCTCACGCATTGCTCCTCATGCCAGTCAGGGCTTCCCATGGGCTACTCTGGTCATTTATGCCCCTCATGCTCTGTGGCTCCTGTGTCTCCGCCAGGACCCTCCAGCCATGAACAAGAGCCACATTGGGTCAAGGACTTAAAGTCCTCTATGGTGCAGTTTCCTCTTTTCTTCAGGGGGTTTTACAGTCTTGGAAGCCCCCTACTTCCTTCAGGTTTGTGGCCCATAAGGCCCCAGGTATTCCTGATATGTCTGACTCTTCTGTAGAGGATTCAGATGGAGAGTCTGAAGATGGCGTGTGTTCTGAAGGGGATTCTCCCCAATTTTATCGTGACCCCTTTGAAGCTGACCCTGAACCCTCTGCTGAGGGTCTCATTAAGGTGGTTTTAACTACTTTAAACATTCCCTCTACTACTATTGAGCCCCAGTCTACTTCTGACGTCTTTCAAAGGTACAAGAAGTCTTGTACTGTTTTTCTGCCTAATCCCACTCTGGATCAGATTATCCAAGATGAGTGTAAGACTCCTGACTAGCGCCTTTCTCTGTCTAAAAGGTTCTCTAAACTTTATCCTTTTCCTGAAGCTGACTTAGCTCAATGGGCTATTCCTCATCAGGTTGATGTCCCCATTTCCAGGCTTTCCAAATCCACTGCCTTGGCAACGGCAGATGCTTCAGCTCTCAAAGATTTGGCTGACAGGAAGCTTGAAGCTGTTTTGAAGGCTAACTTAATGGCCATTGGTGCGTCTTTGTGACCTACCTTGTCCTCTGCTTGGGTCAATAGGGCCATTGTTGTATGGACTGAACAGCTGACGGATGCTGTCTATAAGGGTGCCCATAAGGCTGACCTTTTATCCCTTTTGGTCAATATATCTGAGGCTTAGCACTATGTTACTGACGCTATCATTGATGCTGTTAGGCTAGAAGCCAAGGACTCTGCCTTTTCTGTCACTGCTAGACTTATGCTGTGGCTAAAAATCTGGTCTGCTGACTTGATTTCCAAAAAAGCACTGAATTATCTTCCTTTTCAGGGTGCCTCTCTTTTTGGCCCAGAAATGAAGAACCTCATCAGTGAAGCTACTGGGAGCAAGAGTACCTTGTTGCCTCAGATGAGGAGACGGCTCCTTTTTCGTCCCCGCCAAAGCGAAACGTATAGGACGAACCTGGTGGTTCCTCAGGCTCCGCGTTCCACCCCCAGGCCTAAGCAGCAGTGGAGGCCCAAACACACCTCCAACAAACCCAGACCCACCAAACCTACTTTGGCATGATTCACCGAACCCTGGTCCGCACACACCAGTGGGTGACCGCCTGTGACACTTTTTGAGTGTTTGAACAGGCTCTGTTGCGGATCAGTGGGTATTACAGGTGGTTTCCGAAGGTTACAGGATTCCCTTCAAATCCCTACCTCCCTTCAGGTTCTTCCCTTCTCGCTCCCCTCAGGGTCCAGAAAAGCTTTAACTTTTCAAAGGGGCGGTCCAGGCCCTCTTGGACAAGGGTGTCCTGGCCCCAGTCCCACAGCCAGAGAGAGGTTCCTGTTTTTATTCCAACCTCTTTGTCATTTCCAAGAAGGATGGCGGCTGCCGTCCTATACAGGACCTCAAGGCTCTAAATTCATCTGTGGTCAAGGCTCACTACAAGATGGAGTCCTTGCATTCTGTCATAGCATCGATGTGTCCAGGAGAGTTTCTGGCTTCTTGGATCTACAGGATGCATACCTGCACATTCCCATCCATCTGGACAGTCAGCATTACCTCAGGTTTGCCTGCGACATGGGGCATTTCCAGTTCACTGCTCTTCTCTTTGGGCTCAACACAGCTCCTCAGATGTTCGCTTGGGTCTTAGGTGCATTGATTGCCTTCCTGCACACAGAGAGGATTCAGGTGACTCCATACATGGACGACCTTCTCCGGTGGAGTGGGAGCGCCTTCCAGAAGTTGATCTCCTAGTGCGGAAGTGGGGTCTTCCTTGAATAGACCTGATGGCCACCAGGGACAGACGGAAGGTTCGGCTCTTTTGCTCCCTCTCCAGGGATCCTCTGGTATTTGCGGTGGATGCCCTGTCAATTCCATGGAGATTTCATCTGACGTATATCTTTACATCCTCTTCCCCTCCTGCCAAGGGCATTATGGAAGATTCGGATGGATGGAGCTTCAGTCATCCTAATTGCACATTAATGGACCAGAACTGCTGTCCTTGTCTTGTCAGGAACCTTTTCCTTTGCCATGCAGACCGGATCTCCTCCGTCAGGGTTACCTGTAGAAGGAGGATGTGGAGATCTGGCTTTCTCAGCATGGCGGTTGAATCCTCCATCTTGAGGAAGAAGGGCTACTCTTCTGAGGTCCTTTCCACCGTGATTCAGGCTAGGAAGCCGGTTTCCTCTAAGGCTAACCATAGGATTTGATCTATTTTCCACGCTTGGTGTGTGGACAGGGATCTGTGCTCACAAGTGTTTGATCTTCCGGCTATCCTGTCCTTTTTGCAGGATGGCGTGAACAAGGGCCTTAGCCTTGGTTCCTTGAAGGTTCAGATCTCTGCTTTTTCTTTCTTTTTTCAGAGATGCATTGCCATCGTGCCTGATGTGCCCCCCCAGTGGGACCTTAATCTGGTTTTGGGAGTCTTGCAGAGGCCTCCTTTTGAGTCTCTGGCTACCATTCCTTTACTTCTTCTGACGTGGAAGATGGCTTTTCTTTTGGCGGTGGTCCTCGGAGTAGCTGAATTGCAGGCATTGTCCTGCAAACCGCCTTTCCTGGTGTTTCACAAGGATAAAGCTGTTCTCCATACCTCCCAGGAATTTCTTCCTAAGGTGGTCTCTGAGTTCCACATCAATAAGGAGATTGTTGTGCCTTCCTTTTGCCCCAACTCTAAATCTGACAAGGACAGGGCTCTCCACTTGTTGGATGTGGTGCGCTGCCTTAAATTCTGTGTGCAGCTGAGTCTGTCTGTCAGACTGATGCCCTGTTTCTCATCCCTGAGGGTCCTAGGGCAGGTAAGGTGGCATCCACAGTGACTTTTGCTTCTTCGATTAAGTCTACCATCTGCAAGGCTTACGAACTCAGGAAGAAACCTGTTCTCTTTTGCATCACAGCACATTCCACTAGGTCTGTTGGGGCCTACAAGAATCAGGCCTCTGCTGATCAGCTGTGCAAGGCGGCCACTTGGTCCTCTGTGCACACGTTTGCCAATCACTACCGTGTTGATGGCGGGGCTTAGGCTGGAAAGCCCTAGAGGCAGTTTTGCCTGTCTAGGACTTTACTTTCTGCGCCTTATAGCTCTTTATCCTTTGAGCCCTGTTGGCTCTTGTTCTAGTGTGCTGTGTTACTGTTATTCAGTGTCTGTGGACACTGTTATTTTTGGCTGTTCCATGTCCTGGTTAATCCATGGGAACTCTGGTATCATGGGGACCAGCACTTGGTCCTTTCCTTTTCTTACCACGCTGGGAACTCAATGTTGGTACATCTCCATGATACCTGTAAGCTATATTGGACAATAGAGAAAAGAGGATTTTAGTCTTACCTGTTAAATCCTTTTCTCTTAGTCCACCCAGTGAAAGAAACTATGCTAGGTCTCCTGTGACTGGATGTGAGAGTCCTGTTGGGTCCATGCTCATGGGAATTTTCCTCTCTTCCTTCTTGCTATCTAGCTAGGTAGGTTTATTGTCTCAAATCTATCTGGAGAAGGGAGGGGCTAGGTAGCCTGATAGGAGGAGGGGGAGGCTCCTCCCTGCACTTTTCAAGAATTGTTCCAGCCTACTTAAAGGGGCGGTCTCCTCCCCATGGTACCTGTAAGCTACAATGGACTAAGAGAAAAGGATTTAACAGGTAAGACTACAATCCTCTTTTCTTTTGTTTACCTGTTATAGGACAGCCACCTCAAACCCCATTCCTAGAAGGCTGTGTCAGTGCAGGTTTTAGGGGTCTCCCTGCTTCTGCGCGGACATCAATTATTTGGGCATTGATTTTGAATGAACTAGCTGTGCAAACTTCAGGGATATCCCAAAAATCTATACTGGCTCAGCCTTCTAGGAATTAAGTCTGAGACCCCTGTTCTAGTTACCCCACTAAAACTTCCATGGTTGACAGGAGATGATGGGAGTTGTAGTTCGGCAACAGCTGAAGGGTCATGTTTTTCCCACCCCCATTATTAGCCTGCACATTAGTAAATGAGGATGGAGTCATATGAGGAGTGGGTGTGTGTGTGGCCACAGGCAGAACTGTAGTGCATGAGAGCTTGATGTAAATCCAGGCCATGTCCCCACATTTATCTATTCCTGGTGTTGGTTCATTAAAATGCACCTCCATTTCTCTTCGTAGAGACCCCAGAGATGAGGAGCAGATCACTCCCATCAGAATGCTTCAGGTGGAAATCAACAGTATACAAGATCGGAGAAAAAAGAAGCTTAGAAATTATATCAAGGCTGACATGAAGGCAAAATTCGAGGTTAGTCGCTACTCAGATTTAGGTCAGGGATGTCCAAGGTAAAGCCTTGAGACCAGTTATGGCCCTTACATGGTCAGTACACCCCTCAAGTTGATTTAATAGACTGTATCCAATATGAAAGATAAATACCCCCTACGAGTTCTAGCAATGAGACAGATAGGTAAAGCTGTTTATCTATATATAAGATGATGTACAGTGAAGAAGACAGGTTAGGAAAGCTGTGTATCTGTGTGTGTGTGTGTGTTATATATATATATATATATATATATATATATATATATATATATATATATATATATATATAATGATGATGATGTAGAGTAAAGAAGACAGGTTAGCAAAGCGGTGTATCTGGATATATATATTCCTAACCTGCTTTCTTCACTCTACATAATTAATATATATAATTATATATATATATATAATATAGATACACAGCTTTCCCCCTAACCTGCCTTCTTCCTAGAAAGGGGATATCATTCCCCCAATGTCAACCAAGCTATGGAAAAAGCAAGTCTTCTCAATAGAGAAACTCTATTGTCCCCTCAACAACCTAATCTAGAGAAAGAAACTAGATTTTGTATTCAATCTACGTACATAACATCATCCCCTATCATTACGCAGGCCATTAAGAAGAACTGTCACATACTTTCAGGCGGCAGGAAGTTGGGACATTTGTTCAGCAGTCCCCCATTATTTTGTTACAGGAGGGGTAGAAACTTAGGTGACATGCTTACTAGCGCTGACCCCAGGGATTAATATGATAGTGGCACCACTTGGCTGAAACACCCTATAGGAGTGTTCAAATGTAAGGGTTGTTCTAATTGTGAGCAAATCATCACAGGCAAATCATACCCACATCCTGAATCCGGAACACCGGTCATTATTAAGGACTTCCTCACATGTGAAAGCAAATATGTTCTATATTTGATCCGTTGTCCTTGTAATACGTACGACATTGGAAAGACAACCGCTATGTTAAAGGAACGCATAAATAATCACAAGTCAGCAGTACGTAAGGCACTTGAAGGGTCCTTGGACCACAAAGAGAGGGTTAATCTACCTGTTGCTAGACATTTTGAGTTGGCACAACATAAACTTAAAGACTTTCGATTCATGCCCATTTTAATGGTGAAGAGGAGTGTCAGAGGTGGAGACTGACACAGAACTTTATTACAGTAAGAAGCCAGTCTTATATTTGAATATAATACATTGACCCCTTCAGGCCTCAATCATGAGTTCCAGTTGGGTTGTTTCTTGTGAATATCTGCAGTGAGTCTTGACTGGGGAGTGTTAACTCAGGTGATTTTCCCTCTGTTGCGCCCCCCAGACTGATCGCTGCAGACCATGATATTAGTGATGGGATTAGCCTTATGCCTTATCAGTGATCCCCGTTCGCCAGTAGCCACCAACATAAAGAATGCATTCATGCCCACTAGCAACCACCACGCCTTTTATTGTAATCTATAACAGTGGATTTTCCACAATATTCTTTTGGACTCTGGTTCTTGGCGCCTACTCTATTCTCCAATATGCAGTGACTTGCACCGTATTGAAAATGGTCCAGAAGAGGAGTTTGACCCAAGTGATGATTGGCTAACGTTTTCAGAGACGCCTCCAACTTAGTTTTGTCTATAGGTGCATACTATGGGCTTTCCCTTTGAAGAGTTCACGAGAAGCAGAGCCTAGCACCGAAGATACTGAAAACTTCTGTTGCTTTTTATGACGTCTAAAAGCTAAGATCACACAAATCAGCACATTGTCTGAAGCAGATTTTATGGAAGCGGATTTATCATTCACGGTAAACTCCTACTGGACCTAAGTGGTCAGCTGTCAGAATGAGGATGTGAGCACCGGATCATGTATTGCACAGTTAGTTGTGATTTACCGGAGAGAATAAGGATGATCTCCACTGGGATTGTTTGTGAGACTTAATGTATGAAAGAGGTAAATAATCATACTTTATCATAGAAGTTACAATACATTTAACAATGAGCCTTAAAGGGATCGTAATACTTCATTTTATCTTTATTTTATTTTGTAGGCATTAAAAAACCATGAAGAACGATATAAGTCTTATCTCTCAAACCATTATGGTTTATGAGATATTCACAAGCAAAGTTTCCGCTCCCGCCCCTTTTACCTAGTGTAAGCCATCTCTTCTCAGATGTGGGATCCAGTCCATAGACCAGACAGATAACAGAAGGGGACAATCTTCTTCCTATGAGAACAATGAAAGCCCTGCCCCCTTGACAAGTTTTTCAGGTTTTTCCCTTATCTTAATTGAAGATTGTCCCTCTCTGCAGTCTACCTGGGCAGCTCCCTTCTGCTCTGGCTGAACAGTGTTACATCAGTAAAAGGGGCGGGAGGGGGATACTTTATCATTCAATTACTCTTGTACTACAACTCTGACAGAATTGAAATAACACTCTCCAAAGTCCAAATACTATGATGATTAATTAGAGCTGCTTTTATTATGAAACAAAACTTCTTACTTGTTTGTAGTTCAAAAGTTATGAAGTGGAGAAGGATCCCCCGCCTGTCCCTTGTGGCCGCCTCCCACTGGATATCTAATAGTGTCATGCGACCCAAGGGATGCAACTAGGGGCAAACTTCAGTAGGTAAGTATGAGGAAAACCCTGCCCTCCTTCAGGAAGGATTTCCCTTTGCTTACTGAAGTTTGTCCTGCTCTGCAGCCGTCCAGACCAGACTGCAGCTTCTGGTGAATTGGACAGAAGGGGCGGGAGGGGGATCTTTATCGCTTAATAACTTTTGAACTACACACAAGTAAGCTCTTACACATGGCACAATCGGTTACTTTTAATATAAAGAAGTCTCTGCAAACTATTTTTATAAGAGATATTACTATCCCTTTTATCAAACCATCATGTAACTTGGGGGACACAAAAAAATATAACAAACACATGCAAACTGTATTTAAACCTTGCCGTTATACTATTAAGTAGAAGAAAATTCAAACTGTGCATTAATCTGTAACAACATGAAGATTAGGATCTCATGCTAGGAGCGTTGCCATTAGCTGTTAAATATTGTTATTTAACATAGAGAAAATATTAATTAACATTTTACATTTCTCATAGGCGTTTAATTCATGATGCTTTAGTTCGCCGTCCGTTTGTGTGGAAAAGGACAGGAAAGCGCGTGCTTGCTGGATGCTGATAACCGTTAGTGTCTGTAACATCTAGTTGACGTGCATCTTGTTTATAGCTTTAACATTGTCAGTCAGTAAAGTTTATTTTTGTACCGAATCTGAAAAATGTGTTTAATTACAAATTAGAAAAGTTATATTGCAATAGAAGAATCTTGGATTCATTTTAGCTCAACCACAGGGGTGTTCAACTCTGGTACTCAAGGGAATAATTAGTTATTAACCCTTTGAGTGCCAGAGGGGTACGCAACACACTCAAAAGGTTAATAACAAGTGGTATCTTTTTAAAATGTTTCACGTTAAATATTGTGCAAGTACACGGCGCATTCATTATGTCGCCATGATTAAAAGGAAGACAAATATGCATGGAAAGCATCCCAACACTTTAGTGCAGATTACTATTATTATTTTTTTTTTGTCAGATGACCGCTCACAAACTCCATTCAAACATTTGGGCTAGGATTCATCAAACTGCAGGGAAAAGCAGCGTATCAAATACGCTGCTCTTCGCCGTGATCATTGATAGATACCTTCTGGTATTCATGAATGATTTGGCGTTTTTCCCTGCTTGGCCATTCAGGCGAAAAACCCACGCATAAGTGAAAATATGTATGCGTGTGTTCACCCCGTACATTGGAATGGGATTTGCTGATCTATGTGGCTGCATATTGAAGAATAAGTGATGACCAGATACAGTCAGTAAACTGCTGAATGAGCAAATGGTTAATGTGCAAAGAAACACTCCTATTTTCTTGTACATTAAGCCATTCGCACCTTGATGAATCCCGGCCTAAATACCTTTTCAGTGAGCCATTCCCATTCCCTGCTCTCTCTCTCTCTCTCTCTCGCAGCCTCTCAGCTCTGGACTGCAGTAATAATTGATATTAAATGGGAAAATTCATTTTTTTCAAAGTGTCATCAAAGTCACAGTTAATTAAAACGTATAAGCATTATAGACCATAATCACAAATAAAATAAAGAGGAGCTCTGGAGCAATCCTGTTGCATAATTGGTATGAACGTCACTTTATATGAAATACTATTGATATAAATTTCGGTTTTAATACCTAGTTTTGCTAGAGAGATCTCTAAAACAATGCTTTGCAATGTGGTGGAGTCCTGACTAACATTCAGTGAGTTTAATACTCAGTTGTAATTAACAGAATTTTCAGTTCCCTCCTAAACTGCAAGAGGTTTCACCCTTAGATGATATACCCCTTATTCTTTGTGTATATGAAACGAATACTGTATAATTGTAGTATATACAACATAGTCTAGTCAGTTCTCATACATACAAGACGTTACGCTTTTACTTTCGCAACATAGTATCTCGCTAGCTGTAACAGCAGATGTTTTAGTAACACGCTAGGCTACCTACCTCATGGTATAAGCCATCTTGTAGTCCTACCAGTAATACTTGATCTAGCACATTAGTTTACCCTGGGGTTCTATTTTAATTCAGCGATACTATAGCCAGGGCCGGATTTACATCTCAGGAGCCTGTAGGCACAGAAATCTGAAGCGCCCCCCCCCCATTGGCCATCTCCATGTCTGGACACCTCCACAATGCTCCAAATCTCCACATTACCCCCATACCCATGTTGCCCTCACATTGCCCCCCCATCAGCTCCAACTTGTCCTCACATTACCCTCATCATCTCCAACTTGTCCTCACATTACCCCCATCATCTCCAACTTGCCCTCACATTACCCCCATCATCTCCACATTGCCCCCATCAGCTCCAGCTTGCCCTCACATTACCCCCATCAGCTCCAACTTGCCCCATCAGCTCCAACTTTCTCTCACATTACCCCCATCATCTACCCCCATACCCATGTTGCCCTCACATTGCCCCCCATCAGCTCCAACGTGCCCTCACATTACCCCCATCATCTCCACATTGCTCCCATCAGCTCCAACCTGCACTCACATTACCCCCATCAACTCCATATTGCCATCAGCTCCATATTGCCCTCACATTACCCGATCAGCTCCAACTTGGCCCCATCAGCTCCAACTTGCCCTCACATTACCCCCATCAGCTCCACATTGCCCCCATCAGCTCCATCCTGCACTCACATTACCCCCATCATCTCCACATTGCCCCCATCAGCTCCATCCTGCACTCACATTACCCCCATCAGCTCCAGCTTGCACCATCAGCTCCACATTGCCTCGTTTCCTACCTCCCTGGTGGTCCAGCAGCAGGAAAAGTCTGTGCCTGCTTCTGCACAGAACTGTAGCTCCTGTTGCTCCCGCGCGGTCTTCTCTTTAGGAATGCCGAGCGCTGGGAGATGATGTCATCTCCCAGCGCTCTGCATTACTAAAGAGCCACCGAGGGAGCAACAGCACGATCTTACTGGGCGGCAGGCAGTGGGCAGGGTGAATGAAAATATTTAAAAAAATAAATAAATAAATAAATAAAAATTATTACAATGAAACACAACAAAATTCACTGATTTTCCTAACTTCGTGACGGAAAGTCAGGATTTTAAAGACACGGAGGCAAGTATTATGTATAACTCTCTCTCTTTACTTCTCAGCAGCAAAGCTTAGAAACGTTTAAAGTAGAACAAACTTGATGAGCAGGTAACCCCACCCAAACATATAAGTAGCCAATCCCATTCCTCCACATGTGTATAACAGTATTAACATGTATGATCACGTCCTCTTTCTTTGATGAAGTAAAAACAGTTCAAACCGTGGTAACAATCAATAGTCATCAGTATTCATACCATGTAGAATGGTCCATAAAGATCTTCAACCAAAGCTTCGATTAACCTAATGGGAGATATCAAGAAAAAAGGGGGAGGGTTAGTCATAGGGAGGGATAATACTCGCCTCCATGTCTTTAATAAAATCTTGACTTTCCGTTAAGAAGTTAGGAAAATCCGTGAATTTTATGGCTAGACACGGAGTCTCATATTATGCAAGTTTAAAGCTGTTGAATGAGATTATTAGATACATGATCAATTGGTTTAAAATAAAACGTTTTAAAGGTGGATTCATTGGACCAGTCTGCCGCTTTGAGGATATCCTCAACTCTGACTCCAGATAGGAAGGATTTAGAGGCCATGGGTCCTAGAGAGGAATGAGCTCCAAATCGATTAGTGTTAATTCCTGCAGCTAGCATGATCCAGTGAATCCACCTAGCCAAGGTACAGAAGCAAGAAGTGCCACAGGCCCCCCACCACCATCACATTGCCCCCCCCCCCCCGACCACACTGACCCCCTCTACAATGCCCCGCAATCTTCACAATGCCCCCCATCTCCTACCTGGAGCTCCAGCGCGGGCCTCTTAGTAATGCAGAGCGCTGGGAGATTACATCATCTGCATCACTAGAGCACCGGAGGGAGATTGCGGGTGCCAGGTGGAGGGGTTGCAGGGGGCGGCCGGGCCCCTAGAGTAACGGGCCCGGTCGCAGTTGCGACCCCTACAGTTATGCCACTGCCAAAGTAGCTGATGATACAGGTAAATTAGGTTTAACAAAGGAAATTAACAATTGGTGAGAATCAGAAGGTCTAAATCTAGAAGTAACCTTTTCATACGTTTTTTTAACAAAGAACCTCACATTTTTGGGGGAAATGAGGGTAAAAGATTTCCTTGGTTGAGGATTTAGTTCTCCTAGAGATCCTGAATCATATTCCATTGGGTTCATAAGACCTGTTGGTGATATCCAAAGCGCGAACATCAGAAACTCTGTGAAACAAAATGCGGCAAAGAAGCATCGTAAGTTTTGCAGAAAGTTGTTTGAGGGATAATTCCTCATTAGGAGGCCAAGATTCCAATAAGAGGAGAACAGAATCAACGTCCAAAAGATTGGAGTATTTAGGTACCGGGGGTCTAGAAAGTTTGATCCCTTTCATCAATTTACATACTAATGGATGTTGTCCTACAGGAGAACCCTCAATGTATTACTGAACCGCCGAAATGGAAGACCTACAACAATTGATAGTTCTGAATGCTTTATCTTATTGAAAGCAATCGGATAAGAAATTGATAATGGAACCTAAATCTGAATGAAAGGGATCCAGGTTCCGTTCCAGGCACCAACATACCCAGACCTTCCAACAGAACTGGTAACATAATTTGGTACCTGGTGCCCATGCTTCGGAGATAAGAAATCGAGCTGATTCCTAAATGTCGTCGATAAAATGTCGACTCCCAAAATTTGCCAGGCTAAGAGAAGAAGTTTTTTTTTTGTTTGTTTAAATAAAATTTAACGCACAAGTACAAGAGAAATTAACACAAAAATAAACATGTTAATTCACATGTAGTGAGCAGTCAAGTAAAAGCATACAAAATAAAAAATAAACCAAAAACAGACAAGGCTCAGATAGCTCATACATAAATCTGCAGCAATAAACCCGCTACAGCAGTAATAATAGCTGTCTAATTAAAACATAAGGAAAATCGTGTCAAGAATAAAACAATTCTTCTCATCCAAAAGAGGAAAAAACAAAGGAGAGAAAAGATAATGGAAGGAAATGAAAGCACGAAGGAAGAAAGAGAATAGAGGAACGAAGAATAAAGAGAAAGAGAAGAAAGGAAGAAAAGGGGGAGCTGGGGACACTGCCGATCCGGTGCCCGTGATTTCCTTACCTGCTCTTCCATCCGGTGGTGGGTTCTGGATGCATCCTCTGGTCTGCTGCTATCGGCAGGCGCGCATCTCTGACGTCACACTTGCTATTTTGTAGCTTCCTGTCTGCGTGGCCAGTTGTGCTCTGCCCTCCTGCGGCGTCCTTACAATCTGCCCATGAACTGTGCTTAATCGCCCGTTCATGGTGTTTCTTTGCGTATTTCAGCGTTGCTCATTTTGACCCTTGCTTGGCTTCCGATATCTCCTGGTTCTCGATCCTTAGCTTGTCTGACTCTCCAATCCGGTGTTTGACCTTGGCTCCGTCTGACTATCTGATCCGTGTAAGACTCTGGCTTGTCCGATTACTCAGTCTGTGCTGACCTCGGCTGTGGCTGACTACCCGATCCAGTTCCTGACTGTGGCTTGTCTGACCTACGCTCAGTGCTACCCCCGCTCCTATCTGACTACCGCTGTCTCCAGGTATAGCCATAGGCGCTCTCTGCCTATCCGGTACAACTACTGCCTTGCTGGTAGAGTTGCTAGTTGCCTCCACACTGTTTGATCCCATTGCCTTTGGGCTTTACCTATCCGGTACAACTACTGCCTTGCTGGTAGCGTTGCTAGTTGCCTCCACACTGTGCGAACCCATTGCCTCCGGGCTCTTCCTATCCGGTACAACTACTGCCTTGCTGATAGCATTGCTAGTTGCCTCTGCACTGCGCAATCCCATTGCCTCAGGGCTCGTAGTGTTACCTGTATCGCTCTACCCGTTGCCTCTTGGTACACTACCTCAGAGTGTTCCTTGTTGTCTCTGCCTGTACTCGCTTCGAGTCCCGCACTGTGCTACTGCAATTCCGTATTTGGCAGTCTCCTTGTGTACCTCCACTGTGTGGCCTTCGATCAGTACCTTACTGGTACAATAGCTGTTCAAACTCATCTGACATCTCTCTCAGAAGGCTGTGCCGGTACACTCCGTTACTATTCCTGGTGTTCCAGGTTTCTATCTATCGGTGAGAGCCAAGTCTGGCTCTGTATCTTTATCTATTGTCCGATTGCCGTTCAGTGTCAGCCTTGAGTAGTGGACTAGACACTCTCCTTAAGCCTGTCTCCCCCAGGGTGAGGAAGTGTTCACTCCTATTGTTATTTCATATTGTTCTATTACTATTATTATTTCTTCAATAAACTGGTTAAATTCACTTGTACTGAGTCGTGTGATTATTTACCATATGACACACCTCTTGCAGGAGTAGTATCAATGGACGTTCCGGAAGAGGCTACATGAGCTATCCAGGGGGACCAGACGGAATTACATGCAGCCATATGGTTGCAAGAGCGGACACGAAGTGTTCCCAACTCCATGACATTACCCACCAGTCTAGTCCATTGGTCTAAAGTGGGGGTGAAGACAACTTCCACTGAAGAGGAATTAAAAGTTTCGCTGAGTTGGAAAGGGAATAAAATTAGCCTTATAATTTATTTGGACATTACTGGGAAAGGCGGAAAGTTTGTAGCAAACAAAGGTATAAGTGGTTCCAAGGGAAGAGTCAAAGAAAGGCACCAAGGTAGGGGAAGACCACCACATGTGCAAAAAAGTACCTACATCAGCTAAGCATCTCCAACACATCGGAGAGACTGTACCCACATGCATAACTGACAAACGCTGAGGAGTGTAATGCCACCTAGTGTAAACTTTGTAGTTACATTTCCGAGTTGCTGTATGTAAAGTGGAAGAGTGTAATTTGAAAATAATAGCCCGCCAATGGGCAATCGGATAAGAGACCCCCAGTTCTTTCTCCCAGTCACTTACAAAATATGGTTTAGCGTCAGGACCATCACCAAGCAAGAATTTACAGAACTTAGATAAGGTACGCACTAGGATTTTCTCTGACTTAAACGTCTCAAATGGGGTATCTGATCTAAGTTGTAAACCCTGATTTAGGACAGAAGAAAGGAAGTGGTGCACTTGATTATATTGCCAATTAACTGCACTGGAGGAGGGGAGCCCAATTCTTCTGAGAGATTCGAGAGGTTGGACCCTGATCCAGAGACTCGAGTTCCCACTGTATGAAGACCAGCCTGCTTCCATTGTTAAAGGGGATCTGCTGACCAACAATGCGGGGGAGCCGGCACAGTCAGATTCAGGATCTCTGGCTTCGATAGATTCACCTGCGTGCCTGAGAGATCTCCATATACCTCCAGTACCTGCAACAAATGTGGAATCGAACATTGCGAATGTGCAATAAATGGGAGGATGTCATCTGCGAAACTGGCTAAGTAAGTCATTCCCTAGTGCAGTGGTAGTCCAAAAAATGGAAGAATGATTATGAATTGTGCACAGTAGGGGTTCAAGGGTTAAAATGAAAATAATAGGAGAGAGTGGGCATCCCTGTCTCATACTGTTGGATACCACAAAGGATTCTGACAGTTACCCATTTACATTAATCCTGGCATACGGAGACTAGTATAAGTTGGAAATCGCAGCCTGTTACAGCTTACTTTGACTTCAGCATCACCTGCAGGCGCGAGGCTTCAAGCATGCTGCAGGCCTCTGTTTTATCTGTTTGCTTCCTGTGGTCTCCTCCTACCTACTTCCCACTTCCTCCCTCTGAGCTGCTCCTCCTACTTCCTGTGGAGGGGTTTAAAGGGCAGACTGAGGCCTGACTCAGATGCCCTTGCATTGTTGTTCAAAGCAGATCTGTTGCATTGGGCTCCGACCTGGCTAGTCTTCCATCCATTCTGGTGCTGACCTGTGGCTTTGTCTGACTATTCTTTTGCCTAACCCCTAATAGTGGACATCCAATCTGGTGCAGACTTGTGGCTCTAGATGACTACCTGATCTGTGTATGACCCGGCTAGTCTGACTACCCCCTCTGATGCTGACTCGTGGCTCTGTCTGACTATTCTTTCATCTTTTCCCTTGGTGATCAGACACCCAATATAGTGCGGGCCTGGAGCTCTGGTAGACTCGCATATCTGACTGCAGTCAGACCCTATTCCTCTTCTGATCAAGATCCTGGGTTCCTGTTCCTGGTTACAGCCGAGATTTCCAGTGGCTAAGGCCTAGTCTCCAGCACAGTGGTTTAGCTTTGCAACCTATTATTTCTGGTAGCAGGCTTGCTGGTTATTACCCTGTGATTATTCTTATTGTATATATTGTATATGTCTGCTGTATGTCATTTGTTAATAAACCGCATTAACTAAAACCGTACTGACTCCTGAACTTCTCTGGGTAACCGTGACACAGCCATCCCCTTAGACCCAAGTCCCAGATAATGCAGCATTTCCTTCATATACACCCAATTTACACGGTCGAAAGCTTTTTCAGCGTCTATTGCTACCATCAAAGCCGGGATATCCATGGTGTGAGCAGTTTCACGCTAAGGAACAAAGCCAGATTGATTGGGGGTGTAATAATTTGGGAAGAAATGGCTTCAATCGAGATGCTAACATTTTGGCATACAATTTAAGTTCAACATTTAGTAGCGAAATTGGCCTATAGTTGCCACAGAGAGAGGCATCTTTACCCTGTTTGGGGATAAGAGAAATGTGGGCTTCCAATGCATGCGGTGGAAAAGAATCTCTTTGCAGAACAGTGTTAAAAGTATCCATCATTTTTGGGAACAATGAGGATGCAAAAGCTAATATAAAACAGTCTGGTCCTGGACTTTTTCCATAAACGGCGACTCAAATGCAGCCACAACCTCAGGAGGAAACTTCAGCATCTGGGAAGCCGACAGAAAAGCTTGGATCTTATTGTGGAAATCAGTATCTCCTGGGGACCCAGGTTTTGGAAATGGGTTATACAGGGTTCGGAAAAAATGAACAAAAGATCGTGCAATATCTGGGAATGAGGTGCATTTCCCTCCAGAGGAATCATGTAGAAAATGGATATATCTGAATGAATGAATCTGAGATTTTCCTTACTTGTAAGGAGAGGATGGTGACAGAGTATTCAGGCGTGATTTAATTGTATCTATGTGGTGGAAAACGTCTGCCAAGGATTTCGCCAAAGATTTGGTCGTCTGACCCATGCAGGAGGATATGGCGTTGGATATCGTTTTGTTCACCGATTGGTCCAAAATATGTTGGATATGTTCTTCATTAACTTTAGGGGCCAAAACCATATCCTCCTGTGAGTCAGCGTTCGCTGAGGCATTGTCTTCCACCAAAAAACGAGGGGGAATTTTATTACCCTTCAAAGATGTGGGGGGAGAGATCAGTTTTTTGTGAGACACTGTTCCCAATATGAATATTGTAGATAACTGATAAATTATTAAATAATAAAATATTGTGATACAAAATATAATAAATAATAATAATATAAAGAGTGACAAAGGGTTTTCAGCAGGAAAAGCAGAGTTATCCAGAGAAATAAACTTTTTCACCACAAAAACTCTGATTTTTAGAAGAGGAACAACAGAGGGCTTCAGAACCCTGTAGCATGCAGCCACAGAATGATTCTGGTGCCTGAGGTAAGCCGTGCATGAGCAGGAAGAACCAGGTGGACAGATTGCCCAAAACTAAGATGGCCGCTGTGCCAGAGCCAGTGCTCCCGAATTGGAGGAAAAATATGGAGATAAACGCTACCCAGATAAGCTGGGATCGAATAGAAGGCACCCAAAACGGTAGGGCACAGGAGGCAGCTAGTAGGGAAGAGACAAAGATATAGAATCCTTAGTCTTACCCGTTAAATCCTTTTCTCTTAGTCCATACAGGTTACTGGTAACTTTCTCAGAATTGTTCCTGCCTACTTAAAGAGGCTGATCGCCTACCCAAAGTTATCAGTAACCTGTATTGGACGGCAGAGAAAGAGAAATAAATGGCAGAGATAGAAGGATAATCGTCGCGTCACTAGAGGATAAGATATGAAATTGCACTGCCATTCCCTACCAATCAGATT
Source organism: Rhinophrynus dorsalis (assembly GCA_037306005.1). Lineage (NCBI taxonomy): Eukaryota > Metazoa > Chordata > Amphibia > Anura > Rhinophrynidae > Rhinophrynus > Rhinophrynus dorsalis. The sequence continues at coordinate 5,462,076 of CM074728.1, forward strand.
CATTCCATACTGCCATTCCCTGCCAGCCAGATTCAGTCCACACTGCCATTCCCTCCCAGCCGGATTCATTCCACACTGCCATTCCCTGTCAGCCAGATTCATTCCACACTGCCATTCCCTGTCAGCCAGATTCATTCCACACTGCCATTCCCTGTCAGCCAGATTCATTCCACACTGCCATTCCCTACCAGCCAGATTCATTCCACACTGCCATTCCCTACCAGCCAGATTCATTCCACACTGCCATTCCCTACCAGCCAGATTCATTCCACACTGCCATTCCCTACCAGCCGGATTCATTCCACACTGACATTCCCTACCAGCCAGATTCATTCCACACTGCCATTCCCTGTCAGCCGGATTCATTCCACACTGCCATTCCCTGTCAGCCAGATTCAGTCCACACTGCCATTCCCTACCAGCCGGATTCATTCCACACTGCCATTCCCTACCAGCCGGATTCATTCCACACTGCCTTTCCCTACCAGCCGGATTCATTCCACACTGCCATTACCTACCAGCCTGATTCATTCCACACTGCCATTCCCTACCAGCCGGATTCAGTCCACACTGCCATTCCCTACCAGCCGGATTCATTCCACACTGCCATTCCCTGTCAGCCAGATTCATTCCACACTGCCATTCCCTACCAGCCAGATTCATTCCACACTGCCATTCCCTACCAGCCGGATTCAGTCCACACTGCCATTCCCTACCAGCCGGATTCATTCCACACTGCCATTCCCTACCAGCCAGATTAATTCCACACTGCCATTCCCTACCAGCCAGATTCAGTCCACACTGCCATTCCTTCCAGCCGGGTTCATTCCACACTGCCACTCCCTACCAGCCAGATTCAGTCCACACTGCCATTCCCTGTCAGCCAGATTCATTCCACACTGCCATTCCCTACCAGCCAGATTAATTCCACACTGCCATTCCCTACCAGCCAGATTCATTCCACACTGCCATTCCTTCCAGCCGGGTTCATTCCACACTGCCATTCCCTACCAGCCGGATTCATTCCACACTGCCATTACCTACCAGCCGGATTCATTCCACACTGCCATTCCCTCTCAGCCAGATTAATTCCACATTGCCATTCCCTACCAGCCGGGTTCATTCCACACTGCCATTCCCTACCAGCCGGATTCAGTCCACACTGCCATTCCCTACCAGCCGGATTCATTCCACACTGCCATTCCCTACCAGCCAGATTAATTCCACACTGCCATTCCCTACCAGCCAGATTCATTCCACACTGCCATTCCCTACCAGCCGGATTCATTCCACACTGCCATTCCTTCCAGCCGGGTTCATTCCACACTGCCATTACCTACCAGCCGGATTCATTCCACACTGCCATTCCCTCTCAGCCAGATTAATTCCACATTGCCATTCCCTACCAGCCGGGTTCATTCCACACTGCAGTTCCCTCTCAGACGGATTTATTCCACACTGCCATTCCCTGCCAGCCAGATTAATTCCACATTGCCATTCCCTACCAGTCGGGTTCATTCCACACTGCAGTTCCCTCTCAGACGGATTTATTCCACACTGCCATTCCCTCTCAGCCAGATTCATTCCACACTGCCATTCCCTACCAGCCGGATTCATTCCACACTGCCTTTCCCTACCAGCCGGATTCATTCCACACTGCCTTTCCCTACCAGCCGGATTCATTCCACACTGCCATTCCCTCTCAGCCAGATTCATTCCACACTGCCTTTCCCTACCAGCCGGATTCATTCCACACTGCCTTTCCCTACCAGCCTGATTCATTCCACACTGCCTTTCCCTACCAGCCAGATTCATTCCACACTGCCTTTCCCTACCAGCCAGATTCATTCCACACTGCCATTCCCTCTCAGCCAGATTCATTCCACACTGCCTTTCCCTACCAGCCAGATTCATTCCACACTGCCTTTCCCTACCAGCCAGATTCATTCCACACTGCCATTCCCTCTCAGCCAGATTCATTCCACACTGCCATTCCCTACCAGTCAGATTCATTCCACACTGCCATTCCCTACCAGCCGGATTCATTCCACACTGCCATTCCCTACCAGTCGGATTCATTCCACACTGCCATTCCCTACCAGCCGGATTCATTCCACACTGCCATTCCCTGCCAGCCGGATTCATTCCACACTGCTATTCTTTACCAGCCGGATTCATTCCACACTGCCATTCTTTACCAGCCGGATTCATTCCACACTGCCATTCCCTCTCAGCCGGATTCATTCCACACTGCCTTTCCCTACCAGCCGGATTCATTCCACACTGCCATTCCCTACCAGCCGGATTCATTCCACACTGCCATTCCTTTACAGACGGATTCATTCCACACTGCCATTCCCTACCAGCCGGATTCATTCCACACTGCCATTCCCTACCAGCCGGATTCATTCCACACTGCCATTCCTTTACAGCCGGATTCATTCCACACTGCCATTCCTTTACAGACGGATTCATTCCACACTGCCATTCCTTTACAGACGGATTCATTCCACATTGCCATTCCCTACCAGCCGGATTCATTCCACACTGCCATTCCTTTACAGACGATTCATTCCCCACTGCCATTCCCTACCAGCTGGATTCATTCCACACTACCATTCTTTACCAGCCAAATTCAGTCCACACTGCCATTCCTTACCAGCCAGATTCATTCTACACTGCCATTCCCTACCAGCCAGATTAGCCATTCCCTGCCTGCCAGTTGTAACCTGTTTGAGTTAACTGACAACTGAATAAAGCTAAATTCCTCCTAATGTTTGACAGATGTACAATAGATGATTGTGAAAGCACTTGCAGAATCCCCTTGTTGTTACAAATAGCTGTACTGTAAATGCAGGCCTGTAAGCACAGGAGGTTTGGGGATAGGAGGCCTGTTCTCAGATACAGGAAGGGATTTCCCCTCAGCACTCACAAGCCATTAGTGCGTTCTTGTCCTCTCCTCCTCTCTTTGCCCGGATTTCTCTATAGAGGGTCAAAATGCGATGTTTCTCTCTCTGTGGGAAAAATTACAGGAACAGTAATTTAACAACACTTTGGGGTTTTCTCTTACCATTTTGCTAAATATCTCACTAGTAATCAAGAGGTTACAAGTGCTATTTAAATTAATGGGAATTTTTAGCCTCCCCAGAACTGCACCTCTTTAGTTTAGCTTTTTGTTCCCACAACTCACGCTAAATAGCAAAGGAAAGTAGCCAAATGTACATGACTGGCGCAGTGTCCAACATCAAGACTGAGCTGAAAACACAGAACTTTATATAATATATCGAGTGCTTCACAAGAAACAGAGAGAGGATATTAATATACCAATAAAATGTGACCACTTCATCACCAATGGGGTACGCTAAAATATCTCATTTATTATTTTCTTACGGATGAATACAAAGAGAAATCAGAGGATATATACATGTAACCTGTTATAATTAACAATCCTGTAACGTAGCTTTATATTGCCAATTATATGTTTCAATAATTCTTTACTTTTTGATCAACACTTTACATGTATATCTCCTTTATGATTTCTCTTTGTATTCGTCCTTAAGAAAGGAACAAATGAGATATTTTATTGTGCACTATTGGTGTCAGGGGAACGAAGTGATGCAAATTAAGAAATGCGTAGGGAGAATTATGTTTTAATTAGTACATATTTGGTTATGTACATTTTGGATTTATGATTTTACGCTATTTTATATTGACCTTATAAGCTAATAATAATAAAACCTCCAGCCGAGAATATTGATTGTGCAGTATCGTGGCTATACAAGGACCACCTGACTTCTTATCTCGCTTGAAGCTGTGATATAGTTTGGATTTGGTAAGCGGTGAAAATACGGAGCGGGTCTGTTTACCTTTGGTTCATACTGTGCTACCCTTAGAGAGCTGTTTTCCTGGCGTGTCCTCCTTATAGTTTTAAGCTTATGTTAGGGACCAGGAACCAGGCAAGACACAAAAGTGCAAAATGCACCTTTATTAATAAAACAAAAACAGAAGTATGGTCCAACAGCATAAACCAAAAGACTTGCCAGGGTCAGGAACCAATACAGGTAGTCAACCGAACCAGAATCAGTTAACCAGAAGTCTGCGATGTGAGGAACAAGCCAATGGTCAGAAGCACAGAAGTCTGCGAAGTCAGGAACAAGCTAAGGGTCTGGAACACAGCAAACAGGAGCGCAGGAAAATCCACAGCAGCCAACAGCAACAGGTCAGCAAACAAACACAAGGACAATGGGGAAGTGAGCCAAGCTGCTTTAAATACCCTGGGAGGGTTGGCTGATAACACTCAGGTGAGCAATCAGAGCAGTCAGCTGATTCAGCCTGAGCCAGAAACTCAGAAGACAGCAGCAGTGGATAGCAGAGCACTAGATTAGCTCAGACATCAGAATCAACAGGCAGAGTGAGCTGCTCAGCAACATTTTGACAGCTTATCTCGATTACCATCTAATCGGGACAAACTGTTGTAACAACGACATCTAAATTCCAGAATGACAACTCCTGAAGTTGGAGACCAGATTTCTGGGAGACCCTCATGGGAATTCAACAGACACATTTGTGATTGAAGTCTAATTCCATTATATATTCGGTGAGTACAAGCACTCTAGACAGGAACAATTGATAAGACTATCAGGTGCTGATGTCAATGGTTATTGTGCTTCTTCTTTTAATCTTTGCATTAGAATTGTCTATGGAAGTGGAACTGGGGACACTAAAGTAGAAGCTGCATCCCAAGAGAATACTAGTCGTGATTGATATTACCACACCATAATGGACTACTGGAAATATGTATGTATGTATATATTTTTTATTTGTATTCATTATTTCATTGCTGTGTAGAGTGAGAATAGAGCGCTGAGCTATACATTTGTCCTGTTTCTTTCCTCTTATCTTCATCCGCCACTATAAATAAATAAAAAAACTCAAATTATAGATGCCCCCAAAGATATTCAGGGCATAATTGTACACTGCCTTCTCTGATGGCGAAGGCTGGAAAGCAGAGCAAAAATCCCCCCCCACACACACACAGGTATCTCTCATGCCATTGCCCAAGCGATACTGAAGAAAATTTGAACAGAGACTATTTAATGACCAAACCCTCTAGAAGCTGATTGGCTGGGAGGTGTGTGACCCCACATCACAGCCAGTTATAGCGTGGGACCCATTCTTAACAGAGACTAGCCATATAAAAGCCAGACACTGACCCTTGACATGCATATATTTTGGGGCATCTGTAATTTGAAATTCTTTTTCATTTATAGTGGCATTATATTTCGGAAGCGGATGAAGATAAGAAGACGAGAAGATTACAGATAGAGAATTACAGTGGATGACAAGGATGTTGAAGATTCTGCTGGGCATCAGACTTACAGGTAAGTGTTTACTTCATGGGATGGTGTTAGCTTTAGGGCGATTAACCCTAATTTTATTTACATTACACACATTTCCCAGTGCTTTGACTTAGGGTACAATATCAGTATATCCACTGGTCACTTAGTTACTTTTTAACCCCTTAAGGATGGTCGATCGCACATGCTGTCGTCCCTTAAGGACCATGGACAGTTTATTTTTGTGTTTTTTCTCGCTTCTACCCATGACGTGCCAGGACCATTAAGGGGTTAAGCTTTTTTTTTTTTTTTACACCCAACGCATGGTGAATCAGAAATCCAACATCTTTTTATTGCTTCCAGTGGACACAAATTTAGTGTCCGACATGTTTTTTTTTCCCTTTGGTGGTTTGTCACAGAACAGGTAATTGGATGGCCTCCTGTGCTTGTAAAACTACCGTCGTTTGTTGGATTATTTTGTTTTTACGGTGGGAATTGAATCGAGCCCTACGTTTGCTAGGAGCTAATTCAAAACAACAATAGAGAGTCCTCACATGTAACTGAATACAAAAACATAATCTGCTTTTTCACTGTTTATAATGGGTGGTAATTTAGCGCCTGTTGTGCATTTTTATAACTACCCACAGTGGTTTGTCTTCCCTGACACTGGCGATAGAATTGAGCCCTCAGGCTGTTCGTTTTTCTCTCTCTCTAACATTCTCGCACCCTCTTATGTTGCCATCTCCCTGTCTCAGTGCCTGTCTCACGACTGCAGTCCGGTTCTCTGTCTCTTTTGCATTCACTCTCTGTTTGTTTCATAAACACAAACAACATAAAGTTTCAGTTTCATTGGAGGAAATGTATATACCCACCCCTGCAGTTCATTCTATATTATGGGACATTGACTTCCTAATCATTGCATTTGGGGGGGGGGGGGCGTTAAGCAGTAGAGTTGAAGTGTACAATATTGGTCCACAAGAGACACCAACAGGCCATGATTTAAGAATTTCCCTAATTAAGCACAGGTGAGTAAATCAGGCCTTACTTATTTTGGTTGGCCCAACTGTCCTCACATAGGGAAAGCCTTCTACATCCTGGACTGCTGGAAGCTCTTGAGGACCAAACATGGACACCCCTGCAATGGAATGTAAAAGCTTTTTTTTTTCTTTCATCCAATACTAGTTGAAGAGCCCGTTACACGGGCCACAGTACCACTGCCAGCCGGTCGCGGGGCAGTCATGCGCAGTAGAGACTGCCCACGACGAGGCTGATACAGTGCCAGCTGGTCGCGGTGCAGTCATGCTCAGTAGAGACTGCCCACACCGAGGCTAATACAGAGCTGGATGCTCTTTCGGAGCTGCCAGTTCTATATCAGCCTCGTCACTGGCAGTCTCGACTGCGCATGACTGCGTCGTTACACGCGTTGTAGCGAATTATTATATAGGATGGAACACAGGAACCATGGGGTTGAGCTCCCTCCACCAGAGAGCAGGGGCACTTCAAATAAGACAGGGACGTTTGGGTAGATACTCCATCTTTTTTCCTCCAGATCAAGCCCCTGCTTACATCCAGATTCATGTGCTATGTGACAGCAAGAGGAACAGCCGGCACTTCTTAGGTTTAATTTTATTATTTTTACTTAAGATATGGGGCTGTATAATTCCCCATTAGGCAGGCTCCCATCACTGGCTTCCCTGGATTTGAACTGCCCAGTTCACACGAGTTTTATACTTGGACCATTTCCCTGCTGAGGTTGACGTTATGATAAGAATGCTTTATCTAGATGGGAGCCGGAAGACAGAAGTTTGGTGAGTAACTCTTTGAGTGCCATGGTCCTAGTCTATGTCCCACTGCTATCTCATCTCCACGTCATGTGGTGAATATTCACGCACTCATTTTTGTAATTAATCTCTCCTATGTGTCTAAGTGGTAGAGATGGCTGCTTTACTTGATTTCTCTAAATTTAGCCCTCTCAGTACTAGTTAGAATGATGGTGGCACTTTGTCTCTGCTTCTGCAGGGCCGGTTCTACCATTAAGGCAGAACAGGCAGCTGCTTATTCTTTTTGGTAATTGTTAGCCGGGTTGGTTCTTCTGTGTTTGGTTTGCTGTGATAGTCCGGTGTCTGGTAACATGTGAGGTTACACAGATCCAGTTTAGTTCTGTGGAATCTGGAATCCTATGGGAAGAGTGAGGTTTTTTTCTCCATTATCTCCCTGGAATCTTTGGGATGCACCACTGTAACTTCCTGTGCTCCATAGTGGATGTAAGAGAAAATACGATTCCAGTGAACTTACCATTGAATCCTTTCCTCTCTAGTCCATATGGAACACAGGACTGTCTGTGTTTCCTTCCCTGGGGAGAGGAGTCCTCTTGTTCAGGGGGTTTCCTGTTCTTCCTGCTTTCGAGTTTCTTTTCTGTGCTATATGTCGCACATGAATCTGGATAGGCAGGTGGTGGAGGAGGAGGAAGGATTCTCTGCCCAAACAACCCTGTCTCTTTTTTTTTAAGTACACGGTTCCTGTGTTCCATATGGACTAAAGAAAAAAAGATTTAATGGTAAGTTCACTAAAATCCTATTGTATTGCGTACAGGAGCACTCGCTCTAATTTTGTTTCGACTGAAGGAGCAATTTCCAAATGCTTCCCCTATATCAAGAGCAGGAATAGGAAAGACCCGAAGCAACTTAGTAAACTGGCCTTAGGCGGGCATGCCCAGAGGTGGATTGTAGGGGAATACCAGCCCGGGCATTTTTTTTTTTTTAAAGCAGCCCACTAGCTGGTGTTTTTATATATATATATATATATATATATATATATATATATATATAATATTGATACATATCTGGCACTCAAAGGGTTAGATACAGCCCTAGCAAGTCTCTTGCATTCCCTGGTGGTCCAGTGTGGGGAGCGAGAAGTCAGTGCAGCCTCCAGCACTGACGTCACTGTCAACGCCCCCTTGTGGTCCCTGTGCGGCATTGGAGAGCAGGCGCCAGGATATTATGTCATATCCTGGTGCTCTGTGTTAACAAGGAATGCGAGGGCTGTCACAGAGAGTGCCGGTGGCAACACAGACCTCTCCTTCAAAATATCATGGGACGGTGAGCTGAGATCCTCTGATCTCCCCAACCGGCCCATGACCTAGCGGCCCACCGGGGGATGCCCGATCCCCCAACAGGACAATCCGCCCATGGGCACGCCACTAAAATAACTGTCTCAATCATGTATTGTATCACAGAACTGTATTTGTGCACTCCCAGTATTGTCTGTCTCACTCTGACAGCCTCTCTCTGTCTCTCAGCCTCTCGCTTTCACTGTCTTAGTCTGCCTCATGCGCTTGCTCTCTCCTTTGTGCTTCATCACTTGTGTACTGTCACTCACATTCTCTCTACCTCTCTTGGACTCCCTTGCCTGACTTACCATTGGATAGAAGAAGGAGGCCACTACCCGGCGCAGGCGGAACAAGTACACCTGTATACAGCAGTGCACCAGGAGTACCAATAATGTCATGACGCACCACAGATAGTCTTGTGACTGCATGCTTACAGGGTCCGGGAGACACTCTGTAGGACAATCAGGAACGCAACAAGTCAGTGAGGATCACACAGGACTAAAGGCTAGTGACAGCACACTATAATCCCATAATTATGGTCATGCAAATCGAACATGCACTTACTAAATAGTATGTGGAACATCTACTGCGGTGAGAACCTTGAGGCGTATTCAGTAACTTAGGACCTGCCATTCTGAAGCAAACTGGCTGCACCACAGAGGAAATAAACATTCCCCAAATTCTAATTCATATAAATGGCATTTTTAACTTCTTGAATGCTGGACAACTTGTCTGGCTGGCTCTTACTGCACCTCAACAGACTTTAATCTTCCTTTCCCTGATAGGAGCTACTGTACCACACTATACCCCAGTGTATTTTCACCTTCCTTTCCCTGATAGGAGCTACTGCACCCCAGTGTATATTCACCTTCCATTCCCTGATAGAAGCTACTGTACCACACTGATCCCCAATGTACTTTCACCTTCCATTCCCTGATAGAAGCTACTGTCCCGCACTGATCCCCAATGTACTTTCACATTCCCTGATAGGAGCTACTGTACCACACTGATCCCCAATGTACTTTCACCTTCCATTCCCTGATAGAAGCTACTGTACCACACTGATCCCCAATGTACTTTCACCTTCCATTCCCTGATAGAAGCTACTGTACCACACTGATCCCCAATGTACTTTCACCTTCCATTCCCTGATAGAAGCTGCTGTACCACACTGATCCCCAATGTACTTTCACATTCCCTGATAGGAGCTACTGTACCACACTGATCCCCAATGTACTTTCACCTTCCATTCCCTGATAGGAGCTACTGTACCACACTGATCCCCAATGTACTTTCACCTTCCATTCCCTGACAGAAGCTACTGCACCCCAGTGTACATTCACCTTCCATTCCCGAGAGAAGCTACTGTCCCGCACTGATTCCCAATGTACTTTCACCTAACATTACCTGATAGGAGCTATTTTACCACACTGCACCCCACTGTACTTTCACATTCCCTGATAGGAGCTACTGTACCACACTGATCCCCAATGTACTTTCACCTTCCATTCCCTGATAGGAGCTACTGTACCACACTGATCCCCAATGTACTTTCACCTTCCATTCCCTGATAAAAGCTACTGTTCCACACTGCACCCCAATGTACATTCACCTTCCATTCCCTGATAAGAGCAACTGTAACACACTGATCCCCAATGTACATTCACTTTCCATTCCCTGATAAGAGCAACTGTACCACACTGATCCCCAATGTACTTTCACCTTCCATTCCCTGATAGGAGCTACTGCACCCCAGTGTACATTCACCTTCCATTCCTGAGAGAAGCTACTGTCCCGCACTGATCCCCAATGTACTTTCAACTTCCATTACCTGATAGGAGCTACTCTACCACACTGCACCCCACTGTACTTTCACATTCCCTGATAGGAGATACTGTACCACACTGATCCCCAATGTACTTTCACCTTCCATTCCCTGATAGGAGCTAGTGCACCCCAATGTACATTCACCTTCCATTCCCTGATAGGAGATACTCTACTGCAATAAGATACACAAAAAGTGCTAGACTCAGAGTTTATAATTAATCTACTATTTACTTAGTCTTCTGGTAGAGGTGTGGCTTGTCTTTCTGATCCACAGTACGACCACATCACAGACAATTGAAAAAAGTATGGAATATAAGCAGAGCAAATAATCTGAGTGTATCATTTTCTTATGGAAGTTTTAAAGGGGAACACTTACATTCACCAAACTTGAAGATATTCAGGCTTAAAATTTCCCACTTCAGCATTCTGCAGCACACACAATGCGGAAGTGGGAAATTGTAAGTCTGAATATCTTCAACCCGAAGTAAGAAGCATTAAAAAAAAGAAAAGATTACTTAGTTTTACTAAGTAAATCATCCGGACTCAAGTTTGATGAATGTTCCCCCTTAAGATCACTGTCACCAGCCTACTCACTCACATGTTTATGAGGATCCCCTTAGCCTCTTAATTTTATCATGTGCAGTGGAATTTCTATTGTTTTCCAGATTACAGGCTCTTCAGCCAGTTCCCACACAATATTGCACAGATAGTATTGTGTTTAAAGGAGCAGTAAACTTTTTTTTAATGAACACTGTATGTTATAGAACTTTTTTCTGCTGAGTAAAACAAGGTCACCCCCACAGCTGTCAGTTTTTATTCACCATTTATAACAGTTCAGATAATCAGGAAGTGAATTTACTGTGTTTACTTCCTGGAAGTTCTAACTGACAGGAAGTGGATTTACTGTGTTTACTTCCTGATAGTGCTGACAGGAAGTGAATTTACTGTGTTACTTCCTGATACTTCTAACTGACAGGAAGTGAGTTTACTGTGTTTACTTCCTGATAGTTCTAACTGACAGGAAGCGACTCAGTTTCTATCACATTCTTTGGAGAACTGTAAGTCACTGTCTTTCATCTCTGTTAGAATGTAACAGAATAACTAATTGGAAGTTGATCACTAGAGGGCACTGAAAATGTAAAAAATCCACAGGTTTAAACTGTAATAACCCTGGAAATATGCCCCTCTGGAGTGGCAGTACTCTTATTTCACTCAACAGGAAAAGCCCTACAATATATTTTTTTCATAAAAAAAGGTTAATGCTGTTTTAAATCAGTCCTTCCACTCCCCAGCCTGGCAAGAAACCCCAGTGCACATGATCAAACCAAGAGGCCAAGGGGAGTCTCAGAAACGTGGATACCTGCCCACAGGATCATGTTGGTGTCATTGGTAGCACTGATGAATTTAACATTTCCATAAGAAAGGTTTGCAGTGTCTTTGATCTATACATGTAGTACACTGCATCCTAATGTACTTTTACCTTCCATTACCTTATAGTACCTTACCCAGGACCTACTGTACCACACTGAACCCCAATGTACTTTCACCTTCCAGTCCCTAATAGAACCTGTTGTACCACTCTGCACCCTAACACAGTAACATAGTAAGTTAGGTTGAAAAAGACACAAGTCCATCAAGTTCAACCTTTGCCTCATAACCCAGGGAAATTAGAATTATTTAAGATTAATCTGCTGCCAAATAAGTCAGTCATTATCTGAACTTCCTGTTTTACCTACAAATATACAGTATAGACCTGTATGTTCCCTCTTGAAGAAATGTATCTAATCTTCTCTTAAATGTATCCACTGTACCTGCCATAACCACCTCCTTAGGCAAGGAATTCCATAATTTAGTAGACCTTACTGTAAAAAAACCCTCTCTGTAACCCTTCCTTAGTGTACGTTCACCTTCCATCCTATGGTAGAACCTACTGTACCACACTGCATCCCAATGTACTTTCACCTTCCAGTCCCTGATAGGACCTTCTGTTCCACATTGCATTTGAAAACGGTTGATAATTTTATCAGTGGGAATCGATGTGGAACAGCTAGTTATAACACTTATCATCTGCAATGTAATCTAGGCACAACTTATTCTGGTTCATGCATAAAAAAAGTTTTAGTACATACCATAATTATTACCACTTTCTGTCATCTCTGATGTGGAATTGATGGCTCCAATGGTTGTACGTAGTAAATTGGCCAGGTAACTATCTCCTCCAATGAATATCTTTAGTACGTGGGAAGCTAGAAAACAAGAGACCAGGGGTCAGAGACTGAGGTCTGGAGAAATGAGGATTTTAGTCTTACCTGTTAAATCCTTTTGTCTTAGTCCATATAGCTTACAGGTAATATTTAGAAGGTGACCGTCCCTTTAAGTAGGCAGGAACAATTCTTGAAAAGATGTGCAAGGTGGAGCCTCCCTTCTCTCCTTAGCTGGTCACCAGCTAGATTTGATACGCTAACTATTGACTAGGTAGCAAGAAGTGAAAAGAAGACTCCTGGAGCCTAAACCTGAAAGGACTCCCACGTTCAGTCACAGGAGAACCAAGCATGGTTCCTTGACAGGCTGGGAGACCTGTAAGCTATATGAACTAAGAGAAAAGGTAAGACTAAAATCCTCTTTTCTCTGTCATCCAATATAGCTTACAGGTAACTTTGGGATGTACCAACATTGAGTTTCCCAGAGGTGGGAATGAAGGCAAGGACCAGGCGTAGGTCCCCAAAGTCACCAGAGCATACATGAACTAATTGGATCATAAGATAGCCCTTATGAAGAAGAAGTGTCAACGGACACTGAACTGGAGTGTAACACACCATGAACTGTAACACAGCACACAGAACTAGAGCCAACCGGGCTCAACAGTTAAGGATTACTAAGAAGTAATGATGAAAACCCTAGACAGGCAATACTGCCTCCAGGATTTTCCTACCAAGGCTGGCATCAGCCGATGCCAGGACATCGACACGGTAGTGTTTAGAGAAGGTGTGCACAGACGACCAAGTGGCCACTTTGCACAACTGATCAGCAGAGGCCTGAATCTTATAGGCCCAAGAAGCCCCAACGGACCTGGTGGAATGAGCTGTAACACGAAATAGAACAGGCTTCTTCCTAAGTTTGTAGGCTCTACGAATAGTAGACTTGATCCAGGAGGCTATAGTAAACTTGGATGCCGGTTTACCTGCTCTGGGACCCTCAGGAATGACAAAAGAGAGCATCAGACTGACAAATGGACTCCGCGCAATGCACATAGAACTTAAGGCAGCGCACCATATCCAACAAGTGTATCACAGTCTCCCTTGGGCTATCCTGTGCTTCCTTACCTCTGTATGGCCACCGTCCAGCATGGCCTCCGGCTACTTCCTCATTGCTACATCAGGTAACAGGCACTAGCACGGATGCCTCTTTATGGGACTCAGTCTGCTGAGTTGCAGACCTTGTCTTGTAAGCCACCCTTCCTGGTCTTTCATAAGGGCAGGTGATACTTCAAACCTCTCAGGAGTTTCTTCGTAAGGTGTTTACTGAGTTTCATATCAATCAGGAGACTGCTGTGCCTTAATTTTGTCCTTACTCTAAGCCTGACAAAGAGAAGGCTCTCCATTTGTCGTACGTGGTGCATTGCCATAAATTTTATGTGCACCGCACTGGCCCTTTTCCTAAGGCTAAGGCTGGCTCTCTGTTTGCCATTCATGTGGGTCCCAGGACAAGCTACTTGCAAGGTCACTGCTGCCTCTTGGATTAAGGCTACAATATACCAGACATATAATCTCATGAAGAAACCTGTTCCCTTTAAGGTCACTTCACATTCCACTAGGTCTGTGTGGGCCTCCTGGACCTACAAGAATCAGGCCTTGGCAGAGCAGTTTATCACGGTGCCGTGATTATTTGCCTGTTGTGTCAGTCCAGTGACCTGAGTGTGCTATATGGTGCTTGCCTGAGCTGTCTGTGGGCACGCGTCTCTGACGTCGCACTCGCTATTTTGTAGCTTCCTGTTAGTTGGACAATCAGGCTCCACCTTCGGGTGACTGCCTTATATGCTGGGCGCGAACTGGGCATAGTCGCCCTTTCGTGGTGTTCCTGTGTGCATCCAGTTTGTTCCTCTGACCCTTACTTGGCTTACGTTGTCTCCTGATGTTCAATCCTTGGCTTATCTGACTACTCGCTCCGGTTGTGACCTTGGTTGTGGCTGACTTCCTGATCCGTGTATGACTCTGGCTTGTCTGACTACCTGCTCTGTGCAGACCTTGGCTGTGGCTGACTACCCAGTCCGGCTCCTGACTGTGGCCTGTCTGACTGACGCTCCGTGTTGTCCCTCGCTCCTGTCTGACTGCCACTGGGCCGATCTAAGGGCGCTCTCCATTACCCTGCTGCTCAGCTACCAAGCTGGTAGCTTTGCAGGTTGCCTTCGCTCAGTGCGTTCCAGTTACACTCAGGGCAGTAGTGCAGCTCAGTCTCTCTCTCCGTTGCTCTTGCTCGGTGCGCTACCTTCCAGCTGCCTTGCTTAAGCACTTGCGGTACTACCTACGCTCTGTGCTTCACAGTTGCCTTCAGGAGGGTAAATTGCAGCTTACCTCGCTCCTTTGTCTCAGTTCTGTGAGCTGCTATCTGCCTCTATCGAAGCACTCACTCTGCTGCCTCGAGAAGTGCTATCAGTATACTGTCCTGGTATCTGCTGGTTATCCTACGATTTGTGCCTCCGCTGGGTATTACTCATATTTGGGCTACCCAAATCCTCTAGCTGACATTCCTTCCTGTAGGACTGTCCAGATACGCTCTTGTGCTAGTCTTAGCGTTCTGATTTCTATCTGTGGTCAGGCAAGTTTGTTCTGAGACTTGTACTATCATACCAATGGTGGTTCAGTGTCCGCTCCTGGGTAGTGGACTAGACACTGTCCTCACGTCTGTCTCCCCTTTGACTGAGGAAGTGTTCGCTATTATTATTATTATTAATATTTTACTCAATAAACTGGTCTAAATTCACTTGCACTGTTTTGTGTAATTATTTGCTGTAGTGACCGTGACACAGTTGTGCAAAGCAGCAACTTGGTCCTCCTTGCACACCTTTGCTAAGCACTGCTGTGTCAGTGTTCTGGTATCTCTTAAAGGGATAGTAATACTTCATTTTATCTTTATTTTATTTTGTAGGCATTAAAAAACATGAAGAACGATATTAGTCTTATCTCTCAAACCTTTCAGGGTTTTCCCTTATCTTAATTGAAGATTGTCCCTCTCTGCAATCTACCTGGGCACCTCCCTTCTGATCTGGCTGAGCAGTGTTACATCAGTAAAAGGGGCGGGAGGGGGATACTTTATCATTCAATTACTCTTGAACTACAACTCTGACAGAATTGAAATAACACTCTCCAAAGTGCAAATACTGTGATAATTAATTAGAGCTGCTTTTAGTATGAAGCATTACTATCCCTTTAAGTTATTAAAGGTTTATTCTCCCCTCCTCTTTCTCTCACGTCAGCAACTTCAGCACAGCAACCAAGGTGTTAAGACATTTTTTTGGGATGTATGCTGAAGGCGAAGTCCATGTTTTTGTGCCAGGCAACAACAGTTGGGTTATGTGTTGAGTCACCTGAGGATGGGTGGATCTAAGATCACCTTGAATGGCTTGCCTTGAAGCAGCTGATATATAAATCCAGCCCTGAACATCATGAGACATGACAGGTATACGTATATATACGTGTTTATTAGTAAACTTGTGGTAAGACAGTTTGGTGTCCTCCAGGTCATCAAGTGATGAGCAGGACCAATGTGGTAAAGTGACACACTGCTTGTCTTTCTCACCACCTCTATACTCACTTGAGAACTGGTACGAGATTGTTGAATGTTTCCTAACGATCATTAAGACGGAGTACAGGAGCCAGCTCATGGCAATGGCAAGGACCATCAGAAGGATAAGAAATACACACTTCACAATCTCCAGTTTCTGGAAGAAAAAAAAAAACAGACAACAACAGTCTACACTTAAAGGAGCAGTAAACGTTTTTTTATGAAAACATATTTTATAGAGCTGCTGTCAGATGTTTTATTCAAAAATTATAGCAGTTTAAATAATCAGGAAATTCATTTACTGTGTTTACTTCCTGATAGTTCTAACTGACAGGACGTGAATTTACTATGTTTACTTCCTGATAGTTCTAACTGACAGGAAGTGAATTTACTGTGGTTACTTCCTGATAGTTCTAACTGACAGGAAGTGAATTTACTGTGGTTACTTCCTGATGGTTCTAACTGACAGGACATGAATCTACTGTGTTTACTTCCTGATAGTTCTAACTGACAGGAAGTGAATTTACTGTGTTTACTTCTAACTGACAGGAAGTGAATTTACTGTGTTTACTTCCTGATGGTTCTAACTGACAGGAAGTGACTCAGCAATTTCTATCACATTCTATGGAGAACTGTATGTTTCCGACTTTTCTGTCTTTCCTCTCTATTAGAATCTAACAGGAAATCTAATTACAATTTGACCACTAGAGGGCACTGCTAATGTAAAAAAAAAACATGGGTTTAAACTGTAATAACTCTGGAAATATAAATCTCTCCACAGTGGGAGTACCCTTATTTTAATCCCTACAATATATATTTTTTCATAAAAAAAAGTTTACTGCTCCTTCAACTTCTCAACACAAATGTCCAATTACTTAGTACTACACCTAGCTAATGGCAATTTACTAAGCTACGTGTGTCAAAAATGATCTCCATAACACCACTTGCTGCACGTTTTAGGCAGAGTGGGAGTGTTTATGCACTTTGGGGTGTTTCCTTTCCACAAAGGAGGGGTTTCTGGGGAAAGATTCAGGGCTTGCTGGCATTAAAGTCTTATCAATGGTGGACTGCATGTACCAGTATGCATTTAAGGGATAGTAATGTTTCATAATAAAAGCAGCTCTAATTAATCATCATAGTATTTGGACTTTGGAGAGCGCTCCAAATTCAGACTGTAGGTGCACAGAGAGGACTATGGTCTGAATTTGGAGTGCCCCGATCCGTTATGGGCCGCGGCGTGGGCAGTCTCTACTGTGCATGACTGCACCGCGGCCGTTGCTGCCTGGCACTGTGGCCCGTGTACACAGGCTGCTCAACTAGTAGAGGATAAATAAAAATCCCAACTGGCAAATCCATGTGGGCAGCTTGGCTGGAGTCAGTCTACATTGTCGGCAGCTGCACGCTTTGCTGTGTACTGGAGTGTATGTCCTCTTTAAAGGGATAGTAATACTTTGTTTTATCTTTATTTTATTTTGTAGGCATTAAAAAAACATTAAGAACGATATTAGTCTTATCTCTCAAACCTTTATGGTTTGAGAGATATTCACAAGCAATGTTTCCTCTCCCGCCCCTTTTACCTAGTGTAAGCCATCTCTTCTCAGATGTGGAATGCAGTCCATAGACCAGACAGCTAACAGCAGGGGACAATCTTCTTCCTATGAGAACAATGAAAGTCCTGCCCCCCTTGACTAGTTTTTCAGGTTTTTCCCTTATCTTAATTGAAGATGGTCCCTCTCTGCAATCTACCTGGGCACCTCCCTTCTGATCTGGCTGAGCAGTGTTACACTAGGTAAAAGGGGCAGGAGGGGGATACTTTGTCATTGAATTACTCTTGAACTACAACTCTGACAGAATTGATATAACACTCTCCAAAGTCCAAATACTATGATGATTAATTAGAGCTGCTTTTAATATGAAACATTACTATCCCTTTAATGCCAAAATATAATTTGTATACTTTGCTGGCAAAAAAAAAAGTTTCATAAATAAGTGTGGAAAGTGGCTGTGGGTTGGTTATATTTGTTTTCAAGTGTGTTAAAATATGACCATAGACATTTGAGATTAGAGCCCACCCTGTGTAGGTCACAGAGGCACCAATGTCTTGCTTATCTGGGGTATTCAGTGAGCTGACATGATACAGTAATAGAACAGCACCACAGGAGAGTAATGAAGATGTCCACTAATCTAAATGGGGGGTTTAACCCGTGAAGGCTTCACAATGCATAGAAGACCTCTCTACCATCCAAGGGGTTAAAATTGTATTTAAATAAATGTGAATCAATTGTACAGTTGGTTTGCTCCGGAGCCTTTTTCTCTGGTGGAATTCGGCCTATAGAGTGTTTTGTACAATATAAAAGAGGGGCACATTAGGAGAAAAATAAAAATGCCCGTGGTAGAATAAGGCTTTTAACTCTGCAGTGCACTGGACACCTCTCTGCCATTCCAGGGGGTTAAAAGCCCCATTTAAAATCAATGTGGATTTTAGCAATTGTGATTTGCTCCCTGTGGTGCTGTGGGTTTGATTTAGAATTGTACCAATTTTGTGCTTAAAACTCTTATGACTTAGGAACCTGTATAAACACACAGGGGTGGGATGGCCATGCACAGCACATGCACATAGATGCCGTGTTGGTTATGCTGTTCTGAATGGTTCTCTGCTGGTGCCTTTCACATGGGCGACTATCTGTTGCATGAGCGAACCCCACTCCAGAATGCTGCAACTGTACCGTGCTCCCTGAGGAAACCAGTAAAGATGCAGCAAGCATGGACTACACATAGGCAGGGCTTTCTGCTCATCACAACCACCAGTGAGTGGCAGACCCATACAGAAATCCAGTAATACTGTCTGACACTCACATCGGCTGGCTGTAAGACACATCTCTCCTATATTCGGTCATGTGGGGAGCACAGGAGAGAGGGTAGTGAAACAACACAGCTGACTGGACTGTTGCGGTGGGCTGCTTTAATTCTGTAATACACGTCTCTCCTATATCCGGTCATGTGTGGGGCACAGGAGAGACGGGAGTGAAACAACACAGGTGATGGGGCTGTTGCGGTGGGCTGCTATAATTCTGTAACACACATCTCTCCTATATCCGGTCATGTCTGGCACACAGGAGAGACGGTAGTGAAACAACACAGGTGATGGGGCTGTTGCGGTGGGCTGCTATAATTCTATAACACACATGTCTCTCCTATATCCAGTCATGTGTGGCACACAGGAGAGAGGGTAGTGAAACAACAAGGGTGATGGGACTGTTGCGGTGGGCTGCTTTAATTCTGTAACACACGTCTCTCCTATATACAGTCATGTGTGGCACACAGGAGAGAGGGGAGTGAAACAACACAGGTGCCGGGACTGTTGCAGTTGCCTGTGTGAAGGAGGCCTTTATATGAACAGGAAACTCAAGTTAATTATATACTTGTGTATACATGTAGCAATTCATTTTTTCAAATGCTGTCCAGGAATACATTTTATTTAAAGGAGACTTAACATGTCGTAATAATAAAACCTTACTATGGCCATAAAATCCTCATGGCCCCTATGAATGTAGTCTTTGTGCCTTAGTTAAAAAGATAACCTCTTCAATCTGTCCTGGTTGTCATATCCATGGAGGTGGACATGACAGTCACTGAGAGGACCAGAGAACTGTAAGCTCTGCTCACTGTACATAGTAATCTTAACCTTTAAAGTCCACAGGGATGTGAAACAACGTTCTTGGCAATGCATTTCACATCCCCCTGGTCCTTCAAGGCTTAAATAGGTCCATGCACTCTGCCTGCTTTATTTAAAAAAAAATGTCAGCAATTGTCATGTCCGCCTCCATGCACACGACACCCAGGACTGACTGAAGAGGTCACATCTTGAGCAAAGACACAGGGGCAAAATCCATAGGGGCTAGTAGGACTTTCTGTCCCTATTAAATGCAAGTGTGGGGTTATTAGGAGTTGTTTGTTGTTAGGAAGATATCTAACATTCATTTTAGGTGAAAATGTCCCTTTACTATTGAGGCTTTCACTGCCCAACTCACTATGTTCTTTATCTCTGGTCCCTGCATGTTCCACTGGAAGGGGAAGATGTAATCCGTCTGCTCACCACTCCTCAGTGGCAGCACGTGCCAATTTCCCTGTGGGACGAATGAGAAGCTGATGAGTGACAGGCCACGTCAATGTCTGTGACAAGCATTCCAAGTACTTCACAATCTAGCACAGAGCAAGGGAACGTCCACGTCTGTGACAAGTATTCCAAGTACTACACAGTCTAGAACAGAGCAAGGGAACGTCCACGTCTGTGACAAGTATTCCAAGTACTGCACAGTCTAGCGCAGAGCAAGGGAACGTCCACGTCTGTGACAAGTATTCCAAGTACTACACAGTCTAGCACAGAGCAAGGGAACGTCCACGTCTGTGACAAGTATTCCAAGTACTGCACAGTCTAGCACAGAGCAAGGGAACGTCCACGTCTCTGACAAGTATTCCAAGTACTACACAGTCTAGCACAGAGCAAGGGAATGTTCACGGCTGTGACAAGCATTCCAAGTACTACACAGTCTAGCACAGAGCAAGGGAACGTCCACGTCTGTGACAAGTATTCCAAGTACTGTACAGTCTAGAACAGAGCAAGGGAACGTCCACGTCTGTGACAAGCATTCCAAGTACTACACAGTCTAGTGCAGAGCAAGGGAACGTCCATGTCTGTGACAAGTATTCCAAGTATTGTACAGTCTAGAACAGAGCAAGGGAACGTCCACGTCTGTGACAAGCATTCCAAGTACTATACAGTCTAGAACAGAGCAAGGGAACGTCCACGGCTGTGACAAGCATTCCAAGTACTATACAGTCTAGAACAGAGCAAGGGAACGTCCACGTCTGTGACAAGCATTCCAAGTACTATACAGTCTAGAGCAGAGCAAGGGAACGTCCACGTCTGTGACAAGCATTCCAAGTACTACACAGTCTAGTGCAGAGCAAGGGAACGTCCACGTCTGTGACAAGCATTCCAAGTACTACACAGTCTAGTGCAGAGCAAGGGAATGTTCACGGCTGTGACAAGCATTCCAAGTACTACACAGTCTAGAACAGAGCAAGGGAACGTCCACGGCTGTGACAAGTATTCCAAGTACTGTACAGTCTAGCGCAGAGCAAGGGAACGTCCACGTCTGTGACAAGTATTCCAAGTACTACACAGTCTAGTGCAGAGCAAGGGAATGTTCACGGCTGTGACAAGCATTCCAAGTACTACACAGTCTAGCACAGAGCAAGGGAACGTCCACGGCTGTGACAAGTATTCCAAGTACTGCACAGTCTAGCGCAGAGCAAGGGAACGTCCACGTCTGTGACAAGTATTCCAAGTACTACACAGTCTAGCACAGAGCAAGGGAACGTCCACGTCTGTGACAAGTATTCCAAGTACTGCACAGTCTAGCACAGAGCAAGGGAACGTCCACGTCTGTGACAAGTATTCCAAGTACTACACAGTCTAGCACAGAGCAAGGGAATGTTCACGGCTGTGACAAGCATTCCAAGTACTACACAGTCTAGCACAGAGCAAGGGAACGTCCACGTCTGTGACAAGTATTCCAAGTACTGTACAGTCTAGAACAGAGCAAGGGAACGTCCACGTCTGTGACAAGCATTCCAAGTACTACACAGTCTAGCACAGAGCAAGGGAACGTCCACGTCTGTGACAAGTATTCCAAGTACTGTACAGTCTAGAACAGAGCAAGGGAACGTCCACGTCTGTGACAAGCATTCCAAGTACTACACAGTCTAGTGCAGAGCAAGGGAACGTCCATGTCTGTGACAAGTATTCCAAGTATTGTACAGTCTAGAACAGAGCAAGGGAACGTCCACGTCTGTGACAAGCATTCCAAGTACTATACAGTCTAGAACAGAGCAAGGGAACGTCCACGGCTGTGACAAGCATTCCAAGTACTATACAGTCTAGAACAGAGCAAGGGAACGTCCACGTCTGTGACAAGCATTCCAAGTACTATACAGTCTAGAGCAGAGCAAGGGAACGTCCACGTCTGTGACAAGCATTCCAAGTACTACACAGTCTAGTGCAGAGCAAGGGAACGTCCACGTCTGTGACAAGCATTCCAAGTACTACACAGTCTAGTGCAGAGCAAGGGAATGTTCACGGCTGTGACAAGCATTCCAAGTACTACACAGTCTAGCACAGAGCAAGGGAACGTCCACGGCTGTGACAAGTATTCCAAGTATTGTACAGTCTAGAACAGAGCAAGGGAACGTCCACGTCTGTGACAAGCATTCCAAGTACTATACAGTCTAGAACAGAGCAAGGGAACGTCCACGGCTGTGACAAGCATTCCAAGTACTGTACAGTCTAGCGCAGAGCAAGAGAATGACGCCATCGCACAAAAGAACCTCCCCAGAGAGAATTCTCACATATTGGGGTAATATTTATTAATCTGTCTATATTTTCACCTCAGTGAAAGCATCCATCCTGGAAGGGTCTGCAAGATTGTCATTGAGTGGCAGGCGAGAAGAAGAGAAGTGTGGAATGATAGTATCTGGTTGGCAGTGAGTGGTATAGAGAGCAGTATGGAATGTAAGTATCAGGCTGGCATGGAGTCTTAGGTGTGTGGGAGAGCAGTGTGGTGTGGCAGGGAGGGCAGTATGGAATGGAAGTATGTGTTAACGTACCTTGCGGCGGCTGCAGTAGAGGCCGTTCGCTTCCTGGGCTCACTCCGACTGAGCGTTCTTGACGTGGGAGGCCGGCATCTAGTCACTGGCCGCTTTCACGTTCTGTCTCCTCTCTCGAGAGTGGGCGTGAGTGACTGGTCTGGGCAACTAGTAACATCGCGTTTGCTGTTATGTCATCCGGAGGTGTGGTCAATAGCAGTCTAGCTTCCCTGGTGGCTTTATAAGCTGCTTGGACACAGGGATCAGTCGACCTTACGTGGTGTACGTGCAGCTAGCTTTAGTACTCCTGTTTCAGTCTCTGGTTTGACCCTTGTTTGGCTTCCTTGCTTCCTTGTGTCCAGTTCCTGGCTTGGTCTGACTACCCACTTTGGTCTGACTTGTGGCTCTGGCTGACTACCTGCTCCGTGCATGACCCCTGGCTTTGTCTGACTTCCAACTTTGGTCTGACCTGTGGCTCTGGCTGACTACCCGCATTGGTCTGACTTTTGGATCTGGCTGACTACCCGCTCCATGTTTGACCCCGGGCATTGCTTTCATACACCCTTGGTGCTCCATGGGCTTCGGCCATCTACCCACTCTGGTTTGGCCATAGGCTAGGTCTAACCTCCTATTCGAGGTCCCGGTGGGCGCGAGTTTGAGCAGGTTCCGTTCAGAGCACATTCCTGGTTCTGTGGAGTTGTGGCTCTGTTGTTCTTACGCCTGTACTCCAGGAAATCTTGGGGTTGTGCTTATGCTATACCTGTATCATAATTCAATAAAGGTGGTGTTCATTGTACTATACTTTGTTGTGTTCTCATTTGTGCCAGTAACCGTGACAGTACGTAAGGGCCATGAGTACGGATGATACTGGGAACCCACCAGCTCAGAGCATTTTGGCCAGTATGAACATGCAGGATAAACGTATTGAGCAGTTATCTTTGGCCATGCAAACTCTCCTTAACCGTACGGCGCACCTAGATAATCAGTGACCTCTTCCGATCCGGTTCTGGCACCGGTTGTTACTGTGGCTTCAGAAGCCAATGTTGCCAGAGGTTTATCTGGTGCTAGGTGAGTGGGAGAGCAGCGTGGTATGGCAAGGAGAGCAGTATGGAAGGTAAGTACGTGGCTGGCATGGAGTGGCAGGTGAGTGGGAGAGCAGCGTGGTATGGCAAGGAGAGCAGTATGGAAGGTAAGTACGTGGCTGGCATGGAGTGGCAGGTGAGTGGGAGAGCAGCGTGTTATGGCAAGGAGAGCAGTATGGAAAGTAAGTATGTGGCTGGCATGGAGTGGCAGGTGAGTGGGAGAGCAGCGTGGTATGGCAAGGAGAGCAGTATGGAAAGTAAGTATGTGGCTGGCATGGAGTGGCAGGTGAGTGGGAGAGCAGCGTGGTAAGGCAAGGAGAGCTGTATGGAAAGTAAGTACGTGGCTGGCATGGAGTGGCAGGTGAGTGGGAGAGCAGCGTGGTATGGCAAGGAGAGCAGTATGGAAAGTAAGTACGTGGCTGGCATGGAGTGGCAGGTGAGTGGGAGAGCAGCGTGGTATGGCAAGGAGAGCAGTATGGAAAGTAAGTATGTGGCTGGCATGGAGTGGCAGGTGAGTGGGAGAGCAGCGTGGTATGGCAAGGAGAGCAGTATGGAAAGTAAGTATGTGGCTGGCATGGAGTGGCAGGTGAGTGGGAGAGCAGCGTGGTAAGGCAAGGAGAGCTGTATGGAAAGTAAGTACGTGGCTGGCATGGAGTGGCAGGTGAGTGGGAGAGCAGCGTGGTATGGCAAGGAGAGCAGTATGGAAAGTAAGTATGTGGCTGGCATGGAGTGGCAGGTGAGTGGGAGAGCAGCGTGGTAAGGCAAGGAGAGCTGTATGGAAAGTAAGTACGTGGCTGGCATGGAGTGGCAGGTGAGTGGGAGAGCAGAGTGGTATGGCAAGGAGAGCAGTATGGAAGGTAAGTATGTGGCTGGCATGGAGTGGCAGGTGAGTGGGAGAGTAGCGTGGTATGGCAAGGAGAGCAGTATGGAAAGTAAGTATGTGGCAGGTGAGTGGGAGAGCAGCGTGGTATGGCAAGGAGAGCAGTATGGAAAGTAAGTATGTGGCTGGCATGGAGTGGTAGGTGAGTGGGAGAGCAGCGTGGTATGGCAAGGAGAGCAGTATGGAAAGTAAGTACGTGGCTGGCATGGAGTGGCAGGTGAGTGGGAGAGCAGCGTGGTAAGGCAAGGAGAGCAGTATGGAAAGTAAGTACGTGGCTGGCATGGAGTGGCAGGTGAGTGGGAGAGCAGCGTGGTATGGCAAGGAGAGCAGTATGGAAAGTAAGTACGTGGCTGGCATGGAGTGGCAGGTGAGTGGGAGAGCAGCGTGGTATGGCAAGGAGAGCTGTATGGAAAGTAAGTACGTGGCTGGCATGGAGTGGCAGGTGAGTGGGAGAGCAGCGTGGTATGGCAAGGAGAGCAGTATGGAAAGTAAGTACGTGGCTGGCATGGAGTGGCAGGTGAGTGGGAGAGCAGAGTGTTTTGACAAGAAGTGGCAGGTGGGACTGAGAGAAGTGTATGAAGTTCGTACTGTCTAATTTGCATAAACTGATAAAGCAAAATAGAAAAATATGGTTTTAAATAACAACATGGCTACCATAAGATATAGCTGATTTTGATAGCTTTTTTCACTTTAAGAGAACTGTTTGACCCCTTGAATTCTAGATTGGTCTCCAGCATGTTGGATTCTCTACAGTATGTTTTGGACACCTATCAAAGCTTGTAGTGGATTAAAATCAGTTCTAGGACTTGAGGATTTTGGGTGACCCCTTCCCCCCTTTTGTGGTTGGGGAATACCATACATCCTTCTGTGTGGTCGAGGGACACCTCCCCCCTGCTCTCTGGTCAATGCCTCCTTCCTTAGCATTCTCTGGGCTGTGACTAGGGTTGTCACCCAGTCGGTATTTTACCGGCAGGCTGGTAAGAAATTGGCTTCTGTTCAATGTTAAGTCTATGGAGGGAATGCCATGGCCGGTATTTTTTGAAGAAAAGGTGGCAGCCCTAGCTGTAACATTTTTTTCTTGTCTAACTTTCTTTGTACTTCATATTCCTGTGACTCTACAGTATGTAAACTGAGATGTAGGGCAGAGGATAATGGGGAAAAGTAGGACAAGAGAGGCTCAGCTGCCACCATTTGCGTTTTCTGTTTAATTGTCCTGCCTTATTATGTTTAATTCATGGTCCATTTCCCTCAGTGATTTGCAAGATACATTTGTGACACACTGCATGTTTGTATAAAACAGTTGTATTGTGGACCAGTCACTTATCACAGCGTTTTGTTATTTTAAAGACGATTACAATTTGCCTATATGTTATTGTAGCCATTTGTGGAACCTTATGCTAATTAGTTCTGTTTGAGGCCAAATGAATAGCTTGCTGTGCTATTAGACATGTCTCTAGTGTGGGAACTCTGCCTAGATTCATTCATAGCACAGGGTGTGGGAAAATTGGCCTAGCACAGTAACTAATTACCATCAAGTGTCAGACTGTGCCACAAGCAAATAAAGGTTCATTTCACCAAAAATTATTTGTTACGAACGAATTGCTGATACAACAGAGGCAATTTTATCTGCCTGTAAATGAGCTAATTGTATCTTATGGCAATTGTTTCCTGTTAAGTGCCAGGGTGGGTATGCGTGGCATTGTTTTTCAATGCCCAGTCCATCGGCTTTGGTGCTCAAAGGCTTAAAGTGATAGTAATCTTTCATAATAAGAGCAGCTCCAATTAATCTTTATAGTATTTGGGCCACGGTGAGTGTTATTTGAATACTGTCAGTTGTAGTACAAGAGTAATTGAATGACAAAGTATCCCCTCCCTCCCCTTTTGCTCATATAACACCGCTCAGCTCAGAGCAGCAGGGTGATGTCCAGGAGGATTGCAGAGAGGAACAATCATCAATTAAAATAAGGGAAAACCTGAAAAACCTGTCAGTGGGGGCAGGGCTTTCATTGTTCTCACAGTAAGAAGATTGTCCCTTGCTGTGATCTGTCCGGTCAAGAGACCAGATTCCACATCTGAGGTGAGCAGTGTTACATCAGTAAAAGGGGCGGGGGGGGATACTTTATCATTCAATTACTCTTGTACTACAACTCTGACAGAATTGAAATAACAATCTCCATGGTCCAAATACTATGGTGATTAATTGGAGCTGCTGTTTTTGTGAAACATTACTATCCCTTTAAATGTCAGTCTGTTTTCATATAACAAAAGTAGGTCAAAGAGAACTTACTTGCTCTTTAATGAGATCGTCAAGCTTCTTGAAGTACGTTGTTATGTAGACGTTATCAAAATGCACATCGTTTTTATAGTTCTCTATATACCGATAAGCTCTGCACAGAAAGAGATGGAACGCACATGTAAAGTCCCCTCTGGTTACACAGCTCGCTCACCCATGCTAGAGCACGCTTCATTACAACTCTATGGGGGGGGGGGATTTCCCATTAGAATGAGTAGACCTAAAGCTCAATGTCTGCGGAGATTGGAGGGGTTCCCCATCAATGAGCTTTAGACCTCTGTAGAAGTGAAGGTGTTAACGGCACTTTTTTTGTTCTTGTATGTTATATGCTAAGGCCTGTGCCAGGCACTGGTGGGTGGGTATAAGGGAGGAGTCCAGTGAGGTATGGAGGTGTGGCCTCGGGAGGGGCTAAAGATGCACTGGGTGATTACCTAAAGGAGCCCAAGGTGAATATTTGGCCATTACTACTCATTCATAACAAGGTGTTAAACCTGGATTCTCTGTACAGAATCAATGGACTGTTATTCTTTCCTCACAATCCTGTTGAAAATCAGTAGGTGCCTCTATGCGGAACAGGTTAAATGAAAAACATATGTTCGGATCCAGTGGTGTAAATTAGGAGTTGCACTTGTGACCGCCTGCGACCCCCTGCGCGGGGCCAACAACATGCCGAGGTCTGTGCCTTCTTCTGCACAGACCTCTAGCAGCTGAGCCCCCTCTTCGGGTCTTCAGTAATGCAGAACGATGACATCATCTCCCAGAGCTCTGCATTACTGAAGAGAAGACCGCACGGGAGCTCCAGCAGTATAGAGGTCGGTGCAGAAGGAGGCACAGTAATGCCTGTGAAGACAGGATGACTGCAGTCTACTCATGGACCAGTTATGTAGAGACTACAGGATTGTCCCTGGAAGTGGACAGTTGGATCCGTGATGCACGTTGGCTATACACATTTCTATTGTTGTGTGAAGTCTCTCTCAGTTGCTACATCTTGAGGCTAGTGGTGGAACAGGCATTTGGAGAACAGCACTGAGGTTTGGAATGATCCTGTAGTCTCTACATGATTGTCTGTGAGTAGACTGCAGTCATCCCGTTTTGATGGGCATTACTCTTTGTATTGAGCTGGATTGTTCCATTAAAGCGTAACGTTCCTCTGATATAAAGTCTCCCTGCAATAATTAAGCAGGTAGCGACTAACTTTATAATAAATATTTTACCTTTCAAATGGATCTGATTATAAAGAAATCCTTTATTGTAGGAGACCGGAAGCCAGGCATCAGTGCAGACATCTTGTCTGTGTACCTGCGCTGTCAGTCCAGTCTCCATTGAGAAGCACTGCAGTGTGCCACAAGGTAACCGGAAGGGACTTGATGGCGCAGGCACGCAGACTGCACTAACCTGCCCCTCAGTCTTCTACAATAAAGGATTTCTTTATAATCGGTTACATTTGAGAGGTAACATATTTATTATAAAGCTAGTTGCTACCTGCTTAACCCCTTAAGGACTACGTGACGTACTATGACCGTCAAGGTCCTTATACCCTTAAGGACCAGTGACGGTCATAGCAAGTCACATACATTTTACTTACAGCGCTCTACCGGGAGCGCTGTAAGTAAAACCGGGGCCTAAAATTGGCCTCTCCCAGACCGGAGCGATATCTCTTAGGCCTCAAAGCGGCGCGCCGGTACGCGTAACAGGTCACGTGTTCCGGCGCGTCGGCAAGGATCAAAGCAGTCCTTAGGGGAAAGTAACTTCCCTGGACCACTGGTTCTTAAGGGGTTAATTATTGCAGGGAGACTTTATATCAGATGAAAGTTCAGCTTTAAGCGCGGTGTCCATATTGTTTCTTTCAACACAAGCTGTGATATTAACAAGGGAGACAGTGTGATAGATACAACTAGGGAAGCAAAACTTCAGAGAGAGATATGCACCTATTTTACTGATATTTTGTAAGTGCAGTTTTATTTTTGTGCATGGGAATATTTCAACAGTGAAAACTTTACTTTTAGATGGTCTGCGCTTCTGTTTTTTGTTTACAGACTGTGCTTGTGTTGTGTGTGTGGAAGAAGGCCATACTAGGAGCAGCAGGTGGAAAGTCTAAATAGTAGTTGGAGAAGATTTGTATCCAGGATTGACAGACTGACGCTCTATCTGCTTCATTGATATCCCATCTGTCATCCATATTCATTTGGGAGAGTCTCCAGTGAGGTATAATATTGATTGTTTCCCATCTGATTGTTTTTCCATCTAGCTTTCCATTTCCATCACTCACTGTTGGGAGACTGACTTTGGGACATTGTCATTGCTATTGCGAGACTGAGTTGAGTGTGGTTAACAGACTACATATTACATTTTGAACAGTGTTTACTCCATACATATTACTGGTAATATATTACTAGTTGAAGAGCCCATTACATGTGCCACAGTGCCACTGCCAGCCGGTCGCGGGGCAGTCATGTGCAGTATAGACAGTCCACTCCACGACTGATACAGAGCTGGATGCCCCGCGGCGTGGCCAGTCTTCTACTGCGCATGACTGCAGCACGCGTAGCAATCTCTACTGTGCATGACTGTGTCATTACACACATTTTAGCAAATTATTATATAGGATTGTTGATCACGTGTATAGGAATGTCACTATACAGACATATAAATAGGTTGTTAGTGTTGTACATTCAATAAAAGATTGTTTAGTGACATCTATTCCTGGTCTCCACCCACGATACCTGAGCGCCAATTGTCTGTATTTTTTGTGTGTATATATTAGTACATCCCCCTACTGTATCACAGTGTTAAGTACCCTTATTTTCCCTTGGCTATCTGCATCTGTATACTCACGAGAAGAAGGTAAGGAGACAGGCCAAGCTCGAGAGCATTTTAAATAATTCAAAGATAAACGTAATTGCAGCGTGGAGCTGTTTAATTTTTTCTTTCACTTCATTTCTGATCTCGTCTCTATGGGCAGGTAAATCTGGAAACATGCTTTGCTCTTTTTTTTCCTTCAGAAAGAAGAGGAACACAAGAGTTGAGAGGCAGAGAAGTGGGTGGGAGCGGTGACAATGTGGAGAGAGTAAAAACGCTGGTCTTTTTTCCTCCACAGTAAAAGGAGTGTCCTATTGCCTGTTAAGCAGAAGAGGCAACTATTTGGAGCCATCTCAGCTGTTGTTGCGGCCTATGCAATCCTGCTACTACAGCAGACACTTCTTCCTGCGGGGCTGGTTAATTAACAGCCTGTATACACCTTTACTGGCTATCATTTTGAAAAATGCTAATAATCTCTATGTGATCTACAGGGCTGGATAATTTGGTACTTTCCTGTTATCCGGAACCATTTTCAGAACAACCATTTTCAAAACATTTTTCAATAATTTTTAACCCTTTAAGGACCATTGCAGTACCAGGACCGTCACGGTGGTCCGGCACTTAAGGACCACTGATGGTCCTGGTACGTCATGGAGTTCAGTGCTCCCGGCGTGGCTGAACTGGAATTGCAAAAAAAAAAAAAAGCCCCGTTGTCCTCAAGTTGCGGTTTCACGTGCGCGCGGCGGTCCTTAAGGGGTTAAACAAAATCTTTATTACAATATTTTTCAAGCATTTTGAAACTAAATTTTGAAACAAAATCTTTATCATAATATAGTTTTGAAAATCGATGACAGGAAACAACAGATTCTGACAGGAAATAACAACAACAGATTCTAACAGGAATTAGTTTTGAAAATAACTTTGAAAATGGCTCCAGATAACAGGAAAACAGCAGATTCTGACAGGAATTAGTTTTGAAAATGATTCCAGATAACAGGAAACAGGCCCGGACTGGCCATCGGGCATACCTGGCATTTGCCCTGTGGGCCGGTCTGGGAGTTTAAAAAAAAATGTAATCATTAAACGAGTTTGAGCCGTCTTTCACTTTCTGAAAGACGGCCACCTCGTTACAGGTTTCCTGGTGGGCGGGCAATCAACGTGTGGCCATGTGACGTACCTCACATTTTTATAAGCTCCGCCCACAAAAACGGGCTGCTCAGCCTTAAATGCCCGGGCCTATTTATTGTCCCAGTCTGGGCCTGACAGGAAAACAACAGATTCTGACAGGAATTTGTTTTGAAAATGGTTAGGAAAGTACCGAAAATAGTTTTGAAAATGGTTCCTGATAACAGGAAAGCACCGATAATTTCAGCTTGTCTCATTGGTCTTCTTTCAGAGGAAGCAACATCACTATCCTTCTCCATTGAAGCCCTACATCAGCAAATACACTTAAGTGGAGAGGACAGAGTTATTCCAGAAGCAGTCACTAAAAGCGGACATCCCCTTCCCCTGCTCTGCAGATCACAAAGATTTTCAAGGTGAACTATGAGTTTTTCAAACTTGTAAGGTATTGGAACTCAATTTCCAAAATCCCCTTCCCCTGAACCTTTTCTGCCCCTTCAAGTTTCCTCCCCATCCTATTAATGCCTATGGAAGATGTACATTGAGTAGGAAGCATTGGAAGCCATGGTAAAGGTTGGTCAACATTTACCTCAACTGTGAGAGAGAACAGGTGGAACCTACCTTTATGACAACATTGGCTTTAAACTCTTTATTCATTTTGTGCAGTGACTCCATCAAGCTGTCATACCTTTCCCCAAAGTAAGGATCAATTGGGAGATGCTCTTCACACCAACCTTGCAACCCTAGAAAAGAGGAACATTACCTGGTTAAGCTCACTATTCACTTTTACGTCAAACAGCAACTCATTAGACTAATAGTTGCATTATACCTAGGATTCCAAACAAATGTTTTCTAGTTTACTTTTGAGACATATGTGTAACGGGCCATAGGCCGTTACTGGGACTGTGGAGTTAAACTATGGACTGTGGGTCAGTTATCCGACCCTATGGCAAGTCGGGATTGAATGATCCATATTCAAAATCCTAGAAGGAGGCTCTCCAGTTGTTCGATTGTTATAAACCCTGCTTAGGTTGGAGGATCCCGGGAAGTTGGGAACAGTCGACACAGTGTCGTACGACCACAACATTCATCGATGGGATTGGACGAATGGACAATAGGGGACTTACAGTTGGTTGAACAAAAGGCGGGCTATTTTGAACTATTAGTAACGGATCTTGGGCCACAGCCTTTGTTCGACAAGATGTGTATTGGGACTCATTGGGACCTGTGCTCCCCACTGGGTAATAACTCAATCAAGTCTGGCCCTTTTGTGTCTCATGCTCCACCCTACTCAGAATAAGTCCTGAGAAGCAACCAGTCGGATTCTACCTAGTATGATCGCTCTTCTGCCCATTGGCCCCTAGAGTAACTCCGGCCCTTAGTGTATTTGGCCCCTCCCCGTTCTTTGTTCCTTTGTGTAACTGACAATAAAGTGTGATCGTGTGGAGTAAGCAGTCTCCGTGTTTACTTTTTTCCTGGTTGGTCTAAAGAGTCCTCTCTGACTCCCATTCCACAAGGGCATTCGAGCTAATTCACTGTTCACCTTCGGGAGCTTGCAACGCCGACCTGCTCATCTTCCGACCACCGCTCATCACTGCTCAGCTACGCTCCCGCTCTTCTACACCTGGCCGGTACGACTCATTCGGCTCGGTGTCGAACCTCTGGAGTGACTGCCACACAGACAGCCGACCCAGCTGGTCTCCTGTTCGATCAAGGTGTTCGACGCTTCGGTTCCACAGATCGACCGAGGCGTTTGACGATTTCCAGCCGACCTCTGCAGAGAGAACCCGGTTACGACGGCCCAGGACTTCCCAGCGTCTTGGGTTCCAGTTATAATAGGTTCCTTCCCAAACACTGGCAGGCTCATGTACTAAGTCACAAGCACATCAGTTTTGGGAGTATTTGTCCACCCTCTGTAAGTTCAGTGCACCCCCACTACACCTATGTACCAAGGTTCTGTTGAAGTCTTGGAGTTTAGGCACAATTTCAGCTGCAGTGTTGGCCCACCTTTCCAATAAAGGTGCAGCAGGATCTGCTTTAGGCAGTAGACAAGAAGGCAACGTGTTTGTTCCCTTGTACCTGGATCAGGCAGAGGTAACAGTGACAAGCCCTCCTGGGTCCCTGTCTGACCCTACCATTACCCCAACATCTATTAATACTTCAGTTGCTGGAGTTGCTTTAAATATACTGCATGGCAATGTGTTATATTACAATCACTTCGGCAAAGGAGGAGTCAATTAATATTAAAATAAACTATCCCGCTCCTTTCCCCTCCACTACCCTAACATTACTTCTTATTTACCTCGCCGTTGCCGTATTTGCTGCATACACACATAAAGTAGCACTCACACAGTCATTCACACTCAATCACAGCACAAAGAGGAGGAACCTCCACTTAGGCTGCTTAAGGGGACCAGAGAGGTGAAAGAGAGAATATAGCTGCAGTGGTAGATGGGAGGGTGGGAATGTGAGGATAAGAGCTGGAGCAGTAAAAGGGAGGGTAGGAGAGTGAGGATAAGAGCTGGAGCGGTAAAAGGGAGGGTAGGAGAGTGAGGATAAGAGCTGGAGCGGTAAAAGGGAGGGTAGGAGAGTGAGGATAAGAGTTGGAGCGGTAAAAGGGAGGGTAGGAGAGTGAGGATAAGAGTTGGAGCGGTAAAAGGGAGGGTAGGAGAGTGAGGATAAGAGTTGGAGAGGTAAAAGGGAGGGTAGGAGAGTGAGGATAAGAGCTGGAGCGGTAAAAGGGAGGGTGGGAGAGTGAGGATAAGAGTTGGAGCGGTAAAAGGGAGGGTGGGAGAGTGAGGATAAGAGTTGGAGCCGTAAAAGGGAGGGTAGGAGAGTGAGGATAAGAGCTGGAGCGGTAAAAGGGAGGGTAGGAGAGTGAGGATAAGAGTTGGAGCGGTAAAACGGAGGGTAGGAGAGTGAGGATAAGAGCTGGAGCGGTAAAAGGGAGGGTAGGAGAGTGAGGATAAGAGCTGGAGAGGTAGAAGGAAGGGTAGGAATGTGAGGATAAGCGCTGGAGCGGTAGATGGGAGGGTAGGAATGTGAGGGTAAGAACTGGAGCGGTAAAAGGGAGGGTAGGAGAGTGACAGGAGTGGTAAAAGGCAGGGTGAGAATGTGAGAATAACATACACACACACACATACATATATATATCTATAACATGAAAATAAGTGGAGGCGTTTGCCCTAAGCCTTTGGAGATTAATTTCATCTTCCCCTGTTTAGTGCCAGAGTACTAGGGAATGACAGTTTGAAGGGAAAGTGTAGCATGTCAGTATCTGTCACATACCAATAAATAATACTAAATACTGTATATCTTAAACCATTATTTACATTGTTTTAAAAGTGGCAAACATAACATGTCATTATCCAGTCCTGGACCCTCTGGTGTACAAAAACGATGATCAGTCCACAGATACTCACAGGTCATGGCATTGCACAGGAAGCTGAACTTCATTGGAATGCACAGGAAGTGGTTGAGAACAGGCAACCAGATGGCCTTCATGCATTCCTCATGCTTCTTGTCAAACCAGATGTAGCATGCGTCCATACTTATCTTGAGGATATCTGTCAGGAAAGAGACAGGTTGGGCTGACTAGCTGGAATCATGCAGGGATTAGACGAGAACTAACATCACCTATTAATAATCCCCACTTACCATGTCATGGCCAGAAAATCCTAATGACCGCTATGAACTTATCCCTTGTGTCTTTCAAGAGATAATATCTTCAATCAGACTTGGGTGTCATGTTTATAGTGGCGGACCTGACAGTTGCTAGCAGGATCATTGGACCTACACACAGCAATCTTAAAGGAGCAGTAAACTTTTTTTATGAAAAAAAATATAATTGTATGTTTCCTGCTGAGTAAAATAAGTGTACTCCCATTGCTGATTGATGCATATTTTCAGAGTTATTGCTGTTTAAACCTGTTTTTTTATATTAGCAGTGCCCTGTAGTTGTGAATTTCCAGTTAGTCATTCTGTTACATTCTAATGGAGAGGAAAGTCAGAGACATACAGTTCTCCATAGAATGTGATAGAATCTGCTGAGTCACTTCCTGTCAGAACGATCAGGAAGTAAACACAGTAAATTCACTTCCTGAATATCTGAACTGTTATAAATTTTGAATAAAACAACTGACGGCGGTGGGAGTGACCTTGTTTTACTCAAAAGGAAAAGCGCTATAACATACAGATTTTAATAAACAAAAGTTTACTGCTCCTTAACCCTCTGAGTGCCAGAGGGGTAGGCAACGCATTGCTTTGCAATGCGTTGCGTACCCCTCTGGCACTCAAAGGGTTAAACCTTTAAGGACCAGGAGGGTGTGTAGTATATTGCTCCTTAACCCCCTTAAGGACCAGCGGACCTAAAGGGCTGCATAGATACATTCGGGGTGCAGGTATATGTGAGCGATCACGTGTACCAACTTTCTGAAAGAGAGGCTGAAACTGACCGCTCCGGTCTTGTAGCAGTCAGTAGTAGACTCCTGTCGTGATCAAAGCGTGGCCGCAGGAGTGCTGTGATCAAAAAAAGTCATGACGTACCAGGACTGTCACCTGTCCTTAACACGTGGACATTTGAGACGATCGTGGTATGTCAGAGGTCCTTAAGAGGTTAAAGGAATACTAACACTTAACCCCTTAAAGGCCCATGATGGTCCTGGATGTTATGGGTTGGGCGTGCGATAAGGACCCATGATGTTCAGAACCGTCATGGGTTCCAGAGCTCCCAATGTGGCTGCACACCGTTCACGGAGCCCTGAGTCGGATCACCAAAAAAAAAATGGTCCGTGGTCCTTAAGTGCTGTGCTCGTGCGGCCAGTCCTTAAGGGGTTAAGGAAACAGGATATTTATAGATACACTTCAATACCTGGATTTCATGTTACTATCTGTAAAATGTGTTTTCTGAGGTATAAAATGCCCTGAGGGAATGTCCATGACTGCCTCTTCCCAGGGGTCCATGTAAAACAGCAATCTTGAGGTGATTGCGCTAGAATACTAGTAACAGTGGTGTAACAATAAGGGTCGCACCTCCGACCGGGCCTGTCACTCCAGGGGCCCGGCCGCCCCCGTGACCCCCCCATCCAGCGCCCGCAACAAGTAACAAGCCTAGGTCTGTGTCTTCTTCGTCACAGACCTCTAGCAGCTGAGCTTCCTCTTCGGCACTCTGGTAATGCAGAGCGCTGGGAGACGACATCATCTCCCAGAGCTCTGCATTGCTGAAGAGAGGACCGTGTGGGAGCTCCCGCTGTATAGAGGTCCGTGCTGAAGGATGCACAGACCTCTCCTGCCATGCCGCTGGACCACCAGGGAGGTAGGAGATGGACACTGGGGGGTCAATAGGGCAATGTGGAGATTGGGGGTAATGGGGGGTGGAGTTGGCCAATGGGGGGGCAGTGTGGTTGGGGGGGGGCATGGCTTCTAGTTATGCCTCTGACTAGTAAATGGGCTAATTACCCTGCAAATATTGATATTTTGCTTTCTATATCTATTTCCAGGTCATTTATAAACATGTTAAAAAGCAGCGGTCCTAATACTGAACCCTGAGGTACTCTACTCTCCACTCAAAACTGTACTGTACTGGTACTGTCCATTTACAACCACACACTGTTCCCTATCCATCAACCAGTTTTGTATCCAATTGCAAAGGTTATCTCCTAGCCCCGATTTCCTTATTTTATACCCCAGCCTCCTGTGTGGCACTGTATCAAATAACTTTGCAATGTCTAGATATACTACATCTACTGCCTTGCCATTATCTTTGCTACCTTGGCTTCCTTCTCAACTACTCTCTTGCTCTTCGACTTGGTTCCATGTCTTAGTGTGACTGATTCTCTGTTTCTGACCCCCATCTTCTCCTTTCGACTGTTCTCCTGCCTGCTGCTTATATGCTTTGTTTTCTGCCTGTTACGGACCCTGCTAGTACAACCATTTGACTATCCTGCTGATTCAATCATCTCTACGACTCTGTCCTCACCATGCACTGGAGTGGTGACACTTTGACTTCCTTGACTAACTGTCGTACTATTTTTCGACTGCCAGTCGGATTCCAGCCCAACTAGTCGAACTTCTACTAATAGTCGTACCTTTGTGTCAGAGGTCAAATATTTCTGTTCTTCAGCTTCTCCTGTGAGCGATGTTCGAGTAACAGTTCAGGTAACTCTGTGTCCTTGTCTGTCACCTCCTTTGACCCCAGTAGGTAGGAGCTGTCCCCTAGGCTGTCATCTGGGCTGGCTCCTCGGGTCAGTACTAAACCGATCGTGCGGTCAGCACCTTTAATCCAGCCATGGCCGCAGCAAGGCAGCCTAGGGGGTAGCCAATGCCAGCCAGCTCCACTTCCCACTCTGCACACTCCAGCACCTTGCCTACTAGGGGACTTCCCTACTGTCAGACTTGCTATATACCTACTGTTGAGCTGCTGTGTACCTACTGTCTGTATTTGCTGTGTTGTGTCCCATAGGGGCCTACCTCTGGTCATTTCTTATATAACGATCAGCCTGCTATTTCTATGTGAAGTTGCTCCTCCATAGAGTACAGATTCAGGCAGCTTACACTGGACACTCCCGGTTACTGAAGGTACAATGGCAGTGGGAGGAGCAAAGAATCGTCTACTGACATATCAAGCAGGTGATTATTGTTATCATTTATTTATATATAGCTCCCACAGGTGAGAATCCAAGACCTTCTTAGCCAGAATGGAGCGATAAGCAGGGCCTGAACTCACTGTCTTTTGATTCTGGCAACCATCCTGGGAATAATATAAACCGGATGAAAGATGTAATCCAGTGCAAATAGCCAAGGAACTGTCAAGGTGTTCACTGCCACTGCTTTGGGGCCCCATACTTTTGAGCAAAACATTGGCAGTTTTGGAATGAGACGGAAAGTCATCAGGTGTATATCTGCCATCCATCAGCGATCTACAAGTTGAAGAAAGATTTCCTGTTTCAACTCACCTTGTACCTGGTTTGTCTTCTGTGCTATTCTACTTTCCAGTAGCCCACTCCAAGAGTGTAAACAGCTGAAAGTGCTGGGAAGTGAGCTTCCAACCAGTGAATAATTCTTTTGACTTTTGTCCAAGCAGGTTTTGGTACATCCCTGATGGTTGACGTGAGCCACCGCTAAATCGTTTTCTAACTGAATCCAAATTGGAAGGTCCTTCAAGAGCATAGTCCAGATAGAGAGAGCGTGGAAGATGGCTTTGCAGGTCCAGAATGTTGATTGTAAGGAGAACCTCGGTGGTGACCCGTAGTCAATGAATCAAATAAGGGGCACACACCGCTCCCGATGTGAACATCAGTTGTTACCCTCTTCCATTACGGAATAGAGAAGAGGTGGGCCATGAAGAGAGCTTGAATTAAGCCTTCATTAAAGAGGCCGAAGGGTGGCACGAGACAGTAGCACCTTCTGGTGTAAAGGGAAAGGGTCCTTATTCCAGGAATTAATTTGGTTCATCTGTAGCGATCTAAGACTGTGTTATGTCTGTAATGGAGCCCCATGGTCCTCACTAGACACATTCAGTCTCTGATAGTAAGGTGTGTTTGATCCAGTATGTGCTGGACTTTTGCTTGTAATAATACTATCCCACCGGTATGCAAGAAGACCTTCTAAAACGCTGTGTCGAAGACAAGACTCAGAGGTATCCGCTATTGTGTAGGAATATGATGAGACTTGCCACGCTTTTATAATCGATTGGTGAAGACTTGTGGATTTTTCTTCTGCAAAAAATGTTGGGTCTTCCTCGAAAGGAGGAGGCAGAGACATGACATCTATTCTTGTTACATTGCCGGTCCATCTTTAAAGGGATAGTATTACTTCAAAATTACTATCCCTCATATTGTAGCCCTTAATAAACTGAGTTAAATAACACCAGTGGCATCTCTCAAACCTTGATGGTTTAAGAGATAGCCGCTTTCAAAGTTTCCTCTCCCCTGCTGTCAGCGTTCTGCTGTCAGCAGGAGATTCCGGTCTCTGAATCAAGCGGAGGCTCTTCAGCAGAGCCGATATCTCGTTATGGAAGGAAAAATGACTCAAGTCTTCTACTTGTAATTGGTTACCAAGCACACGTAGAAGACTGTTTCAATTAATAATTTTTCCTTCCATAACGAGATATCGGCTCTGTTTAAGAGCCTCCGCCTGTCCCGGGACCAGATTCCCCTGCTGGCAGCAGAACGCTGACAGCAGGGGAGAGGAAACTTTGAAAGCGGCTATCTCTTACACCATAAAGGTTTGAGAGATGCCGCTGATTTAATTTAATTCAGTTTATTAAGGGCTACAATATGAGGGATAGTAATTTTAAAGTAATACTATCCCTTTAAGTAATCAGAAATAACTACTTCCAAGTCCCTTTTCCTCTGTTGTCGCTGACAGCAAGGTACCCTTAGCATTGTATTCTGTCTTTGGATTTTTATGTCCTAGAATCCAAACTAAAATATATGTTCACAATAAAGAATCATATTTCAGGAAAGAGATCATCTATGATACTGATGTAGATAATATATATACATGATAAATGAGGACTCTACTGAAAGTAGTAGTATAAATCAATAAGCTATTATTATACATATATTTATATCTTACTTGTCCAAATCAGATTGTGTGTGGTCACATGAATGGATATTCAATTGCATCTCTTCATTTAAGCCTCAAGGGGTCATGGAGTCAATAAGGCAAATAAATGCATTTTATCTTTTTAGTAATTTTTTATCAAGATCACCTCCACGTATTCTAAGTGAAATTTTACCCCTTATCTTAATTGAAGATTGTCCCTCTCTGGGATCCATCCGGACAGTCTTGCTGCTCTGAGGTGAGCAGTGTTACATCAGTAAAAGGGACGGGAGGGGGATACTTTATCATTCAATTACTCTTGTACTACAACTCTGACAGTATTGAAATAACACTCTCCAAAGTCCAAATACTATGATGATTAATTAGAGCTGCTTTTATTATGAAACATTACTATCCCTTTAAATGACTGATCATTTCACTTCCCTATATGACTCTTTGGGTGCTGGTGAGGCATGCGGTACATTGCATTTCGATACAGTGGGAGCCCCTTTGGCACTTGGATTAATTAATAACATGTAATAGTATGTATATTATAGCTCTATCACAGTATCCTACATTTTTTAGATTCACGTGAGGTTTTGATTTGGTTGCCCATTCGTTATGTATGTTCTTCATGACTTCAAGCAAGACTGTCAATATGAATAAGCAATACAGATCTTATTCTAGTCATTTCTTTTTATTCTTCTGCAGCTATTCTGATCACTATAGGTTTCATATTTGCGAATTATTTTATTTTATGACTTAAAGGAGCAGTAAACTTTTTTTATGAAAAAATATATATTGTAGGGAATTTTCCTATTGAGTACAATAAGCGTACTCCCACTGCCGAGAGATTTATATTTCCAGAGTTATTACAGTTTAAACCCATGTTTTAAACTGCCCTCTAGTGGTCAAATTCTAATTAGATTTCCTGTTAGATTCTAATGGAGAGGAAAGTCAGAAAAGTCAGTGATATACAGTTCTCTGTAGAATGTGATAGAAACTGCTGAGTCACTTCTTGTAAGTTAGAACTATCAGGAAGTAATCACAGTAAATTCACTTCCTGTCAGTTAGATCTATCAGGAAGTAAACACAGTAAATTCACTTCCTGTCAGTTAGAACTTCCAGGAAGTAAACACAGTAAAATTCACTTCCTGAGGAAATGCTCTGTAAAATGCGTGTTTTCATAAAAAATGTTTACTGCTCCATTAATGTTCTTCAGAATTATTCATATTCCGACAACAGGTATACGGATAGGATTTCATTCTCTCAGTGCCCTGACAGTCTGATTCACATTGACTGGTTTGTTTAAAAATGAACTACAACTCTGACAGAATTGAAATAACACTCTCCAAAGTCCAAATACTATGATGATTAATTAGATCTGCTTTTATTATGAAACATTACTATCCCTTTAATGATCTAAACTCATCATGAGGTCCTCTTTAAAGGGATAGTAATGTTTCATAATAAAAGCAGCTCTAATTAATCATCATAGTATTTGGACTTTGGAGAGTGTTATTTCAATTCTGTCAGAGTTGTAGTACAAGAATAATTCAATGACAAAGTATCCCCCTCCCGCCCCTTTTACTGATGTAACACTGTTCAGCCATATCAGATGGGAGGTGCCCAGGTAGACTGCAGAGAGGGACAATCTTCAATTAAGATAAGGGAAAAACCTGAAAAACTTGTCAAGGGGGGGCAGGGCTTTCATTGTTCTCATAGGAAGAAGATTGTCCCTTGCTGTTATCTGTCTGGTCTATAGACTGGACTCCACATCTGAGAAGAGATGGCTTACACTAGGTAAAAGGGGCGGGAGGGGGAAACTTTGATTGTGAATATCTCTCAAACCATAAAGGTTTGAGAGATAAGACTTATATCATTCTTCATGTTTTTTAATGCCTACAAAATAAAATAAAGAAAAAACGAAGTATTTCTATCCCTTTAACAGGGGCGTGTTTACTGCACATGCATTAAAAGGATGAAACTGACTGCCACTGAATAGCAAGCCAGGTAAAATGCCATTGCACGCTTGTCCCATTCACCTGGACCACCCTGTGTGAAGGATCTTTATATTCTGGCCGCTTCCACATTCTCAGTTGTGGGTATGCTCAGTGGAATTCCAGACACCAGCTCCTGGTAAATACGTGTCTGTTTATATATCCCTTTGCTGGCAACCAAAGGGTTAAGAGCTTATTTTTGTGCATGTATGTTATAGGCTAATGTTATATTCGGTTCCAGGGAACAGTGGATGGGACTGTGGTGATGGGTGGAGCTAGGAAAGCTTAGGTTGCTTTGCTAATGTGGGCACCTGAGATGTAAGTCCAGCTCTGTAATTGTATGATTCTCTTGTGTATGTGGCAAGCAGAAAGCTGAATACAGGACAGTAAAGGACTCACATTCACACCGTAGCTTAGATTTCAGGCTGAATCTCATCTGAGTAGATACCATTCCATTTTTAGTCTTCTTCATCTCTTCTCCCAGTATCTCCTGCTCCTTCTTGATGTCATATCCCTCGGTACTTTCTACCTCAGATTGTAGCTCTCTAATTGTGTCATTGAACACCCTGGTATCATTTTTCAACTTAACTGTTATTTCCTAAAACAGAAGTTTCCTTTATCAATATTAACATTCATCTCCATATATGTATGTTATCACTGGTTTTATAGCACAGATTCCTATTTAAAGGAGCAGTAAACTTTTTTTTATGAAAAAGTATATATTGTAGGGATTTTCCTATCGAGTAAAATAAGAGTACTCCCACTGCCGAGAGATTTATATTTCCAGAGTTATTACAGTTTAAACCTATGTGTTTTTACATTAGCAGTGCCCTCTAGTGGTCGAATTCTAATTAGATTTTCTGTTAGATTCTAATGGAGAGGAAAGTCAGAAAAGTCAGAGACATACAGTTCTCCATAGAATGTGATAGAAACTGCTGAGTCACTTCCTGTCAGTTAGAACCATCAGGAAGTAAACACAGTACATTCACTTCCTGTCAGTTAGAACTATCAGGAAGTAAACACAGTAAATTCACTTCCTGATTATATAAACTGCTATAATTTGTGAATAAAACATCTGACAGCGATGGGAGTGACCTTGTTTTATTCAGCAGGAAATGCTCTATAAAATGTGTTTTAATAAAAAAGTTTACTGCTCGTTTAAGTCTATGGGAAGGGACTAGGGTTGCCACCTTTTATTTAAAAAAATACCGGCCATGGCATTCCCTCCATAGACTTAACATTGGACAGAAGCCAATTTTTTACCGGCCTGCCGGTAAAATACCGGCAGGGTGGCAACCCTAAGGTAAAACCAGCTATACGTTTATCACTGCACTGAAATCCAGGCCTACATTATCACACTTTGGGCCTTAATAAGCTAAGGAGATGCAATTTTGGAGTCAACCACTGCATCACAGGGGAGAATGACATTCGAGAGTGATTTTAATGGGACTTATAACACCTTGAATGCCATTGCACAATGTAATGAAGACCTCAATAACATTCAGGGGATTATACGCACAAAGAAATAGAACAATTCTGAGGCAGACTGCATTACTGGGTAAAAATAACAATTCCCATGATTTAAAACCCAAGATGGTAGAGAATCCTCCAGCATATTGCTGCAGGGCATTTAAAAAGTGTCTCTGTGGAGGGCTGCAAGTAGGCAGTCCACAGGCCACATGTTTGACATGCCTGGTCTGAGTAAAC
Source organism: Rhinophrynus dorsalis (assembly GCA_037306005.1). Taxonomy (NCBI): domain Eukaryota; kingdom Metazoa; phylum Chordata; class Amphibia; order Anura; family Rhinophrynidae; genus Rhinophrynus; species Rhinophrynus dorsalis. The sequence goes on from CM074728.1 coordinate 5,505,207, forward strand.
AAGATCAAAACAAATAATATTTATTAGTTAAAATGTGTTAACTGGAAAAATGCATTTAAAATGATATAACCCAATGTCGTTTTTTAACCCCTTGAAGGCTATGGAGGGGTCTCCGACTCATTGTGAAGTTATGCTTTGGAGACCTCTCAAGCAAACACATGGTAAGAGTTTGTTTGTGCTTGTAGGTTACAGGCTGATTATATTTCCTGTGCCAAGTAAGTGTATGGTGTTTTGTGCAGAGTATGGGCAGGAGTGGAGCTTAGAGCACTAAGGACACCTTGCATAGGGGAAGATAAGATGTAAATCTGTTCCTGCTTATCTACATTACACATGTTTTTTCTTACCTGAACACTCGTTAAAATCGTCTTTATGGGATTTATTCCCACTTTTAGGTTTGCCATTGCTTTGTTAATTTCGTACTCAGTGGCACATGCAAAAGATTCCACCACTTTGTCGGTATTATTGTAGACCCTTGTAGCAGGCCCTGGAAGTAGAAGAGAAACATTTTGGATCTAATTAGTGAAATCTGAAAAGGGAGTGTAACTCCTACTAGTGTCACTGAAACCTGCAGAGCAATAATAGGGGGTAGTTACCTTGAAAGATTGTGTTAATGACAAACAGTGTTATCAATGTCCGTCCTGTTCCACCCATCATGTCAATTAAAATGAGCAAACTAACACAGCGTACATTCGAGGAAATGGCCAAGGCAATTGAAAAACAACCTGACAAAAAGACATAAAGGGGAGATGCACACAGTTCCGACTATATACAGTGGATATCAAATGTCAACACACGCTTACTGAATTGCTGAAAAAAAGGCTGACATGAAGACAAATCATGTCAGACCTTTTTCGCCTTGATTGAGAATTGTATCCAACAATATTTAAGTGGAAAACAAATGGATCAGGTCTTGAAAAATAATAATAATTAAAAATAACAGAAACTGTCAACACCTTGCTTGCATATGTGTGCACACCCTTTGAATAATACTGTTTCTAGTGTCATTGAGGGATGCAGGGACCCTGGAGTTAAGCTGTGTGCCTATAGGAGGCAGAGCACTCTAACAAAAACGTCTCCCATTTCCTAGTTGCTATCACCTGCCCCTGCAACTCTACCTTTAGTTTTAAAAGAGTGTCCATTAAGGAGGTCCAGGGTTTTCCCTTCTTCAGAGAAGACCTGAACTCCATTTCTAGTTGAGGCTTGGTCCGTTGGGACAGCATATTTAATATTACTGGTGTGGAGGCCCGAGCTCAGCCATTATGTGAGAGGGAAGAACAGGACTTATAACACTGTAGCGCCCCCCTCTGTACAAAAAGGAGGTAGAGCGCTATACAGTAGCATTCATTCATAAGTCTTTCATTCGTACCGGGTTTCCTTTTCCTCCGCTCTATTAAACCAATATGTTTAATTTGAACTACACACACTTGCTCACCTTACGTGCTCCAAGTGTCTGTCAAACAAGTCTCGAATACTTCAGCTAAATCCCTCTTGAAGAAGCCTTACAGGATAATACACAATATGAGTATATTCTCTCTCTAACAAGTTACCTACAAGAAGCCACCACCTATATTGGTGAAGCGGCCTTAGACACAGCCAAAATAGCAGCAAAAAATTCAGTTACTACAGTCACAGCAAGAGGGACCCTGTGGCTGAAGGTATTAACGCAGATACCGCTTTGCTGTTTAGTTTAGAACTGGACAAAATTGTCATGCAAGTCGCTGGATGTAAAAGTACCTTTTTACCACCAAATGAAGTGAAAAGATTTGACATAAAAAAAGAAATAATTTGCTTATCACAACAGACATCTGCCAGACATCAGGAGATTTCTTTCGTTATGGTAAAACAAAACCAAGTTGGGTATAAAAGAAAAATGTGCCCAAGACAGCTCTGTCCAAACCCACCACGGCATGAAGTTTAGAGTACAATTCCCTTCAGAGATCATCAAATAGATGGAAGACTCCAACACTACACTCGACAATGGAGCATGACAAATGGGTACTTCATCTGATACAAGAAGGGTACGGAGTGTTGTTCATGATAATGCCTCCACCTAGATTCTTCAGGTTCAGAGTACCTAAAGAAAATACACTCCACAAAACATTTCATCTAGCGATTTAGACAGTTCCTAAAGAATGTGGTGTTTATTCTAATACAAAAAGAATAAAAGTTCAATGGTGTTTATCCAGTCTTTTTATGATACCCAAAGAAGACATAGGATTCCATCCAATCTTGGATTTAACAGCATTGATCCAGTTCCTCAGCGTATCCAAGTTCAAGATGAAAACTAGCAAATCAGTGATAGCAACCATGGAACCAGATAAATTCATGACTTCATTAGACATCAAAAATGCAGTACCTCAGGTTTGCTTTCCACAACTTAAACTTTCAATTAGTGGCGCTTCCCTTCGGTCTAGTCACAGCACCAAGAGTGTTCAGCAAAGGGCTTGCTCCTCTTATGGACCACCTCCAATCAAAGTGAGCAAACCTGATTCCATACCGGAACAATCTGTTACTAAAAGCTCTGTCCCAGGCGCTAACTCAACAACATCTTCATCTAATCCTCACGTTCCTCTCGCCGCTATAAACAGGCGGCCTGTGGCTTCCTCCATTTTCTTCCTCACCCTTTAAACTGCTCCGTCATATTTGGCCCGAACTTCCATTTTGGGCCTTCATAAGTCGCACGCCTCGTCCTCTGGCACACGATTATAACGTTTGTTTCCAATAGTGTGTTTTCAGTATTTGTTTGGCCTTGACCTTGGCTCGTATTCGGGATTCCCTTTCTGCCTGCCATTTCTAATTGATTCTGTTACTGATCCTTGGCCTAATCCTGGATACTCTTCTGTCTGCTGATACTGCCTTGTTTGATAAACTGTTGCTGACCCTTGGCCAGTCCCTGGATGCTCTGCTGTCTGCTGATTTACCTTGCTTGATTACTGTTGCTGACCCTTGGCCAGTCCCTGGATGCTCTGCTGTCTGCTGATTTACCTTGCTTGATTACTGTTGCTGACCCTTGGCCTGTCCCTGGTTATCTCTCTCTCTCTCTTTGCTTGTTCATTCAGCTTTATGTTCCTGGCAGCTGTCCTCCAGCTTGTCTGGGATTGTCATTTAGATTTTCCTGTTCTCTCCTCTCAGAGTGTTCATCCCTATTCACAGTGTCGCCAAGTATCCTACCTGCTCCATTGTGATACCTGCCTGCTCTGATCTATACTCCTGTCTACTAGACCTGCTCCTGGTGAGTCTACCTTCCTGTTCTACTTAGATAATTGGAAAGACTCTCCCTGGGGCTGGGGATGTTAGTACTCACAGTAGTGTGTCATCCTGGGCCTTCTTCAGCTCAACTGAAGGGGGTCATCTGGCCTTGCGGCCATCATCTTTACACCGCCTGAGCTTACCAGCTACGGTCCCTAGCGTCGCACCCTAGCCTTCACTCTACCAGCACTTCTTTGGAGGAGTCACATCTGATTGCTTATAGTTTTAGTTAGTGATTGTGCCACCAGGTGACATTTGAAAACTAGTGTAGGTTTTTCAGATCCAGGATAGGACGGATTCCTCTGACTTTTTTGGTTACCATAAAAAGATTGGAATAAAAGCCTTTGAATTTCTGGTAGTTTGGTACTGGAACTAGTACATGTTGTATAGGAATCGATGAATAGCCTGAAGAAAGGTTTCCTGTAACTTCTCTTCTTTTGGTACCCAGGCCATGAAAAACCTACAAGGTGGAAGACTTGGGAGAGGACATTCTGTTCTCTTTTTAAAGGAGTTGTAGAACACACTTGTCTGAAATTGACATCCTCCACTGATGAATGAAATGGTGGAGCTTTTACCCCCAGAGGATGGTTTGAGGGAGAGACCACACTCCAAATCTCATGCTTTAGAGGGTTTGGAGTCTGAAGCTTTGGACATAGATTTATTTTGTGTCCAGGAAGGTTTTGGGTTTTTTTTTTTAAACGAAAGGAACCTCCAGAAGACTGATTGGCTGATAGGAAGGCTGTCTGGAAGATGGTTTGCCTCTGTAAGCAAAATACCTCTTATTGTTGTGAAACATCTTAGGCTATTTTGAGGTAGAAAGGTACTTTTACCTCTAGTGCTGTGGCTAACAAGTTTGTCTAATGTGGACCCAAAAAGAAGGGATCCTTTAAAGGGTAAGGAAATTAAAGATATTTTGGAAGCAGAGTCTGAGTTCCAGTTTTTTAAGCATAAGTCATGGCATACTGTGACAGAAGATGCTGAACATCTAGATGCCAGTTTAGCGATCTCCAAGGCAACTCTCCAAATATAGGAGGTGGACTCTTGGAGGTAGCCTATGAGAGGGAACAATACCTTAAGAGATATTACATATTAAAGTTCAAGTTGTTGCAACCACTTCCGCCTTCTGCGGCACAAGGCTACTTCTGCACAGCTCTGATGGAAGTCCCCACTTTCCAAATTCTCCTCCCATCTCCCTCTCAGCTCTCCCTGTGAGGGTGTTCACGCTCCTCTTCGTAGTATATTGGAACCAGCAAGCTCCCGTCAATGTACTGAATAATTAGCCTACAATTCAAAGGCTGAATTCTAGGCTGCTTATTTAGTACCTTGACGGGAGCTTGCTGGTTCCAATATACTACGAAGAGGAGCGTGAACATCCTCACAGGGAGAGCTGCGAGGGAGATGGGAGGAGAATTTGGAAAGTGGGGATGTCCATCAGAGCTGTGCAGAAGTAGCCTTGTGCCGCAGAAGGCGGAAGTGGTTGCAACAACTTGAACTTTACTATCCCTTTAAGAGATATTACATATTAATGTTTCATAATAATAGCTCTAATTAATCATCATAGTATTTGGACTTTGGAGAGTGTTATTTCAATTCTGTCAGAGTTGTAGTTCAAGAGTAATTCAATGACAAAGTATCCCCCTCCCACCCCTTTTACTGATGTAACACTGCTCAGCCAGATCAGAAGGGAGGTGCCCAGGTTGACTGCAGAGAGGAACAATCTTCAATTAAGATAAGGGAAAAACCTGTCAAGGAGGGCAGGGCTTTCATTGTTCTCATAGGAAGAAGATTGTCCCCTTCTGTTATCTGTCTGGTCTATAGACTGGATTCCACATCTGAGAAGAGATGGCTTACACTAGGTAAAAGGGGCAGGAGGGGAAACTTTGCTTGTGAATATCTCTCAGACCATAAAGGTTTGAGAGATAAGACTTATAGCGTTCTTCGTGGTTTTTTTAATGCCTACAAAATAAAGATAAAGCGAAGTATTACTATCCCTTTAAGGTACTATACAATATGTATTTTTATTAAGTATCAAAAAACATTGATGAAGCCACTATTTGGCGACACGAGTTGGGATCGGAGGTTTTGTGTCTGTATCATCCAGTGTCTCAGGTGTCGTATATTATGCTGCTATTCTAGATTCTATGTGATAAATATTGTTTTGAGTGTATAAACGTTTTTCTCCTTTCTTTATGTTTTGTCTTTTATTTGTCCCATATATATTGGGTCCTACTAAATGTATGCACTTTTGATTGAGAGGTTCACTTATTTGATTTCCTTGCATCTTGATACTGAGACACCTTTGCAGTTTATATTTTACTAGTTGTAGAGCCCGTTACACGGGCCACAGTGCCACTGCCAGCCGGTTGCCCACGCTGCGGCTGATACAGAGCTGGACACTACTTCGGAGTGTCCAGCTCTGTATCAGCCGTGGCGCAGGCAGTCTCTACTGCGCATGACTGCGTCGTTACACACGTTTTAGCGAATTATTATATAGGATGTTTGACTAATTACCATGTAATGTTGTTATTATGAATTGGAGAATGTGCACTGATGAGTCTATTTTGATTCCACTCAGAAGACTATTATTTGTAATTGTTTTTAATGAACCATGGTTATGATGATGTTTTTTGATACCTAATAAAAATACATATTGTATAGTACTGGTTGAGGTATATGTGTACCTCATTTAAGGAGTTTTCATTTTTGTGGGGAGATTTCTTTTGTTCCTCTGTTTTGGTCCTTTAAATATAGTTGGCTACAAAATCTTATTCGTGGTGGAAAAAAGTCTGACCCAGTTTGTCTTATATTTCAGCCTTTATATCAACAAAATCTGCAGTTTCAGTGTAGACCTTTGATATCCATCAAATACCCAATGTACCAGAACAGATAATGTTAGTGGGATTGGAGTAAGTAATCCAGTTTACAGGGAAGAGGAAAAGCACAGTAATTTCCAAATTATAGATAAAGAAAGATAGGAAGAACTGTAAGTTATAGGACTGTAGGATGAGCTAAAGGGAGGAGATGTATGGCTTAATAAGAGGAGTTACATGTAGCAATGGGAGAGGTTATATACAATAATAGGAGGAGTTATAGGGAGGAGTTATATGGAGTGATAGGAGGTGTTATAAGGAGTAACAGGAGGAGTTACAGGGAGGATTTATATGAAGTGGAAGGAGGAGTTATATGGAGTGATAGGAGGAGTTATAAGGAGTAATAGGAGGAGTTATATGGAATGATAAGAGGAGTTATAGGGAGGAGGTATATGGAATGATAGGAGGAGTTACAGGGAGGAGTTATATGGAGTGATGGGAGGAGTTATATGGAGTGATAGGAGGAGTTAAAGGGAGGAGTTATATGGAGTGATAGGAGGAGTTACAGGGAGGAGGTATATGAAGTGATAGGAGGAGTTATAAGGAGGGGTAGGAGGAGGTACAGGGAGGAGTTATATGGAGTGATAGGAGGAGTTACAGGGAGGAGTTATATGGAGTGATAGGAGGAGTTACAGGGAGGAGTTATATGGAGTGATAGGAGGAGTTATAAGGAAGGGTAGGAGGAGTTACAGGGAGGAGTTATATGGAGTGATAGGAGGAGTTACAGGGAGGAGTTTTATGAAGTGATAGGAGGAGTTATAAGGAGTGATAGGAGGAGTTACAGGGAGGAGTGATATGGAGTGATAGGAGGAGTTACAGGGAGGAGTTATATGGAGTGATAGGAGGAGTCATATGGCGTGATAGGAGGAGTTACAGGGAGGAGTTATATGGAGTGATAGGAGGAGTTATATGGCGTGATAGGAGGAGTTACAGGGAGGAGTTATATGGAGTGATAGGAGGAGTTACATGGAGTGATAGGAGGAGTTATAGGGAGGAGTTATATGGAACAATAGGAGGAGTTACAGGGAGGAGTTATATGGAGTGATAGGAGGAGTTACAGGGAGGAGTTATATGGAGTGATAGGAGGAGTCATATGGCGTGATAGGAGGAGTTACAGGGAGGAGTTATATGGAGTGATAGGAGGAGTTACATGGAGTGATAGGAGGAGTTACAGGGAGGAATTAGAAGAAAACCTAATTACCAGTTGCTCCAAGCGTTGCTATTTTCGGGTAATTTTTATAAAGAAACGTTGACTTTAACATCACAAGGAAAACCCCTAATGAAATGAGACAATCAGGGACAGTGAGGAAGACGTCAAAACAAACCGGGACAAACTAGCTGCACCACAAAGGAGAGAGAAAATGTCCTCAAATTATCATTCAATTTAGAGAGGAACTATCACCACAAATAAAGCCCCTCCCCCCCAATAATTAGCCATCTAGTGGTTAGCTTGCCAATAGTACTATTATCCAGCCTAATTACCTCGTTAGTCAGAAAACCTACTTCTGCCAAGACTGACGGCCAGGCAGCAGCGCAGACATCTTTGCTTACGGACATCTGTGCGTGCAGACGCCTCTAAAGCGCTGTTGCCTGGCTGACAGGCAGAAGTAGGATTTCCAACTAACGCGGTACTGGTTCGTTCACTTTTAAATGGTCGCACGCAAAAGAGCGTGCAACCACATTGTGCATTAACCATGTCGCAATGATAAAAATGGTGACCTGAGAATCTCGTACTGTATGATAGTGCGAGATTGTCAGATCGAGCTATGAAACATCGCAATCTAGCGATACCCTGATCCAAATGATGATGAGCGCTGCTCTGGTCTCTCCAGTCCTAAAGGGTTAAAAAACAAGGCCAAAGGTGTTAAGAGTGTAGTTTGTACTCCCTTCTCCTATTCACCTCTCCTACCTTGCGTCACTCACATCCCTCCTCCCATTCACCTCTCCTACCTTGTGTCACTCGCCTCCCTTCTCCCATTCACCTCTCCTACCTTGCGTCACTCACATCCCTCCTCCCATTCACCTCTCCTACCTTGTGTCACTCACCTCCCTTCTCCTATTCACCTCTCCTACCTTGTGTCACTCATCTCCCTTCTCCCATTCACCTCTCCTACCTTGTGTCACTCACCTCCCTTCTCCTATTCACCTCTCCTACCTTGTATCACTCACCTCCCTCCTATTCACCTCTCCTACCTTGTGTCACTCACCTCCCTTCTCCTATTCACCTCTCCTACCTTGTGTCACTCACCTCCCTTCTCCTATTCACCTCTCCTACCTTGTGTCACTCATCTCCCTTCTCCCATTCACCTCTCCTACCTTGTGTCACTCACCTCCCTTCTCCTATTCACCTCTCCTACCTTGTATCACTCACCTCCCTCCTATTCACCTCTCCTACCTTGTGTCACTCACCTCCCTTCTCCTATTCACCTCTCCTACCTTGTGTCACTCATCTCCCTTCTCCCATTCACCTCTCCTACCTTGTGTCACTCACCTCCCTTCTCCCATTCACCTCTCCTACCTTGTATCACTCACCTCCCTCCTATTCACCTCTCCTACCTTGTGTCACTCACCTCCCTTCTCCTATTCACCTCTCCTACCTTGTGTCACTCATCTCCCTTCTCCCATTCACCTCTCCTACCTTGTGTCACTCACCTCCCTTCTCCCATTCACCTCTCCTACCTTGTGTCACTCACCTCCCTTCTCCTGTTCACCTCTCCTACCTTGTGTCACTCACCTCCCTTCTCCTATTCACCTCTCCTACCTTGTGTCACTCACCTCCCTCCTCCCATTCACCTCTCCTACCTTGTGTCACTCACCTCCCTTCTCCTATTCACCTCTCCTACCTTGTGTCACTCACCTCCCTTCTCCCATTCACCTCTCCTACCTTGTGTCACTCACCTCCCTCCTCCTATTCACCTCTCCTACCTTGTGTCATTCACCTCCCTTCTCCCATTCACCTATCCTACCTTGTGTCATTCACCTCCCTTCTCCCATTCACCTCTCCTACCTTGTGTCACTCACCTCCCTTCTCCTATTCACCTCTCCTACCTTGTGTCACTCACCTCCCTTCTCCCATTCACCTCTCCTACCTTGTGTCACTCACCTCCCTCCTCCCATTCACCTCTCCTACCTTGTGTCATTCACCTCCCTTCTCCCATTCACCTATCCTACCTTGTGTCATTCACCTCCCTTCTCCCATTCACCTCTCCTACCTTGTGTCACTCACCTCCCTTCTCCTATTCACCTCTCCTACCTTGTGTCACTCACCTCCCTTCTCCCATTCACCTCTCCTACCTTGTGTCACTCACCTCCCTCCTCCCATTCACCTCTCCTACCTTGTGTCACTCACCTCCCTCCTCCCATTCACCTCTCCTACCTTGTGTCATTCACCTCCCTTCTCCCATTCACCTCTCCTACCTTGTATCACTCACCTCCCTCCTCCCATTCACCTCTCCTACCTTGTGTCACTCACCTCCCTTCTCCTATTCACCTCTCCTACCTTGTGTCACTCACCTCCCTTCTCCTATTCACCTCTCCTACCTTGTGTCACTCACCTCCCTTCTCCCATTCATCTCTCCTACCTTGTGTCACTCACCTCCCTTCTCCCATTCACCTCTCCTACCTTGTGTCACTCACCTCCCTCCTCCCATTCACCTCTCCTACCTTGTGTCATTCACCTCCCTTCTCCTATTCACCTCTCCTACCTTGTGTCACTCACCTCCCTCCTCCCATTCACCTCTCCTACCTTGTGTCATTCACCTCCCTTCTCCCATTCACCTCTCCTACCTTGTATCACTCACCTCCCTCCTCCCATTCACCTCTCCTACCTTGTGTCACTCACCTCCCTTCTCCTATTCACCTCTCCTACCTTGTGTCACTCACCTCCCTTCTCCTATTCACCTCTCCTACCTTGTGTCACTCACCTCCCTTCTCCCATTCATCTCTCCTACCTTGTGTCACTCACCTCCCTTCTCCCATTCACCTCTCCTACCTTGTGTCACTCACCTCCCTCCTCCCATTCACCTCTCCTACCTTGTGTCACTCACCTCCCTTCTCCTATTCACCTCTCCTACCTTGTGTCACTCACCTCCCTTCTCCTATTCACCTCTCCTACCTTGTGTCACTCACCTCCCTTCTCCCATTCATCTCTCCTACCTTGTGTCACTCACCTCCCTTCTCCCATTCACCTCTCCTACCTTGTGTCACTCACCTCCCTTCTCCCATTCACCTCTCCTACCTTGTGTCATTCACCTCCCTTCTCCTATTCACCTCTCCTACCTTGTATCACTCACCTCCCTCCTCCCATTCACCTCTCCTACCTTGTGTCACTTACCTCCCTCCTCCCATTCACCTCTCCTACCTTGTGTCACTCACCTCCCTTCTCCTATTCACCTCTCCTACCTTGTGTCACTCACCTCCCTCCTCCCATTCACCTCTCCTACCTTGTGTCATTCACCTCCCTTCTCCCATTCACCTATCCTACCTTGTGTCATTCACCTCCCTTCTCCCATTCACCTCTCCTACCTTGTGTCATTCACCTCCCTTCTCCCATTCACCTCTCCTACCTTGTGTCACTCACCTCCCTTCTCCCATTCACCTCTCCTACCTTGTGTCACTCACCTCCCTCCTCCCATTCACCTCTCCTACCTTGTGTCACTCACCTCCCTTCTCCTATTCACCTCTCCTACCTTGTGACACTCACCTCCCTTCTCCCATTCACCTCTCCTACCTTGTGTCACTCACCTCCCTCCTCCCATTCACCTCTCCTACCTTGTGTCATTCACCTCCCTTCTCCCATTCACCTCTCCTACCTTGTGTCACTCACCTCCCTCCTCCCATTCACCTCTCCTACCTTGTGTCACTCACCTCCCTCCTCCCATTCACCTCTCCTACCTTGTGTCATTCACCTCCCTTCTCCCATTCACCTCTCCTACCTTGTATCACTCACATCCCTCCTCCCACTCACCTCTCCTACCTTGTGTCACTTACCTCCCTCCTCCCATTCACCTCTCCTACCTTGTGTCACTCACCTCCCTTCTCCCATTCACCTCTCCTACCTTGTGTCACTCACCTCCCTCCTCCTATTCACCTCTCCTACCTTGTGTCACTCACCTCCCTTCTCCCATTCACCTCTCCTACCTTGTGTCACTCACCTCCCTTCTCCCATTCACCTCTCCTACCTTGTGTCACTCACCTCCCTTCTCCCATTCACCTCTCCTACCTTGTGTCACTCACATCCCTCCTCCCATTCACCTCTCCTACCTTGTGTCACTCACCTCCCTTCTCCCATTCACCTCTCCTACCTTGTGTCACTCACCTCCCTCCTCCTATTCACCTCTCCTACCTTGTGTCACTCACCTCCCTTCTCCCATTCACCTCTCCTACCTTGTGTCATTCACCTCCCTCCTCCCATTCACCTCTCCTACCTTGTGTCACTCACCTCCCTCCTCCTATTCACCTCTCCTACCTTGTGTCACTCACCTCCCTCCTCCCATTCACCTCTCCTACCTTGTGTCACTCACCTCCCTTCTCCCATTCACCTCTCCTACCTTGTGTCACTCACCTCCCTTCTCCCATTCACCTCTCCTACCTTGTGTCACTCACCTCCCTTCTCCTATTCACCTCTCCTACCTTGTGTCACTCACATCCCTCCTCCCATTCACCTCTCCTACCTTGTGTCATTCACCTCCCTTCTCCCATTCACCTCTCCTACCTTGTGTCACTCACCTCCCTTCTCCCATTCACCTCTCCTACCTTGTGTCACTCACCTCCCTCCTCCCATTCACCTCTCCTACCTTGTGTCATTCACCTCCCTTCTCCCATTCACCTCTCCTACCTTGTGTCATTCACCTCCCTTCTCCCATTCACCTCTCCTATCTTGTGTCATTCACCTCCCTTCTCCTATTCACCTCTCCTACCTTGTGTCACTCACCTCCCTTCTCCCATTCACCTCTCCTACCTTGTATCACTCACCTCCCTCCTCCCATTCACCTCTCCTACCTTGTGTCATTCACCTCCCTCCTCCTATTCACCTCTCCTACCTTGTGTCATTCACCTCCCTTCTCCCATTCACCTCTCCTACCTTGTATCACTCACCTCCCTCCTCCCATTCACCTCTCCTACCTTGTGTCACTCGCCTCCCTCCTCCTATTCACCTCTCCTACCTTGTGTCACTCACCTCCCTCCTCCCATTCACCTCTCCTACCTTGTGTCACTCACATCCCTCCTCCCATTCACCTCTCCTACCTTGTGTCACTCGCCTCCCTTCTCCCATTCACCTCCCTTCTCCCATTCACCTCTCCTACCTTGTGTCACTCATCTCCCTTCTCCCATTCACCTCTCCTACCTTGTATCACTCACCTCCCTCCTCCCATTCACCTCTCCTACCTTGTGTCACTCACCTCCCTTCTCCTATTCACCTCTCCTACCTTGTGTCACTCGCCTCCCTCCTCCCATTCACCTCTCCTACCTTGTGTCACTCATCTCCCTTCTCCCATTCACCTCTCCTACCTTGTGTCACTCACCTCCCTCCTCCCATTCACCTCTCCTACCTTGTGTCACTCACCTCCCTTCTCCTATTCACCTCTCCTACCTTGTGTCACTCGCCTCCCTCCTCCTATTCACCTCTCCTACCTTGTGTCACTTACCTCCCTTCTCCCATTCACCTCTCCTACCTTGTGTCACTCACCTCCCTTCTCCCATTCACCTCTCCTACCTTGTGTCACTCACCTCCCTTCTCCCATTCACCTCTCCTACCTTGTGTCACTCACATCCCTCCTCCCATTCACCTCTCCTACCTTGTGTCACTCACCTCCCTCCTCCCATTCACCTCTCCTACCTTGTGTCACTCACCTCCCTTCTCCCATTCACCTCTCCTACCTTGTATCACTCACCTCCCTCCTCCCATTCACCTCTCCTACCTTGTGTCACTCACCTCCCTTCTCCTATTCACCTCTCCTACCTTGTGTCACTCACCTCCCTTCTCCTATTCACCTCTCCTACCTTGTGTCACTCACCTCCCTTCTCCCATTCACCTCTCCTACCTTGTGTCACTCACCTCCCTTCTCCCATTCACCTCTCCTACCTTGTATCACTCACCTCCCTCCTCCCATTCACCTCTCCTACCTTGTGTCACTCGCCTCCCTTCTCCCATTCACCTCTCCTACCTTGTGTCACTCGCCTCCCTCCTCCTATTCACCTCTCCTACCTTGTGTCACTCACCTCCCTTCTCCCATTCACCTCTCCTACCTTGTGTCACTCACCTCCCTTCTCCCATTCACCTCTCCTACCTTGTGTCACTCACCTCCCTTCTCCCATTCACCTCTCCTACCTTGTATCACTCACCTCCCTCCTCCCATTCACCTCTCCTACCTTGTGTCACTCGCCTCCCTTCTCCCATTCACCTCTCCTACCTTGTGTCACTCGCCTCCCTCCTCCTATTCACCTCTCCTACCTTGTGTCACTCACCTCCCTTCTCCCATTCACCTCTCCTACCTTGTGTCACTCACCTCCCTTCTCCCATTCACCTCTCCTACCTTGTGTCACTCACATCCCTTCTCCCATTCACCTCTCCTACCTTGTGTCGCTCACCTCCCTTCTCCCATTCACCTCTCCTACCTTGTGTCATTCACCTCCCTTCTCCTATTCACCTCTCCTACCTTGTGTCACTCACCTCCCTTCTCCCATTCACCTCTCCTACCTTGTGTCACTCACATCCCTCCTCCCATTCACCTCTCCTACCTTGCGTCACTCGCCTCCCTTCTCCCATTCACCTCTCCTACCTTGTGTCACTCACCTCCCTTCTCCCATTCACCTCTCCTACCTTGTGTCATTCACCTCCCTTCTCCTATTCACCTCTCCTACCTTGTGTCACTCACCTCCCTCCTCCCATTCACCTCTCCTACCTTGTGTCACTCGCCTCCCTTCTCCCATTCACCTCTCCTACCTTGTGTCACTCACCTCCCTTCTCCCATTCACCTCTCCTACCTTGTCCAGGTAGGAGGTCCAGTTCCCAAGTCTCCCACAGCAATACCCTGGCCCCAGTGATGGCCCCCTCCAGCAGCACCAGGATGGACTGAACCTTACACGCGCTACTGACAGCCGGTCCTCCAGCTGGGCGGTATTAGTAGAACGTGGTTTAAACCAATAAGATGGCTAGATAGAGCCACGTGTAGCATGGTCCTCAATTCAGAACAGCGGAGGAGCGAACACAGTGACAGCTCATCACATAAACTGAATTCTAAATGCTCTGAAGGGAGACTGAGTTCTATTTCTTGACACCAAAACAAGAGCAACAGTGACATTTTCTTGTAGTGTAATACTTGGTACACTACTAATTACACTTAACTGGGACTGTAGTTTGACTTTATATACACAGATATATTTCTATTTCACTCTATGTCTGTGGACATGATGTACTACTAAGGACTTCCCTGCCATTTTGTTGTAGGCCAGGGTAAGTAACTTTAGGTCGTTCTGGTCAGTGTACTTCTCTCTTCAGTGTATGAAGTATTTCTCCTTTACTGTGGACCTGGTGGGTTGGTAGCCTTGTTGTAAAGGCGTAGTTTATTGCTGTGGCATATGGCAGCGCATCCTCCAGCTAGCCAGCATCGGGCTGCAATTCCCATCTTCGTTAGCTACCAGGCTACAAGTGTTATATACAATAATATACGTCCTAAGTGTCCCCATCACATCCAGCGCTGCTCTGGGCTCTCTATCATGGTGCCCGTGCTATGCTGGCGACATTCTGTCAGTCTTGTGCTCAGCTGGTTCCTGTTGGCTGCAGTGGTATTGGCCCGCCCAGTATTTGTCCTTAAATACTAGGCCCTGTCACTTCGCTGTTGCCCTTTCGTGGTGTTTCTGTACCAGCGCTTGTTCCAGTTTCTCATGTGATCTCAGTGTACGACCCGGACTGCCTGACTACTCTGCTGCATCTGTTCCTGCTCTGTGTACCGACTCGGATTGGCTGACGTTCCTGCTCTGTGTACCGACCTGGCCTGGCTGACGTACCTGCTCTGTGTACCGACTCGGATTGGCTGACGTTCCTGCTCCGTGTACCGACTCGGATTGGCTGACCTTCCTGCTCCGTGCACCGACCCGGCCCGGCTGACGTTCCTGCTCTGTGTACCAACTCGGACCGGCTGATGTTTCTGCTCTGTGTACCGACCCGGCCCGGCTGACATTCCTGCTCTGTGTATCGACTCGGATTGGCTGACATTCCTGCTTTGGATACCGATTCTGGTTGGCTGTTGTTCCTGATCTGTGTACCGACCCGTTGGGCCTCCGTTTACTATCTGTCCAGGATTGCCTGCTGCTCCTTCTGTGGCTCTCGTTGGGCTTGGCATCCGGGCAGTGTTGCATACCGTATATTCATTCCTGCAGCCTGGTCTCGGTTACGTTCCGTGTCGCACGGGCAACACTCTGGTGTGAGTCTTCCATTCTGTGCCACATTACGCTAGACCTATACTCCTGCCATCAGCTGAGGATGGGATTCCTTGGGCGCCTCAGGCTACTTCCACCTTGGCAGTCGACATTGGTCTGAGCGTTTGTCTATCTCCACGGGGGAAAGGGCCGTTCTTCACCGGCTATTGGCATTGTAGTCTCCGTTGGGCATACAGTGTGTCCTCCGATACTGCTACGGCAGTCTATAAGCTTACTAAGGGCCTTCGCTTATTCCTGTGGCATTACTCGCTGTTCATACTCTCCCCTCCCTAGTGAGAGTCTTAAGGGCCTCGCGCTGATAGGGCCGGTCAGTCTTCCTGGACTATCAGTAACCCGTTCACTGCTGCCTCGTTTGAGAATCACACGTATTACCTGACCTGTGTCAGTATATCGTTATAATTGTCTGTACAATTGCTGGACCCGTGTGGGTATTTACTACTGCAACCTGTCCTGTGACAGTACTATATTGTATATATATATTGTATATATATTACTGGACCCGTGAGGGTTATTGACATTTTAAATTTATTCAATAAAACTGTGTTTTTACCTAGCTTACTGTCTCTGAGTGTCAATAAAACCGTAACAGTACGAAAGGGCCATGACCTCAGACGGTACAGGTGAAGGTAATGCACAAAGCATCCATTGGAGGATGTACTTAAATGAGCAGCGTTTGGACCAGTTGGCACTGGCAGTACAAACTATACTAGAACGCACTGCTCATCTAGATAAACCGGTTCAAGTGTCAATAAAACCGTAACACTCTCTCTTCCTCTGTCTCTGTGTGCTCCGCTCTGTCAGTCTGCACACAGAGAAAGGGAGAGATATCCCGGAGCAGCGCTCATGGTATCAGGGTAGGCTGCTTTGCGACGTGTCATAGCGCGATTTGAGAATCTCGTGCTTTCATTCAGTGCGAGATTCTCAGGTCGCCGTTTTTATCATGGCAACATGGTTACTGCGAGATGTGGTCGCTCGCTTTTTTGCATGCGACCTTTTAAAAGGATACCCACGGTAATCATGCTGGTTAATAGTACTATTGGTAAGTTAATCGCTAGATAACCAATTATTGGGTGGGGGGGACTTTATTTGCGGTGATAGTTCCCCTTTAAATTTGGCTTTCATCTTTATGCCATCAAGGGGTCAGACCTTACACCCGAAATGCTACAGCAGTCTCCAGACTGATGGAAATGTGTTTCCCCTGTCTAGCATCAAGGGGTTTAAAAAAAATAAAAAAAATTTTAATAAATAAATGGAAATGTTTATTTGTTCCCTTGTGATGCACTGATTTGCCCCAGAAATGCTCTTATGTTATTATTTGTGTTTAAAGTGAGTCAACCTCCTCTTTGAACGTACATGTCGTGCAAGTGCATACAATGTAAAGTCAAACCGTCAGTCAATTTTTGTTTGGTTTTTTCATTGTCTCTTATTTGTTACACCCATGTCCATCACAGCGAAGAATTACATGTGGGACTGTGAAAGCAGAGAGGGTAGCAAAGTACCGTGGTACCATGTTAGCAGTATAAATACAGGAGCAGGGCTGGTGCAAGGATATATGCCACCCTAGGCAAAGCCTCATTTTGCCGCCCCTTGGCTCCGCCCCTTGTGTCTCGCCCCTTTATCCCCGCCCACTTGTATTCCACCTCTTCTAATGATATAAGCAGGGCTCAAAATTTCCACTCTCCAATGGTGAATGAAAATGTAGCCCTGGCGAGTGAAAATTCAGCCCTGGTGGGTATATTATGGCTTGCAGTGGCGAGTAACTTTTCAGGGCTGGCTAGTAGCAAAGGACTTCCAGTTTTAAGCCCTGGATAAGTGTATATCACTGTACTGTAATTAATAAGCCAATATTATAATCAGATACAACTAGACATGTTTTACCCCAGAGACAGGATAACAAAGAGTTGCCTTTACGTTGCACTCCTGAAGATTCCCTTGTGAGATTATTAACCTGGATATCGCTCACAGGAAATATTATGCTTCTGTAGTGATCCAGATCGCAAAATATTTTAGTGACACAAATGAACAACATAACAAAATCTTCAGTAAATCAATCTGAAATCAATAAATGTATGTATTTAAAATCTATAATAAATCAATCAGAAATCTGTTTATTAAAATACATTTTAAGTCAAATGTCCACACTGGTTTTAGGGGCTTCGAGATTCAACTTCTATTACTTGTTCAAAATTTTTCCTAATGGTGTCCGTTGATTGATCAGAATTCTCAGCCCCTAAAACCAGTGAGGACATTTAACTTAAAATTTTTTTAATAAAGACACATTTGTGATAGATTTAGTATAGATTTTAAATAAATACATTTATTGATTTCAGATTGTTTTAATAAAGATTTTGTTTATGTTGTTCATTTGTGCCTATCATTAAAATATTTTGAGATCTGGATTACTACATATGCATAATATGCCCCAGAACCCCTTGTTGTAGCAATAGCATGCATATTGAATGTTATGTACTCACCCTGTGCTCCGCATCGCGCTCTGCCGGATGATCCGGATCTCTGCTGCAACCCACGGCTTCAGCAGGCTCTGGGGATATAATTCAGGTCTCCTCCTCGCTAGTCGCTCAATGCGATCACTCCTCTAGCCTTCTGCTGCCCTTAACCCTTTGAGTGCCAGAAGGGTACGCAACTCATTGCTTTCTAATGCGTTGCGTACCCCGCTGGCACTCAGAGGGTTAAGTTGCAAAATTGTGACTCCCCCCTGGTCGCTCTGGTCCTGTGACAATATCACCATGCTCTGTTACGCAAAAGCACTGCCGCCCCGCATCACACGCATGGCACAGGCATCCAATGAGAGAGGAGTATTCTGTCAAAGCACTCCTCTCTCATTTGCTGCAGCTTGCAGTGCGAATATGCCGCCTAGGAAGATTATACTGCTGTCCAGTGGCTACTTAACCTTTTTTTTCCCACTTATCACTGTGCCTACGGTTCTGTTCTGTCTCTGCGTGGCTGCGCCCCCATAGATGTGCACCTTAGGCCGGCGCCTACCTCAACTATAGGTGGCACCAACCCTGTACAGGTGTCAAATATAGGTATCAAAGTAAAACTAGACAGAGACAGGGAGGACTGACCGTCAGGAATTCAGTCACAGACTGAGGGTCCGCGACCGAGGGGGGCCCACCGCCACCAGCAATAAAAATTTTAATAATGTCTGTCCATTTTAATGACCTTGCCTGTGCCTGCCTGTATGGGCCCGCCCCGCCGCCGCCTATTAAAGTGTGCCGCACTGCCACCAGTCATC
This sequence comes from Rhinophrynus dorsalis, assembly GCA_037306005.1. Lineage (NCBI taxonomy): Eukaryota > Metazoa > Chordata > Amphibia > Anura > Rhinophrynidae > Rhinophrynus > Rhinophrynus dorsalis. The sequence continues at coordinate 5,524,023 of CM074728.1, forward strand.
AGTGTCACTCACTCTCTCACTCCAGACAGTCTGACTGTGAGAGTGAGTGACTGAGGCACTGACTTCACTAGTAGGAGGCCCATATTAATTTAAATTACGCTGCCCAGTGCCCTTCATCATGCCGTGGATGCAGCAGTGCCGCTAGCCAGCCACCACATAGAATGCTGCGAGTCCCGGCTTGAGCATGCAGTGGGAGCAGCAGCCTATGCCTTGCCAGTGCCACCCAGTCCCAACCTATGTACTGTGTCCCACAAGAGCCAAGTCCAGCTCCAGATGCACCGCTCCGCTTGCTGCCAGACTCAGTCCAGAAAGACTCACTCACTCGGGCTGGCAGCAAGCGCAGACTGTGCCTCTTCCTCTGTTGTGTGCATGTCTACGCCCGTTTGGTATGCACAGCATGCATGATGTCTTCACGGCCCACAGGGGAGCGTGATGATAGGAGTGGGGGCAGAGTGGGAGTCTGTGGGACATCAGGTCAGGGGACAGACCCCGCCAAGAGGACACGCCAAGAGGAGGAGTCAGGAGCCTCAGGACTACTGGTTATCTGTCAGAGATGAAGACTCACCAGGAGGACCCAGAGAGAGAGAAATCCGCAGCAGTGATAGTGACAGACAGTGTGAAGATCCACCACAGGCCACAGCACAGGTAAGGCAGTAGTGGCTTGGAGCTTGGGGGTGCACTGGATGGCTGGGGGGGTTACTGGATGGCTTGAGGCAGGGGGAGGGCTGAAGGGGCTACTGGATGGTCTGGGAGGTACTGAATGGCGAGGAGGGGGTTACTGGATGGCCTTGGTGGTTATGTATAGCCTAGGGGGTTACTGGATGGCCTGGGGGGGAATGAATGGCTTTGAGGGTAATGGATGGCCAAGGGGAGTACTGGATTGCCTGGGGGGTGGATGGCTTTGGGGGGAATGGATGACCTAGGGGATACTGGATGGCCTGGTGGCGTACTGGATTGCCTGGGGGGGGATGGATGGCTTTGAGGGTAATAGATGGCCTGGAGGGTGCACTGGATGGCCTTGGGGGACACTGGATGTCCTGAAGGGTTAATGGATGGCCTTGGGGGAAATGGATGGCTTAGGCCCCCCCCCCAGGCTATTCAGTACCCCCAGGCCATCCAGTACCCCAGGCCACCATACTTTTGCAAATTATATATGAAACATTGTACTCGCTACAGGCACAGCCACCAGGCCAGACAGCCAGCACAACCTCAAGCTATCCAGACAGTTGCCAAGTAGCCTCCAGCCAACCGGCAAGAAGCTAGCCAGCAGTGTAAGGTTAGTTTTATTTATTTATTTTCTTTTAAAAATAAGGGAGGGGCCAATTATGTCACAGGGGCAATGATGTCATGGGGAGGGGGTAATGATGTCATTGGTCAGGAGGCCCAGACCTCTTTTTGGACCAGGGGCCCTGGGTCCTGTCAGTCCGCCCCTGGACAGAGAGAGAATGTAGAAAAGCCATCTCAGTAATGGTTGGCTGGGGATGTTGGTAATTGTAGTCCACATTAGGTACAGGTTGTCAGGTTGCCCACCCCTGCTGTGTACGTCTTAGATCTCTCCCAATAGCCCCTTTCCTCTGTTACCCTTTCTTACCAAAGCCAAATAACATTCCGACGATTGCCCCGAAAATGAATTTAATGGTAAAAAATGCACTTCCTGCACTGAACACAAAGCGGGAACAGGTGTCAGGGAGAAATCTGTTGGAAAATGTAGTCATGGCTGAAACAGATAGAATAATATGTCAGAAAAAGGCATCTGATTTACCCTTTAGGAACTAAAGGTGTATGCAGCATACTGCAAAGCAGTGAGTTTCAAACATGGTCTCAAAGGGTTAATAGCCTTGATTTGTGATGGTCAACCACTGGCTCTCAAGCTGTTGACAACAACAGTTCCTATCATCTCCAATTAAACAAGTGCGTGCATTCACGGACATGTACAGTTACAAGTTACAAGACTGCATTGTGATTCAGTTGGATGGTGCTAGACATAGGAAATGTGTGAATATACACAGAACACTGCATGGAACCGGGCTCTCCAATCTGGCTGTGCTGCGGTCATTACTTCCTACAGAGTGCACCCTCTTTTGTGTACCAACCCAACAATTCAAACCAATTAGAAGTCAGTGCCGACTTTTAATTGCTTTGAATTGAAGACTGCATTCTGTTTCTGTGCTGAACTCACCCAGGAGCTGGCAATTGCTGGAGCGTCCACTTGCATTGTTCAAGCCATTGTCTGATGGGCCTGTTAGTAACATGCACATACGCAGGGAATGGATAGCAGCCCCAAATATGTCAGTCCAACCATTCCATGCAAGGAACTGTTAAAGGGATAGTAATACTTCGTTTTACCTTTATTTTATTTTGTAGGCATTAAAAAAACATGAAGAACGATATAAGTCTTATCTCTCAAACCTTTATGGTTTGAGAGATATTCACAAGCAAAGTTTCCCCCTCCCGCCCCTTTTACCTAGTGTAAGCCATCTCTTCTCAGATGTGGAATCCAGTCCATAGACCAGACAGGTAACAGCAGGGGACAATCTTCTTCCTATGAGAACAATGAAAGCCCTGCCCCCCTTGACAAGTTTTTCCCTTATCTTAATTGAAGATTGTCCCTCTCTGCAGTCTACCTGGGCACCTCCCTTCTGATCTGGCTGAGCAGTGTTACATCAGTAAAAGTGGTGGGAGGGGGATACTTTGTCATTGAATTACTCTTGAACTACAACTCTGACAGAATTGATATAACACTCTCCAAAATCCAAATACTATGATGATTACTTAGAGCTGCTTTTATTATGAAACATTACTATCCCTTTAAAACTGCTGAAGGTAGTTTTATTTTTTTTTTTTTTACTGGAGACACCTGAATCGAGCCCTTGATCTGAAGGTCCTTCAGGCTGTGGTGACTGTAACTTGTACCAGTTTAGTCCTGTGAATACTGTTCTGCGATGGAATCTTGGCAGATACATCTTTGGAATATCCCCATGGTTCCTGTGTTCCACACTGGATGAAACAGAGGATTTTGTGAACTTCCCGTTAAGACCTTTTCTACAAAAACTTGGTTTAAAGGGATAGTAATACTTCGTTTAACTTTATTTTATTTTGAAGGCATTAAAAAAACATGCAGAATGATATAAGTCTTATCTCTCAAACCTTTATGGTTTGAGAGATATTCACATGCAAAGTTTCCCCTCCCGCCCCTTTTACCTAGTGTAAGACATCTCTTCTCAGATGTGGAATCCAGTCCATAGACCAGACAGATAACAGAAGGGGACAATCTTCTTCCTATGAAAACAATGAAAGCCCTGCCACCCTTGACAAGTTTTTCAGGTTTTTCCCTTATCTTAATTGAAGATTGTCCCTCTCTGCAGTCTACCTGGGCACCTCCCTTCTGCCCTGGCTGAGAAGTGTTACATCAGTAAAAGGGGCGGGAGGGGGACACTTTGCTTGTGAATATCTCTTAAACCATAAAGGTTTGAGAGATAAGACTTATATCATTCTTCATGTTTTTTTAATGCCTACAAAATAAAATAAAGTTAAAACGAAGTATTACTATCCCTTTAAGTCCCCGCACAGAAGGGTCCTCTTGGGATTTTTGTTCAGGGAATTTACTTATTTTCTTTCCCTTCTGCCTGCTTTATCTTGGCTTTCCTACACATTGAAACTGGTTGTTAGCTGGCGGTGGTAAAATGGAGAAAACGAGATAGTCTCTGCCCCAGAGAATTTGTTTGGAAATGCCCTACCATCCGGAAGAGGGACCTTTACCACATGGTTACTATGTTCCACATGGAATAAGAGAAAAGGATTTAATGGTAAATTCACTAAAATCCTCTTATACCAGACCAATTCTAGACCAAATGAACCACACTATAGGGGAGAAATGCAGATCCCCATTAATTTAATTAGTATTCGATTTGTTAAAAGCACTTTTAAACAAGTGGTAATTTGGAGAGTCTTTATTGCTCTCCAGTGGTGGAGTTGGTACGCTCCACAATTGCACCTCTTCAGCTTTCTGAATATGGCCCTTTATATCTATTAGGAAAGTTGGCAAATTACTTACTTGTTTCCGGTAATATCAGTCTTAATACAGGTTGTTCCTCCTCCTCCTCCCCCTCTTCCTCTTCCTCCTCCTCCTCCTCCTCTTCCTCCTCCTCCTCTTCTGCCTCTTTCTCCTCCTCCTCCGCCTCCTTCTCCTCCTCCATCGTTACCATGGAGACTTCCTTTTCCATACGCCTAAATAAATCAGTAAGCCAATGTTGACAAGATCCCTGACCTTGTAGAACTTAAAGGGATAGTAATGTTTCATAAAAACAGTATGTCCGATTAATCCTCATAGTATTAGGGCCATGGAGAGTGTTATTTCAGTACTGTCAGAGTTGTAGTACAAGAGTAATTGAATGATAAAGTATCCCCCTCCCGTCCCTTTTACTGATGTAACACTGCTCACAACAGAGCAGCAAGACTGTCCACATGGATCACAGAGAGGGACAATCTTCAGTGATCATAAGGGAAAACCTGAAAAACCTGTCAAGGGAGGCAGGGTTTTCCTTATGATCACAGTAAGAAGATTAGAACCACAATCCAGATTTTAACCCTATCCATTCTAGAGGCCCCCACATCGAGGCCTTTATGGACACTATCATCAGAGAAATACGCAAATTATTTGAAAAACCAATTAAATTCAAACACAGTCTGACAAGGAAAGAAAAACTAGCACTAACTAAACTCATGGAAAATGACAATTTAGTGGTCAAGAGACCAGATTCCACATCTGAGGGGAGGCGGCTTACACTAGGTAAAAGGGCGGGAAGGGGATACTTTATCATTCAATTACTCTTGTACTACAACTCTGACAGTATTGAAATAACACTCTCCATGACCCAAATACTATGAAGATTAATTGGAGAGTGTTATTTCAGTACTATCAGATTTGTGGTTCAAGAGTAATTAAATGATAAAGTATCCCCCTCCCACCCCTTTTACCTAGTGTAACACTGCTCATCTCAGATGTGGAATCTGTTCTCTTGTTCGGACAGATCACAGCAAGGGACAATCTTCTTACTGTGATCATAAGGAAAACACTGCCCCCCCTGACAGGTTTGTCCTTATGATCACTGAAGATTGTCCCTCTCTGCGATCCATCCGGACAGTCTTGCTGCTCTGAGGTGAGCAGTGCTACATCAGTAAAAGGGGTGGGAGGGGGATACTTTATCATTCAGTTACTCTTGTACTACAACTCTGACAGTATTGAAATAACACTCTCCATGGCCCAAATACTATGAAGATTAATTGGAGCTGCTTTTATTGTGAAACATTACTATCCCTTTAACTCTACCATCATACTTGTGGACCATTCAGCACTAAAGATCAGAACAATATTCTGATACTAGAAGTCCAGAAAGACAAGACTCATCACCAATGGTCAAGCACAAAACACCAACAGAAGAGTCCTTCAGGACAATACACATACACTAGAGACCAGCAGAGCCAGTTCTTGGTTTTAATAAGAGACCTGAAGTGTAACCAATGTATCCCAGAAGTATGCATTTTATTTCTTCACTAAAGAGACCAACAGGACATGACACCATCACAGTGATCCATCACCAGAAACCAGCAGACAAAAATTATCAATAGAGAGGGTGACAGAGAAGAACGGTGAGAGTGAAAGAGAATGGGGGAGTGAGAGAGAAGGGGGGAGAGAGAGATTATGGGGATAGGGAGAGAGAGAAGGGGGAGAGAGAATGGGGAAGAGAGAGAATATGGGGATGGGGAGAGAGGGGGGGGGAGAATATGAGAATGGGGATGGGGAGAGAGGGGGAAGAGAGAGAATATGAGAATGGGGAGAGAAAGAGAGGAGGGGGAAGAGAGAGAATATGAGAATGGGGAGAGAAAGAGAGGAGGGGGAAGAGAGAGAATATGGTGATAGGGAGAGAGAGAAGGGGGAAGAGAGAGAATATGGGGATAGGGAGAGAGGGGGGGAGAATGGGGAGAGAAAGAGAGAAGGGAGAAGAGAGAGAATATGGGGAGAGAGAGGGGGAGAGAGAATGGGGAGAGAAAGAGAGAAGGGGGAAGAGAGAGAATATGGGGAGAGAGAGAATGGGGAGAGAAATGGAGAAGGGGGAAGAGAGAGAATATGGGGATGGGGAGAGAGAGAGAAAGAGAGGGGGGGGAGAATGGGGAGAGAAAGAGAGAAGGGGGAAGAGAGAGAATATGAGAATGGGGAGAGAAAGAGAGGAGGGGGAAGAGAGAGAGAATATGAGAATGGGGAGAGATAGAGAGGAGGGGGGAGAGAGAATATGGTGATAGGGAGAGAGAGAGGGGGGAAGAGAGAGAATATGGGGGTAGGGAGAGAGAGAAGGGGGAAGAGAGAGAATATGGGGAGAGAGAGGGGGAGAAAGAATAGGGGGAGTGAGAGAGAAGGGGGAAGAGAGAGAATAGGGGGAGTGAGAGAGAAGGGGGAAGAGAGAGAATAGGGGGAGTGAGAGAGAAGGGGGAAGAGAGAGAATAGGGGGAGTGAGAGAGAAGGGGGAAGAGAGAGAATAGGGGGAGTGAGAGAGAAGGGGGAAGAGAGAGAATATGGGGAGAGAGAGAAGGGGAAGAGAGAGAATATGGGGATGGGGAGAGAGAGAAGGGGAAGAGAGAGATAACATGGGGATGGGGAGAGAGAATGGGGGGGAGTGAGAGAGAATGGGGAAGAGAGAGAATATGGGGAGAGAGAGAGCCAGGGTGACTGTGAGAGAGCGAGTTCTAAGGAAGAGGGAATTAGAGAGGGGGAAGTGGTAAAGGTGAGAAGGTCAGATCTAAGGTGAAATTTGAAGGAGAAGCAGGGGAGTGAAAAGGGAGATGTAGGGTTGGGGTGAGAGAGGGGGGTTAGGATGAGTTCGTCACAGTTAGAAGGGGATGGTTAAAGTGAGTAAGAAAAAACAGGGTTTGGGTGAAGAGTAAGGGGCAGAGATAATGGGATACATACAGTGAGGGTTTGGGTGTGAGAGAGAGAGGCAGAGATAAAGTGGGAGACAGAAGGGCAGGGAGGGGGTGGAAGAGTGAGACAGGGACAGGCTGCGAGAGATACAGGGATTGAGAGGTCAGAGAGAGACTCTAGGAAGAGAAAACGTGAGGACAGAGTCACAAGCAGGGTTTGTAGTGAGAGACAGGACTGGGGTGAAAAGTGTGAGGAGAAGAGGTGACTAAATTTGAGGAGGGTGGAGAGACAGAGATATGACGACACAGTTAGGGCAAGAGAGGCGGAGAAGGAATATGAGGTGAGAATGACTGTAGGGGGGCAATGATTGCTTGAAAAGTCACATTTAAAAATTAGTACATTACTGGTTTGGTGGACATCACACCCCACTTAAAGGGATAGTAATGTATCACAATAAAAGCAGCTCCAATTAATCTTCATAGTATTTGGGCCATGGAGAGTGTTATATCAGTTCTGTCAGAGTTGTAGTACAGGAGTAACTGAATGATAAAGTATCCCCCTCCCACCCCTTTTACTGATGTAACACTGCTCACCTCAGATGTGGAATCCAGTCCATAGACCAGACAGATAACAGCAGGGGACAGTTGAGAGGTGTTTTATTCAAAAATTATTGCATATCAAACTTTCATTTTTTTTTAGGTTGAATATCTCAATAACATGAAATGCTAGTGGCGCTGTTGGTACACCATCCAATGGACAGCTCTGGTCAATGGACCATAAGACCCAATAGACGCTCGTGTAGAAACAGCACCATTGTACAATTTCATGTTATTGAGATACTACACCTAAAAAAAAATGCAAGGCTGAGCTGGAATCATTTTTTAATAGAACATCACCCAGCCGTGGGAGTAAACTTGTCATCTCTGTCGTCCAATATAACTTACAGGTACTCTGGGGAGGCGACCACTCCTTTAAGTAGGCTGGAACAATTCTTGAAAACAAGTGCAGAGTTGAGCCTTCCTTCTCTCCTTAGATGGTCATCAGCCAATCCCCAACCAGTTAGATTTGTTCCTTGAACAGGAAAGGCAAGAGAACAGTTCTGCTTAGTTTTAGTTATATTTATTGTTTTCTGTTAGATATGGGACATCTCCCATTAGGCGGATTACCATTACTGACTTCCCAATGGCGGATTGCTCAGTTACCAGGTGCTCTTTGTGGACCTTCCAGCCCTGAGGGGAAAATCTTGAGTGCTATGATCTTTCCCTAGGAGTTCCCACTGAGGCTTCTTCTTTAGCAATGTTAGTCTGAAGACAGAAGACCCGCTAAAAAGGTGACCTCAGGACTACTGGTTATCTGTCAGAGATGAAGACTCACCAGGAGGACCCAGAGAGAGAGAAATCCGCAGCAGTGATAGTGACAGACAGTGTGAAGATCCACCACAGGCCACAGCACAGGGAAGGCAGTAGTGGCTTGGAGCTTGGGGGTGCACTGGATGGCTTGAGGCTGGGGGGAGGGCTGAAGGGGCTACTGGATGGTCTGGGAGGTACTGAATGGACAGGAGAGGGTTACTGGATGGCCTGGGTGGGTAATGAATGGCTTTGAGGGTAATGGATGGCCTGGGGGACACTGGATAGCCTGTGGGGGGTACTGGATGGCCTGGGGGGAAGGGATGGCTTTTGGGTGGTACTGGATTGCCTGGGGGGTGGATGGCTTTGGGGGTAATGGATGGCCAAGGGGGGTACTGGATGGCCTGGGGGGGATGGATGGCTTTGGGGGTAATGGATGGCCAAGGGGGGTACTGGATTGCCTGGGGGGGATGGCTTTGGGGGAATGGATGGCCTGAGGGTGTATTGGATGGCCTAGGGGGTACTGGATGGCCTGGGGGGCACTGGATGGCCTGTGGGGGGTACTGGATGGCCTGGGGGGAAGGGATGGCTTTTGGGTGGTACTGGATTGCCTGGGGGGTGGATGGCTTTGGGGGTACTGGATGGCCTGGGGGGTTACTGGATGACTTTGGGGGAATGGATGCCCTGAGGGTGTATTGGATGGCCTTGGGGGTAATGGATGACCTAGGGGGGGGATGGATGGCTTTGAGGGTAATAGATGGCCTGGAGGGTGCACTGGATGGCCTTGGGGGGTACTGGATGGCCTGAAGGGTTAATGGATGGCCTTGGGGGAAATGGATGGCCTAGGGCCCCCCCCCCCCAGGCCATCCAGTACCCCCCAGGCCATCCAGTACCCCAGGCCACCATACTTTTGCAAATGATATATGAAACATTGTACTCACTACAGGCACGGCCACCAGGCCAGACAGCAGCACAACCTCAAGCTATCCAGACAGTTGCCAAGTAGCCTCCAGCCAACCGGCAAGAAGCTCGCCAGCAGTGTGAGGTTAGTTTTATTTATTTATTTTCTTTTAAAAATAAGGGAGGGGCAATTATGTCACGGGGGCAATGATGTCATGGGGAGGGGGTAATGATGTCATGGGTCAGGAGGCCCAGACCTCTTTTTGGACCAGGGGCCCTGGGTCCTGTCAGTCTGCCCCTGGACAGAGAGAGAATGTAGAAAAGCCATCTCAGTAATGGTTGGCTGGGGATGTTGGTAATTGTAGTCCAGATTAGGTACAGGTTGTCAGGTTGCCCATCCCTGCTGTGTACGTCTTAGATCTCACCCAATAGCCCCTTTCCTCTGTTACCCTTTCTTACCAGAGCCAAATAACATTCCGATGATTGCCCCGAAAAGGAATTTAATGGAAAAAAATGCACTTCCTGCACTGAACACGAAGCGGGAACAGATATCAGGGAGAAATCTGTTGGAAAATGTAGTCATGGCTGAAACAGATAGAATAATATGTCAGAAAAAGGCATCTGATTTACCCTTTAGGAACTAAATATGTTGTAGGGTTTATCCCCCTGAGTAAAACAAGATTACTCCCACTGCTGAAAGGTGTTTCATTCAAAAGTTATTAATTTTCAAAGTTGAATTTTTTAGGTGCAATATCACAGTGGCCTGAAATTGTACAGTGGTGCTGTTGCTACACAATCCTATGGAGATTTATGGTCCCGGGACTAGAGCTGTCCGTAGGATCATGTAGCAACAGCGCCACTGTACAATTTCAGGCCACTGTGATATTGCACCTAAAAATTAAACTTTGAAAATTAATAACTTTTGAATGTAACACCTTTCAGAAGTGGGAGTACTCTTGTTTTACTCAGGGGGATAAACCCTACAACATATTTTTTTTACATTTTAAGGATTACTATCCCTTTAAGTCCTCTACTCACCAACAAGACCAAATAACGGTCCTCCATTCATACTAAATAAGCACAATGTCAATTAAAGGGATAGTAATACTTCAAAATTACTATCCCTTATATTGAAGCCCTTAAAAAAACTGAATTAAATGCCACCAGCGGCATTGCGAGATACCCAATTTTAAACTTCCCTGTCCCCTGCCTCCCCCCCTGACGTCAGCGTTCTTGCTGCAGCAGGGGAATCCGTTCATTGAATCAAGAGGAGGCTCTTCAGCAGAGCCAGATCTCATTATAGAAGAAACGATCCTGCACATGTAGAAGACCATTTTAGTGAAGGATCTTGTCTTCCATAACGAGATATCGGCTCTGCTGAAGAGCCTCCGCCGGTCCTGGGACTGGATTTCCCTGCTCCAGCAAGAACGATGATGTCAGGGGGGAGTGAAGTTTAAAAGTGGCTATCTCGCTAACCATAAAGGTCTGAGAAATGCCGCTGGTGGCATTTGATTCAGTTTTTAAAGGGCTTCAATATAAGGGATAGTAATTTTGAAGTATTACTATTCCTTCAAGCCTTTCAGTGTAATGCATTGCAGGTACAGTGACACTCAAGGGGTTAATCATCTGGCCACAATAAACACCTCACTGCCCATGGCAGTTGTGGCAATTCTCACTTCTCATCACCCTCACCAACCCAAATCTGGCTTAGGATGATGGGAATTGTAGTAAAACAACAGCTGGAGAGCCAGCCCATTTCAACGTTAAAGGGATAGTAATACTTCGTTTTAACTTTATTTTATTTTGTAGGCATTAAAAAAACATGAAGAATGATATAAGTCTTATCTCTCAAACCTTTATGGTTTATGAGATATTCACAAGCAAAGTTCCCCTCCCCGCCCCTTTTTCCTAGTGTAAGCCATCTCTTCTCAAATGTGAGTCTGGTTGTATGACAGGACAGATAACAGAAGGGGACAATTTTCTTTGTATGAAAACAATGAAAGCCCTTCCCCCCTTGACAAGTTTTTCAGCTTTTTCCATTATCTTAATTGAAGATTGTCCCTCTCTGCAGTCTACCTGGGCATCTCCCTTCTGATCTGGTTGAACAGGGGGGGGGATATTTTGTTTGTGAATATCTCTTAAACCATAAAGGTTTCAGAGATAAGACTTATATCATTCTTCATGTTTTTTTAATGCCTACAAAATAAAATAAAGTTAAAATGAAGTATTACTATCCCTTTAAAGTCTGAAGCAGAAGCACCCCTTCCCTCCCTTCCAGTTTGTTCATAGTGCTATTAAGTGCAGCGGAGGTTCTTCATACACTTAAAGCTTCTCTTGCCCGATTGTCCCTTCTCCCCAACTGACCTCATGTATGTGATGAGTAATGAGGTACACGGGGTGAAACAGGGATGGAGGAACACTCAGGCAGGAGATCTGTCTGTAGAAGGAATCCAGTAAGAGCCTCTCTATGTAACCTCTGTTGCACCTCCTTAGTATTGTGACTCACCAGTGAGGGAATTCCTACTCTGACGGATCCTGATGTCAACAGCAAGGGCAGGTGACAATAAAGTGCAGCTGGGCAATGTGTAACTCTTCAGATATTTTGGACTGCAGCTCTCACCGTCCTTAGCTGGATTTTGGATGTTTGGGAATTATGAGAGTTGTAATCCAATAGGAGGTGGAGAGCCACAAATTGACCGTCTGTGCTATGGGGGCTTGATTGGGGAAGAGACGGGTCATGCAGAGACACCTACAGACACACACAAACATATTTCTGTTTTGTTCAATGTGCAGCACAGGAACCATGGGTAAAGTGTCATCCCCTGGATGGCAGGGCATGTCCAAAAAAGGTCTCTGAGATGGAGACTTCCTCCTTTCTTCCTCTCTACCCTTGCCAGCTAACATCCATTTTTAAATGACCTCGTCAATCGAAGGGTGATTGGGTACCGTTCTCTTAGTCTTCATTGTTATTCTTATTTCTTGACATATGGGGCTGGATAATCGCCCACTAGGTGGCCTCCTATTACAGGCTTCCTATTTCATGGAAGATCCATTTCACGGATTCACTTCAGGACCACAAAACAGTGGAGGTTGACTTGATTCTCATCCTTTAACTCAATAAAGGACTTCTCCGAAGTCTCCTCCATTTACTGTAATAGGAGTCTGAAGCACGGTAAGTTAACCCATCGAGTAGTATGGTCCGGTTTATGCTTCCCGTTTCTTTGGCATTCATTTCCATGGGTGAAATTTTGCCAGAACTCCTTCAGTTCTGTACTATCTTCTTTATGTCCAGACTGCTTTTAGATGCACGGGGTTTTAAACCCTGCACTGCAGCTTTAAAACTAAACAAAATAATCCAAGTGCTCACCTGCTATGCGGCCAGCATTCCAACTCACCGATCCTCACAATGATATATAATCAGAATCACAAAAGAAATAGAAACAATCATTCCGATATCAAAGAAGAAATGGAAAATGAGTAAAATCCTAGAACAAAGAATATCTTGTTTATCAGACAAGACTGGTAATGAGAGTCCCACTAGGATTACAATTTCTCTTCTCTTACACCTAGCACGCTGATTCGGACTTGCAGCTGGTTCTTCAGGCAGTTGATCGGACCTCTCTCTTATATGGAGAAGCAAAACACAAAAAGTGCAGTAGATCTTCCACTAGCTGCGTACAGTACACACCTTTCCCAATCTGGGGTACTCACATTTCAGGGAGGCCTCTCCTGCCTCTCAGATTTACAACTAGACCAGATCTGACATCCAGTCTTGTCCCAATTTAGTGAAATCACAAACCTCCCTCTCTAATCCAACTCACCTCCTACGTTAATCCAATATCTATTTCTTCTCCAAGGAATGGCAAATGTTATATATGCACAAGGAGACAATAAGGGGTATTCACTAAGCGTAATAAAGAGATGATAAAGCAGTGATAACGTCTACAGTGATATCACTTCTCCAGTTCCTATGTTATTCTATGGAGACAATGCACTAAGATTTCCAAAGCTGAATAAATCTTAGTGCATACTCTCCATAGAATAACATAGGAACTGGAGAAGTGATATCACTGGAGAAGTCATCTCTACTTTATCACCTCTTTATCACGCCTTAATGTATAACCCCCAATATTGGCAGGAAAAAGATGTGCTAACACGGAGAGTATCACTATTATAAGAAATAGAGAAGGGAGACCCTCTGATATCTTTAATGACACATTTAATTGAATAACTTTATTTTTCTTTTACAGGTTGCACATTCATTTTGAAGACAAAGGAAGAAGAGCACAGACGAGGAAAGAAGAGGAGCACAGATGAGGAAAGAAGAGGACACAGGTGAGGAAAGAAGAGGATGCAGGTGAGGACAGAAGGTAACAGATGAGGAAAGAAGAGGACGCAGATGATGAAAGAAGTGGACACATATGAGGAAAGAAGTGGACACAGATGAGGAAAGAAGAGGACACAGGTGAGGAAAGAAGAGGACACAGGTGAGGAAAGAAGAGGACACAGGTGAGGAAAGAAGTGGACGCAGATGAGGAAAGAAGAGGACGCAGATGAGGAAAGAAGAGGACACAGATGAGGAAAGAAGATGACGCAGATGAGGAAAGAAGATGACGCAGATGAGGAAAGAAGTGGACGCAGATGAGAAAAGAAGTGGACACAGATGAGAAAAGAAGAGGAAACAGATGAGGAAAGAAGTGGAAACAGATGAGGAAAGAAGAGGAAACAGATGAGGAAAGAAGTGGAAACAGATGAGGAAAGAAGAGGAAACAGATGAGGAAAGAAGAGGAAACAGATGAGGAAAGAAGAGGACACAGATGAGAAAAGAAGAGGAAACAGATGAGGAAAGAAGTGGAAACAGATGAGGAAAGAAGAGGAAACAGATGAGGAAAGAAGAGGAAACAGATGAGGAAAGAAGAGGACACAGATGAGGAAAGAAGGTAACATATGAGGAAAGAAGATGGCACAGATGAGGAAAGAAGAGGACACAGATGAGGAAAGAAGAACTGAAGACGAAGACCTGGTTGCAGAAGACCCCGCTGGACATCATGATTACTGGTAAGTGTTGATTTGTATTATTTTTGGATGTATATTTTAGGACTTATTAACCTTTTGAGTGCCAGTGGAGTATGCAACACTGTGCAATGCATTGCATACCCTACTGTCACTGAAGGGGTTAATCCTTTTATAACGTAAACGCACATTTGTTTGAACCCTTTTGGTGCCAGAGGGGTACACAGCACATTGTTTCCCAATGCATTGCGTACCCCACTGGCATTGAAAGGGTTACTTATTCATGCTTAACACACATTTCAACACCCCTTTAAGTGTCAGAAGGGTCATGCCATGCATTGCGTGCCCCTGTGGCACTCACATGGTTATATATCCACGAGTAACATTGCATTTTGTTTACTATCTGTTTTTGCACTTCACTTCCATGTCGGTGGTTTTTAACATGTGTTAGGGACTCAGCACCAGCTTTTTGTAGGCAGAGTTTTTGGTGACAAAATTCAGTCCCTTAACGCAAGTTACAAACCAACGTATGGGACTGAATCACAAAGTGAACTTGTTTCCCGTTGCTTCCAACGGGAGCAAATTTAGGGCCCAACGTGTAATTTTTAAGGATCGGTAGTGTGTCTCAGCAGTGGTAATTGCATCTCTGACGGTGACTTAAAGGGATAGTAATACTTCATTTTAACTTTATTTTGTAGGCATTAAAAAAACACGAAGAACGATATAAGTCTTATCTCTCAAACCTTTATGGTTTGACAGATATTCACAAGCAAAGTTTCCCCTCCCGCCCCTTTTACCTAGTGTAATCCATCTCTTCTCAGATGTGGAATCCAGTCCATAGACCAGACAGATAACAGAAGGGGACAATCTTCTTCCTATGAGAACAATGAAAGCTCTGCCCCCCTTGACAGGTTTTTCCCTTATCTTAATTGAAGATTGTCCCTCTCTGCAGTCTACCTGGGCACTTCCCTTCTGATCTGGCTGAGCAGTGTTACATCAGTAAAAGGGGCGGGAGGGGATACTTTATCATTGAATTACTTTTGAACTACAACTCTGACAGAATTGATATAACACTCTCCAAAGTCCAAATACTATGATGATTAATTAGAGCTGCTTTTATTATGAAACATTACTATCCCTTTAAAACTGCTGAAGGTAGTTTTATTTTATTTTTTTTACTGGAGACACCTGAATCGAGCCCCTGGTCTGAAGGTCCTTCAGGCTGTGGTGACTGTAACATGTATCAGTTTAGTCCTGTGAATACTGTTCTGCGATGGAATCTTGGCAGATACATCTTTGGAATATCCCCATGGTTCCTGTGTTCCACACTGGATGAAAGAGAGGATTTTTGTGAACTTCCCGTTAAGTCCTTTTCTACAAAAACTTGGTTTAAGTTCCCGCACAGAGGGGTCCTCTTGGGATTTTTGTTCAGGGAATTTCCTTATTTTCTTTCCCTTCTGCCTGCTTTATCTTGGCTTTCCTACACATTGAAACTGGTTGTTAGCTGGCGGTGGTAAAATAGAGAAAACGAGATAGTCTCTGCCCCAGAGAATTTGTTTGGAAATGCCCTACCATCCGGAAGAGGGACCTTTACCTCATGGTTACTATGTTCCACATGGAATAAGAGAAAAGGATTTAATGGTAAATTCACTAAAATCCTCTTATACCAGACCAATTCTAGACCAAATCAACCACACTATAGGGGAGAAATGCAGATCCCCATTAATTTAATTAGTATTCGATTTGTTAAAAGCACTTTTAAACACGTGGTAATTTGGAGAGTCTTTATTGCTCTCCAGTGGTGGAGTTGGTACGCTCCACAATTGCACCTCTTCAGCTTTCTGAATATGGCCCTTTATATCTATTAGGAAAGTTGGCAAATTACTTACTTGTTTCCGGTAATTTCAGTCTTAATACAGGTTGTTCCTCGTCCTCGTCATCCTCCTCCTCCTCCTCTTCCTCTTCCTCCTCCTCCATCGTTACCATGGTGACTTCCTTTTCCATACGCCTAAATAAATCAGTAACCCAATGTTGACAAGATCCCTGACCTTGTAGAACTTAAAGGGATAGTAATGTTTCATAAAAACAGTATGTCCGATTAATCGTCAAAGTATTAGGGCCATGGAGAGTGTTATTTCAGTACTGTCAGAGTTGTAGTACAAGAGTAATTCAATGATAAAATATCCCCCTCCCGTCCCTTTTACTGATGTAACACTGCTCACCTCAGAGCAGCAAGACTGTCCGGATGGATCACAGAGAGGGACAATCTTCAGTGATCATAAGGGAAAACCTGAAAAACCTGTCAAGGGAGGCAGGGTTTTCCTTATGATCACAGTAAGAAGATTAGAACCACAATCCAGATTTTAACCCTATCCATTCTAGAGGCCCCCACATCGAGGCCTTTATGGACACTATCATCAGAGAAATATGCAAATTATTTGAAAAACCAATTAAATTCAAACACAGTCTGACAAGGAAAGAAAAACTAGCACTAACTAAACTCATGGAAAATGACAATTTAGTGGTCAAGAGACTAGATTCCACATCTGAGGTGAGTAGTGTTACATCAGTAAAAGGGGCAGGAGGGGATACTTTATCATTCAATTACTCTTGTACTACAACTCTGACAGTATTGAAATAACACTCTCCATGACCCAAATACTATGAAGATTAATTGGAGAGTGTTATTTCAATACTATCAGATTTGTGGTTCAAGAGTAATTAAATGATAAAGTATCCTCCTCCCACCCCTTTTACCTAGTGTAACACTGCTCACTTGTTCGGACAGGTCACAGCAAGGGACAATCTTCTTACTGTAACATAAGGAAAACCCCGAACCCCTTGACAGGCTTTTCCTTATGATCACTGAAGATTGTCCCTCTCTGTGATCCATCCGGACAGTCTTGCTGCTCTGAGGTGAGCAGTGTTACATCAGTAAAAGGGGCGGGAGGGGGATACTTTATCATTCAATTACTCTTGTACTACAACTCTGACAGTATTGAAATAACACTCTCCATGGCCCAAATACTATGAAGATTAATTGGAGCTGCTTTTATTGTGAAACATTACTATCCCTTTAACTCTACCATCATACTTGTGGACCATTTAACACTAAAGATCAGAACAATATTCTGATACTTGAAGTCCAGAAAGACAAGACTCATCACCAATGGTCAAGCACAAAACACCAACAGAAGAGACCTTCAGGAGAATACACATACATTAGAGACCAGCAGAGCCAGTTCTTGGTTTTAATAAGAGACCTGAAGTGTAACCGATGTATCCCAGAAGTATGCATTTTATTTCTTCACTAAAGAGACCAACAGGACATTACACCATCACAGTGATCCATTACCAGAAACCAGCAGACAAACGTTATCAATAGAGAGGGTGACAGAGAAGAATGGAGAGAGAGAGATAATGGGGGGAGAGGGAGAGAGAAGGGGGGAGAAAGAGAGGAGGGGGAAGAGAGAGAATATGGTGATAGGGAGAGAGAGAAGGGGGAAGAGAGAGAATATGGGGATAGGGAGAGAGGGGGGGAGAATGGGGAGAGAAAGAGAGAAGGGAGAAGAGAGAGAATATGGGGAGAGAGAGAATGGGGAGAGAAAGAGAGAAGGGGGAAGAGAGAGAATATGGGGATGGGGAGAGAGAGAAGGGGAAGAGAGATAATATGGGGATGGGGAGGGAGAGACAGGGTGACTGTGAGAGAGCGAGTTCTAAGGAATAGAGAAATAGAGAGGGGGAAGTGGTAAAGGTGAGAAGGTCAGATCTAAGGTGAAATTTGAAGGAGAAGCAGGGGAGTGAAAAGGGAGATGTAGGGTTGGGGTGAGAGAGGGGGGTTAGGGTGAGTTTGTCACAGTTAGAAGGGGATGGTTA
Source organism: Rhinophrynus dorsalis (assembly GCA_037306005.1). Taxonomy (NCBI): domain Eukaryota; kingdom Metazoa; phylum Chordata; class Amphibia; order Anura; family Rhinophrynidae; genus Rhinophrynus; species Rhinophrynus dorsalis. The sequence goes on from CM074728.1 coordinate 5,542,074, forward strand.
AAGTGAGTAAGAGAAAAACAGGGTTTGGGTGAAGAGTAAGGGGCAGAGATAATGGGATAAATACAGTGAGGGTATGGGTGTGAGAGAGAGAGAAGCAGAGATAAAGTGGGAGATAGAAGGGCAGGGAGGGGGTGGAAGCGTGAGATAGGGACAGTCTGAGAGAGATACAGGGATTGAGAGGTCAGAGAGAGACTCTAGGAAGAGAAAAAGTGAGGACAGAGTCTTGTGTCTGGTTTCATCACCCAGAAAGCGTATTGTCACTGCCCCCTGTCCTGATGACTATTCCTCACATTGAGAATAAGTGTCCCTGGGCCTAGGAGTCATTGCCCTTATGTGGTGTTTCTGATTTTGTCTCTGTGCTCCATTGTGACCTGTGCTTATCTGAGAATTAGCTCTGTGTATGACCCCGGCTTGTCTGATTACCCACATTGGTTCTGAACTTTGACTCTGGCTGACTCACTCACTCCGTGTAGTCCCCGGTTTGTCTGTCCTCCGGCTCCTATCTCGCTCCGTGTATCCCCGGCTTGTCTGACCTGTGGCTCGGGCTGACTCGCTCCATGTAGTCCTCAGTTTGTCTGTCCTGCAGCTCCAATCTCGCTCAGTGTATCCCTAGCTTGTCTGACCTGTGGTTCTGGCTGACTACTTGCTTCGTATGCTCCTAGCCTGCCTGCCCATTAGTCTCTGTGTCCCGCGGCTGTTCTACTCTCGCTCCCTGTTGCCTTTAGTCACCGGTACCTCACAGTAGTGCAGTGCGTAGCACAGTATACAGCTCTGGGTTGGAGTTTGGGCCCTATCATCCTGTAGTCTGGGGTTGTGTGGGATATTATCATCGCTATATCTCATACATTATTATCATTGTATGTGCCAATAAAAGTGGTTATATTTTATTACTGTGTCTGTCCTTCTTTGCCTGATTACCGTGACACCCTGTCATGGGAATGGGTCTGTTTGGAACTCATTTGTTTTTATTTACACCCTTCTTGAAAGAGCATATCACTAACCCTGCATGGCCGTTAGATTTACTCAGGATTATCCCTGTTTCGCTATCCCTGTTGTTGGGGGTTGAGTGTCGCTTTTCCCTGATTATCCTGGATATCCAGGGTATTGTGATTGTTAATTAGATTATGTTGTAATACCATCACACAGGGTATTGTGATTGTTAATTAGATTATGTTGTAATACCATCACACAGGGTATTGTGGTTGTTAATTAGATTTTGTTGTATTGTAAATTGCAATACCGTCAAACATGGTATTGGGGTTGTTAATTAGATTATGACCACTGTAAGTTGTAATACCGTTACACATGGTATTGGGGTTGTTAATTAGATTATGCTGTATTGTAAATTGTAATACCGTTAAACATGGTATTGGGGTTGTTAAATAGATTATGACCACTGTAAGTTGTAATACCGTTAAACATGGTATTGGGGTTGTTAATAAGATCAGGGCCAGACTGGGAATAAAAACCAGCCCTAGAAAAAATTGCTGACCAACCCCATAGCATTGTGTCATACTAGCCCCATAGCATAATAGCATTTTTTTCTTGTTTATAAAAGGGAAAACATGCATTTTAAAACACATCTGAATGCCACCACCAGAGCAATACAGAGTTATATGTCACCATCAGAGTAATAAAGAGTTAGAATGAATATTTTATATATATATATATATATATATATATATATATATATATATATATATATATATAGATAGATAGATATATACACACATACACCACCTCTTGACTCTTGATTCCCCCCTTTTGCATCTTTCTCACACTTTTCCTTCTCACCTTTTGCTTTGTACTCCCTTTTGACTCTTAATCCCCCTCCTTTTGACTTTTCTCTCCCTTTTGATCCCCCTTTCTCCCCCTCTTTGACTCTTGATCCCCCCTTTTGACTTTTACTCCCTCTCCTGATTCCACCTCCTTCTGCCTCTTGGTCTCTCCCTCCTTTCGCCTCATGATCCCCCCTCCATTTGCCTCTTTTTTTCCCCACTCTTGACCCCCCTCTTGTCAAGTTGCCTCTCTTTACCCCTCTTGATCTTCCTTTTGCCATTTTGCCTCTTTCCCCCATTGTCTTTTCATCCCCCATTTCGCCATTCTTCTCCTCTTGATCCCCCTCTTTGCCTCTTTCCCCCTCTTGCCTTAATCCAGCCTTGACTCGTCTTGAGCCCCCTTTTGCCTCTATCCCCCCCTTCCTGGTTCCCCAATTTAAACTTTTTTTTTCTCCCTTCCCCCATTTTCCCCTCTCTTGATCCCCCTTTTGCCTCTCTCTCTCTCTCCCCTTCTTGACTGTTGATCCCAACCTTTTGCCTCTCTCTCTCTCCCCTTCTTGACTCTTGATCCCAACCTTTTGCTTCTTGGTCCCCCCCTCCTTTTGCCTTTTTTACCCTCTACTCTTCCCCCTTTTGCCTTTCTCCCCCTCTTACCTCTATATAAACCCTCTTGCTCCCCCTTTTGCCTCTCCCTGTCTTGACGCCCCCCCCTCCTTGCCTGTTACCATGTCTGGCTTCTGCTGTCTCTGCTCCCAGCCTCCCGCATAGCTCTGTCTCCGCAGACCACACAAGTGCTTAAGATAGGAGCGGCCGGCCTACCCGGTGTGCAGACGGAGTGCTTTTTACACTGCTTGCTTTTTTTTTTTTTTTTTTTTTTTTTTTTGTCACTGGATCTAGGGCCTGTTCCTCCACTCACTAGACGCGGCCGGTGGTTGTTGAAATCTCACGACTGCCTGTTACCTTGCGGCCGCAGATGATTGGCTTGGCAAAAGTTGGCACATTTAAGCAGCCGCAGCCAGCCCCTAGGGAAGCCCAGTGCTGGCGGCCTACCAGGATTTTCCCCGGTGTCCCAGTCAGGCCCTGAATTAGATTATGACCTACTGTAAGTTGTAATACTGTCACACAGGGTATTGGGTTTGTTAATTTGATTATGGCCTACTGTAAGTTGTAATACATCACACAGGGTATTGTGGTTGTAAGTTAGATTGTAACCTACTGTAAGTTGTAAAATAGCCATACATGGTATTGGGGTTGTTAATTAGATTATGACCACTGTAAATAGTAATACCATCAAACAGGGTATTGTGGTTGTTAATTAGATTATGGCCTACTGTAAGTTGTAATACATCACACAGGGTATTGGGGTTATTAATTAATGAGATTTAATTATTATTTTATCTGAGGTTGTACAGTATATAAACCTGTGTTGTGGTTCACTAAAGTAGTTCCTCTTTTACTCCAACATTGGTGTGGTGATTGGGGTAAAATTCTGTATCCAGAGCACTTTCTTCTTGCCTAGTGACTGGGGGGAATGGAGCTATGATCTCTCTTATCTGGGTGGTGGGAGTTCCTGAGTGTTATCCTGGGCTATGGAAGAACAGTTTGGTGGAGCTACTCAGTCTGAGTACGGGTATTCGTCACAATTACTATCCCATTTAGCTCCCTGTGTAGGACGACACATCAGGCATTTTCTGATTCATACGGCTCTATATAATTATTGAATGGTTTAGGGTAGTTTTACCAGGTAACCAATGGAATGTTCATTTTAGTTGCCTTTTGCACTCCAGTTAATTAGGGTCTTGCACAGCCATGCTTATATAAAATTTTCCATATTTGGAAGTTTTGTATTCTGGGGATTCAGGGCTTTTAAAAATAACTGAGGCCTTTACAATCTTTTTTTTTTTTAATTTGATTTTTAACATCAGATACTATCACGTGATTCAAGAGTTGCTTCGTTTCAGACACCATGAAAAATCTGAGTTTGCTGTGGGGGGGGAATGGGGGGAGAGAAAGTGTAGCTTTTTACATATTTAACTAGAAATTAACTTTGTGGAGTTGTACCTAAGGTTGACTTAACATTGGACAGAAGACAATTTTTTACTGTCAAAATACCGGCTGGGTGGCAACCCTATTTGTACCTAAACAGATGGATAGCAAAAATGCGGACAATGTGTTCTTGGTTTTATCGGTGGTGAGAAAGTATGTCCTTATGTGTTTGCAAAACAGTAAAGGTACAGCATCACTTCCTACACATTTCATGATGGAGCATGTTCATCAATACTGTTCAGAAATGTCCAAAATACACGTATGTAATCAGTATAACCGTTTGAGTGTCAGAAGGGTATGTAATGCGTTGTGTATGCCCTTTGGCACCAAACAGCATTTAAAGGGATAGTAATACTTAAAATGTAAAAATATATATATTGTATATCACCCTGAGTAAAACAATGGTACTCACTGCTGAAAGGTGCTTTATTTCAAAGTTATTACACTTCAAGGCTGATTTTTTTTGTGCAATATCAGTGGAGCTGTTGCTACACCATCCTATGGACAGCTCTGGTCCTAGTACCATAAATCTCCATAGGATGGTGTAACAGCACCACTGTACAATTTCAGGTCACTGATATTGCACCTATAAAATTCAACTTTGAACTGTAATAACTTTTGAATAAAACACCTTTCAGCAGTGGGAGTACTCTTGTTTTACTCAGGGAGATAAAATGTAAACAAATATTTTGTAGTGTTTAAGTATTACTATCCCTTTAAAGAATAAATCCGTTACTAGTCACAGGTCATAAAATTAGTCATTTAACATTTGAAAAATTACCACTTTTGCTGTTATTTTATGTGCAGTTCATTTGGGTTTTTATTTTTTTCTCCACTTTACTATTGCCACATGTGGCTCTTTGCTACGTTAGTCTCTTCACTTTTCTTGTATGAGTCAGCAAAATTATATTTTTTTTTCTTAAGCAACTTGTTTGAAAAATACTTCCTATCATTTTCAGGGTTTTTTGTTGGACGCTACACATTTCTCAATTAGTGCATCGCTGATAAATTTGTTAGATAAGCTGTGAGAAAACAATTTATAAATAAGTTAATCAGTGTCGCCGTCTATGGCTACCTGTAAAAGTGCAACATCAGATGATTGCTCTTTTGATTAAAGGATAGTAATACTTAATATGTATAAAAAAAAAAAAAAAAGGGGGATTTTAGTCTTGCCTGTTAAATCCTTTTCTCTTAGTCCATACAGGTTACTGGTCTCCCACCCTGTCAAGGGACCATGCTTGGCTCTCCTGTGGCAGAACGTGGGGGTCCTTCGGGGTCATGCTCACAGGAGTCTTCTTTTCCTTCCACTATCTAGTCAATTGTTAGTGTCTCAAATCTTACTGGAGCTGGTTGGCTAGCTGCAGCCTAGGAGGAATGGCAAGCTCCACCCCCTGCATACAATTCTGGAATTGTTCCTGCCTAAAGTTAAAGGGGTGGATCACCTACCCAAAGTTACCAGAGAAAAGGATTTAACAGGTAAGACTACAATCCTCTGTCATCCAGTACAGGTTACTGGTAACTTTGGGATGTCCAACCATTGAGTTTCCCAGAGGCAGGAAGTAAGGCAAGGACCAGACACAAGGCCCCCAAAGTCACCAGATCAGAGATAGCCCAACAAAACAATGAACTGTCAACGGACACTGAACAGGGGTAACACCACCCCAGGAACTGTTACACAGCACACTGAACTAGAGCCAACAGGGCTCAAAACTGAAGGAAGCACCAAGACCCAAAGAAGATCCTAGACAGGCAAGACTGCCTCCAGGATCTTCCTCCCAAAGCTGGCGTCAGCCAATGCCAGCACAACATGGTAGTGCTTCAAAAAAGGTGTGCACAGACGACCAAGTGGTAGCCTTGCACAGCTGATCAGCGGAGGCCTGATTCTTGTACGCTCAAGAAACCCAAAAGATCTAGTAGAATGAGCCGTGCTTGATCCAGGACGCAGTAATCACTTTGGATGCAGGTCTACCTGCCCTGGGACCCTCAGGAATGACGAACGGCACAGATTGCCTGACTCAGTGCAATGTACATAAAACCTGAAACAACGCACCACATCTAAAAAGTGGAGATCCCTCTCCTTGTCAGAGGTGGGGTCAGGGCAGAAAGAAGGCACCACAATCTCCTGATTGATGTGGAACTCTAAAACCACCTTTGAAAGAAACTCCTGAGAAGTGCAAAGCATCGCCTTGTCCTTGTGAAACACCAATAAAGGTGGATTACAGGACAGAGCATGTAAATCCGCAACACTGAACGGACAAGACCGCCAGGAGAAAGGTCGTTTTCCACGTACACAGGCATAGAGGAGTAGTAGCCAAGGACTCAAATGGAGGGCGCTGAAGAACACCAAAAACCAAGTTAAGATCCCACGGAGGAGCGGGATGCTTAAAGAAAGGATGAATATGAGCAACGCCCTAAAGCAAAACCTTGATTCAGGAAGGATGGCAATGCGCCTCAAAGAAAACAGAGAGCAGAAGTCTGAACTTTAAGGGAACACAGAGGCCCTTTCCACACCATCCTGCAAAAAGGCCAGGACCGTAGGCAGATCAGATTCCTGAAACAGGTCCTTATCGGCACACCAAGATAGAAAGGTCGACCAGACACGATGGTAGGCTTTAGATGAAACAGGTTTGCGGGCACTTGGCATAGTAGCCACCACAGCAGAAGAAAACCCTTTCTTCCTCAATATTGAGGATTCAATTTCCAAGCTGTCAAAGCTAGACAAACATCCTCCTTCCACAGGTAACCCTGTAGAAGATCCGGACTGCAAGGGAGCCGGAATGGCTCCACCACTGACAGATCCACAAGCTCCAGAAACCAAGCCTGTCGAGGCCAGCATGGAGCAATCAGAATGACCGGACAGCATTCCAGTCTCAATTTCCGACACACCCTGTGCAACATGGGGAGGAGAGGAAAGATGTAAGCCAGAGGAAATAACCAAGGAATGGACATGGTATCCACCGCCAGAGCTAGAGGGTCCCTCCATCGAGAGCAGAACCTTGGAACGTTCCTGTTGTGTCTTGTAGCCATCAGGTCGATATAAGGAAGACCGCATTTCTGAACAATGAGGGTAAACACCTCTGGGTGTAGTTCCCACTCACAGCTGTCCACTGTCTCTCGACTGAGGAAGTCCGCCATGACGTTGTCTACGCCAGGAACGTGCACTGTGGATATAAGTAGGAACATGTTCTGCCCAGGACAAAATAGCCTTGACCTCTAGCCAAGCAGTGAAGCTTCTTGTTCCGCCCTGCTTGTTGATGTAAGCCACGGCCGTGGCATTGTCGGACTAAACCCGGACTGGGCAGTCTTCCAGCTGAGGAGTCCAATGACGAAGGGCATGAAATATCGCCCGAAGCTCCAACACATTGATGGGAAGGAGAGATTCCTCTGGAGACCACCGACCCTGAGCACACAGGTGACCCAGGACAGCTCCCCAGCCGGAGAGGCTGGCATCCGTCATCACAGTGGTCCAGAAGGATACCAGGAAGGACTTGCCCTTCAGCAGATTGGAGAGGTCGAGCCACCACGACAAACTCAGTTCCACGTGAAGAGGAAGGGATACTTGCCTCTTTAGAAGGTCCGGCTGACCCCTGGATCACAAACCTCTGGAGTTCCCTGGTGTGAGCCATGGGCAAATGGGACCGCTTCTATGGTGGAGATGAATTTCCCCACTAGAGAGGACAGCTTCTTGGCTGGAACTGGATCATGATTCAGAACAGCAGAAACCCTGTGGGCTATCTGGTGAGCTACCTAGTCTGTGAGAAACACCATGCTCTGCTGAGTGTTGGAGAAGGCCCAGGAAGACCAGACACTGGGATGGGACAAGATCCGACTTGTTCATGTTGATGATCCACTCGTGATGAGAGCATGAATGCAGTCCCGAACCTGCTGATGAAGTTCCGCAGAGGGGGCTTTCAGAAGCAGGTCGTCCATGTATGGAGTAACTGATGCCGTCCCGGTTAAGGACAGACAGTAAAGCTCCCAGGACATGGTTGAAGACTTGAGGAGCTGTAGTCACACCAAAGGGAAGAGCTGAAAACTGAAAGTGCCCTTAGTCGCAGGCAAATCTGATACACTGCCGGCTCTCCGGATGAATGGCGATGTGTAGATACACGTCCTGAAGATCCAGAGAGACAAAGAAATCACCCGGGAACATAGCAGCAATCACTGTCCTTAGGGAGTCCTGGTGATAATGAGTCGTGATCAAAAATGAATTGAGATCCTTCAAATCCAAAATAGGATGACAACCACTGTCCTCCTTGGAGGCCACAAAAAGGTTAGAGTAAAAACCAATACCTCCGTCCTGAACTGGAACAGGTTCTATGACATCCTTATCCAGAAGGGCCTGGATAGCACCATTGAACAGACTCTCTGCGCCCTAGGGCATATGAAGGGAAAAAGCGAGAGGGAGGAAGAGAGATGAAAGGGATCCTGTACTCTTCTGCCACCACCTGTAAAACCCACGGGTCCACCACTGAACCCTCCCAGACATTGTGGTAGTGATGGAGACTGCCACCTACAGCAGGGTGGGGACCTGGGTTCGGAGAGTCATGCCGAAGAAGGCTTGAAAGCCTTAGGCCTGGAGACCTTGTGCTTCCATTGCTGTTTGGGCTTGGAGGAGGTACGCAGAGCTGAGGGAACTGCCTGGTTCGCCAGACGTGTCTCAGTCTGGAAGGAACGAAAATACTGATTACGCTTGAGGCATTTTCTTCCTGGGGACCAAAGGCAGAACCGTACGTTTACCCCCAGTGGCCTCACTAAACAGATCCTTGAGATCTGGCCCAAACAATTAAGTGCCTTGAAAAGGCAAGTAGAGCAAGGCTTTCTTGGAAGCAGTGTAAGCAGACCAGATCTTGAGCCAAAGAGCCCATCTGGCAACCACAGACATGGTGGAAAATCTAGCCACCAAACGAATGGCATCAAATAAGGCAGCAGAAACATAGTGCTGGGCCTCAAATGTTTGCAACAAGCCACAACATATCCGAAGTAGGAGCACCCTGACGGACAGCCAGGGTGAACTGTTCAGTCCAGACTGCAATGGCCCCGTTAACTCATGCTATAGTTAATGCTGGACGCATGGCAGTACCAACAGTGGCAAAAATGGACTTGAGGGAAACCAAGTTTGTCAGTCCAGTCTTTCAGAGATGACTCATCAGAAACTGGCAAGGCAGTAGATTAAGATAGCCTGGAAATAGGAGCATCCACTTTGGGGGGGGGGGGGGGGGGATGAACCCACTGAGCAAGCGCCTCCTCAGAGAAGGGGTAAAGCTTGGCAAGTTTCCTGGAAACAGGTTTCCTGTCCAGAGATTTCCACTCAGACACAAGGCAGTCAAGAGTGGGGTTAGGTGGAAAACAATGGGCTTTTTAGGCTCCTGAAACAGAGGGATCTGAAGAAACCTCCTGAACTAAGGGAATGTTTAGGGTAGTCAAGACAGCCCTGATCAGGCCCTCAGCCAAGGGCTCAGGGTCAGCCTCAGATGGGTCCCCAAAAAACTGAGAGGAGCCCACATCATAACATTCCTCAACATCTGAATCCACCAACAGTTCCTCAGAATAATCTGATACGCCAGGTGCTCCCTGCAGCTTTGGCTGGTAAGATTTGACTGAAGAGGGGGTCTGCCATGAATGGAAGACCCCCTGTAACTGGGATGGAAAGAGTTGCAATGTAGACCTAAGGTCCCTGGTAGCAGCCTTGAACTCTTGCACCCAAACTGGCTCTAATGAATGGTTGGAGGTCCCTGGGGGAGACTCAGGGATATCAGAACATGCTGGGCATAAAGGACCTGAGAATTCTCTAGGTAACCCTGTAGGACATGAGGAGGAATGCGCAATGGGGGATGCAGAGACCCCAGCGTCCTTAGTCTTAAGCCTGGCCCCATGCTCCAACGGATTAGATATTCTCAGTGTCAAAAACATTTAAAGTATAAGGAATCACCCAAATACAGTGTATTAGATTAAAATTTCAACCCAGATATAGCTCAAATACTCTTATCTGGCAGGCGAAGGTTTAATCTGCAGAGGAGAGAAGGAGAGACCAAGCCTTGCATAGTATACTCGTTCTGGAAAAGGCGGGAACCAATCAGAAATGAGCGCACGAAGCAAGCACTCATGTGAAATGTAGTTTTCCGAGAAAAAGTACCCCAACAGTGCCTGAAGTACCCTGAGCCCCCAACACACTTAAAACGTTAACTAGATGATAGAGCAAGGGCAGATAATGAAAATAAGCCATATCTGAAGTCGCTAGGTTAAGCAGGTGCAGAGATGTTCCAAACTGTACAGTCCCATAGAAGTGAATGGAGCAATGGTGTCTATGTGGTAAAGCAAATTTTACAAAGTTGAAACAGTAAAATGAAAGTACATGAAACATCACTAGAACATGTTAGAAGACCCAAAAAACCCTGAACCCAGTAGGGAAAGTGTCAATAACCCCCTGAAAGATTCAAAACCAGCAGTTAACCCTTTGAGTGCCAGAGTGGTACAGAACGCATTGCAAAGCAATGCGTTCTGTACCCCTCTGGCACTCAAAAGGTTAAAGGGTTAATTACCACAAACCTGCTCCAAAACACCCAACAGACATACAGATAGACGAGTGTGCAATAAGAACTCCAAGGGAAAAACCCCTGTGCGGAGGGGCACTGTGGGACATGTAGACCTGCAGCACTCAAAGGGTTGCTCACCTTTCCTGCAGATCTTCTGTCTTCAGATTACCATGTATCAAGAAGCCTCTATGGGTGACTCCTGAGGAAAGAACGTGTAGCCAAGATTTTCCCCCCAGGGCTTAAGGTCCCCCAAAAAAAGCACCTGGTCACTGAGCTAGCCACATCTAAGGGCATTGTCAGTTATGGTAATCCGCCTAATGGTGGTATTCCATTTCTAACAAAAATAAAAAAGATTCTGAAACTATAGCATAACTGTTCTCTTGCCTGTGTCTTCACCAAGGAACAAATCTTACTGGAGCGGATTGGCTAGCTGCAGCCAAGGAGGGAAGGTAGGCTCCACCCCATGCATACAATTCTAGAACTGTTCCTGCCTAATTAAAGGGGTTGACCGCCTAGCCAAAGTTATTAGTATAAATATATATTGTAATGTTTATCCCCCAAGTAAAACAAGGCTACTCCCACTGCTGAAAGGTGTTTTATTCACACATTACAGCTCAAATTTGAATATTTTATGTGCAGTATCAGAGTGGCCTGAAATTGTACAGTGGCGCTGTTGCTACACCATCCTATGGACAGCTCTGGTCTGCGGACCATAAATCTCCATAGGATGGTGTAGCAACAGCTCCACTGTACAATTTCAGGCCACTGATACTGCACCTAAAATATTCAACTTTGAGCTGTAATAACTTTTCAATTTCAGCAGTCGGAGTCCCCTTGTTTTACTCAGGGGATAAACCCTACAACATTTGTTTAAGTATTTTAAGTATTACTGTCCCTTTAAAGTGATAGTGATCTCGCCCTTGCCGTTTGGATGGGCACCAACTAGGATGCAACATTTCTAAAGGATACCGGGAAGAACAAACTGTTCCACATAATTAAAAATGTTAACCCTTTGAGCGCTAGCAAAATCTCCAAAGCATTTCTTTTCACAGTCTCCATTTACATGGATATCTCCCACTTTTGGTTAGTTCTTAAATTTATTTTGCAGTTACCAAAAGTGGAACAATTTTGTAATAAATATGAAATTCCCAATTTATTTAACTCTGAATGCTAGAGGAGTGTCCAACGGCTTAGACTACAATGCTTCGGACACCCAAATGGCACACGCACTGAGCTAAATCGTTGACTTAAAAGGAACAGTGATACTTTATTACTATCTCCCATATTGTACACATTTGTAAAATACTGTAATAGCCCCCAGGTTCATCTCAAACCTTTATGGTTTGAGAGATAACCAAAGGCAAAGCTCCCCCCTCCCCTGAAGTCAGCATTGTGCTGACTGCAGGGATATCCAGTCTGTCTCATCATGCTGAGCCGCAATCGCGTTAGTAAAAAATTATACATGGGCTTGCAAACCAAGCACATGTAGAAGACAGCTTCAGTGAAATATTTGTCACTAACGGGATCTCGGCTCTGCTGCAGAGCCGCAAGCCTGTCGTACGACAGACTTCCCTGCAGTCAGTACAACACAGGGAAGAGGGTGAACCTTTGCCTTCGGTTATCTCTCAAACCATAAAGGTTTGAAAGATGAAACTGGGGGCCATTACATTATTTCACAAATACCTACAATATAGGGAATAGTAATAAAGTATGACTATCCCTTTAACCACTAGGATGCTAGAAAGATCCAAATTAAATCACATCAATGGGAATTGTAGGATTTTGTCTCCTAAAAACAGTTTGTTTACCCATGAATTAGGTTCATTGTAACACAAGGCCCTGTTTTGTATGGCTAACTCTGTAGCACGTGTTACCTCTTAGATTAGGAGACAGAAGAGCTAGTAGTCTTAGAGGAAAACAATTCTGTAACAGTCACAGTACAGACCTGCTCAGATGAGGAAGCTGTGGCCCAGTTCACACAATGGCAGTTGGTGACCGTTATAAAACGTGCAACTGGCTTCAGATAGAAAAAAAAATCTGTGGGTGGAGCTTAGCCTGTGTAGTCAAGTTTATGTGAGACATCAGGTATGCGTGCTCCAATATGTTCTAACCACCCCCTGTGCTGTACACCAGTATGTCTGCCCCACCACACAGTGTCATGCTCTTGACCAGTCTTCTCTCTAGATGTTGCAAACTACAACTCCCATCATCCCACACATGTAAATTTTCATTTTCTCTTGCAGAGATTTACCATTACACTCATATAATTAGTTGCGTTTTAACTTACTTTTTTGGGGTGGGGGGTCATAAATAAGCAGTATTAGCTCCGAGGACAAAGTGTCTAGTGCCTTAGAAAGTAATGCACTGGTCACCTGTCTGACCCTCAATGGGTTAGCATGTGTTTACGACCATAACCTATTAAAGGGACAGTAATGTCCCATAAAACATTTTTAGAGTTCTGTACAGATTAAAAGACATCTTATCTCTCAAACCGCTATGGTTTGAAAGATATCCTCTGTTAAAGTTCCCCTGTCCCTCCTCTCCTCCTGACATCAGCTGTAAGCTTGCAGCAGGAGTTCTTGGCCCGGGGACTGACAAGAGTCTTCAGCAGAGACGAAAAAGATTTAAAAAAATACTTCTTTGGAATGGTCTACAAAGTGTGCCTGGTTTGCAAGCACACTTTATAGACCACTCCAAAGAATAATTTTTTAAAATCGCACTATTGTGGCCCTGCTGAAGAGCCTCCTCGCGTCGGCCGACACGGATCTCCTTCTGTCAGCTTTACAGCTGAGATCAGGAGAAGAGAAACTTTAGCAGAGGATCTTTCATACCATAGCGGTTTGTGAAATAGGATTTGCAACATTTAGCTTTTTTTAATCTCAAACATTACTGTCCCTTTAACAGTTATAAGGAACAGCTCATACATGTGGAACTTAGTACATCTCTTTGGTACTCAGCGAAAGAATATATTCCAGTAGTAGGAGTAGTGATCACTGAGGGGCCACAGTCCATACCATAGAGTTCTAATGACCTGGGGGGAGAACTGAGCCCAGGCTGGATTTCCTATTAGGCAGAGTAGGCCACTGCTTAGAGTGCAGCATTTTGTTGGAAGGAACCCAAGTTGTCATACCCACATTCTAGTTGAGCATGTAGCCAGGGCATTACCATTGTCCTTGTACCAGACAACCATTTCTGCTTTATAATAGACAGATTATATAACCACTAGTCTAAAAGCCCAAGTACACGGGCCAAGGTCCGGAACTCTGAGCGCCAGAGGGGTACGCAATGCATTGCACACCCCTCTGGCACTCAAAGGGTTAAGCTGCCGTTACCTCTCTGCTCCATGCGATGCAGTCTTGCGTCATCTTACTCACGTGCTGCAATCATGGGCAGTAGAGATTGCCACCGCATGCAGTCTACTGGGCATGATCGCTTCTGACAAACATCCTAGCGAATTATATAGGATTACTGGTTATTGTTTAACCCCTTACATGGTAGACAGATCTCCTACTCAGAGAAGCAATGCACTGGAGAGCTCTCTAGCCACCAAAAGTGCTAAAAGCTTTTTAATGTGCTGTAGGGCAAGGTCTGTGGTAACTGGGGTAGATTCAAAGGAGAAATAGTGGTGTTGTCATGGACTAAACCAAGGGCACCTTGGATGCCTTCAATAGAGGAGCCAGATTTAAATCAGACCTTATCAAGCCCTACCTCTGGACTCCAAGTAAATATGCAGCAGGACTTGCCTCTTAGTACAAGGCTGCTGTATTCTCATTATTGGTCACTGCTGCCATTAAAGGGACAGTAATATTTCATAATCAAAGCAGCTCTAATTAATCATCATAGTATTTGGACTTTGGAGAGTGTTATTTCAATACTGTCAGTTGTAGTACAAGAGTAATTCAATGATAAAGTATCCCCCTCCCGTCCCTTTTATTGATGTAACTGTTCAGCCACATCAGAAGGGAGGTGCCCAGGTAGACTGCAGAGAGGGACAATCTTCAATTAAGATAAGGGAAAAACCTGAAAACTTGTCAAGGGGCAGGGCTTTCATTGTTCTCATAGGAAGAAGATTGTCCCTTGTTATCTGTCTGGTCTATGGACTGGATTCCACATCTGAGAAGAGATGGCTTACACTAGGTAAAAGGGGCGGGAGGGGAACTTTGCTTTTGTACATCTCAAACCATAAAGGTTTGAGAGATAAGACTTATATCATTTCATGTTTTTTTAATGCTTACTTGTGGATGGGTTCACAGAAACACGTGTGACAGCACACAAATGAATTGGCATCTTTCCTGTGGGAGTGTTCAAATGGGCAACTACAGTGGTTATCTACTACTGGAAGTCAAACAAGTTGCATGAAAATTGTGTTTATGTACAATTTCATTGCAACTACAAAGTCACCCGAGTGAACCCAAGCTTAGATTCACTACGGTCTGTCTGCGTATTGAAATCATTGCATACAGTAGCAGCTCTGGCAGTCTGAAAATTATTTAACCCTTTGAGATCCAGGAGGAATGCAAGTTGTGTTGCTCACAAGAAATGGTTAAATGTCCTATATAGCACTGGGATTATGGGAGTGCAAAGAGACTTCCAGGGATGCAAACACATATTGGGGTGAGACTGCCTGTTGAGCACCTCAGGAAAACTAAGGTTGGGAGAGGTTTCATTTAACTCCCCTGCAAAAACAAGGGCGTACACATGTAGTTGGTTCCATTTTATTTTTATTAGAAAAATGTCCCTTGTTAGAGTGTTGTCACCCCCCCAAGATAACAAAAAATAAGTGTTACAGATGTTGTGGTGGCCCATGTACACAATGGTTACACTAGCTGGGCTTCTTTTGTGCCATATGTACATCAACTCTGGAATCCTACTGCACATTATAAGGAACAAATATCCCCATTGATTTAAATGGGCTTATTGACGCTTAAAAACCTAAAACTTAAATCAATGGGAATTTAAATCTGTGCTATAGGGCAGCGATAAGGTGTAAGCATGATGTTACAAGCAGATACATGGAGACTCGCATACAAAGACAAGTGGGTCATTTCTTGAGGAAACCATCTGCATTATAGGAAAAATTCCCAAAGCTTTAAAATTGGACTTAACTCTCTGAATGCAAGAGATCTTTAATGCATTGCAAAGGCCTTCAGACTTCTTGCATTTATAGGGTTGAAGAACCCAATTACGTCCATGGTAATTTGTTACCTATAGTGCAGATGGATTTCTCCAGTACCACTTTCATATTCCATCAGTCTCACAGACCCCCGATCCCAAGAGATCTATCCACAGACCAAGTATCTGCTGTTAATTTGCCTGCGTAAGTGTAGGACATTAATTCTCTATGCGAGACTGTCCTCTTTCATATAACTCAGGAACACTCAAACCATTACTTTATAAAAGAGCAGGGGTACTTAAAGATTAAGGAAGGACACCCCCCCAATTACCATATTTTGGACAAAAAAAAAATGCAAGTTGCCCAAGAGAACCTCTTCAATCAACCCATAAAGTAGGGCTGTCCAAGTCCAGTCCTCAGAGGCCACCAACAGGCCAGGATGTAAGAATTTCCCCCCCGAGTTTCTCAGTGGATCATTGTGACTGACTCACCTGTGTTCAGACAGGGAAATCCTTATATCTTGGCCTGGCAGTGGCCTCTGAGGTCTGGACTTGGACATAACCAGCCATAGAGAACATGACAGTTGCTGGCAGTATTTCCTAAACTGAAGCAGGCAAAGACCAGTAGACTATAACCTTTTAACACTGAGTGCCAGAGGGGTACGCAACGCTTTTGCAATGCATTGCATACCCCTCTGGTACTCAAAGGACTAATGATCAGAGAGGTGTGCAACCAATGTATTGCTCACCCCTCTGGCATTTGGTTAAGATTACAGTGTGCAGAGTTTATGCCTGCAGTCCTGCTACAAGCTGTCAGCTCTTCATAAATATGGCATCCAGGACTGACTGAAGTGGTTGTATCTTCAGACAAGCAAAACTCAAGGGGCAATTAAGATTTATTGACAACTTAAGTCAAGGGAGAGGGCCATTAGAAAGGAGATTTTACTTATTTAACCTTGACAGCGTTACAGAAGTAAACAATGCATTCCAGAGCCATGTGCTGCTTGCCCTTTAGCCCTTTGAGTGCCAGAGTGGTACGGAATGCATTGCAAAGCAATGCATTCTGTACTACTCTGGCACTCAAAGGGTTAAATACTGAAAGGCTGTTGTAGTCCGAGCAGCATACAGAAAACCTCTAAGGACCAAGAGCGCAAGGAAAGAAATGCGTTTCACACCCATCTAGTCCTTACAGGGCTAAATGAGCAGTAAACAAAAAATACAATATGTTACAGGCCTTTTCCTGACGAGTAAAACAAGGCAAGTTCCACTGCTGAGAAAAATTTAATTCAAAAGTTATTACAACTCAAACTTCAGCAATGCCAACTGGTATCCAAAAAGCTGTCTCTTTAGAATGCCATCTGTGGGATAGCTTGAGTCAATGACTATTGCTCTCCATAAAAAGCAATAGGAACAGCCAGATGAGCAACCCTGTTTTATTCAGCAGGAAAAACCATATACCATTTTTCATAAATAAATGTTCACTGTTCTTTTAACCCATTGGATACCCTGCAGATGTCGCAATTAATCTGTTCACATATGGTCTTCAGTTTTTCTTGGGCTTGGGAGTGTCATATTTTCTCTTACTGGAGAACCACAGCAAGAAGGGAATTCCAATGGAAGGCAGGGTCATCACTCCAAAAGCCGCCCAGTCAAGCTGAAAAATTAAATGTGGGGTCTGATTAACTGGGGAGGTCACAGTGCATCAGGAGCTTACAGTCAACACATTAAGATGTAAACATAACATTTACCAAAAATCATATACCACTTACAAAATGAGGAGAGAACCGTCTGTCGAATTCACGCTGAGCCAGAATCCCTCCTTGTCCAGGGGCACTGGTGTATCCAACCTGTGATTACACATGGGAAATATAAAATCCGATTTCAAGAAGTTAGAGTAATGGACGAAAAGTATACTGTATGGGATGCATAGAGGAAACCACACCTGAAGGCAGAGTACAAACTGAAAGGCAATTTGCTGACAGCAGCAGAAGGTATGTGTAGTATTTAAACATTGCCTTATTTAACCCTTTTAGCACCAAATGCTTTGAGATTTTCTACCCTGTCAATGGACAGCATTTTTGCAACCCACTTAGGTACTTCTGTAGTTAACTTTCTAGTTATATATTGAAAAATGTATATTGTGTTTTCAGTGAATTGAATTGTATCATATGACAAGCTATGATTTCATAAATACAAGGAAAATGTAAATACAAAAATACGTATTTTGCCAATATACACTATGTAGCAAAAACACTTATGTTGAAAGTTATTGTGAAAGTTTCAGCTTTAAAATAAATTATATATATATATATATATATATATATATATATATATAAATAAAAACATGCAAAAATACCAAATATATAAAAGGGGCACAGAAAGGAGTTTTCAACTTTGTGAACTAAACATGAACTTATTTTTCACATAGCAAAACTATCTTAAAACAGCTCAATAACTATATAACAGCATATATTTCCTGAAAGTACACCAACTTATGAATCGTAGACTCCTGAAGTAGAGTCTAAACCAGACAATGAATGTAAGATCTCTTGGGATAGACAGCCATTTTATAATAAAACAAGTCTGCACTAACAGTTTGTACCATAACTTTCTGTACTTCATGCAAAACTGATATATTACTGGTTACAACATTAGAAACCACACATGGTGAGTATGGCCTTACAGAAAGGGTGGACTGGCGCTCAGTCTCCCATCATTCAGATGAGGCCAGCCTTTAGCTCACTTACCCCTGCATATTATGCCATGTACAGAAAATCCTCTTGGCCCTTAAGAATTACGCTGTTGTGCCAGTGTTCAATAGGGTACATCTTCAACCAGTCCTAGAGCCGGACTTACCGTTTTTGTTATTCTACTTAAAGTGGAACGATCAAGCTTAAATTGCCCACAAATTATTACCATAGCAATAAGCATTGCATTAGTGAGAAATACAAATTGTTCAGCAGGCAACAGTGCAGACATCTTGCAGAAAAGGCATCTGAGTCTGCACTGTCTGTCCAGGTCTCCTTCAAGATTGGGGAGTGGAGTTCCTTTGTACCTTATGGTACCATAAGGGACTGACTGCATCTACAGCAAGTTCCCTACCGAACAAGTTGCATTTCTCACTAATGCTGGACTTATTCAGCAAAATAAAAAAGTATATATATATGTGTATCGCTATGTTAAGGATACGGGGGCAATTTAATTTTGATGATAGTTCAGCTTTAAGACCACCATGTGCAGTAAGTCACGTTTGTGCCCTGTGGTCTAACAACCATCATATCTGCCTCCACAGACATGACATGCAAGACTGATGTAGAGTTTCTCTCTTGAACAAAAGTATAAGGACAAAATCCATAGGGGCCAGTAAAATGCCCTGGATTTAGAAAGATAAGTAGTTTAACTCCTTTAACCCCATGCCATGTGAAACAGGGTGTGAGCCCTGGCTGGAATAAGTACAGCGGGCTGGGTAGTGGTGGCATCCGTGGGTCTTCTCTATGCTCACACCTGTATTTATCTTTGAATTAAACCCCCAGAACAAGGATTCACAGATGTCTTGTGGGCTTCAGAGAACAGACTCACCACAACTTGCGCTCCTTCCTGGGCCAGGTAAGTGATTGTAGCAGATGTGAAGTTAAAGTATCCAGCTTTCAGCGGCCGCAAGACAACAGTGTGTGATACATTACTTGAACTGAACAGCAGGTAGTCAAGGAACCAATAACATGGTAATACAACAACTCAGACACATCTTATGAGAAAACAATACTCTGAGGATATGTGAATCTTAATTTAATTCCTACCTAGGCAAGTCCTTCTCTTACACAGTAATTATATAGATACACCTGACTGCTGTATGATGGACTCCTACCTAGGTAAGTGCTTCTGTTACACACAGTAATTATATAGATATACCTGACTGCCGTATGATGGACTCCTACCTGTGCTTCTGTTACACATTATAGAGATACACCTGACTGCTGTATGATGGACTTACCTAGGTAAGTCATGTTACTGTAATTATATAGATATACCTGACTGCTGTATGACAGACTCCTACCTAGGTAAGTCCTTCTGTTACACACATCCAGTGAGTAAATGTCTGTTAGATTGGGCTCCACATGGAATTCCAGTTAAAGGGATAGTAATGTTTCATAATAAAAGCAGCTCTAATTAATCATAGTATTTGGACTTTGGAGAGCTATTTCAATTCTGTCAGAGTTGTAGTTCAAGAGTAATTCAATGACAAAGTATCCCCCTCCCACCCCTTTTACTGATGTAACACTGCTCAGCCAGATCAGAAGGGAGGTGCCCAGGTAGACTGCAGAGAGGGACAATCTTCAATTAAGATAAGGGAAAAACCTGAAAAACTTGTCAGTGGGGGGCAGGGCTTTCATTGTTCTCATAGGAAGAAGATTGTCCCCTGCTGTTATCTGTCTGGTCTATGGACTGGATTCCACATCTGAGAAGAGATGGCTTACACTAGGTAAAAGGGGCGGGAGGGGAAACTTTGCTTGTGAATAGCTCTCAAACCATAAAGGTTTGAGAGATAAGACTTTTATTGTTCTTCATGTTTTTTTTAATGCCTACAAAATAAAGATAAAATGAAGTATTGCTATCCCTTTAAGTTTGTGTATTATGTTAAGTAAAAGATGTGTAGATCTAGAATTAAAAGGATACGGTGCAATTCTGTCCCACTTCACGTTAAGCATGCCGGACACTATACCGAAATCTTCAGGTGGGAAAGAATCATCTGAAAGCTCCACCTCCAACGCAGCACTAGAGGAAGAAAGGAATGAGGTCAGTAGAGACAAGTGTGACAGACATGGGAGAGCGACAGTCAAGTGGATCAGGGAGAGAGTTACAAAGACATGGGGGCTGTGAATGGAGAGACTGGATAAGATGAATGTGATTTACACAATAAGTGGTGTTGGTTATAAGGCAAGACAACATTGATTTTCCATCAATTAGGGCTCGGAGGTTAACAATCTCTGCTCAGAACTACAAGTTCCTTAGGGACTGACCTACCATTATTTCCACTGCAAGCTCTGTTTACACGTTTACTAGTAAAGCAAGGGACCGTGTCAGCCACAGAATATGGAGGAGACTGGTAGATTAAGAATGATAACTTTACCGGCTGAATGTCTTTGTATGTAAGCTCTCTTCATTCTTATTATGCCTGAAGAACAGTGGCGTAACTATAGGGGTCGCACCTGCGACTGGGCCCGTGCACTCCAGGGACCCGGCCTCCCCCTGCAACCCCTCCGCCTGGTGCCCGCAATCTCCCACCGGCGCTCTAGTCATGCAGAGTGCTGGGAGATGACATCTCCCAACGCTTTGCATTACTAATAGGACCTCGCGGGAGCGACAGGTAGGAGATGGAGGCATTGTGGAGGGGGCCCGCTGCACTTCTTGTACCAGGGCCCGGAGGCTTCTAGTTACACCTCTGCTGAAGAGATCTAGTTGTCTTGAAATCTTCTGTCTTAGAGCCAGTTATCAATAAAGGTATCAGTTTTGCTCTACTAATCTCCTATATATTTTCTGACAGATAAAATACTTTTAAGTACCCCCACCTAATAACCCCACCGCCTGCCTTACTATGTCAAACAATTCTAATAGTGTGTATGGATTTTGCGCATCCCTTTGTCCAGAAGTACACTTCTTATATCTGTTCTGGATATTGTGTCCATGAAAGCAGACAAGACAGTTGCTAGGACCATGTGATGAGCTCCACCCACTGCACAATTATCTTTATTCTCTTAGGACCAGAAGGGGCATGTAACAATGATTAGGAATGTGCAACCCCCTGGATGCAAAGGGTTAAGTAGGTGCATACACTTTCAATTTAAAATCATTTCCACCAACTATCATGGCTGCCTCTAAAGACATGGCATCCAGAACAGATTGAAGAGGTTTTCTTTAGGACAGAGGCACAAAAGCAAAATTCATAGGGACCATTAGAGATACCTACCTTGCTATGTCCAGGCATGTGTCCGGTTCATTAGGCAGTATTACTTTTACTTTAAAGGGACACTAATATTAAGAAACTACATTGTACCCCTTACCTGTACTGAAGAATGTAAGCATTATGGAACCAACTAAAGTTTCACTGCATGGAGCCCCCTGCTGGAACACTAAGCAGCAATCATCTCTTGTGCCACTGGCTCTTTCCCATCCACATGTCTGGGTTCTGTGTCACCTGTACTTGTCTATATGTGGACTTAGCAGTATGTCACTTTCTTCTCCTCTTTCCAGAAGAGAAGCTACCTTTTATATGGAAGCCTCCCCTCCCATGGAAAAGATGGCTGCAGGGCTCCAATCGGGGTCTCCGTCTGGTGCACAGAAAACTCTACAATGTTTTATAATGCTTAAAGGGATAGTAAGATTTCACAAAAACAGCAGCAGATGCAATTAATCATCATAGTATTTGGGCCGTGGAGAGTTATTTCACTTCTGTCAGAGTTGTAGTACAAGAGTAATTCAATGATAAAGTATCCCCCTCCCGCCCCTTTTACCTAGTGTAACACTGCTCGTTTCAGATAAGGAATCTGGCCCACAGACCGGACAGATCACAGCAAGGGACAATCTTCTTCCTGTGATCATAAGGAAAACCCTACCCCCTTGACATATTTCAGGTTTTTCCCTTAGCTTAATTGAAGATTGTCCCTCTCTGCAGTCTACCTGGGCACCTCCCTTCTGATCTGGCTGAGCAGTGTTACATCAGTAAAAGGGGGCAGGAGGGGGATACTTTATCATTCAATTACTCTTGTACTACAACTCTGACAATTGAAATAACAGTCTCCAAAGTCCAAATACTATGATGATAATTAGAGCTGCTTTTATTATGAATCATTACTATCCCTTTAATTCAAAACAGGTACTGGGAGAACTGTTTTTTGGTGTTAGTGTTTCTTTACCTCCGAGTCCTCCTAACTGCACAATGCAAACAGTCTGTCCTTACCTGGAACCCACATTGTAGATATTGTACTGCAGAGTCAAGTCTTTCCCTTCTACCGCATATCTGTTTAGCAGAGACTTTGAGGCCAACAACCTTGCTCCCTCTTCACACCTGACCACTGCCAGGAGGCCTAAAATGGCTAAAAATATTGTCTTCATCTACAAGGAGAAACAGATTGTTAAGTTTACAGTGCAGTGACTCCATTACCATAATATGATTCTCTATGGTTTTACTCATCGTCACTAATAATGTACTGGTTGTACATTTGTACTGAACTGTTATTACTGTGTTGGGACCTGTAGGCACCAACAGCTGGAAAGACTGATGACTCCTGACAATGTGGATCAATTCTGGAACAAATCAACTCCAGTACAGAGGGGAATGAAAATTCCTATTAATTGAAATATGGCTTTTAACTCGAATGCTACAACATTCTCCAGCAATCAAATCTGGCATTTGAGGGGTTAAAAGTCATTTAAATCAATGAGGTTTTGAGGAAGATTCAGATGGTGCAACTGATAGAGTTGCTGCTGTTTAACCTAATCAGTAAGGCCCCGTGTCATCATGACAATGTCACTTTATATTTTCCCATATGCAGAATCCAAAAAAGGAGCAATTCTGGAGCAAGCCACCTGCACCACTACGGGGAACAACTGAAAATTACCATTCAAAGTAAATGGGAATTTGTCTCAGTGCATTTGGCTTGCCCCAATATTCTTCCTCTTCAGCTGTGTGCATATGGCCTTGGATATTGCCAATTATCAGTAACAGCACCAGTCATTCCTGGCAAAAATCCCACTTTACTTCACACGTGAAGATGGACATGGTACTATGACAGTGTAAGAAGACATTCTAACTCATTAAATAAGACTTCAGTGGTACTGACACAAACTACTCCATAGTTCTACAGAACACATACATATGGGGCCTTATAGAGGACATTAAAAAGAGCAATTCAGCAACATACCAACTGCATCCTATGGGAAAAATAAAAAGTGCTCAAATCCCAACTTTTTTTAAATGGGGATTTTAACATCATTCAACCTACATTAACATTAGTTGGGATTTTTAGCCTCCATTGTCATTAGTTTGCACCATACTTGCACCTCTATCTTCCGGAATATGACCCATGGTGTCCTGTGTTGTAGACTTCAATTGAACAGAAAACCATGATAAAGCCACCATAACTCCGTGATATATTCCTGATTTTATATGTATTGTTACAGCCGTTTCACTAACTACACATTGATTTAATTCTGACTTCTATAGCCATATGCTATAAAACCTATACTTGCACTGAAAGGGTAAAATACTACTGACGGGCAGTACTTACTGGCATTCAGTAGGTTAAACTGAACAGTACTGGTGCTGAATTCCATTTTGTTAAGCAAACCAATTGCTCTACAATGTATGTATGTCCCTGTACACTCAAAACCACAATATACAAACCGCAAAGGGACGACCATGTGTCCTTAACCCTTTGAGAACCAGAGAGGTATACAACGCACAGCGAAGTACTGCATTGCCTACTCCTGTGGCAATTAAAGGGTTAAGGATTACCACCACAACAAACAATGCGTTGGTCTGATTCACGGAACATTAGAGACAAGATTTATCTTGTGTTAACATAAGACCTTTGAGTGTTGTGTTTATTTGCAAGTCAGCTCTACAGTAATGTACTATTGACCCCTTGCGAAGAATATAGGACCACCTTTATAGAGGACCCCAACACAAACATAACTGTATAGAAATAACACATTATCAACAGGATTCTTAGAAGCTGCACTAATAATTGTACATTGTTTTAACACTAACAAAAACTATAAAGAAGGCCTTTAGAACAGACAGGAATACACCCCCTGTTGTAAATAAGACCAAAGAATGTATAGAATGACTACAACGGGGGTCCTTAACATATGGCCCAGGGGCCTCATGTAGGCCTTAGACATTTCCTGCACCCCACAAGCTGGTACAGTAGGCAGAGAGAATCATTTCATTTTAGCAAATCACTAGTTTTAACCCTCGCCCCCCAAAAAACAACTCAAATAAGCTTAATTTTGCCTCAAATAATGACTTCCTTTTACACGTAAAAACTTAACTCATTCGGTGCAAGAAAGACCTCTAACGGATTATCAAGCTAAACACTGGCGACCTCTAGCATCCAATGGGTTAATATACTTCTCACCCACTGTTCAGAATTTTTATCTGAAGATATGAGGCGCACAGTACAATGAATGGATATACAGATGTCCCATAGGAATAACCTGGATATCAATGGGCTACATACACCCAAGCCAGGGAACAGAAGCATTCATTATAATAACAGCCACAATGAACCTCATTAACAAAACTGTCCCTCTTCCATGTACTACAAAAAAACAGCAATACACCCGTAGGTACCTGCAATGTCCCCTGCCCCTCAGTACCCTAGAGCCTACTCACCCTGCTGGATCCCACTGACTCTCGGTTCCACTAAGAGAACGTAATATAGCAGCAAGGACACGTCAGCTACAGGAAGCGCCGGATATCCGCTCACACAACTCCGAGGCATGCTGGGAAATGTAGTCTTTCTGCAGAAAACGTTACCACGCATACAGTGCACTTCATCAATACACAGGCTGCTGTGCTGCAATAAAGCTACTATGCCACAAGAGGGAAATATCATCCACATTTATTTAACCTTTTGAGTAGCTTAGTTATCGAACACATGTACACATACCTCCCATGTATCCCTTTCTAGGAGGGACAGCATTATTTTAGAGGCAAGTCACTCTCTCACCCTGATGTCCCTCTTTTTAGGAGAGCAGATTGTGTATAATGTTGCACTGCAGCAATAAGCGTCATTAACGATTGTTTAAACGTCAGTATGTGTTTATACATTAGTCTGTGGTCTTGTTATAAGTCATTAGGTTACACAATGTGGTGTCAATAGGTCATGAAATAACCTAAAAAATATCAGAAAGGCCCCTCCCACCAGCAACAACCCCAGCAACACCCCCTAAACCACAAGAGTCCCTCTCTGCCCATTTGAAATGTTGGGAGGAATGTGTACATACCTGGGAACTCTCTATTGTCTCCCAGGAGGGAATGCCTCAGCTGCTGTGGGTGGTGTGAAAAATAATGCGTATCACGTCAAAAAGGAGCAGGGCTTAATGCGAGTGACCGTGGAGAGCTTAAAAGGAGCAACAAGGGGAGAAAGTGGAAGTGGGTAGAGTTTTAATAGAAACGCCCCACATCCAGAGGACTCAGGCTCTGCCCCGGAGACCCAGTAAAGCAGTGCCAAAACCGGAGTCTCCGGGGCAAATCCGGAGAGTTCTAGGTATGCACATCTACATACCTGGGAACTTTCAAGATGAGCTGACCCTGAGGTCTTTGAAATATTAACCCTTAAAGCTTCCCATAATGTAGATTTTATGGGATATGTGCCTGCTTGCTCTAACACAGAGGTGCTCCAGTCCGTGTGCAAGGGTCCTTTAACATACTACAGTTTGGATAACTTACTGCCTGAACACAAACAAGACAAGCAGTCTTTCTGGTACTAATGGCACCAATTTAGAGGCTAAACAAACATTTACTTGGGGAAATTCATATAGTAGGTGATACAGACCTCTCACCTTGGGATTTGGCCCTTCACCCTGAGATTTGGGTCAATCCCTGAGAGTTCCCAGGTATGCATATGCAGCATTAAGATGAATAAATACACAACATTTAAATCTGAAAGATTTTATTGTCTCCCATGGTGCCGCTGGTTTGCTACAGCATTGGTCCAGTGTCTCATAGTACATCAGACTCACAGCTTTATTATTCAAGCTAAGATGTGCAAATACCTCCCAAGTGTCCCTCTTTAGGAGGGACAGTCCCACATTAATAGACTGACCAGACCTCACCTATAACCAGGACACATAAGAAAAATGCACACTGCAGGACTGCTTTGATTTCAGTGAAATACTGAAATATGCCTATTTCCTATGTGTTCCCAGTTAAAGGGGAGATCTACTCAGACCAAAATCCCTCTGTCCTTATCCACCCTGGTGTCCCTGTGTTTAGGCAATCAGACTGTGCAGCATGAACATAGTTGTATCATAGCGCTCCACAATAAACCTATTAACATCAATGTGTCTGTAAACATCAGTTTAAGACTTTAGCAATGTTCCTGCTTACCTTGCTTGCAACATCATCTACAAGCGCAAGGTTTCAAACATGCGACAGGCCTCTCTTTTATCTGTTTGGTTTCTGTAGTCTCCTCCTACCTACTTCCCATTTCCTCCCTCTGAGCTGCTCCGCCTACTTCCTGTGGAGGGGTTTAAAAGGCAGACTGAGGCCCAACTTTACTGTTTTTAGGTTGTCGTTGTCAGATGGAGTATGTTAGAGTATTATGTGAGTGGTTTGGTTATACATGGAACTTCTCTCTGTATTTGACCTTTCTATTTATGAGACTTTGCAGTGTCTGATACCTGGCTAAGTATAAGAACCCTTTATGTGTATGACCAATCTTTGTGTATGATCCAGTGATCATGAGTACCCTTTACTGTGAACAACTTGTGGTGTTTTAAGACAGACAATTATTGTGGATAAAGGGCTGATTAGTGACTGCAGGCATAGTCACAGGGTCTCAGTGGTGACTACAGGTGTGGGTCACTGGTAGGGTGACCACATTTCCCATCTATTCCTGGATGTGGTCACCCTAATTGCCCCTTCATGCGCTACCTTGAGTTCCTGGTGGTCCAGTGGCGTGGAAAGCGCTCTGTGCCTCCTCCGGCATAGAGCTGAAGCTCCTGTGCGCTGTGCTTTGTAATGCAGAGCGCTGGGAGATGATGTCATCTCCCAGCGCTGTGTATTACTAGAGTGCTTGCCTCCAGGAGATCAGGTAAGCTGCATTGCCGCCCTGGATGTCAGCATGCAAGCAGTGTCATATCATGGATGCCGCGAGGGAGCGCTGATTTATGCTACCAAGCGCTCCCTCGCGGCGTCCATGATGTGACGCACCGCTTGCATGCTGACATCCAGTGCGGCTTGGCTTCATTCCGGGACACTTCATTGTCCCGGTTGAAGATGACCCGGGACGCGGGACATAGCCCTGAAATAAGGGACAGTCCCGGACGTTCCGGGACCCGTGGTCACCCTAGTCACTGGGTTGCTGCAAAAGTGTGGTGTTGCTGGTTTGACTGATTGCAGGTGTGGGTTAGATATCCAGTCCAGTAGTCATTGTGTTCCTGTTCAACGGATCAAGATTGCTGAGCCAGTGTTCAGTGGTTGTCTGTTCCAGTTGACTGATTAAGAATTGGTGTTCCTGTATCCTGCTGAGACTAACAGGGGCTTTGTCCCAGTCTTTCACATTGTGGTCTAGTGAGAGGCCTACTATTTCTGGTAGTGTTGCCAGCTAGTAACCCTCTGCTTGTTGTACTATATATTTATTGCTGTGATTTATTCTAATATTTTGCATTATATTACTGTACTGAGTTCTGAGCTTTCCTGGGTGTTGGTGACAATAAATCAGTCTGTGTAAATAAAATAATTTGGTCTTGTTGTAACTCATTTATTCAGTTACACAAAGGTGTCAGGAGGTCATGAAATAACCTAAAAATTCTGAATAATGCCCCACACACCAGCCATGCCCCCAGCAATACCACCTAAAACACCAGTGTCCCTCTTTAGCCATTTGAAATGTTGGGAGGTATGCAATTCTGATCACCGTATTCACCATAAGTCTGAAATATAATCATACTTGGGCACTTTCCAAATTTGCCCTGAAGACTCCGGTTTTGACAGAGCTTTACCGGGTCTCTGGGGCAGAGGCTGATAACTCTGCATGTGGGGAGTTTCTATTGAAACTCTGCCACATCTGCTTTTTTTCTCCTGCTGTTCCTCTGTCCCCAGCCTTCTGTGTGACACCTTTAAGCCCTGACCCCCCCCCCCCCACACACACACACACACTTGCATCAAGCCCCTCCCCTTTTTATGTGATTAGTGTCATTTTTGTCACCCCCCCCCGCTGGACAGAGGACTCCCCTTCGGGTAACCCTCAAATGGAAGTTCCCAGGTATGAATATAATACATTTGTGCCTTTTATTTAAATTGAGGTGTTCACTCCTTAAAGGGATAGTAATACTTTGTTTTAACTTTATTTTATTTTGTAAGCATTAAAAAAACATGAAGAATGATATAAGTCTTATTTCTAAAACCTTTATGGTTTAAGAGATATTCACAAACAAAGTTTCCCCCCCTGTTCAACCAGATCAGAAGGGAGGTGCCCAGGTAGACTGCAGAGAGGGACAAACTTCAATTAAGATAAGGGAAAAACCTGAAAAACTTGTCAAGGGGGGCAGGGCTTTCATTGTTCTCATAGGAAGAAGATTGTTCCCTGCTGTTATCTGTCTGGTCTATGGACTGCATTCCACATCTGAGAAGAGATGGCTTACACTAGGTAAAAGGGGCGGGAGGGGAAACTTTGCTTGTGAATATCTCTCAAACCATAAAGGTCTGAGATAAGACATATCATTCTTGATGTTTTTTTTTATGCCTACAAAATAAAATAAAATTAAAACGAAGTATTACTATCCCTTTAAATGCTAGAGAGGTATCGTACAGACTTTGAAGCAATGTGTTAAGAAACTCTATATTCAAGGGGTGAAGCCCCCCATTTAAATCCATGGGAATATTCAGTCTGTGTATTCATACCCCCCAAGTATCCCTCTGTAGGAGATATTAGGGGTCCATGCCATGTCCATAGTGCTTATTGCGCACACACTTATTCAAACACAGTGTCACACATAAAACCACATACACACACTGTCACACAGATGCACAGAAATACACAAACACACATTTAAACATTACACATACACAGTGTCAGTATAACATACACATTCTCTGTTACATATACAGTATGTCACACAGATGCACACACAGTTTGTTACACAAAATGTCTGTTAAACACTCAAAGCATCTCAAAACTATATGCATACACACACAGACAGTGTCTGTTGCACACAGTTTTACATATACATTTATACAGACACACATTGTCTATTACAAACATAATGAAACATACATACAAAAGTTACTCACACACATGAATGAAAATATATACAGTGACACTTTTCCCTTGGGCAGTCATAGTGATACACAATACAGCATAGATTGACATTAACAGAAAATACCATACAACAGGCTTAAAGGGATAGTAATGTTTCAAAATAAAAGCAGCTTCAATTAATCTTCATAGTATTTGGGCCATGGAGAGTGTTATTTCAGTACTGTCAGAGTTGTAATTCAAGAGTAATTGAATGATAAAGTATCCCCCTCCGGCCCCTTTTACCTAGTGTAAGACACCTCCCCTCAGATGTGGAATCTGGTCTCTTGACCGGACAGATAACAGCAAGGGACAATCTTCTTACTGTGATCATAAGGAAATACCTGCCCCCCTTGACAGGTTTTTCCTTATGATCACTGAAGATTGTCCCTCTCTGTGATCCATCTGGACAGTCTTGCTACTCTGAGGTGAGCAGTGTTACATCAGTAGAAGGGATGGGAGAGGGATACTTTATCATTCAATTACTCTTGTATTACAACTGTGACAGTAATGAAATAACACTCTCCATGGCCCAAATACTATGAAGATTAATTGGAGCTGCTGTTTTTGTGAAACATTACTATTCCTTTAAAACTTTATCTGCAGCAAAATAAACATTACCCACACCTAAATACAACATGAAATCATATAAATAAGCAATATTAACATGGAATATTAACATTGTTATATAGTATCAACATTAAATGGTTAACAGCTTCTTAGCCGCCCACATCTTCATAACAATAAGCAATATTAAAATATGGGGAGACTCAGTATCTGTTAACCTTTTAATGCCAATACTATATAACAATGTTTTCTATTCGAAGGAAAGTACTTCATAGGATAGTGCAGCTTTATCGTTGGAAATAAATAGTGCCAGAATGTATTGCATGTCCTGCTGTCATATATTCATACATGGCAATCCAAAGGGACAGTGCTTTAGTAAGCTAGGATTACTGTAGGTGCCATGTAGAGTCGCCACATTTACTGGAAAAAAAAATACCAGCCCTCTATGTGCTACCAGTGACTTATTGGCATCTACCTACATTTTTACTGCCCTGCAGGGATTTTACCAGTTAGATGGCAACCTTAGTGCCATACAGAGTAGTATTATGAGAGCAATAACAACGTCAGGACCTCAATGAGACTTGTGGAAAATTACGGTTTATTTCACGTTGGTCGATATCTCGGCTCCTGCCTGGAGCGTTTATCAAGACTTTATGTTAATAAGGGGCTCCAGACAAGAGGGAAACATTGTGTGAATGAATTAATTAATATGTGTATTTATATAGCGACACAAGTGTACGCAGCTCTTTACAATTTAAGGGTTTAAACAATACAGGGTTACAGGTGCTTTGTAGAGTGAAACATTAGGTGCGAGGTCCCTGCCCGAAAGCTTACAATCTAAAGTGGTAATGGGAGACATACAGAGTACATTAGGGTCAAGTGCTGAATACAGTGCTAGAGTTCTGGTGATAGAGGACGTCAGTAAATAATAAGAGCGTTCATTGTACAACATCAGTGCCTTCTAGCATGTGGGGATTTTATCCATGATGTGCGTTAAGTGAGATTTGAAGGTTATCAGAGAGGTGCAGTGGCGCAGGTTGGATGGTAGAGCATTCCATAGATATGGAGCAATGAGAGAATAAGGTTTGATACGTGACAGAGCTGTAGACACAAAAGGAGCTGAGAGAAGACAATCACTGGCCGAACGTAAGTGGCGGAATGGGGTATAATGGGAGATCAGAGTGGAAATGTAAGAAGGAGTAGAGGAGAGAAGTGTCTTGAAAGAGAGAAGTAAGATTTTGTAAGATATCTGGAGTTTAGGCAGCCATTGGAGAGTTTTGAGGAGGAGTGGGGCAGGGACAAACCTAGGTGACAGAAGAGTGATTAGTGCTGCAGCATTCTGTATAGATTGAAGTGGTTGGAGATGGGAAGCAGGAATGCCAGACAGAAGAATGTGGCAGTAGTCCATGTAGGAGAGGATGATTGTGTGTATAAGAGTTTTAGCTGTGGAGGAGCAGAGGAAGGGACGGATTTTAGCACCTCAGTGTTATTGAGGTGCGCCTGCCATACCTCCCGACCGACCTTCCTTTATTCCACCCAACAATGCACTACCAACCACACACACACACCTGCCTGACTTACACTTGTTAACATTAAGATAAAATAACGACACAACACAGGGAGGCGAGGGGGACAACCCCTCACCGCTACCAGATTTTTCCCACAGGACTAGAGTGGCCAGCCCTCCATTGTCCAGGGGCTGACCTCTCCAGTCCAGCAGGGGGTCACTATACATACAGTCAGGAAGGGGGGAGGGCAGCCGCCTCATGGGGCTATGGGTGGACCAGCCATCTTCCACCCTTATTTTAGTTTCACGAGTGCCAGTGAGTGACTGAAGTCCGTGTAGTCTCTTGGTCTCTTTATGAGAGACATTTCCCTACTGGCTGAGGGGGCTAGAGCACCGAAAACACAAGAGGTGTGACAAGCACCCAAAGAGAATGAATTACCCTGATAATTACCCCCGCTTACCTGACAATGGCCAGAAATCCTAATGGGCCCTATGAATTATTTTATCTTGCTCCTTGTTTCAAGAAATAAAATCTTCCATCAGTCCCAAATGTTATGTCTGTGGAAGCAGACATGACAGTTACTATCAGGACCACCGGACGCAAACTCCACCCACTTCACCTGCTAATCTTAACCATTTGAAGTACATTGCACACACCTCTGGTCCATAAAGGGTTAAACAGGCTCATGCACACTACCTGTTTCAGTTTGAAAAAAATACCAGCAACTGACATGTCTAGGGTTGCCACGTTTTCCACAAAAAAATACCAGTCATAGTTATGGGTTGGTGAGGGCGGAGCCACAAAAGGGAGGGGACACAAAAGGGGCAGAACCACTCAATGTTGCACGATCCTACAGAATTGAGCTTCAGGCTCATCGTTAAAGGTACGTACACACTGGCACCCAGACTCTCTCACCTCATACTGTACACACTGGCACCCAGACTCCCTCACCTCATATCGTACACACACTGGCACCCAGACTCCCTCACCTCATATCGTACACACTGGCACCCAGACTCCCTCACCTCATATCGTACACACTGGCACCCAGACTCTCTCACCTCATACTGTACACACTGGCACCCAGACTCCCTCACCTCATATCGTACACACTGGCACCCAGACTCTCTCACCTCATACTGTACACACTGGCACCCAGACTCCCTCACCTCATATTGTACACACTGGCACCCAGACTCCCTCACCTCATATCGTACACACTGGCACACAGACTCCCTCACCTCATATCGTACACACTGGCACACAGACTCCCTCACCTCATATCGTACACACTGGCACCCAGACTCCCTCACCTCATATCGTACACACTGGCACCCAGCTGACCTGTCTTTATCCTGTAAACACTGGTGCCCAGAAGACCTTTCCTCATCCTGTAAACACTGGTGCTCTGATGACCTATCCGCATCCTGTAAACACTGGTGCCCAGATGACCTCTCCGCGTATTGCAGTCACTAACGAGAGGCTCCGTTCTCCACCGCACACTGGTAAGCAGATGCCCCTAACCCAGTATATAGCGGAGCTCTCATGCCCTCTCTCATAGAGTACAGCATGCCAGGATGTCCCCTTCCCAGTTTATAGCTGTGCTCAGATACCCTCCCCAAGTTCCCAGTGTATAGCGGTGCCCAGATGACCCCTCCCCCAGTGTACAGCAGTGCCCAGATGCCCCATGCCCTAGTGCATACCTGATTATATGGCTCCTGTTCCAGGATTCGGGAGCATGTCTGGGAACAGAGCTCAAACTTCCTGCGGTGGAAATAGCGCCAAGCCTGGAGCAACGGCTCCTTCTCCAACCTCATCCTACCTGCAACATCCAGCCCACAGCAGACAGACTGGGGTTGGGAGAGGACCATGCCGCGTCATTATAGCATGGGATCAGGATCAGCTTTGTCCTGCATAGCAACCACTTCACTGCGGGTTGACTGGGCTGTCTACCCAAATGCCTGAAAAATGATGTGGTTCTGTTATAAACCACTTTCCAACTGACAGAGCAGGACTTACTCCCTAAAACTACTGCCTTACAGGAAAGAGTAGGGCTGTATAATCTACTTAACTTCCACAATAGAAGAACATGTACTGCAGGCACACAAATACCGGCTTTTCAATTGTCGGTATAGTAGTTATACCGGCACCAGCTCCAGTGTGCTAATTACCGGCTGTGCCTGTAAAATACCGGCCGGGTGGCAACCCTAGTCATGTCCGCCTCCATGGACCTTAACATCCAAGACTGATGGAAGGTGTTATTTCTTGAACAAATGCACAAAGGCAAAATTTATAGGGGTCGTTAGGAGTTTCTGGTCGTAGTAAGGTCTGTGGAGGTTATTACTGGTAGATGTTACTTGTCTCTTTATAGTTTATTCTTGGGAATGCATTCAAAAATAGACATGATAATAGTTTATTTTTTATCAATTAACAAAATGAAAAGTGAGTGAACAGAAGAAAAATCTAAATCACATCAAGCTCTTTTGAAGAAGCACAAAGAAACGGGCAACGCTGAGGACTGTAGACGCAGTGGTCGGCCAAGGAAACTTAATGCAGCAGATGAAAGACACATTGATATCGATATCAGGTACTAACATATTATGCATTCACTTAGTGACAGCTAAGCAGGGGTTAAGCCGCTGTACTTGTAAATTGTTGGTGCTATGAGAAAGATAGCGCAGCTCTGATTCTCCCTCCCTTCTCTATTTCATCTTCCTACCCCTCCGCTTGTTCTCCCATCTCGCTACATCTCTTTTCAAGGTTGCATACGCAGCTGTCTATATTAAAGGTCCTATTGTTAAGATGTTGCTTAGTAGCTGAGAAGTAGTGGGTGTGTAACACAATAATTGGGTGAAGGGTGAATAAATGTGATTGGGTGGATCTATAGGTAATCATAGTGGGTAGGCATGAAGGGGATGGAATATAATCATAGTGTTTTGCTTTTGGACTACAAATGTATCATGCTTGTAGTTTTTAGACCTGGGCTCAAAATTTCCGCTCGCCACTAGCCAATGGCGAGTGAAAATTTAGCCCTGGTGAGTAGAAATTCAGCCCTGGTGGGTATGTTATTGCTTGCAGTGGCGAGTAACTTTTCAGGTATGGCTAGTAGCAAAGGACGTCACATTTTAAGCCCTGTTTTAGACCATAATGCATCATGTTATTACCTAAAATGCGTTCTGATTATTAGGGTGTGTACTAGTATATAAATGCACCTCAAGCTTTATTTTCTTTAGAATGGAACAATTTTTGTAGTATGTTCTCCTTTATTCAAATAAAGTGGATTCCTGTTTTGTCCCTTCTCCAAATCTTGTTTCTTCATTGACTGTGCGACAAGAGCTTAAAAGCATTTTGCTAACAACATCATGCTTACTTCCCTTCACAATCGGCAGATGTCCTGCAGTGCTATTAGCCAAGAATTGGCAGGAAACAGTGGGATCCTAGTGCACCCATCTACTGTCTGGAGAAGTCTGGTCAGAAGCGGTCTTCATGGAAGACTTGTGTCCAAAAAGCCATATCTCTGACGTGGAAACAAGGCCAAGCAACTCAACTATGCAAGAAAACAGGAACTGGGGGTGCAGAAAAATGGCAGCAGGTGCTGTGGACTGATGAGTCAAAATTTGAAATATTTGGCTGTAGCAGAAGGAAGTTTGTTCAGCGAAGGGCTGGAGAGCGGTACAAGAATGAATGTCTGCAGGCAACAGTGAAGTGGTAAGGGGGTTCCTTGCAAGTCTGGGGCTGCATTTCTGCAAGTGGAGTTGGGGATTTGGTCAGAATTAATGGTCTCCTCAATGCTGAGAAGTACAGGCAGATATTTATCCATCATGCAATACCATCAGGGAGGCATCTGATTTGCCCCACATTTATTCTGCAGCATGATAATGACCCCAAAAATACAGCCAAAGTCATTAAGAACCATCTTCAGTGTAAAGAAGAACAAGGAGTCTTGGAAGTGATGGTATGGACCCACAGAGGCCTGGTCTCAACATCATTGAGTCTGTCTGTGATTACATAGAGAGAAGAAAATGAGGTGCTTAAATCCACAGAAGAACTGTGGTTAGTTCTCCAAGATGTTTGGAACAACCTACCTGCTGATTTCCTTAACAAACTGTGTGCAATTGTATCTAGAATAATTGATGCTGTTTTGAAGGCAAAGGGTGGTCACACCAAATATTGATTTAATTTAGATTTTTCTTCTCTTCACTCACTATGCATTTTGTTAAACGATAAATATAAATGATTTACATGTCTATTTTTTAAAGCATTCTTACTTTACAGCATTTTTTCACACCTGCCTAAGACTTTTGCATGGTACTCTATGCGTCAGTATTTTTCTTTGTTTTTTTGGGGGGAGGGGGTGTTAGTCTCTGGTTTACTTTTAAAAGGATAGTAATACTTAAAATGTAAAAAAAAAATATGTTGTAGGGTTTATCCCCCTGTGTAAAACAAGAGTACTCCCACTGCTGAAAGGTGTTTCATTCAAAAGTTATTCATTTTCAAAGTTGAATTTTTTAGGTGCAATATCACAGTGGCCTGAAATTGTACGATGGTGCTGTTGCTACACCATCCTATGGAGATTTATGGTCCCGGGACCAGAGCTGTCCATAGGATGGTGTAGCAACAGCGCCATCGTACAATTTCAGGCCACTGTGATAGTGCACCTAAAAAATTCAACTTTGAAAATGAATAACTTTTGAATGAAACACCTTTCAGCAGTGGGAGTACTCTTGTTTTACTCAGGGGGATAAACCCTACAACATATTTTTTTTTACATTTTAAGTATTACTATCCCTTTAAGTGTTGGAGGGGGGTATGCAACACATTGCTTGTCAATGCGTTGTGCACCCCTATGGCACTCAAAGGGTTAATTTTTTTAGACTCTGCTCTCCTTGCAGCAAGGAATGAAGGGGATTCTCTGAGTTCCTCAAATTTAGGCAAAAACCTAAAACAAGAGCATAAAAACAAAACAAATTTGCTGCTCTATACAAATAATCTAGATTGTGAACCCTGTGATAGGTGTACATATCATACCAATGTGCTAATATTACTAGTGGAAAAGTCCGTGTACGGGCCAAGGTTCTGATAACGTTAAGCAGCCGCTACCTCACTGCTCCACACCATGCAGTCTTGCGTCACCTCACTCACGTGATGCAATCATGTGCAGCAGGGACTGCCCGAACGTGGGCACTGCACATGACGGCTTCTGACAAACATCCTAACGAATTATTATATAGGATAGAAAATAATTAGGGTTTTGGTTGCCTAGTTTGTGTAGTGACTGTGTAGTGTGTATATATGTGTTATACATTGCTCCACAGCACTAACCCTCTCAATATCGTTGTTTAATGTGCCAGGACTGTCATGTTGGTTCCAGTACTTAAAGGTATAGTAATACTTCATTTTATCTTTATTTTATTTTGTGGGCATTAAAAAAACATGAAGAACGATATAAGTCTCTCTCAAACCTTTATGGTTTGAGAGATATTCACAAGCAAAGTTTCCCCTCCCGCCCCTTTTACCTTCTCAGATGTGGAATCCAGTCCATAGACCAGACAGATAACAGAAGGGGACAATCTTCTTCCTATGAGAACAATGACAGCCCTGCCCCCCTTGACAAGTTTTTCAGGTTTTTCCCTTATGCTAATTGAAGATTGTCCCTCTCTGCAGTCTACCTGGGCACCTCCCTTCTGCTCTGGCTGAGCACTGTTACATCAGTAAAAAGGGCGGGAGGGGGATACTTTGTTATTGAATTACTCTTGAACTACAGCTCTGACAGAATTGAAATAACACTCTCCAAAGTCCAAATACTATGATAATTAATTACAGCTGCTTTTATTATGAAACATTACTATCCCTTTAAGGATCGGTGATGGTCCTGGCACATCATGGAATTCTGGAATGGCCGCACTCCGCTCTGAGGTCCCAGAATTCATTGACAAAAGAAAAACAAAACTCGTTGACGATCCTGGCACTTCATGCAGCCGTGCGGTGACCCCAAAATCCATTGCAAAAAACATTTAAAAATGCGCCGTAGTCCTTAACAGCCTCCCACGGATCAGGCGGTCTTGAGGGTTTAACAGCCGCCCTTATGCACAGCGTTAAGGGGTTAAACTTCTGTACGTGTTTATAGAATTCAGTCTGTGTGAATAAGATACTTTGGTCTTGTTCTAAATTATTTATTCAGTTAAATAAACAGGTGTCAATAGGTCATGAAATAACCTAAATATTCTCAGTGATGGCCCGCCCACCAGCAACATCATATAAAACAATACTGTCCCTGTTTGTCCATTTGAAATGTTGGGAGGTTTGCTAATATATCCTAGAAGACGGGGGTACTTGGGAGGCTAAACCTTTAATACAGTGGTTCTCAAGCTTTTTTTGCACAAGGTACCCCTAACATGGAGTCTGGCATTTTCGGGGCATCCCTATCATTTTATGTCATTTGTCAAGGGTGTAATGAAGGTTACAAACAGGGCCGGATTTGCCATAAGGCATAGTAGGCATCTGCGTACAGGCGCACCCCACAGAGGGACGCCTGTCATTGAAATAATGATTAAAAAAAAATTATATATTTTTTTCACAGCGCTGTGCACAGTAACAACCCACCCACCGCATGGTAAGGTCCGTGCCTTCTTTGGCTCATACAGAAGGTACAGACCTGTAGCTGCTGTTGCTCCTTCGTCGGCTCTAATGCAAAGCGCTGGGAGATTACATCATCTCCCAGTGTTCTGCATTCCTAAAGAGACTGCGCAGAGCAACAACAGCTACAGAAGGAGGTACAGACATCTGCCGCTGGACCACCAGGGAGGTAGGAAACATATGCGGGAGGCAAAGTGGGGGCAATGTGAAGATCATGTGGGCAATGTGGAGCTGATGGCAATGTGAGGGCAAGTTGGAGCTGATATAGTGGCAAAGTGGAGATGATGGGGGTAATGTGACAGCAAGCAGGAGCTGATGGGGCTAGTTGGAGATGATGGGGGCAAGTTGGAGCTGATGGGGGCAACGTGAGGGCAATATGGAGCTGATGGCAGTATGGAGCTGATGGGGAATACGTTGGAACTGATGGCAATATGGAGCTGATGGGGAATACGTTGGAACTGATGGCAATATGGAGCTGATGGGGAATACGTTGGAACTGATGGCAATATGGAGCTGATGGGGGGCAATGTGAGGGCTATATGTATATGGGGGATAACGTGGAGATTTGGAGCATTGTGGAGGTGTTCAGTGGAGATGGCAAATGGGGGGAGGGGGGGCACTTCAGATTTCTGAGCCTACAGGCTCCTGAGATGTAAATCCGTCCCTGTTTACAAATACATAAATATAGAATTATTGTTAGACCTCACAACTAAAATAAACATATTGTGCATATTAATGTCCTAAAACATACAGTTATATGGCTACATTCACATTTTTGTCAAAGCCTTATAGATAAAATGGGGCACCCTAAGTGGATGTCCGTGGCACACTAAAGTGCCATGGCACACTGGTTGAGAAACACTGCTCTAATATATTCTGCAGAGGGCCCCTGAGGAGGTGAAGACCCCTAATATCCCTAAAAATTACATTTTGAAGGTACTAAGTGCCAATATTTCCTAAAAAGGGACACTTTGGCTGTAGGATAAAAACTCCCACCAGCTGTTTTACCTAATTTAGTCATTTGAGTGTGGGGGCAGTGACAGCTACTGAAAACTACATTTCCCTGCATGCAGCAGTATAAACTACAACCCCCAGCAAGCAACAAGGCATCTGTAGGGGGAGAGTTAAGGACTACACAAACTGTGGCTCCCCAGCTGTCTTTA
This sequence comes from Rhinophrynus dorsalis, assembly GCA_037306005.1. Classification (NCBI taxonomy): domain Eukaryota; kingdom Metazoa; phylum Chordata; class Amphibia; order Anura; family Rhinophrynidae; genus Rhinophrynus; species Rhinophrynus dorsalis. Next base: position 5,581,444 of record CM074728.1, read on the forward strand.
GACTAAGGTGACCCCCATTTTCCTTTAGACCCCAAACCCTTTGAGTGCCAGATGGGTGTTGCGTACCCATCTGGCACTCAAAGGGTTAAGTACTAGAAGGAACAAAGCAATTAATTGCCTGAGGGAGTTAATTAAATTCAGATATAATTACGGAAACAACATTCTGCAGGACTACACAGGAATCAGCACAAACCTGCACTGCGCATTTATTATGTGTCTCTGATCTACAGGGACATGAGGCGATCTACAGGGACATGAGGTGATTATGACAGACTCTGGCTCGCACATAACCAAGTGGAGAAATTAGCTTTACACCCGAACACAGCCGGGGCCAGCATGCTTGTAGTTGTAGTCCAGTAACAGGTGGACCGCCTGTCACTGGTCAGCGCCTCACTGACACTACAACTCCCAGCAGGCTTTGCGGCCTGTCATAGCCGGGCCTGCGTCCTGCCTCATCGGTTACCATGCGGCTACCAACGGATAATGAATGAGCAACCTAACGTGATTAACCTAGCCCTAATAGCCACGCCCTCGTTGGATTCGATAGGCTGCTCGACTCCAGCTGAGTTTCCAATTGGCTGGTGGTGACGGACGGTCTGGTTAGTGTGTGCTGGAGGCGGCTGCTTAGGTCTTTCTTTCTCCAGAATCTTCTCCCAGTGCCGGTCTGTGAGCATCCACCGCCAAGATGATGGGCCGCCCGGTACTAGTGCTGAGTGAGTGACCGGGGAGAGGGATAAGGGGCGGGCGCTGGTAGTGACTGGATTCTGCACTGTCATGCTGGCCTGGTCACAATGTTCTAGGGGATTGCGACTACTTTACCTTTCTTTCTATCTATCTATCTATCCCTCTTCAGGAGATATTGGGAGGGGTCCATACCCCCCAATTGGCCCTCTATAGAAGAAATTTGGGGGACAATACCCCCAAGTGCCCCTCTAGGAGATATAAGGGGGGTGGTCCATAACTCCCAAGTGTCCCTCTAGGTGATATTAAGGGGGCTCTGTACCTCGCAAGTGTCCCTCTTTAGGAGATAATGGGGGGGGGGGTCCATACCTCACAAGTGTCCCTCTTTAGGATATATTAGGGGGGGGGGTCCATACCTCATAAGTGTCCCTCTTTAGGAGATATTGGGGGGGGGGTCCATACCTCACAAGTGTCCCTCTTTAAGAGATATAAGGGGGGCTCCATACCTCACAAGTGTCCCTCTTTAGGAGATATTGCGGGGGGCTCCATACCTCACAAGTGTCCCTCTTTAGGAGATATTAGGAGGGGTGTCCATACCTCACAAGTGTCCCTCTTTAGGAGATATTAGGAGGGGTGTCCATACCTCACAAGTGTCCCTCTTTAGGAGATATTAGGAGCGGTGGTCCATACCTCACAAGTGTCCCTCTTTAGCAAATATTAGGGGGGGTCCATACCTCACAAGTGTCCCTCTTTAGGAGATATTAGGGGGGGTCCATACCTCACAAGTGTCCCTCTTTAGGGGATATTAGGAGGGGGGGTCCATACTTCACAAGTGTCCCTCTTTAGGGGATAAATAAGGGGGGGGTCCATACCTCACAAGTGTCCCTCTTTAGGAGATATTAGGGGGGGTGTCCATACCTCACAAATGTCCCTCTTTTGAGACCCAAATTCCTCTTTCCCACCTCTGTGTCTCTCTTTTAATAAATCATAGTGTGTGGTGTGCATATTAGTTTATTACATTGCTCTACAGCAATAAAACTCGCACTAATTGTTATCTAAACATCAGTATATGTGTTTATAAATTAATCTGGGTAAATAAAATGGCTTTGGTCTTGTTCTAAATCACTTATTCAGTTACACAAAGAGGTGTCGTTGGGTAATAATCTAAACATTATTGTTAGTGCCCCAGCCACGCCCCCTGCAACACCGCCTAAAACAAGTGTCCCTCATTGGCCGTGTGAAATTTTGGGATGGATGTCAATACTAATTTCATCTCCGTTTCCCAATGGTAGTAACCTAATAGTGTGTTCTCTGTATCTCTCTCTCTCTCTCATCTCTTTATCGTGCACCCTGCCTGTCCTTTTAGTAAAGTCCCAGTAACATGCTATTAGGAGACAGATATGTACTGTAGGACTTTTCCTCCTCAGTAAAACAAGGGTACTCACAGCTGGGAGATGCTTTGTCCCAAACATAACTGTTTCTTGAACTGGTGTGTTGTATGGAGGTTTCTAACACATTGGAGAAATCTGAAGATCTTCCTGAAGAGTTGAAAAAACATAAAATGTAAAGAGTGTGTGTGAAGAAGGCTGAAGAGCAGATTAACTGCACCGTAATGTACAAATATATATATATTTGTACTCAGGAGAGCCAAGATCACGTTGATAAAAAATAATTATTTCACCGAAATGATCTTCTACATGTGCATGGTTTGCAGGCACGCGTAGGAGACCGTTTTGGTGAAAGATTTTTTATTTATTTTTTACTAACGTGATCTCGGCTCTGCTGCAGAGCCACCTGATGATTGTAAGACCGGGTTTTCACTACAGTCAGCTACAACTCTGACTTCTGGGAAGGGGGAAGAATTTTAGGAGAGATTATCTCTCAAACCATAAAGGTTTGAGAGATGACACTGGGGGCAATACGTTTCTTTTTACATGACTGCAATATAGGGATTAGTAATATTTAAGTATTACTATCCCTTTAAAGGGATAGTAATGTTTAGAAAATGGAGCAGCTCAGTTTCCTATAATGAATAGTCCTGATGTCTGACTTTCTCAAAGATCGTATCGTCATAGTTATGCAGCAATTTCTATAGTGCATACAGTAGATTTGTATATAGACGTCCAGCCTATGAAATGAGCAGGATGTCTAGTTTCCTTTAAGCTATGGTATCGTGATTAATGAGTGTTCAGACAGTGCAGTTATAGTTGCAGGGTTTTAACAATCTAGTACACTGCATATGTATTTTCGATGTGTCTCGTATTGCGAGAGAGAGCTTACAATTATTGTGTTATTATTATGTAGTAGGCATATGTATATTCTACTTGTCCACACCACAGGACTAACTCTTGGGGTAGGCTAGCAGGGCACCTGCTGAGCATACTTTAATATTTGAACTTTGAGCTACACTGTGCCAAACTAGTTAAAAATTATAAAGATACATGCCGGAACGAAGGCCCGGTGTTAACTACCAAGTACCAGCGTAATGAACATCAGAGATGCACCATTAATGTTTGCTACTAGTATAACAGGGTGCCAGCAGTTTTCTTTTATCCTTTAAGACCCAGGTCAGAGAATACAACTCGGATATCCAGCCTAACGAATGAGCTAGATTCTAGAGCATTCTGAATTATAGCACGTAATAATAATGATCAGTGTGTCATTATAACAGATAGTGGGTCTGTTTAGGCCGCATTTGTCTGCACAGTAACTCTTAAAGGGGACACACCACTTTTAGTGTTACCCAGGTCGTCTGCGTATTTTTATTTTTGTTTTTAAGAACCATTCAATAAAAGGTACATTTTATCATATTTGTTTTTCTATCCTTTTATATTCATGATCCCTTTAGTGGGAAAAGGATTTGTGACTTGCTCTATGACTGGAAAGGACTTTTTTCTATCAGACAGTGGAGAATCTGCATATTTTCCTTTGCTCTCTAACTACCGTTTCATAGCCCTATCTATTGATAGTTAAGCCTACCAAGTGTGCTATTGCTACAGGGTTTCCTGTTTGTCTCTATGTATTTATTTCTGTATTTTCTCTGCAGCACCCTTTAACCCCTTAACGACCCTTGACCGTCCTGGTACGTCATGGGTAAAAGTGACTGAACGACCCATGACGTACCAGGACCGTCATGGATTTCAGGGCTCCCCGTGCGGCTGCACACCGTTCGGGGAGCCCTGAGTCAGATCAGAAAAAAAAAATGCTCTGTGGTCCTTTAGTGACCGCAGCATGCCTGTGTGGCTGGTCGTTAAGGGGTTAAGGCTACTGTCTCTAAAGGTTTTAGGGTAGGACTATTGTTTGAGTGCATGGGTTTTTCTTCTATTTTTAGCATGCAGCAATTGTACAATGAATATTACCCCTCCCGCCCCTTTTCTCATTCTGAAGCCTCCTCCCGTCAGATCTGGGGTATGGTCGCTTGACCAGACAGATCACAACGAGGGACAATCTTCCCTCAGTCCGTATAAGGGAAAAAAACTACCCTCCTTGAGGGACAGGTTTTTCCTACTACTCACAGTCGATTGTCCCTCTTAGGGATCAGAGGTGAGGCGGCTTCAGAATGAGAAAAGCGGCGGGGGGTAATATTCATTGTACGCTTGCTACCTAACTATGACGTTACAATCTTTGAGCGAGCCAGACATTAGGACTTTTCACTATAGGAAACGATCTGAGTGTCCCTATTTTCTAAACACTACTATCACTTTAATGAAGCTAGACAGGTGCAGTTATGGAGCAAATCATCTGTGGTGTAGGGGGAAAATAAGAATTCATCTAAGACTCATTGATCGAAAAGAGACTTTAAACCTCTTTTATGCTAGAGACCTTTCCAATACATTCCTCAGTAGCGCTAGTCGCCAGAATTATTACCGCATTACTGATAATTCCTACTGCTCCCGGGACTGACAGGCAGGAAACAGCGCAGACATCTTTGAATAGTGACCCCTGCACTGTCAGTCCCAGTCCACTCTAAGAGGTATTACATTAAAGGGGAACTACCACCCGACAAAATCTTAAGCTTCACTAAGTCCCCATCTGGCAACTAGCTGCTTAGTAGCGCTAGTCGCCAGAATAATTACCGTGTTTAATAGACTTATGTTCTCTTCTATGGGTGACAGTAGCACGGAGCGCAGGCGTCTTGCCATTGTGGCGTTTGCGCTGTCAGTCCCAGCCGGGTCTAGGAGACGTTGCTAGGAGCCATTTGGCTCCGGCTGGGACTGATGGCGCAGACGTGCGGACGTCACAGTAGCAAAATGTCCGCGCTCCGTGCTACTGTCAGCCGTAGAAGAGAGTAGAAATCTATTAAATAAGGTAATAATTCTGCCGACTAGCGCTACTAAACAGCTAGTCACCAGATGAGGACTTAGGTAAGCTAAAGATTTTGTCGGGTGGTAGTTCCGCTTTAAAATGCATTTGAGGCGTCTCTAGCATTCAGGAAATTAAAAGCCTCAATTTAAATAACTGGGGATTTTTTACACCCCCCCCCCTCCTTTGGTGCCATTGGTATGCTCCAGAATTGCAACTCTAGCCCTAGGTAGGTGTATGTGCCATATAATAATTATACTGTTTCTGATTCACTGCCTGCTCCTCCTCCCTGAGGCACCATTCAGACGGAATATGACCGCACCCAGTGTATCTCCACGGGCAGTGATTTTACCTGGAGTGGCCTCTTGTGTCAAAATCACTGCAGTGGGACTACTCTCCATTGGCTTTCTGAGGTTCCCTGATGTGCACGGAGTACCAAATCTCACAGGCAACGCAGTGCAGCATTTGCTAGTATAAATATATTTATTATATCCATATTAATTCAGATTCCTTCTGTGTCTCTCTAGGTCAGAACATGAAAAGGGAGTCTGGGAGAAAGGTTCAAACGGGGAACATAAACGCTGCAAAGGTACACGCTGCTGTTTGTGTAATTCTTCCTGAAATGACACTGTTGTTTAAGGCCTTCCCCAAAATCCAGATTTTTTTACTGTTTTCGCCAAATGCTGAATCGAGGCAAAAAGAATATTCTGAGTTGTTTTACAAACAATCCCACAGCTATTATATTCAGAGAGAAATGTAAAGGTACCTAGTGTTCTGGTAGGACGTTCAGGTGCAATGCACATTTTTTTTTTTCTTGTGTGAATACTTTAGTGTGCAACAGAAAATGCACTGTTCAGTTCACAGAATCTTATAAAGAAATAGATTTTGTTCACCATCAGAATCCATTGATTGGTTTAGTGAATCTCAAGAATTTATGTTGGTTAATGCAGATATTAAAATGATGCTGTACCTTTTTTCCAGACCATTGCAGACATCATTAGAACATGCTTGGGACCGAGAGCCATGATGAAGGTAAATGTAACCTTTGCTCCTCATGTAACAGCTCTAGATACACTCAAGGCTTCAGATAGCCCTGGGGATTATCAGCCCAACACTGTCACTTGGTTTGGGGGGAGTGATCATGATTCCAGCTCACACAATGCTTACATATATTTACGCAGGATTGTTTGCACGTTACTGCTAGTATTTAGACCTAATTGCTTTCCTTAGAACAGTTCCTAACTGATAATTACATATGAATAAACATTTTCATTTGCGAGCTTATGTTTTTTGGAATTCTTAGTCCAACTCAGTGTGTGTTATGACAACTTCCATCCATGTCATACTGTTACGGTAACACAGATTAATACTATGAGTGCCATATTGGTATCTAGACCATTTCAACACAATGCTTTGGATATCTCTCTGGCAAGCAGAGGGTCAAAGTAGAAATAAGACCACCTCATGACAATCCCCGGCTTAATTTATCATATCTAGAAAATTCTAATGACCCTTGTAATAATTTCCTGTGTTCAAGAGATAACCTCTTCAACCAGTCCTGGGTTTTACGTCCCCAGAGCAGATGTGGCAACTTTAGAGCTGAGAGCTGAAGTAAATTAAGGTTAGTTAATGCCTAAAGTGGGAGAGAGTCGGCTCATAAGACAAAGCATATTAAGGTTAGGTACTTGCCAAAATGAGGTACCTTGGCGTCGGTGGCAAGCTTAGCATTCTATGGCCATATAATGTAACTAAATCCTCATCTTTAATATAGTAGTGATATGCAGGCATAATGCCGCAGAGTAAAGGGTTAATAGTGATGAAAATTTGGATGTGCACCAATACTTTGTATATTTGCTTTTAGCTATTTTGGTCAAAATTGGTTGCACTCCAGCAATTTTAAATGTGTGTTTTTTCTTTGGGTGTGCTTACCAAAATCTGGACTGGATCAGTATATAACAAGCCATGACGGTCCAGGAACATCATGGGTCCTTACGTGAATAACAAGCTATGACGGTCCAGGAACATCATGGGTCCTTACGTGAATAACAAGCTATGACGGTCCAGGAACGTCATGTGTTCTTAAGCGTATAACAAGCCATGACGGTCCAGGTCCATCGTGGGTCCTTAAGGTGTTAAGGACCAGGCGGATGTGCAGTGTTTGCATTCATCGTGCAGTGCACACACCCTATGATTCTTAAAGGGTTAAGCAGGGTAATGCACTTTCTGTTTCAATTTGGTAAACTGGCAGGAACGGCCTTGTCTGTCTGTTGGACATGATGCCCGGGATTGAGTGAAGAGTTGTCTTTAAACCAAGGCAGTAGGGTAAGATTCATAGGGGTGGTTTAGGATTTCCTTGCCGTAGTAAGGTGAGTGAGGGGGGGGTTTTGTTAGGTTTTCCTTCCCCTTTAAACAGTTCAAAATGTTTGTGCATAAATGTTAGCTTATTGATATACAAGGTGCAGAGCTGTAATAGCAAGTGACAAATGTAATCTGATTTTATTTTAATGTGTGTAATTCCTTTCAGTGCCAGTAGATGGCAGATATAGAGGGGTTATAGGCAGTGGGGTGTAGTGAATGAGGTTTCACTGAGGCTATATATTTCTGCAGATGTTACTGGATCCAATGGGTGGAATTGTGATGACAAACGATGGAAATGCAATTCTCCGAGAGGTATGTAATGTGGACCTGGCACTACACAGTATTTAGGGTCATGTGTCCAAAAGAAAAGTGGCTAAATTTTGGGGCCATTGGTGGAACAAAACACGTTTCTGTGGATTTCAGTGGGGTATTTAACTGTTTAAATGCTATTAAGCTGACAAGTGAACTGTTTCCTAACTATTATTCAAAGGGTTAAAACTCCCATTGTACAGAGTTGGAATTCTTGTCTCCTATTGTACATCTGCTGAGCCCCATAATTATTTCAGTTTATTTTTGAAAATATGACCCTTAGATTCTGTATATGGTCTTTATTTTAACTGCCTTTATAGTATGTTTTTTGTGTCTCAGTCAGTGTAATGGATTAAAGTGGATCTACCATCCCATCACATCTGGTCTTAATCGTTCAGTTATCTAGCAAATATAATGAAAAGTGCATTAATCTGTATTTTTAAAACGCTTCTTTGGAGAAATTAAAAGAAGAAATAAAGAGCTTCAGCTACTTCCGGGGCGGATTGCAGATAGCTGATCAGTGCCACAGTCTGCTGCTCTGCCCTTTCTGTCTAGCCTCCTCCAATGACAGAGGATTTCTGTCTGTAAGATGAAGCACTCTCATTGGCCAGAGATCGATATCTAGCCAATGAGACCGCTCAAGCTTACACACAGAAGCCTCAGTCTTCGGAGAAGACAGAGGCAGAGCATTCTATCCGGAAATAGCTGGGAGACAGACTTTCTAAGTTAAATTTACAACGAATAAAACTTAAAAAAAAAAAAAAAAAAAAAAAAAAAAGACGTTTTAGAAGAATTCGATATGTATCCTAAATAGTTAGTCTGTTATTAATATGTGATATATCCGCTTTAAAGGAGAACACCTTCAAATAATGCACACAGTTTATTATAGCCAGAAAAACCTACTGGCCCATATATTTGTCCTTATGCTCTACCAAATAATAGTATCTGATAGTATTTAATATGGTAGATTAAAATATCTTATTGTACGGTTTCAGTCTTCTGCATGCCAGCTGGTACTCATAGAACCACACATACATTTAAGGTGACTTCAATCTCATTTCACTGTCTGCCATTACTGTAATTTGTTGGTGGAACCTATGGAATTACTTCATAAAATCTTAGGGGATTCTCAAATGAAGTTTGTTGGAACCCCTATTACTGATGACTAGGTGAAGCCGTTTTCCTCCTGCATGCCCTGTTATTGAGAATGTTAACCATTGGGCGATTAAAAGTTTGTGCAGTGTATTGCTTAGGAATATGTTGTGCACCCCATCAGGTCAGCAAGGGATTAATAAGTGTTCTTATTAAATGAATGGTAAACCAGAACACTATGCAATCTTATAGGAGCAATAAACATTTTTCTGTTAGTAAACACAAGGATATTCCCACTGTTGAGTTGGGCATTTTCTATGCTATTACAGTTTAAACTGTTTGGTCTTTGCATTAACAGTATCCAGATTTCAGACAGTTAATCTGTTTTTTGTGGGAGTGGAAAGTCCCTGAAAACAGTTCTCCATACAGTGTGATAGTAACACCTTCATCACTTCCTGTCAACTTGAGCTTTCAGGAAGTAGTGAAGCTGATTTTGCCTTCCTGACAATTTGTTGTTAAAACTTATGAATAACTGCCAGCAGAAAGAGTACCCTTGTTTAACACAGATCCGTACAACAGATTTTCTTAAAGCAATTTCATTGTTTCCAGTTAACTTAAGCTTTGATAATTCTTAAATGTGCATTACCATTCAGAGCATTATTACAATGCCATACATAGTATAGTTGATGTGTAATTAAATTATAGTGTCCCCTTCCCATTCATTTTACCTACATAACCCTGCCTCTCCTCAGAGCAGCAATACCGTCTGAATGGATAGCGCAGAGGGACAATCTTCTGTAAGCATAAGGAAAATTCTGCTCTCCTTCAAGGAGTATATGGTTTTCCTTAAGCTGATGGAAAGAAGGTTGTCCCTCACTGCAATGTGGAATCCGGGCATTGGACCGGACAGATCTGTGGGGCGGTGGCGGTGGCTTACAATATGTAAAATGGGCAGGAGGCGGACACTTTACAATTTGATTACATATGAGCTATACACCATATGTCATTGTAATAAAGCGCTCTACATTGTACAAAAACTTTGAAGAATGATCAAATTTATTTGGAAACCTTATTATCCATTTAAAGAAGAAAATATATTGCTGCTTGTTAAATTGAAAGGACATGTTGCCATAATTAGCACCAAGTTCCTGTTATTCAAAGGTGAATACAGTCAATTTACGCGGTGACTGGTAATGGGGTCTGATCAGGGGCAGATTTCAACACTGTAAAATAAATAAAAATACTGCACATGTTCAGAGGCAAGATGCAAAATCCTTCATGTTTCCATAGTCTCCTATAGCAGTCCTCTGTTTAGGTATGGGAATTCTGGTCTGCTCACCAGCAGCAGAACTTGGTTAGGGGATAAGTCTGCTTTTAGGTAAACAGAAATTGTAGATTAACACTATTTATTTCTATGTTCAGATCCAAGTACAACACCCAGCAGCCAAATCCATGATTGAAATCAGCCGAACACAAGATGAGGAGGTTGGAGATGGGACCACTTCTGTTATCATTCTGGGTGGGTATCTACATATCAAAAGGAATTGCCTCATTCATTAATTAACAATCCACACTGATATCTTCCAAACAGATTAATGTAAAGTTAAAGGGGAACTACCACCCCGCAAAAACTTTATCTTGATTAAGTCTTCATCTGGTGACTAGCTGCTTAGTAGCGCTAGTCTCCAGAAATATTACCTGGTTTCAAAGATTTTCAACTTATTTGGAGGCTGACATTATCAGGAAGCACGGACATCTTGCCACAGTGACGTCTGTGTGCCTCCGGCCGGCTCCAAAAGGGACTGACAGTGCAGGCACACGGACGTCACTATGGCAAGATGTCCGTGCTTCCTGCTACTGTCAGCCTCTGAATAAGTCGAAAATCTTTTAAACCAGGTAATATTTCTGGCGACTAGCGCTACTAAGCAGCTAGTCGCCAGATGAAGACTTAATTGAGATACAGTTTTTGCGGGGTGGTAGTTCCCCTTTAATTTTCTTAACTTGGTTCATTCTTCATATCTCATTCAAAGATATTAAATTTTGGTTGTTAGATTCATTCTTGGAATGATGTGAAAGGAGATGTGGTTTAATTAAAATACAAAACAGTATTACAGTTCTACATGAATCCAACAAAATGATGGATGAGGAAGTGACAGAGAAGTCAAAAATGTTAGAAATACATTGTTTCTTTCCAGTTGTGAAAAGTTTCTGTAACCTTATCTTCTCTGATAAAAGTATCCACTAATCATCTTCTCCTGAAATTTAACAGTATCTCCATTTCCTTCTCTGAGAACGGAGTGCCAAAATTGAAGGGATAGTAATCTTTCAAAATAAAAGCAGCTCTAATTAATCATCATGGTATTTGGACCATGGAGAGTGTTATTTCAATTCTGTCAGAGATGTAGTACAAGAGTAATTGAATGACAAAGTGTCCCCCTCCCACCCCTTTTACCTAGTGTAACACTGCTCACCTCAGAGCAGCAAGACTGTCCGGATGAATCGCAGAGAGGGACAATCTTCAGTGATCATAGGGAAAAACCTGTCAAGGGGGGGCAGGGTTTTCCTTATGATCACAGTAAGAAGATTGTCCCTTGTTGTGACCTGTCTGACCAAGAGACCAGATTCCACATCTGAGATGAGCAGTGTTACACTAGGTAAAAGGGGTGGGAGGGGGACACTTTATCATTCAATTACTCTTGTACTACAACTCTGACAGTACTGAAATAACACTCTCCATGGCCCAAATACTATGATGATTAATTGGAGCAGCTTTTATTGTGAAACATTACTATCCCTTTAACTTTGGCACTCCATTCTCAGAAATGGAGAAACTGTTAAATATCAGGACAAGATGATTAGTGAATACTTTTATGATTTTGTATTACATTTTCTTTCAGTCATTACCCTTTAAGGAACAAAAGGGCATGCAACTCATTGCTTAGAAATGTGTTGTGTATCCCTGTGGCTCTTAAAGGGTTAGTGGAGCAAAGGGGAGTGGAACTATTACCCATCTGGCAATTAGCTGCTCAGTAGCGCTAGTCACCAGAATTACTACCGTGTTACTGATAATTCCTACTGCTCCCTGGACTGACAGGCAGGAAACAGTGCAGACATCTTTGAATAGTGACCCCTGCACTGTCAGTCCCAGTCCACTCTAAGAGGTATTCCATTAAAGCGGAAATACCACTCGACACAATCTTTAGCTTCACTAAGTCCCCATCTGGCGACTAGCTGCTTAGTAGTGCTAGTTGCCAGAATAATTACCTTATTTAATAGATTTCTCCTCTCTCCCATGGGTGACAGGCAGGACGGAGTGTGGACATCTTTCCCATTGTGACGTCCGCGCGCCTGCACTGTCAGTCCCAGCTGGGTCTAGGAGGCATTGCTAGGAGCCATTTGGCTCCAGCTGGGACTGACCACGTGGATGTCACAATGGCAAGATGTCCGTACCCCGCCCTGCTTGTCACCCATGGAAGATAGTGAGAAATGTATTAAATAACGTAATAATTCTGGTGACTAGTGCTACTAAGCAGCTAGTCGCCAGGTGGGGACTTAGTGAAGGTAAAGATTGTGTGGGGTGGTAGTTCTGCTTTAATGTACCGGACGGGACTGACAGAGCAGGCGCGCAGCCATCACTATGCAAAGATGTTTGCTGTGTTTCCTGTCAGTTCGGGAGCAATAGGAACTCTCAATAACGAGGTAATAATTCTGGCGTCTAGCGCTACTGATCAGCTAGTCGCCAGATGGGCAATTCTTTGGGGGCAACTTTAGGCGGGGTGATGGTTCCGCTTTAAAAGCTCTGTTACAATAGGATTGTTTTATATGCCAAAGTTGGTTTGCCCCAGAATTGTTTCCTTTTATACAAAATAAATGTTTGTTATGATGGTGGTAAAGATTTCACTGGCATTTATTTTATTATCTCCTTTTATCTCCTCTCAGCCGGTGAGATGTTGTCAGTAGCAGAACAATTTTTGGAACAGCAAATGCACCCAACTGTGATCATCAGTGCTTATCGCAAGGCCTTGGACGATATGATCACTACGCTGAAGGAGACTAGGTAGGATCATTAATCTGAGGTCCCTTCCCTTTACATGATCAAGGAGCGCACTGATGATACACACCTTGTACCAGGGGCGGATTGTAGGCGAATACCAGCCCGGGCATTTTTTATTTTTTTTAAAGCAGCCCACTAGCTGCACTGACATCCCTATCAACGCCCTCTTGTGGTCCCTGTGCGGCATGGGAGAGCAGTCGCCAGGATATTATGTCATATCTTGGCGCTCTGCATTAACCCTTTAAGTGCCAGAGGGGTACGTAATGCATTGCAAAGCAATGCTTTGCGTACCCCTCTGGCAGTCAAAGGGTTAAAAGGCTGTCACAGAGAGTGCCTGTGGAAACACAGACCTGTCCTTCAAAATATCGTGGGACGTTGCTCCCCCACCGGCCCACGATCTAGCGTCCCACCAGGGGATTCCCGATTCCCAGATAGGACAATCCGCCCTTGCCTTGTACACTGTGACAGCCTTTAGAAGAATTATCTGTTACTGAGGGCTAAAATCCAGGATTCCATATGCTCTGTTTTGGCCTTCTATTTCAGATTTTTCTATTGCTTCTATTATTGAAACATATTTAATAAGTGTCTTAGAAGTGAGTGTGAGATAATACACCAGATAATATACCAAACTTTTTAAATAAAGTAGTAGTTGGCAAATCTCTGTACCAACTGCAGTAGCTCTGCAAAACACAAGTAACTAAATGCCCTTTTTAGTTATTGGTGTTACTTTGAGGGGGTCAGTGCATTGTAGCACAGTCTCCTGTAGTCTTATCTGCCCTGAATGAGGATTGGGATATACAAGGAGAGGGGTATTCGGGAGCCGTGAATTTAAAACTACTTAAGTGTTTTTCAATCTGACCTTGATTGATAAAGAATATTGATGTAACATTTTTCATAAAAGAAACTTAGATTTAACCTCTTTAGAATTGAGGGCTTAAAGTAAACAAAGCCTTCCTCCTATCAACCTCCCACATAGGTTAATTTGAGTAGAAAACATTAATGCCCACTATGAATCAATTCTTTGTGGACTAGTCCACCAGAAATACTCACTGATTTTAAATGGAGTAATGTTTCATAATAAAAGCAGCTCTAATTAATCATCATAGTATTTGGACTTTGGAGAGTGTTACTTCAATTCTGTCAGAGTTGTAGTTCAAGAGTAATTCAATGACAAAGTATCCCCCTCCCGTCCCTTTTACTGATGTCACACTGTTCAGCCCACGTAGATTGCAGAGAGGGACAATCTTCAATTAAGATACGGGAAAAACCCGAAAAACTTGTCAAGGGGGGCAGGGCTTTCATTGTTCTCATAGGAAGAAGATTGTCCCCTGTTATCTGTCTGGTCTATGGACTGGATTCCACATCTGAGAAGAGGTGGCTTACACTAGGTAAAAGGGGCAGGAGGGGGATACTTTATCATTCAATTACTCTTAAACTACAACTCTGACCATACTGAAATAACACTCTCCATGGCCCAAATACTATGAAGATTAATTGGAGCTGCTGTTTTTGTGAAACATTACTATCCCTTTAAAGTGGCTTTTTAATCCAGCATTACTGCATTGGAGACCTCTCTAGAGTTTAAAGGGTTAAAGCCCACATTTAAACCCAAGGTAATTTTGTGGGAGTATTTGCTACTTATGGTGTAGCTAGATTTAGGCCAGAATTGTCCATTCTGCATGCACTCTTTGATGTGCGTATAATATATTTATTCTTAATCAGCGTTAGCAGTTAGAATAGTTCAGGCTCAGGAGAGCTTGTAATTTGATTTTTGGTGCCGGAGGCACACGGGTGACTTGCCTAATGTCACAAGGAGCTGACACTGGGATTTGGACCATGTTTTCACAGCATTACAGCCAGTGTCTTTGCTTCATAGTTAACTCTGGGGTAAACTATTTGTGTTGAGTGCATTGCACACCCTCTCTCAACGTTTAATGGTGAACTGAGCCGGTCCTTCTCCTTGAAGTGCTGATGAGCTGTCTCTTCTCTGCAGTATCCCAGTAGACACAAATGACCGGGAGATGATGCTGAAGATAATTAACAGCGCAATATCCACCAAGGCCATCAATCGCTGGGCCGAGCTGGCCTGCAGCATCGCGTTGGATGCAGTGAAGACTGTGGAGTTCGAGGAGAACGGCAGGAAGGAGTTTGATATCAAGAAATATGCAAAAGTGGAGAAGGTAAGATGTCTCTTCCCTGGACCTCATGTCTCGAAGATGAGCTGGAGCCAGGGCTGGGTTTACCAATTGGTAGAGTAGACAGCTGCCTCGAACTCAAGATTTTGAGGGATGGTGCCTCAGCTGTCCTGGTCACACCCACCTTCTGAATTTACACAAAAGACGAAGAAAAAATCACAATAGCACCTCTAAGTGTAGTTTTTTAGGGCTGGTTCTCTCTCCCACATTCACCTTCCCCCTTAAAGGGATAGTAATGTTTAATTATTCAAGTAAAATCGAGTCTTCTCTATTTTTTTTTTTTATAACGATGTGTAGCAAGAAAACGTTATTAAGCTCTGCCGTTTTTCATTTATAGTCTAATAAAGTTTCCCCCTCCCGCCCCTTCCACTTACTTCCGCAGCCTCCCCTCAGATCTGTAATCCGGTCTGCGGACTGGACGTTCTGCATCGAGGGACAATCTTTCCGCTTTCAGTATAAGGGAAAGCCTGCCCCATTGGCGAAGGAGGGCAGGTTTTTCCTTATGCTGGAAGAAGATTGTCACTCGTCGCATTCTGTCCAGGCTGGCTTGCTGAGGCTGCTGAGGAAAGTGGAAGGGGCTGGAGGGGGAAACTTGATTAGACTGAAAAACAACAGCTTTTAATAAAGTTTTCTTGCTACACATCGTTATGAAAGAATAGCGAAGACTCGATATTACTATCCCTTTAAAGGAGTAAGGTATTTAGCACAGTAACCATAGCTTTTTCCAGGCCCAGTGACATATACCCTGACGAGAGGAAGGAGGATGTCCGAGAAGGACGGAGCACGGCAGGATTATATGATTGAGACGAGCATTGAAGCCCAGAGGCTAGTTTAGCCTCTTCTGATAGTGAATACCCATCTTAAGGGGAATATGAATGTGGGAGAGAGAACCAGCCCTAAAAGTATAGACTTAGAGGTGCTATCTATCACTCTCCTTCTTTTTGTTTAAATTTAACCAGAAGGGAGTCTATCGTTGTGGGTCACGTTACCAGGTGGCAGCGGACAATCAAGAGTAGACTGAGTCCGAGGGAGAGCTGTTAGCAGCAGTTCAGTTGCTGTTTTTGGGACTCTTAATGTTTTTGTTATCCTTATTTTAGAGCTAATTAGATCTCCTATAAGTAGCACACCCTTTATTGTAGGATTACACTGTGGGATAGAGGATACATATTTCTTTTATCTCAAGTGTAATTCCTATTTAGTTTGTTGCCACATTCTGAATTGTTGGTGTGGCCAATCAGTCGAAATGTCCCTGCACCAGTTTTATACCTATTTACAGGATACTGTTTAAGCCCTTGGGTGTTAGTGACGTCCAATGAGTTTAATCTTTTTTTTCATTCTTGCGTATTATAGGTCAGGGGTATTTTTGGTGCCTGAAACTATTGCATAGGGTGGGGTCATGTGAAGATTGGGGGGCGTGGTCATGGATGGTGCTTAGGGCAACTAGATTGCCTTGCCTAGGTGTGGGGCACCTGGGATTTAAATCAGGAGCTATTCTGGAGCAAACCAACTCCACCATATGGAGACAAATGCAGTTGCCACTTGTCTGAATTTATTTAAATGGGACTTATAACCCCCTGTGTGCCAAGGAGTTTTCCACACATTCTGTTGGGGACATTCCTAGCATCCAAAGGGTTAAAACATCATTTAAATGAACGGGGCTATTATTTGTCCCCTACAGTGCAATTGGTTTTCCAATTAATCTTTTCATATTTTCTCTTGCAATTAAGGGGTTAAAAACCCAAGTTAAATCAGTGGGAATTCTTATTTGTACCCCTATGATGCAGTTGGTTTGCACCACAATAGCCCAGGTTTTTGTTCACCCCCAACAGACTGGAGCATTTACCTACTTACTGGACGTACCTGTTACATTGACGCTCCAGATCATGGTGGTCAGACTGTAGCTCTGTCATTTTGCCTTGGACTACAATTCCCATCATCCTCTGCTGCCTAGTGTCCCTTTAAACACAAAAGGGCAGCAACAATGTCCCAGAAAAATTGTATCCAGTTTTATAGAGTTTAAAATAATAAACAATATGCTCCAAACCCCATCATTCAAACCGCTATGTTCTGAGATATGTAGGCAATGAAAGCTCCCCCTCCCTCCCCTTCTGACGCCAGCATCTAGCGGACAGCAGGAGATCCCGGTCTGGGGACCAGCAGGCGGCTCTGCAGCAGAGCCGAAATCCCCTTCTTTCAAAAGAATTACTTCATTGCAAAGGTCTACAGAGTGTGCCTGGTTTGCAAGCACACTTTGTAGACCTTTCCAGTGAAGTAATTTTTTTACAGTAACGCTATTTTGGGTCTGCTGCAGAGCCTCCTCAAGTTGTATGACTCGAATATCCTGCTGTCAGCTTTACAGGTCACTTGAGGAGAAGGGGAGGGAGGGGGGGACTTTGAATCCCTATATCTCTCATACCATAGTGGTTTGGAGCATATTGTTTGTTATTTTAACCGCTACAAAACTGGATACAATTTTTGTGGGACATTACTGTCCCTTTAAGCTCACGGCTGTCTGAGATGTAAGAGCTGTGTACAGAAAGGGAGATATTGTGACAGTAATAATAAGGGGGGAGTCTTAAAGGGGAACTTTCACCCCTTAATAACTAAATCTCCCCTTACTGCTGACCTGGCGACTAGCTGCTTAGTAGCGCTAGTCGCCAGAAATCTTACCCCGTTCTCAAGATTTCGGCGTTTCAAAGGATCAGGAAGCACGGACGTCTCTTCACAGTGACGTCCGTGCGCCTGTGCTGTCAGTCCCTTGTGCACCATACGGTGCACAAGGGACTGACAAGGGACTGACAGCGCAGGCGCACGGACGTCACTGTGAAGAGACGTCCGTGCTTCCTGATCCTTTGAAACGCCGAAATCTTGAGAACGGGGTAAGATTTCTGGCGACTAGCGCTACTAAGCAGCTAGTTGCCAGGTCAGCAGTAAGGGGAGATTTAGTTATTAAGGGGTGAAAGTTCCCCTTTAAGTCTCACCCCCTGTTTAGTGTATCAGTGGTGCAGCAGACAGGTGTAGTGTGGTCATCAATACTGCACTTCTCTATTAAAGTGGTAGTACCGAGTCCATACAAGACTTTCTTAAATGCTAGGCTGTTCTCTAAGAGCTGTGGAACAGAGGGCGTTATTCTGGAGTAAACCAACTGCACCATAGGGGATAAATAAAAATTCATGTTAAATTGGGCTTCTAATCCCTTGAATGTATTGGAGATGTCTCCAGGATTCAGAATGTTACAAAAGCTCTAGTGAAGTACATGGAAATTTAGGCATTCTGATTTGTCTCCTATGGTGCCATTGCTTTACTCCAGAATAACGCCAGTTTCCTTTTATGAATATGGGCCTCTGTTCCATAGCACAAAACTCTTCCATTTTGCTCCAGGTTTCTCTCCAGATCATGATGATCTGTAAGGCCAAGTGATGTCAGTACCGATTTGAGGTTGCATATGGCAGATTGATTTCCTCTGTAAATAGGCTTGTGGATAGCAGACTTCCTAACACAGAGCTTTTATTGCATTGAATAGGGGGCAGAAATCTCCCAAGAGCACCTAGTGAGGAGCTCATACCATCCAGTGCTGCAGACCAGAACAGAGGAGTTCTGCACTTTGGGAACATCATTCCCATAGCCCCTGTGGCTCAGCATTTAAAACTGTTTTATATGGACCCTGTACTGCCTCTTAAAGCTGCATATAATTACCCACATACTTTTTTTTATTGTTGTCCATCAGATTCCTGGAGGAATAATTGAGGAGTCTCGTGTGCTTCGTGGTGTGATGGTTAACAAGGACGTCACTCACCCAAAGATGCGCAGGATGATCAAGAACCCCCGTATAGTTCTACTGGACTGTTCCCTGGAGTACAAGAAAGGAGAGAGCCAGGTATAATGACAAACATTGCACCAGCACTGGGGTGGGGGTCTGTAGTGCATTTGTAATCTTGACATTGTGTGTTTTATAAAGTTTTACTGGCTGCACATTCGTCCTCCTAGATGTTTCCTGACACTTGCACATTAAACCCTCTATGGAGAAGAGGGACGTGTCCTGTATTTCTCCCAGTTTCTCTGCCATATTTATCCCTTGAGACTCTGTCTATAGTAAATATTATGTTGGCTTTTCTCTTGAGGGATGCAGAGTACCTGGGGTATAGAGCTGCTCCTCCAGGAGGCACTGAAATGCCTCCCCGGCCATCTGTACCCTCCTCCCACTAGATACCTCTCCAGGTTTGAGTGACCTCAGGAGCAAAAGAGCCATTTCACTTAGGGGAAATCCTATTCATTTATTTTTCTGACTTTCTTTCCTTAAAACCTGAGGGAACCCTGTCTTAGTAGTGCTGTCTTGGACAAGACAGTCCTGTCCTCTGGCCACTCAGTGCATTGGGGGCTGTGGGTACAGGGGGCTAATGGTGTGATCTACCTTCCTGCTACCTGGGGCTCTGGAGAGGATGTCTTCTGGAGACATTGTGTTTAGATAGCAGTTTGGTTTTCATGCATTTCTTAAACAAACGGAAGTGATGTCAAAAGGCAGCTCAGTGACTATTGATTGCCCTGTTCTCTCATTGTGCCTGAATCTTGACTGTGCTCACTTCAGGTGCTGATCTTGCCACTTAGATGTCCTCGGGGAATCCACTCTGTTCCTATTTTCTGTTGGGCTGAGTGGAGGGCTCGGGCAGTCATATGCATGGGCGGATTGTCCTATCAAGGGGATCAGGCATCCCTGGTGGGCCACTTGATCATGGGCCGGTTGGGGAGATCAGAGGATCTCTCCTGAACGTCCCACAATATTGTAAAGAGAGGTCTGTGCTACCACCGGCACAGGAGCTTTCTGTGACAGTTCCTTGCTAGTGCAGAGCGCCAGGATATAACCTAATATCCTGGCACCTGCACTCCCATGCCCCACAGGGACCACAAGGGGGGGCATTGATAGGGACTTTGGTGCTGGAAGCTGAATGGATCTCTCACTCCCCACACTGGACCACCAGGGAATGCAAGAGAGGAGGAAGAGACACGTAGTAAAGAGATATGTTGAGAGGCAGAGGAAAAGAGGAGACAAGAAAGACTAGATGGAGGGGGAGGTAGGTAGGAGAAAGGCAGGGGATGAGGGGGTCTGACTGAGCAATATTAGGAAAGAGGGGGATAGCAATGGGAGAGAGTGGGAGACCGGGAAAAGAGGGGATGAAATAGACTGGAGGAGAGAGGAAGCAGCACAGGGGCCTGTAGGTAGAAAGTGAAAGGGGGTTAATAGCCTGGAATGAGAGTGTAGAAAAGGGCCGGGGAAGAGAGTGGGGGAAAGGGGCTGGGAGTTGCTAGGGTTGTATTTAACCCTATGAGTACCAAAATAGTGTGTGTGTGTGTGTATATGAGGTATACAGTATGAGGTATATGGGTCATGTCAACAAGGCAACATTGCAGAGTGTTCATGCCTGCTGACAAAAAAGCAGGATTACAAGCAAATGTTCAGTGTCCTGGACCTGACACAAAACTTTTGTCAGAGAATGTGGCTGTTGTGCACGGTAGAGAGTACCGTTTGCACAGATTCATCTACACCTCTTACATCTAAATTTAATCCTGTCTCATTTCGCCCACAAGTCTGTCTTTTTCCATGGGTGCCACCCTTCTGAGTCCCAGAATAGAAGGTGGTAACATGCCAGTCGGAGGAACAGTGTCTGCCCCTCACTTGATTCAAGGCTGCTGGTCCAATACCTTGGCTTTCCTCTCAGTCTAGGTCCTGGAGTTTCATGTTTCATGGTCTTGAAGGACCTTCCAATATGGATTCTTATAATGGCGTAAACCAACCTTCAGGGAGACAGACAGAGCAAAAGCAGTTTGGACAGAAGTAGAAATAATTATTTTTTTTGTTGGGCAGAAGCATGCTTCCCAATCTCTCTATCTGATCACATTCTGGTAGTAGACAACTGGGGCACAGAGTCTCAGCAGGTAGACAATCTGTGTGGGAGATTAGCGTTAACACAGGAAATATTTATTCAACTTGTAAATTGTGCGGGTTTGATGAAGGTGGACCTTGTGCAATAACAGTAGCTTTGTGTTGAGATGGGAGAGCATAAGTGTGAGGGACCCAAAGGCAGTGGAAGTGGATACTTCTTTCCATTGATTGTCATTATCCTCGCCAAAATAAGAGATTGAGGGGTTCAAGCTCAACTGCTCGACATACCAATATCCTAAACAAAAACTGTGTTAATTGAAAGGCACTCTGACTACTTCTGTGGGGTTAACCCTTTGAGTGCCAGAAGGGTACGCAACACAGTTCTTTGCATTGCGTTGTGTACCTCTGCCACTCAAAAGGTTGATATTTAAAGACGCTCACCTGATCCAAGATCCTGCACTGATCCCTGCTTTGATTTGGTGACTGGTAATATGGAGACCAACATCCTGACTTCTCTAACCCAATAATACTACTGCTGCTCATACATAAAGGCAACATCCGTGCTCTGTGCAACAGCAGTAATGTCTAATCTCTGCAGTCAGAAAGCTTTTTCTTCTTCGGCCCCATACTACCAATCACCAAAAAACCCCAAAAAAGAGAAGGCCTTCACCGTTTACTGCAGCATAGGTTGAACATTTCAGCATGTATTAACCCCTGAGCTTCTAGTATATCATAGTGGTGATAGTCGGGAAAACATTGCCTTTCAGTTTGTTTGATGCTTAAAGGAGCAGTAAACTTTTTTTTATGAAAACCCATTTTATAGTGCATGTCCTGCTGAATAAAACAAGGTCACTCCCATCGCTGTCAGATGTTTTATTCAAAATTTATAGCAGTTTAAATAATCATGAAGTGAATTTACTGTGTTTACTTCCTGATAGTTCTGACAGGAAGTGACTCAGCAGTTTCTATCACATTCTGTGGAGAACTATATGTCTCTGACTTTTCTGACTTTCCTCTCCATTAGAATCTAACAGGAAATCTAATTAGAATTTGACCACTAGAGGGCACTGCTAATGTAAAAAAAACGTGTTTAAACTGTAATAACTCTGGAAATATAAATCTCTCGGCAGTTGGAGTACCCTTATTTTACTCAATAGGAAAATCCCTAAAATATATATTTTCTCATAAAGTTTACTGCTCCTTTAATGTTCCAATAACGTAGTGCAGCCTGACAACTGCTGTTAAAGCTTCCAGATATGCAAAAGTTGGAATCAGACGTGATTTTTTTTTTTCCCCCACCCCAGACAGAGATTGAAATAACCAGAGAGGAGGACTTCGCTCGCATCCTTCAACTGGAAGAAGAATATATCCAACAGATCTGTGAGGACATCATCCGACTCAAGCCTGACCTCGTTATCACAGAGAAGGGAATCTCTGGTACTGTTAACATCTAATCTGCACCCTAACTATGTTGTAACAGTGGGCCACATGTAAAAAGTTTATCCCCTATGGTTTGGCTAGTTGGCTCCAATTTGCCTAACATTCCCATTGATTTCATGAATGTATGTACACGGATAGTATATGGTAGACCGGGGATAGGCAGCCCTTTACTCCTCAGCCTGTAAGAAATGAATGCGAATCTGAGGACTTATATGAATGTGTTTGGGAATTGCAGTGTCTAGCATCTTGAGTCAAGGGTGGCCCTCACCTCCATACAATATACTATACATCTGCTTTTGCAGTATCCAACACTTTGCCTTCCGGTGCTTTGCTCACTCCTCTGGTCCACAAATGGTTAAACATACGCAGTATATAATTGATGGCACCACCGTTCTATATTGTAGAAATGGCATGTTTTTCTTTTTTGTACCCTTTAATATATCACACATGTATTATCCCTTTGATCAGATTAACCCGGTATTTCCCAGAAGCTGCCATCACCGAATTCTCTGCATGCAATAAACAGTGTCTCTTCTCTTTAAGATCTGGCTCAGCATTACCTGGTAAAAGCCAACATCACCGCAATACGCAGAGTCCGCAAGACTGACAACAACAGAATCGCAAGGTACAGCCTGGGGCAGAGATCGGGTGGGTGAATAATAAAAAGCTAGTAAAGGATTTCTTTATTAAAGGGATACTAATGTTTCAAAATAAAAGCAGCTCCAATTCATGTTGATAGTATTTGGGCCATGGAGAGTTTTATTTCAATTCTGTCAGTTATAGTACAAGAGTAATTGAATGATAAAGTATCCCCCTCCCGCCCCTTTTACTGATGTAACACTGCTTACCTCAGATATGGAATCTCGTCACTTGACTGGACGGATAACAGCAAGGGACAATCTTCTTACTGTGATCAAAAGGGAAACCCTGCCCCCTTGACAGGTTTTTCCCTTATGATCACTGAAGATTGTGTGTCTCTCTCTTTCTCTGCGATCCACTTGGACACCACCTTACTGCTCTGAGGAGATCAGTGTTACATCAGTAAAAGGGATGGGAGGGGGATATTTTATCATTCAATTACTCTTGTACTACAACTCTGACAGTATTGAAATAACACTCTCCATGGCCCAAATGCTATGAAGATTAACTGGAGCTGCTTTTATTTTGAACTATTACTATCCCTTTAATGACAAGAGGGATGCACACCCTTCTTTATGGGGTTCAGCTGATGATGATTAAACCACTACAGACAAAGACAAACATGTAACATAAATGGATATAAGTGGGCAACCTGAATTTCTCATTTGTCTTAACCCTTTGAGTGCCAGGGGGTACACAACGCATTGCAAACCATTGCGATGTGTACCCCTCTGGCACTCAAAGGGTTAAGTAATTCAATTCCCATTCCTCTTCTTCACCCCCCCCCCGCCAGTAGTTGGCGTTGTGAATAGCTGATATAAAATTTAAAAAAATAATGCGTCCCTAACCCTTACGGCTTTCTGATCATGTGGCCAATGACTGATAAAACCTGGACGCACTTGGATTAAATGAATGGAGCTTGCAACCCCTTGAAAGACAGACAGGGCAGTCAAGGAGTTAAAAGACCAAGTTAAATTGGTGGAGATTTACATTCTATTCCATATGGAGGAGACGTTTTGCCCTTCAAGTCCTCCAAGTCCTGCATTTTGTGACTTCTCCTATACTATTGTTCCTCAGGGCCTGCGGAGCTCGCATCGCCAGCCGTACAGATGAGCTGCGAGATGAGGACGTGGGCACTGGAGCAGGACTTTTTGAAATAAAGAAAATAGGCGATGAGTATTTCACATACATCACAGACTGTAAAGACCCCAAGGCCTGCACCATTCTTCTACGTGGCGCCAGCAAGGAGATCCTAGCTGTGAGTGTCTCCTGGGTTAAGGTTGGATCATGCCAGATGGTTTAGATTTTCACCCAAGTGGCTGTCACTACAGTGTGTCTGTGCACTCAGTTTAGAATGGGATAACCTGCAAGACAACACGGATGGTGAATTTAGTAGCCTCTCTTTAGCACCCTCTTACCTTAATGGGCAGAATATGCAATAGCCAGTATTAATCCATTCTGCTTGAATTAGTTTCCTTTGTGTTGGTGGCATAGAGGCAAACACAACTTATTGTTGCTACACACCAGGACCCGAAACGCCTTCCGCTGACATGTACAAGGAAGGAAGCCTTCAGTGGGGTGGAGTTTGGGGTCCTTGAGTCCTGCAACAAACACTACTATGTTCACATAGTACCCAGTACTAATTTAATAATCTATTTTTGGATATCCAATCCATGCAGAATTGCATCATAGTGGCCATGTTGATTTTCTGCCAAAATTAAGGTAAGTGGAATTTATTAAGTCTTTTGGGTTTTACCAAGTCTGTTCCCGTGGGAGAAGACTAGGTAAAAAGCCTTGAACCACACTTCTCTGCCCCAGAATGGTTCATGTCAGCCATTTGTGACTGGAACATCTGTGGCCTCTATAGACCCCTGGTGTAAGGCTCTTGGCTTAGGTCTATGGAGACAATTCGTGCAGTCCAACAAGAGTGACTGCGAGAACGGAGTCCCACACTTAAGTTACACTCACATGACCAACCGGGGTCTATTTTCAAACTCTGTTTGGATACCCTGTTGGGACTCAGTGCAGCCCTGAACTTATCTGCATGTCTACTCCCAGCTGCCTTTTAATTCCTGTATCTGTACTGTATATTTTATGATTGTTGGTCCCAAGTGCATCACTAGAACATTACTTTCCCTGAATTATCTCTGATCGTTCTCTCACCACAGGAGGTGGAGCGGAACCTTCAGGATGCCATGCAGGTCTGTCGCAATGTGTTGATCGATCCCTACTTGGTGCCAGGAGGAGGTGCTGCTGAGATGAGAGTGGCTCATGTTCTTACTGAGAAATCCAAGGTCATGACTGGTGTGGAGCAGTGGCCGTACCGCGCTGTGTCCCAGGCCCTCGAGGTCATTCCCAGGACTCTCATACAGAACTGCGGCGCCAGCACCATCAGAGTTCTAACTTCTCTGAGGGTAAGTGTGTGGTGTGTGTGTCATAGTACATGAGAAATCAGTATGTTATTGAATAAAGCAAATGTCTCCCTAAAGTGTCCCTCCCTCTTTATGTGGAACTGAGTTTATCATGGTGGCTCGACCCCTCCAATCTGCTGAAGGGCAAGTCCTTCTTGGTATCCTTCTGGACAACAGTGACGACAGATGCCAGCCTCTCTGGCTGGGGAGCTGTCCTGGGTCGCCTGAGTGGTCAGGGTTGGTGCTCTCTAGAGGAATCTCTCTTTCCCATCAACGTGTTGGAGCTTCGGGCAATATATCATGCCCTTTGTCATTGGATATCCCAGCTGGAAGACTGCCCAGTCCGGTTACAGTCCGACAGCGCCACGGCCGTGGCTTACATCAACAAGCAGGGCGGAACAAGAAGTCTCTCCGCTTGGTTAGAGGTCAAGGCTATTTTGTCCTGGGCAGAAGAACATGTTCCTGCCATATCCACAGTGCACATTCCTGTCGTAGGCAACGTCATGGTGGACTTCCTCAGTGCGACATAGTGGACAGCGGCGAGTGGGAGCTGCACCCAGAAGTGTTCAACCTCATTATTCAGAAGTGGGGTCTTCCTTGCATCGACCTGATAGCGACAAGACACAACCGAAAGGTTCAAAGGTTCTGCTCTCGCTGGAGGGATCCTCTAGCTCTAATGGTGGATGCCATATCCATTCCTTGGTTATTTCCTCTGGCCTACATCTTTCCTCCCCTCCATGTTGCACAGGGTGTTGTGGAAATTGAGAATGGAGCACTGTGCAGTTATTCTGATTGATCCGTACAGGCCTAGAGAGGCTTGGTTTCCGGATCTGTCAGTGGCAGAGCCATTCCGGTTCCCTTGCCATCCAGATAATCTTCTACAGGGTTACCTGTGGAAGGAGGATGTTCATCGGCTAGCTTTGACGGCTTGGAAACTGAATCCTCAATATTGAAAAAGAAGGGTTTTTCTTCTGGTGTGGTGACTACTATGCTTAGTGCCTGCAAACCTGTTTCTTCTAAGGCCTACCATCGTGTCTGATCGACCTTTTTCTCTTGGTGTGCTGTTAGTGACCTTTCTCAGGTTTTTAATCTACCTACGGTCCTGGCTTTCTTGTAGGACGGTGTGGATAAGGGCCTCAGTTTGCGTTCCCTTATGGTTCAGACTTCTGCTCTCTCTGTTTTCTTTCAGAGGCGCATTGCCATCCTTCCTGATGTCAAGGTTTTCTTCCAGGGCGTTGCTCATACTCGTCCTATTTTAAAGACTCCCGCTCCTCAGTGGAATCTTAACTTTGTTTTGGCCATCCTTCAGCACCCTCCCTTTGAGTCCTTGGCTACTATTCTTCTATGCCTGCTGACGTGGAAGATGGCCTTTCTCCTGGCGATTGCGTCCATTTGCCATGTCGTGGAGTTACATGTTTTGTCCTGTAAACCACCCTTTTTGGTGTTGCACCGCCTTGTCCTTGTGATTCGCACTTCCCAGGAGTTTCTCCCAAAGGTGGTTTTGGAATTCCATATCGATCAGGAGATTGTGGTGCCTTTTCTGCCCTGACCCCACCTCTGACAAAGAGAGGGCTCTCCACTTGTTAGACGTGGTGTGTTGTCTCAAGTTTTATGTACATCGCACTGAGTCCATTAGACAATCTGACACGCTGTTCGTCATTCCTGAGGGTCCCAGGGCAGGAAGATCTGCATCCAAGGTGACTACTGCTTCTTGGATCAAGTCCACTATTCATAAGTCTTACGAACGGAGTAAGAAGCCTGTTGCACGGCTCATTCTGCTAGATCTATTGGGGCTTCTTGGGCTTACAAGAATCAGGCCTCCACTGATCAGTCGTGCAAGGCTGCCACTTGGTCGTCTAGAATTGGTCCTGCTCACTTAAAGGTGTGTATCGCCTACCCAAAGTTACCAGTAACCTGTATGGACTAAGAGGAAAGGATTTAACAGGTAAGACTAAAATCCTCCTCCCTCTTTTTTTTTTTTTTTTTTTTTTTTTTCCCCAGAAGATATTACAGCTCAGGTTTAAGTGTTTTAGGTGCAGTATCTCAGTGGCCTTTTTAAGATGCACCCCATACTAATGTAATACAACCTGGGATCTCAGACCATAGCTTGTTTCCTTTAAAAATTACTGGTCTTTTGAGCTTCAGATTTCAGGAGTCAGCCAGATCAGCATGGGTGGTGGTGGTGAGACGCATGGTTTTCATTGAGTACCGGTACTGGCAGTGATTAGCGGGTCTCTTTGGGTTGTTATCTTGCCCCTGTACGCTGCTCTTTCCATGTTCCTGTGACTTGTCAACAGATTGAAGCAGCTGCAGGGAAGGCCTATTCTTGTGTTACTGGTGGGTCTATTCTAAGCTCGGAAAGCCTATCCTTTTCTCCTTACCCAATCTCTCTCTCTCCTGTGGGAGAGTGGGATGGTGGATGGCAGTTGCTGTGTGTTTCTCATACTTCCTCACACTAACAAGGCCAAGGAATGCGGCTGTGCACTGATCATTACTGCCTTGACATGCACTTCTCGGCCTCCATTTTGGAGTGCTGTAGGTTCAGACCGGTCATTTTACTACTTGGCCGCCTTGCTGACTGTTATATTTTTGGTTTGCATCAAGGGGGCAGTTAAAGGGATTCTGTAGTTGTAGGATTTTATTTTTGGTTATTTTTGGCTTCTCTAAGGTGGCAATCACCATGTCATAGCCCTGGTAGGGTGCGCTGAACTAGACAGAGTAAATAACGTTCTGACCGTTTTTCGTTTTACTGCCTGTCTAAAATGTGGAAATTATTTGAAGGTCAGACTGGAGCCTGTGCCATGTGTGTGTCAGCTGCCGTGGTTCCTGCAGGCTCCCCAGATCATTCTAAAGCTGCAGTGAGAGATAATATTATTATTACTTTACAGATGTCCCCTGTTTTGTCCTAGAACCTGAGTGGACCTAATGTGTTGTCCTTTTCAAATAATCAGGAGGCAGTTATTCACGTGGTTAGGTGCCTTCAGTATGGTTTGATACAGAACCTTTCAGACATACCCAAGATCTGCTTCAAAGCTATGATTGCCTTGTGACTATCTGACAATTAAAAGCCTGTAATTTTAGGTCCTAACTGTCCCTGTTTAGGGTCACAGCCCACTCTACTCATTAACTACATCCTGGGCTCTGAAGCACCAAGCATCTGCAGATGAACTTTGCAAAGTAGTCACTTGGCAATCTGTTTTACAGTTTGTTTTTGCCCCGGTAGGAGCCTGTTTGTTTTTACAGGAGACAGTTCTCTAGTTTGCTTTCTCTCTCCTTTTGTGTTTTTAGGACCGCTTCAGGAAGTTCCCATGGTCTCTATGCCCCCCCCCACCTTTCTCCACTATATAGGGTATAGTAGACTACTTAATCCTTTAAGCTGTTAGTAATGTCCCATTAACATTTTTTTTTATAGATTTGTAGAGGGTAAAAAAAGAATCTCATTGTCACAAACCCCTTTTGCAATCAAAGTTTCCCCCTCCCCTTCTCCTGACGTCAGCGTCTAGCTGACAGGAGGAGATACCAGTCTGGGGACCAACCGGTGGCTCTGCAGCAGAGCCGAAATCTCGTTATCAGAAAATAACTACTTCATGGAAACAGTCTACAAAGTGTGCTTGCAAATCAGGCACACTTTGTAGGCGTTTCCAATTAAATAATTATTTTTAAATAACGTGATTTCAGCTCTGCTGCAGAGCCGCCTGCTGGTCCCTGTACCGAGATTTCCTGCTGTCAACTATACGCTGACATCAGGAGAAGGGGAGGGGGAACTTTCAGTGCTTATATCTCTCAAACCATAGCGGCTTGAGAGATGGGGTTTGTGGCAGTGAGATTCTTCTTTTTTTAACCCTCTACTAATCAATAAAAAATGTTATGGGACATTACAAACACAAAGATGTGCACAATGCATTACGCATACCTGTGGTCCTTAGCTTTTAAACCCATTGTCACTACTGTAAGCTCGGTGAGGATTGCACGCTCCTTTCACCTTCACAAGCCTACAGTTCCACATACAAAGACCTAGATCCATTCTGGTACAACATGTGCACCACAGGGGTAGGAAAAGACATTGTCATAGACTTAAATGGATCCTTTAACCACTGAATGCTAGTTCTCCAGTGCATTTCAAAGGAATGCCTGTGTCCTCTCAAGGGTTAAGAGTCATTTAAATCCATGGGAATGTGTATCTGTCTAATGGTGAATTTGGTTTTCTCCAGATTTGTTCCATTTCTGCTTGTTGAATTTGCCCCGAACTCCTTTTTTAAAGTGATATTACTTGTCTTCCAGGCAAAACACACTCAGGAGGGCTGCCAGACGTGGGGCGTGGATGGTGAGGCTGGAGTGTTAGCCGATATGAAGGATCTGGGCATCTGGGAGCCCCTAGCTGTGAAACTGCAAACGTATAAAACTGCAGTGGAGGTAAGAAATCCTTACAGGCAGCCATATAGATGGGTATTTGATGTGAGAGATGATTCCAATGTATTTTGGTTAAATCAGAGCTGTCACCTGTCTAATTCCTAACTTCAGTGAGAGTGTTCTTCTCACAGAATGATTATTATAACCCTCTGATGGAAGCAGAGTGGGTTGCGGCAGCCTCAGGAGGAGTAAAGAGGAGATAATGTCAGGACCGTAATTATACCGGCTGTGCCACACGCCAACCACTCCTCCATCTGTTCATCATCTGTGGTTAATGAATTCCTAACTACCGGATTTTTGGTATATAAGATGCACCAAGCTTTTAGAAAAATATTCTAGAGCAGATTCCGCCCCCTTCCCTTGATCTACCCACCACCATCCCAAAAGGCCCCTGGGGATGCAACCAGCAGGTCCGTCCAGGTGGCCGAAAGCTTCCATTTGACGCCCCCTTCTTCAGATGCTGCTCTGCTCTTTGGTCTTTGAGGACCTCTGCTTTTGGGAAAATGCATTGTTGCCGTGTCAGGAACTGCAGATTCGATGTATAAAATGCAGGCAATTTTGTGGCTTTTTTTTTTTCCATAAAAAGTGTTTCTTTTATATTCCAAAAACTACTGTACTAAACCACCTAACTCTAAATCCATTACACTTAATGGAAAAATAAAAAAACAAAAGGTACAAGCGGTTCATACGGACACCTTTTTAATGGTCATAAGACATATTTGGGAAGCTAAAAAGGAGCAGTTTCGGGGCAAACCATCTACAATATAGAGGGCAAATGAAAAT
This sequence comes from Rhinophrynus dorsalis, assembly GCA_037306005.1. Taxonomy (NCBI): domain Eukaryota; kingdom Metazoa; phylum Chordata; class Amphibia; order Anura; family Rhinophrynidae; genus Rhinophrynus; species Rhinophrynus dorsalis. The sequence goes on from CM074728.1 coordinate 5,611,996, forward strand.
TTTGTGTTTTTAAAGGGATAGTAATACTTAAATATTACTAATCCCCATATTGTAGCTATGGTAAAAAAGATTTGATTTGTCCCCAGATTCATCTCTCATGAGAGATAACTGAACGCAAAGTCCCCCCCTCCCCTTACCTGAAGTCGTTGTTGTACTGACTGCATGGATATCCGGTCTTATTTTCATCAGGCGGCTCTGCGGCAGAGCCGAGATTGCGTTAGTAAAAAAAAAAAAATTATTTCACTGAAACTGTTTTCTACGTGTGCTTGCAAACCAAGCACAGACCAAGCACATGTAGAAGACCATTTAGTGAAATAATTATTTTTACGAACGCGATCTCGGCTCTGCTGCAGAGCCTCCTGATGAAAATAAGACTGGATATCCCTGCAGTCAGTACAACAACGACTTCAGGGAAGTGGTGGGGGGGGACTTTGTGTTCGGTTATCTCTCAAACCATAAAGGTTTGAGAGATGGACCTGGGGGCAATTCAGTTCTTTTTACCATAGCTACAATATGGGGATTAGTAATATTTAAGTATTACTATACCTTTAAATCTGGCTTTTTGTTTGCCCCGACTTTCTCTAATTGATTACTTTGCAATGTTTCGCAGAACTTGCATTCACTGGGTTAAAATATTAATTTAAATGGGAATTTTGAGAATATCGTCCACTGTGGAGCAGTTGATTTGCCACGAAACTGTACAGCTTTAACTTTCTGAATAGGATCCTTAACCCTTTATGTGCCAAAGAGGTACGCATAGCAAAGCAATGCCTTGTGAACTTCTATGACATTCAAAGGGTTAAAGCTTGTTCCCTGGACGTTAAGTTGCTCACATGATATCCCCCATTTATTTGTGTAACTGTCAATCTCTTCTTGCAGACGGCCATCCTACTTCTTCGTATTGACGACATTGTATCGGGTCACAAGAAAAAGGGAGATGAGCAGAGCAGACCAGCCCCAGAGCAGCAGCAAGAATGAGTGCATGACGAGCAAATCCAACAGCCACCCGGACTCAGCACTTAGCAGTCTCGTATCCTGGGCCTCACCTGCTATACTGTAATACGGAGGAGGGGAACATTTTTTGTATTTATTATAGTCTGGTCAGAGAGGATGGCGATTAGACGTAGGAGGAGGAGTGTTGAACTCGAACAACAATGTATTTTGCAGCTTTCTGCTACAGACAATAAAACTTCATTTGGATTCTATAGTGTGTGAGCTTTTGTTTATGGAATGAATCTGAGTGTATAAGGGTGAGCAGCACATTGTGAAGCAGAAGATGCACATCCCTTTGGTCTACAAACAAGCACACATTCATATGTATATACATATTCATACATATAAATACACCTATTCATATAGTCGCACACACGTATGCATACACAACAACTATCACGTGCATATTCACCCAATCACACGTGTGCAGTAGGAAAAAATACCTACATGCTTTGCACATGACCCTTTAATCGCAGAGCAATTGCCTTGCACAGTACTGCAAGAGGCATTCAAGAGGTTAAAATTGAGACCCCTTTCTTATTAAATGATAGACTGATTAACTTCTCCGTTTTAGTGATGTACATGCCAAATAAAATGGCAGGCTGTTATCTTTGTGGTTGTTTGCATTTAATTGAGATATAGGGCAAATTATGCCCAGCAAATGAGGAGCAATTTTGAAGAAAACAAACTGCGTCTTATGGATCAAATATCCTATAATATAAAAGGCCGGATGTATGTTTGTCCGATGCAGTCATTTGCAGTAAAGACTGCCCGAACGCAAGCAGATGCAGACATGCGCAGTAGATGCTGCCCGAACGCACAGAATGCTGCGAGGTGTAAATCTGCGGTTTTACGCACTTTAGGCCGTTTACACGGGCTTTTACACTAGTTTTATTTTTATAAAAGGTTAACACGCATCTTAACACGTTGGGGGTTATGCACTAAGTGATGATAAAGTACAGATGACTTCTCCAGTGATACCCAGTTCTTAGGTTACTCTATAGAACCAATGCACTATGATATTCAGAGTTGAAAAACTCTTAGGGCATAGGTTCCATAGAATGACTGGAGAAGGTATATCACTGTAGAGGTCACCTCCTCTTTATCACGCCTTGGTGCATCCCCCTTGTGTGCTACAGAGGAACTAAACTCCACTGTAAATAAAATTTGATACAGGGTGGATGTTAAACTGTTTGTTTAATCATTTAATCCTTTGTGTGCCAATGGAAGCCATCTGGCTCTCTAAGGGTTAACACAGAACCAGTGGGAATAAAAAATATTAAAGTAACAACTCCTAATAATATCCCACACTTGCAGAAACTCCTACTTACCCTTAGCAATGTGTGTGCCTTTGTTGCACAGGAAACGTCTTCAATCATTCCTTCTTGTACATTAAGATTGACATCACTTTTTTTTTTTTTTTTTTTCTCTGGACCTCAAACTTTACCCAGTGCAGGTTCCTTTGGACAATCGTGAGAGCACAACACCATAAAACCGAGGTAGATGTCATTATCATGACCAAAAATTAGATCATATTTGGACCAGGGTTTAACTATATTGAAATTATAGGGAAAGTAACACCACCTAATAAAAATGTTATGTTACTTGATTTAGTGTCCGTGCCACAAACTCTAGGTAGCTAGTAAAGAGGAGTTTGCTAGCATCCTTCATACTGTTTCCTCAGATAGGTGTGTAACTGGGGTTGTGATTTTGGCAGGAGTAACCAGGAGGCTGACCTACTGACCCTCACGACCTCCCTTTCTCTGCCCCACAAAACCAAACCATTCAACCCTCCCTTTCCAAGATTTGCACCCTCTTCTGACTCTTCCCACTCTCACTTTTTCCATACCACATACCTCCCAACATTTCAAATTGATAAAGGGGGACACGTGTTTTAAGGGGTGTTGATGTGGGTATGGCTGGTGGGTGGGGCATAACCAATAATTTTTAGGCTATTTAATGACCTATTGATACCTCCTTGTGTAACCTAATAAATGACTTCTAACAAGACCAAAGGTTTTCTATTTACACAGACTAATTTATAAACCCATGTAATGAAGATTAATATGCGTTTTATTGCTGTAGAGAAAAGTGATACACTTATATACACACCACACAGTCTGATCTCCTAAACACAGGGACACCAGGGTGATACACTTCTATACACACCACACAGTCCGATCTCCTAAACACAGGGACACCAGGGTGATACACTTCTATACACACCACACAGTCTGATCTCCTAAACACAGGGACACCAGGGTGATACACTTATATACACACCACACAGTCTGATCTCCTAAACACAGGGACACCAGGGTGATACACTTATATACACACCACACAGTCTGATCTCCTAAACACAGGGACACCAGGGTGATACACTTCTATACACACCACACAGTCTGATCTTCTAAACACAGGGGCACCAGGGTGATACACTTATATATACACCACACAGTATGATCTCCTAAACACAGGGACACCAGGGTGATACACTTATATACACACCACACAGTCTGATCTCCTAAACACAGGGACACCAGGGTGATACACTTCTATACACACCACACAGTCTGATCTCCTAAACACAGGGACATCAGGGTGATACTTGTATACACACCACACAGTCTGATCTCCTAAACACAGGGACACCAGGGTGATACACTTCTATACACACCACACAGTCTGATCTCCTAAACACAGGGACACCAGGGTGATACACTTCTATACACACCACACAGTCTGATCTCCTAAACACAGGGACACCAGGGTGATGCACTTATATACACCACACAGTCTGATCTCCTAAACACAGGGACACCAGGGTGATACACTTCTATACACGCCACACAGTCTGATCTTCTAAACACAGGGACACCAGGGTGATACACTTATATACACACCACACAGTCTGATCTCCTACACACAAGGACACCAGGGTGATACACACCACACAGTCTGATCTCCTAAACACAGGGACACCAGGGTGGTACACTTATATACACACCACCCAGTCTGATCTCCTACACACAGGGACACCAGGGTGATACACTTATATACACACCACACTGTCTGATTTCCTAAACACAGGGACATCAGGGTGGGAAAGAGAGACAGGGATTTGGGTCTAAAAGAAGGACTGTCCCTCCTAAAGAGGGACACTTGGGAGGTATGATACCACCCTTCCTTTCAATAGTCCCACTGGCCCTCCTGCACTTGCAACCTCCCTTTTTTGGTGTCTTTGTCCCCCCCCCTTCCTCCATTCTGCTTCTTTGCTTCTTCCTTGTAAGAAAAAAAATGTGTAATATTTTCTCATAATAGTAATGTGTGTTTTATACATACATGTTCTATAGGCAGAAAATTCTAAATGCTCCTATGAATTTTACATGGAAGATGTCCTTTTCACTCAGTCCTAGATATCATGTGGAAGGAGGCAGACATGAGATTTTCTTGCAGAACCACAGAGCATTATATCCAGGACTGATGGAAATTTTTATCTCTTGCCCCAGGGCATAACTCAAGGGGGCTAGTAAGGTTTTCTGGCTAAAATAAAGTTTATTATTTGAAAGTGTTCTCTTTTAATACAAATGTGGTCATACAGCACAGTTGAAATGACATCATATGACCCTTGTTTTGGATGTCATTGACATGAGAAACTCGAGCAGAGGCAGTTGTAAACGCTAGAGGGAGCCCTGCTCGTTGACAGCTGTGAAAGGAAGTGACACTTGATGTTGGGCTACAAGAAAATGGCTTACACGTGCCTGAAAAGCACACCATATGCCGACGGCATGTTCTAGGGTTATATGAAATCTATAATATTTGACTTTGTTGTAATGTGTGTTAGTGAGCTGCAGCTTCAGTGTTAGAATCAGGAGTTAGGACTACATCCCCCCTTTTAGTGCAGTGCTGGGCAACATGAGGCCTTCCAGCTATTGCTGTACAGTAACACCCATTATCCTCCAGTAGACGGAGAAGGGCGGATGTTGTGATCCAGTAACAGCTGCAGAGCCTCCCGTTGACCAGCTCTGCTCTAGGCCCTTTAAGAGAGGCCCCGCCTCTCTGTCATCGCACCCTCGCTGCGATTGGCGAAGCCGGCGTGAGGTCCTGTAGCTGCTGCTGTACTATAACGCTTAGCCTTCTCTTGCAGATGCAAGAGGATGATGGGAGTTGTAGTCCAGGAATGGCTAGAGGGCCTCATGTTGACCACCCCGGATGTTTGACACGGTTAGGCCCTTTAAGGGAAGCGCCGCCCACGTTCGCGTCTCTCCTTCTCTCTGATTGGTTGCGGGGGATCAGGCCCCTGACTTCCGGCATTGGGACAGGCAGGTGGAAGGGGACAGAGAGGCACACAGGGTTTCTCTCAGTGGAAGGCTAGGACAGACCGGGGCTGAGGCCTGTACACAGGAGGAAGGGGCAGTGGTGCTGTCTTGTACTGGTGAGTAATGGGGTGTGACACTGGGGAAGGTTACAGGCCTGTGTAGGGGGCCATGGTCACAGCCTACAGGGGAGGCTCCTGGTTCTTAGGGAGGGCAGGGCGCTCACAGCCTGTATGGAAGGCTCTGTCTTCATTGGTGAGGGGCTTATATGTGGTCCTGTGGGGATATGCCATGTGTTGGGGTCTGATCCCCAAAAAAGGGACATTGTACAGGATCTGTGGGACAGGCTACTGGTCCCCCTGGGGAAGGGATGATATATGACATATCTAGTAAGGCTCATGTACTAAGACAGAGTAGTGCAATTGTGGAGCGATGCCTTTCACACCCATGGCCCTTAACCCTTTGGGTGCCAGAGGGGTATGTAACACATTGCTTTGCCTCACACTCCACATAATAGTGCTATGGCAGCATTGAATATTAACCCTTTGAGTGCCAGAGGGGTATGCAACACATTGCTTTGCAAAAACCTAAGTGGGCATTTTACCTGCACAGCTTTTAGTCTCATTAAATCTGTGTATATAAACTGCCTATATTGTGTGTGGCTTGTTTTTTTTGTTTTCCAAACGTGAATAGATTTAGAGATTTTTGATTTTAGAATTGTGGCATCAGATATCAGGGGAGACTTGTTCTCTGCTTTGGTCAGATAAAGTGCACATCCAGAAAATCACCCCTCTCCACCTTCTTAAGCTGTTCAGACCTATCCGTTTGCACCAGAGAAGTAGAATTCGTTGATATATGATCACGCAGATGCTTTTCATTGTAATATTTGGTATACTCTAGGCATGGAATAAATACTATGCTCTTTCAGCTGGTATGTAAGTCACAACACAGTTAATATGCTTAATTTTGCTGTATATCAACCCCTTGGATGCTGAACACCTCCCACAATGCACTGGAAGCGTCTTTCAAATCCAGCGGATACAGGAATATTCTCAATATGAGCTCTCGCATTGTTGGAGGTGTGTCACAAAGGTTGACCCTTTGAGTGGAAGGGAGGTATCCAATACATTACAATGAGTTTGTTCCTATCTGGCACTCAAAGAGTTAATTGACCATCTGTGGCATGTTTCATTTAGTCTGAAGAAAAATGATGGATCAGAGCAAGTTCACCATGGGGAATCCTCTGGGCACATTCCAAATTTTTGACAATTTATTTTGTGTATTTTAAACCTGGAGCATATAGCTTTCAGACTGATGTGCCAGGCTTTGTATACGCGTAACAAATGTGTTATATAATAATACATAGAGTGGGTTTGGGTCCCAGATGTTATTGGTGTATAGATACAGATCTGTGTTTCTCAACCTTGGTCCTTGGGACACACTAGTAGGTCAGATTCTAAGGATATCTCTGTTTAATGACCGGCAAGTAATTAGTGGCTCAGTCATTGCGATTGTGTTACCTTTGTGCCTTGAGGACTGAAGCTGAGAATTACTGTTATAGATTGAGGATTACTGCCCAAGTGTTAGTATTTTTAATTGTCATTAATATTATGTGTTTATTTTTAAAGAGCGTATATTTCAACAAATATCTATATATTTATGAAGGAGTGGTAATGTCACACATTCTTGTGTTGTTTTATTTATTTGTGATTTCATTTCCAATGTACCAGGTTTTATTGTCCTCTTCCTCTGGATATTTATATAACAAATATAAATTCCTATTGAATGCTAGAGAGAGATCCAACTCGACGCGCTGGAGACCTCTCTAGCATTCAAGGGGTTAAAAAGCTCAGTTTCAGTCAGTGGGACTATTTATTTGTCCCCTATAATGCAGATGGATTATTATGGGATTGCTTTACTTTAGCTTTCTGATTATGGCCCTTGTTTAAATCTACTTTTAATACCTTGAACAAAATCAGAAGCAGGATCCAGGGACACGGAGCCAAAACAAGGGACTGTCATTTGAAATCTGTGACTCTTACTATGCTTCAATTCAGATAGGTTGTTGATCCAGAGAAATAAATGACTGCCATTTGGATTCAGGAAGGAATTGGGTTTTTTACCCACTTGGTGCTAAATTGAAGATGGCTTCAATGGGGGTTTGTTTTTTGCCTTCCTCTGGATTAACAGGGGTGATTTGGTGTGTCTCTTTTTTTTTTTTCAGCATTGTCAACTATATATGACATCTTACATGTATGTAGTCTTCATATACCCACTGCTTTATATTTTTGATCCATCATTCAAAGAGGACAAAGATGTTGCTACGCAGCTTCCTAGAAATTAAAAGAATAGTAAACCCCCAGAATCCTAACTTATGTAAAGGTCTGGCCATGTCCCTGACTACCATTATCATGCTTTAGTTGCTCAGGGGTTAATACTTAGATTACATGAGTGATCCATTGCTGTCAAACAAGGAGTAGGAAGAAGGAAACCTCACTTATGGCTTTAATTGGCAACTGGCACTGTTGGAGCTTGGATTGGTATCTTAAAGGACTAGTAATGTTTCACAATAAAAGCATCTCCAATTAATCTTCATAGTACTTGGGCCATGGAGAGTGTTATTTCAATAATGTCAGAGTTATAGTACAAGAGTAATTGAATGATAAAGTATCCCCCTACCACCCCTTTTACTGATGTAACTTCTCACCTCAGAGCAGCAAGACTGTCCGGATGGATCGCAGAGATGGACAATCTTCAGTGATCATAAGGAAAAACCTGATAAACCTGTCATGGGGGGCAGGGTTTTCCTTATGATCACAGTAAGAAGATTGTCCCTTGCTGCGATCTGTCTGGTCAAGTGACCAAATTCCACATCTGAGAGGAGGTGTCTTACACTAGGTAAAAGGGGAGGGGGGGATACTTTATCATTCAATTACTCTTGTACTACAACTCTGACAGGATTGAAATAACACTCTCCATGTCCCAAATACTATGAAGATTAATTCGAGCTGCAGTTTTTGTGAAACATTACTATCCCTTTAAACCTCTATAGAACTAGTGTGTTTGCTCAGTGCCAAAATCCTGCATAATTGTAGGTTTGCAAAACCACACTGGATCTGTGGGGCTTCTGAACACCAGTCCTAACACTCATAAATCCAGTCACTGATCCTTGTTTGACGAGGCAGGATTGGCTATGCAGAGGGGTAAGTATTAACCCCCTAAGCTATTTGAGCATGCTAGTAGCAGTCAGGGACACATGACCAGTCTTAGTTAGGTTTATGGACTTTACGTCCTTTTTAATATTCTGGTGAAAAAATCCATGCTGAAGTAATTCATAGGGATATTACGACTGGGTTAGTCTTCCTTTCATTTTAAGGGATTAGAGCCGCAATGTCTTAAATCTCTTTGAATGATGGTTAAAAAATATCCAGACTGCAGCAGTATTTTAAAGCCTACATATCTGTTAACTGGTTCACATTCCCAGGGATAGACTCTGGTTTTGGCCTTCTGTCTAGGGATCCTGTATCTGTGCTTCTTTAAGTTGCTGTACGGTTTGGTTTCCTGTAGCCTTCCTCTTATCCATGTATGTACTGAACCTCAGGACAAATTCTATTGGCTCTGTGTGCAGGTAAGTCATTGTATTGCATTCACAGCGTGTGTACAACGCAGGAGCAAAATACGCCCCGTATTGGACGGCTTGTCATCTCATTGATAAACTGTGATTTCTTTTAGGTCCTCTCTTTGACACTGGATCATGCCCCCATCCCTCGGCAATCAGCGAGGATGATCTTACAATGACAATCTGAAAATGGCCTCCTGCGAGGGTCCGGGTCCCTGAGAGAAGGTGGGTGTAGCAATGGGACTAGAACAATGTGCTATCCCAGGACTGGATTCCGTTGCTTTTCAGAACTTTATCAATTACTTTAGCTACAAATTTCTCCATAGACTTCACTGGGAATATGTATTATAAAACAGTTGATAAACTATCAACTGCAATATAATCTAGGCCTAAATGTTTATCAGAACCTCTAGGTTTCAGGCAAAGGTGGAGTAATTATGGAGTTAATCAATGGTACCATGATAATTCCCCATTGATTTAAATAGGGGTCTTAACCCCCAGCAGTTCATTGGAGCCTAGCATTCATGAGGTTAAAAACACCATTTAAATCATTGGTAACTTGTATCTGTTCCATATGCTCAATTTGATTTACCCCAGAATTGTTGCCCTTTTTACTTTGTGTAAATGGCCCTTAATGTTACTTCCTCCTGCTACATTATCCCATAGGTATGATGTGATTATAAACATCAGACTGTAGTTATACATGACTGGGGAGAATATTACTTCATTCTAGAATATAAATAATGGGTGTGCTATTTAGTAACATAGTAATTTAGATTGAAAAAAGACTTGCGTCCATCTAGTTCAGCCCTTTTCCTATTCCTGTTTACCATCGTTGATCCAAAAGAAGGCAAAAAAAACCCCTCAATATAGCATTTTAAAATTCTGCCTTGAATGGGGTGAAAAAATTCCTTCTTGATTCCAAATGGCAATCAGATTTCTCCCTGGATCAACAAGCACTAACTAAATATTAATCCCAATACTAGCGTACATAGCCCTCTATGTTATGCTCTTTTAAATAAGTATCCAGGCCCCTTTTAAAGGCATCTAATGTATTCGATAGCACCACCTCCTCAGGCAGTGAATTCCATACCTTTATTGTCCTTACTGTAAAGAACCCCTTCCGCTGTTGTAGATTAAATCTCCTTTCCTCAAGTCTAAGCGGCGATCCCTTGTCCTTTGTACTGTTCTGTTAATGAACAGGTGTTTGGAGAGCCCTTTGTATGGGCCCTGAACATATTTATATAGTGTTATCATATCCCCTCTAAGATGCCGTTTCTCTAGTGTGTACAAGTTTAACTTTTCTAGCCTTTCTTCATAACTAAAGCTTTCCATTCGCCTTACTAGTTTTGTAGCCCTCCTCTGCACTCTCTCTAGTTCCATAATGTCCTTTTTCAGAAAGGGTGCCCAGAATTGAACAGCATATTCTATGTGGGGTCTTACCATGGACCTGTAAAGAGGCATAATTATATCTTCCTCCATTGAGTCAATACCCCTTTTTAATACATGCCAATATCTTATTGGCCTTTGCAGCTGCCAGCTGGCACTGCATGCTACTGCTAAGTCTATTGTCTACCATTACTCCCAAATATTTTTCATTTGTAGATTTCCCCAGAGAAACACCATTTAAACTATATGTTGCATTTTTATTATTATTATACCCAAAATGCATAACTTTACACTTGTCTATATTTATATTGTCTCAAATATATACATACAATAATATCTAGTTAGTGGAGCATGAATATATCTTACTATAGTCCTCACTTCCCATAATCAGGGAAGAAGGTTCCATGGTCTCTATGAATCAATTCAGTGTGGCCTGGTTCCCCAGAATTCATCTTCAATCAGTGCTGGTTATTTTCATGTCCATTGTGTTACAGCAGTCCATGCTACTTCCTGACCTCCTTAAAAGGATAGTAATGTTTGACAATAAAATAATCTCTGATTAATACTGTCAGAGTTGTAGTTCAAGAGCAATTGAATGATAAAGTCTGTTGCTCCTTTTACTGATGTAACACTGATCACCCTGTCTGGATGGATCGCACAGAAGGACAATATTCCATGATCATAAGGAAAAACTTGTCGGGGGGGGGGGGGGCAGGGTTTTCCTTATGGTCACAGTAAGAAGATTGTCCCTTGCTGTTATCTGTCCGGTCAAGAGACCAGATTCCACATCTGAGGGGAGAGGTGTCTTACACTAGGTAAAAGGGGCGGGAGGGGGAAACTTCATCATTCAATTACTCTTGAACTACAACTCTGACAGTATTGACATAACACTCTCCATGGCCCAAATACTATGAAGATTAATTGTAGCTGCTTTTATTGTGAAACTTTACTATCCCTTTAACTCTTCATTCTATTTGGAAATCCCTATCAATAACACACCTAACCCTTTGAGTACCGGATGCACGAGCAATGATATATCTCACTTCCACCCCTTTTACTGATGTAACACTGCTCACCTCAGAGCAGCAAGACTGTGCAGATGAATCACAGAGAGGGACAATATTCAGTGATCATAAGGAAAACCCTGAAAATCCTGTCAAGGGGGCAGGGTTTTCCTTATACTCACAATAAGAAGATTGTCCCTTGCTGTGATCTGTCTGGTCATGTGACCAGATTCTACATCTGAGGGCAGGCAGCTTAAAGTACGTAAAAGGGGCGGGAGGGGGATACTTTATCATTCAATTACTCTTGTACTACAACTCTGACAGTATTGAAATAACACTCTCCATGGCCCAAATACTATGAAGATTAATTGGAGATGCAGTTTTTGTGAAACACTACTATCCCTTTAAAGGGATAGTAATACTTAATTATTACTAACCCCTATATTAAAAATTAAAAAGAGAAATTAAAAAGAAATGTATTGCCCCCAGTGTCATCTCTCAAACCTTTATAATCACTCTTAAAGTTGCCCTCTCCCTCCCTTTCCCCGTAGTCAACGTTGTAGCTGACAGAAGGGCAATATATTTATTTTTAATATGTCTTTAATACAGGGAATAGTAATAATTAAGTATTACTATCCCTTTAAGAAACCTTCAGTGTTTAGGGGTCCTGGAGTTGAACCAAAGTTAATAGTGTTCGCTTCCATGGATATGTTATTGAGTATTAAATAAGCATTCACAGTGGTCATTAGGAATGTCTGCCCAGATTAAGGTAAATGGGAGTTATCCGGAGAGGTTGGCGTCCCCTTCACAATTCTGTTAATAACAACATATATTGGACTGATTTCATTGTTCTTTTATTTACAAGTATCCATTGAGAGGAGCTTTATCAGAGAGACACTGAATGATAAGTGGGTCTCAGAGACACACATCTGGAAGCTCTCAATGTTTATGAACTCATTTAAGTGCCGCAGGGGGGTCCCATACTGTTGCTGCACAATGTGTTGTACACACTTATGGCTTTGAAGATTAGTGCCTGATTAGGATAAAGATAAAACAGGTTATATACTTGTTAGGTGGAATCTCCTGTTTCATTGCTTCTAGGGCAAAGTTCAGGGCTTTCATGGTGTCACTGACCCTTTAATTGTGCATGGTTTTATGATCCTGGCTCATCCAGGGAAGCGTGGTGGGGTCATTGCCATCCGTATAAAGTGGCTTGTGATTTGCAGTCATCTATACACATGTTCGGCCACGTGTTCTAATCCAGTCCAGTATGTAGTAAGCGGAATGTTCCTTGTTTACTGCACTGTCCTCTCATGGGGCATTTTCATATTGAATCTTCAAACTGTTCCCTCTGAATTAATTTTTCCTCACTTATTGTCGACAGACCTTTCTGTTCTCTGGTCAAAAGGACTTGACACCCAGGGATGTATTAACCCTTTGAATGTTTGAATGCATTGCAATGTGTTGGATAACCTCTCTGGCAGTTAGTTAATGCGTGGGTTAACCTGGTATTCAACAGGGGCTTCCAGGTTCAGGAGGTCTCTCCTTGGGTTCCCAGCTGTCCTGGATTAATAAACGTAACATATTTTATCCTATGGTTTGATGGTCAACGATCCTAAATGTTTACCTCTAGATGGGGCTTCCAATCACAGTTGTCAGGGGCCTCAGGGTTCTTAAAACTGACTTGTTACTACCTTAATGATTAGAGGGACGACCAGTGCATTGTTTTGTACATCAATCTGATCATCAAGAGTTTCACCATTGGATCACTGCACAAGCTGCAAAATTAAAGGGATAGTAATGTTTCATAATAAAAGCAGCTCTAATTAATCATCATAGTATTTGGACTTTGGAGAGTGTTATTTCAATTCTGTCAGAGTTGTAGTACAAAAGCAATTCAATGACATGTATCCCCCTCCCACCCCTATTACTGATGTAACACTGCTCAGCCAGATCAGAAGGGAGGTGCCCAGGTAGACTGCAGAGAGGGACAATCTTCAATTAAGATAAGGGAAAAACCCAATAAACTTGTCAACCTTGTGGAGTATAGGATATGTTGTATCCCCAAGACAGAAAGTTCAAGCATGCATATGGTTAATAGTATGCGCTCACTGGAAGGTTTCTTGTAAGCTGGCCCGTAGCTAGTAAACCTTGGTGGCAGGTCCAGTGTCTCCGATGTTTGCGCGATCCCCCTGGTTCTCCGTCTCTGTGGGCTGAGTCTTCGTTTTTATGATGCGGTCCACTTCGATGATATGGAGTATCGATCTCAAGTATGGACAACTTAAATAATATTAATTATAAAATCAACACATTTCAGGAACTTTCTCAAGATAAATTGTCTATGCACAGCAGCATAGACGCCATTGAATAATATAGAACAGGGCTTAAAATTTGAAGTTCTTTGCTACTAGCCAGACCTGGAAAGTTACTTGCCACTGCAATCCATAACATACCCACCAGGGCTGAATTTCTACTCGCCAGGGCTGAATTTTCACTCACCATTGGCTAGTGGCAAGTGGAAATTTTGAGCCCTGATAGAAATTAGAGAGTTTAGCTTGCCTTAGTGCATCAACCACCAATACTAAAACATATGTTGTTCCTATAACATTCCCAGATATACAAGTAAACATTTCCATAAGGTGGAATATAAGATATAGTATTACAATGGGAACTCATTCATGTTCGCACCCCTCACATCCTGGCCAAGAGGTTACGCACTGCACTGGTCATTATTCCCAATATTTTAAAGCAATATGCAGTTTGAAAATTGGAGTTTTTATGGAGTAATCCAACTACAGCATAGGTGACAAATGAATTATTTACTTAAAATGGATCTATCACCTTAATTCAAGTTTGCATATTTGAAAACTGCATTAAAAACTGTCTATATGTCATGTTAACCAAAAGGCCAGCAGATTTACAGTTCAGGAGATGGTCACACACTTTTATTTCTGGGGAAAGTGAAAGTGAACACTTCCTGGTACTGCACATTGCTCCATTAGCATACATCATTGACACATCATTGAAATCTCTATTAGCATATGACACATCACTGAAAAGGCTTCTTTAACATCAGCAACATATGTGATTTGCTTAACTAGCATATGACAACATTACTCATGTCACACTGTGCCACAATTAGCATACATTATCATATGACAGAAGAGTGAGTATCTCCTGAACTGTACACTTGCTGGCCTTTTGGTTAACATGACGTATAGACCGTTTTTAATATAGTTTTCAAATATTCAAATTTGAATTAAAGTGATAGATCCAATAGGGCTTTTACTCTAGAACAGTGATTCTCAACCAGGGTGCCGTGAACACCAAATTAAGGTGCCCCATGTTTTCTGTGAAGACTGGAAAAAAAAAAGTGAATGTCTTTTAAACGTAGACATATAGAAACTGTAATGCTCAATGTTTATTTTTATTACTATGATTGTGAGACCTAATAATGTCTGTATAATGATGAATTGTGCCCTTTATTTGCCCATGATAAATTACATTAAACATGTTAGGGGTGCCCCGAAAGTGCCAGTTTGCATGTTGGGGGTGCTTTGAGCAAAAAGGGTTGAGCACCCCGCTCTAGAATGCTAGAGGGGTCTCCAGTACTTTGCTTTGCAATGCATTTGAGACCGCCCTAGCATTTAAGTGATTAAAAACCTAATTTAACTTCCAGGCATTTTATGATGCAGTTCCAATGCTCCAGAATAACTCCAGTTTGTGTTTATACTGTTATATGGGTTGCTGTGTTAACAATAAAACTTCTGTATTTCCGGGAATATCAGAAACGGCACTATAGCAGATGAATAACTGTTTCCATTGATCTATATGGGGCATTTAACCATTTGGAGTCTAGTGTGGTCTACCTCTAGCATTCAAGAAGTTAAAGGGGATCTCTCACATAGATATAAGTAATGCTCATTAGTTAGAGCATTTAGTGAAAACATTTAAAACCTTGTTCATTTAAAAAAAAAACAAAAAAACTTTATCTGCACAGAACTTAATGTTTAAAGCCTACTTCCGTCTTGCAGCACTGCCTCTGTTCCCGTCCCACTACCCAGCATCCTCTGATGACAGAGGCTTTCTATCTCTAAGCTGGAGCAATCTCATTGGTAGAGATCGATAACTAGCCAATGAGATCGCTCCAGCTTAGAGACAGACATCTTCCATCATCGGAGGAGGGAGGGGAGCAGAGGCAGTTCGTCAAGCTTCAGCAAGCCGGACGTAGGCTGCCGGGCACTTTTTAAACATTAATTTTTGTGCAGATAAAGGTTTTTGGTTTTTTTTATATATGAACGTTTTAAATGTTTTCCCTAAATGCTCTAACTAATGAGCATTACTTACATCTATGTGAGAGATCCACTTTAAGGGCCCAAATGAAGTACATGAGACTATATTTCACTCCCCAGTGGTGCAGTTGGTTTACCCTATAATTGTCCAAACATTTTACTTACTACGTGAACCAATACGGGTCGTATCCACTTAAGAAAAAAGGAACAATTCTGCTGCTAACAAACTGCCCCACAGGGGACAAATAACCCTTCCCATTGCATTCATTAGGGATTCTAACCCCTTGGAAGATAGAGAGATCTCCAGTGCACCTTGTTCTTAACCCTTTAAGGACTGGCCAATCGCGCATGAGGCTTGCACTTAAGGACCAGTAACCTTTTTTTTTTTTTTTTTTTTTTTTTTTTGTGTGCGTGCGCATCCGTTTCAGGGCTCACCAAACTGCCATGCGGGGGGCTCTGATTTCCATGACGGTCTTGGCATGTCATGGGTCCTTATGGCTCTCTGACCTATGATGTGCCAGGACCGTCAAGGGTTCTTAAGGGGTTAAGCAGCTAAGGTATCACTTGCACACAAGTGAAATAGGTGAACTATCTTAAATAACCTTAAATATCTGCTACTTGTATGTAATACACGTACCATCTCTAAAATATCATCCTAAATGTACTTTTTAATGCACGTGTAAAATGTCCAGTTCAGAGAGCATTTATTTAACACTTTGAGTCCCAGGGAGGCAACCAATGCATTACCTTCATGGCACTGAAAGGACTAATGTTTATTTAATGATGTTTGTATTGAAAGATAAGCACTAAAGTCACATAAATGGTTTTGGCTGCTCTTGTACTTCCTTATTTCAAGCCACATAGAGACATTCCAGATATTATGGTACTTTGGGTCATGAAAAAGCTCAAAGCTCATAGAACACTAGATTTTTAGGACTCCAAAAATTGCAAATGTTTACATGTAGTACAGGGGATTTAAAGGGATAGTAATACTTTGTTTTATCTTTATTTTGTAGGCATTAAAAAAACATGAAGAACGATATAAGTCTTATCTCTCAAACCTTTATGGTTTGAGAGATATTCACAAGCAAAGTTTCCCCTCCCGCCCCTTTTACCTAGTGTAAGTCATCTCTTCTCAGATGTGGAATGCAGTCCATAGACCAGACAGATAACAGCAGGGGACAATCTTCTTTCTATGAGAACAATGAAAGCCCTGCCCCCCCTTGACAAGATTTTCAGGTTTTTCCCTTATCTTAATTGAAGATTGTCCCTCTCTGCAGTCTACCTGGGCACCTCCCTTCTGATCTGGCTGAGCAGTGTTACATCAGTAAAAGGGGCGGGAGGGGGATGCTTTGTCATTGAATTACTCTTGTACTACAACTCTGACAGAATTGAAATAACACTCTCCAAAGTCCAAATACTATGATGATTAATTAGAGCTGCTTTTATTATGAAACATTACTATCCCTTTCAAAGTGTATGACCTTAGTTCATTTTTAGGTGTTAGCATCCCTTTATATGACCCATTTAAATCCGTGAGAATGAGTATTAAACCCCGTAGTGAGGTTGGTTCACTCCAGTTCATAGTACATCTCATACATCAACCTCTCTGTGTCATGCTGCAGGGGGAAGACAAACCATAGCGAATTATGGAGGACAAGAGAAATATCCAGATAATCGAGTGGGAGCACCTGGACAAGAAGAAGTTCTATGTGTTCGGGGTTTGTATGACCATGATGATCCGGGTGAGCGTTTACCCCTTCACGCTCATCCGGACACGTCTGCAGGTGCAGAAGGGGAAGAGCTTGTACAATGGGACGTTTGACGCCTTTGTGAAGATCCTGCGGTCAGAAGGGGTGGCCGGATTCTACAGGGGCTTCCTTGTTAATACCTTCACGCTCATCTCCGGGCAGTGCTACGTGACCACCTACGAACTTACCCGCAAGTACGTGTCCCGGTACAGCAGCAGCAACACAGTCAAGTCTCTGGTGGCTGGTGGCTCAGCGTCTCTGGTGGCACAAAGCATCACGGTGCCCATTGATGTTGTCTCGCAACACCTCATGATGCAGCGTAAGGGGGAGAGCATGGGTCGGTTCCGGGTACGAGCCGTGGATGGGAAACAGACTGTGGTTTTCGGACAGACCAAGGACATCATCCTACAGATCTTCAGGGCAGATGGTTTTAGAGGGTTCTACAGAGGATATGTCGCATCACTGCTCACTTACATCCCCAACAGTGCGGTGTGGTGGCCGTTCTACCACTTGTACGCAGGTAAGTTCCAGACTACATCCAAAGAACAAAAGGGGCTGCTACTTGGCAACAAGTAGCCACAATATAATGTCTTTCAAAGCTGCACCACTTATAGATACCAGTGGTAGAGGGGTAATATATTATATAGGTGCAATATTATCAAGAGATATGTAATCACCCCTTCACCCCACAATATTGCACTTCTGTGGGAGCTCCACTGAGAGCGCTAGTAAAGATGGCAGCCGTCTAATGAAAAATAAAATCCAGATAAGGAGCCATGTTCCAGGATGAATTAAATCTCGTATTACATTTAACACACACACTTGGGTACTTAAATAAACAAAACAAACAAAAACATAATTACAAGGCATATTGTCTGTCCCTTATACTCCCTTTTATACAAGATTTTTTCATTCTGGGAGTTAGACTGCCTAGGAATGTTCTAGGGCACATCCACTGTGGTCACAACCAGGCAGTGTGGGTCCTCTTTACTGTGTATACATAGGGGAGGTTCTAGATCGGATCCTGTTCTGTCACCTGCAGTGTTCTGGGGTGGCATGTCTGTGTAGGAGTGCTCTAGATCACATCCTCTGTGGTCACATCCAGGCCAGTGTGGGTCCTCTTTACTATGTATACATAGTGGAGGCTCTAGATCAGATCCTGTTAAGTCACCTGTAGTGTTCTGGGGTGGCCTGTCTACCATGTCTGTATAGGAGTGTTCTAGAGCACATACTCTATGGTCACACCCAGGCCAGTGTGGTTCCTCTTTACTACATATACATAGGGGAGGCTCTAGATCAGATCCTGTTCTGCAGTGCTGTTTGGGGTCACTTGTACCAATTAGTGCACATAACTTACTGCCCCTTCCAGTGTTGTGTGGAAACCCTGTATGGAGAAGTAACAGCTACTATTCATACCTCCCCTTCCACTTTCCTTGCTGTATCCAGAAAATCCTAATGGCCCCTATGAATTTTGCTCTTGTGACTTTGTTCAAGACATAACATCTTTGATAAATCCAGACTGTCATGTCCATAGAGGTGGACATGACGGTTCTTAACAGAACCACTGGACCTCAAACTATCCCCACTGCACAGAGGAACTTTAAAGGGATAGTAATGTCTTTTTAACCCCTTAGTGACAGACGACTTACCTTGTAAGTCCAGGAAGTCATTCGCTATAATGGGGAAAAAAAACACCCGGTCATTAAGGGGTTAAAATAAAAATAAAATAAATAATAAACTAAATGATCCCAGTTCCATCTCTCAAACCTGTATGATTTGAGAGAGAGAACATTTTAAAGTCCCCCCCCCCCCCATCACTGATGTCAGCTGTAAAGCTGACAGCAGGTGATGTGTGTCGGCTGACTCGAGGCGGCTCTTCAGCAGAGCCGAAATAAACCTACAAAGAAATACTTCATTGAAACGGTCTACAAAGTGTGCCTGGTTTACAAGCACATTTTGTAGACCGTTCCAATGTTGTTTTTCTTTTTTTTTCTTTTTTTCTCTCGGCTCTGCTGAAGAGCCACCTTCCGGTCCCCGGGCCAGGATCTCCTGCTGTCCGCTTACAGCTGACGTCAGGGAAAGGGGAGAGAGGGGGGATGTTTAAAACATTCTATCTCTCAAACCATAAAGGTCTGAGAGATGGGACTGGGATCTTTTAGTTTATTTTTTTAATGGCTACAATATTTCTTTATGTTTTTAAAAGACATTACTAACCATTTAACCCTTTTAAGTGCCAGTGTCTTTGCAAAGCATTACTTCACAGCACATTGCGCACCCATCTGGTCCTTAACCCCTTAAGGACCGGCTGCTTCAGTTTGGAGAAACAGCCATCAACTCTCATGGACATCACATCCAGTATTATTCGAAAATGTTATCTCTTGAACAAAAGAATGTAAAGGGTCATGTAAAGGTGTTTGTGTAACAGTTTATTACACCACTTAGGGATCATATAAACCATTACAGTGCTGAACAAAATCGCAATAGCTCTTTAGTGCACGTGCGAGAGATTTAATTCTGTATTTCTTTGCTCTCTGTCCTAGAACAACTGTCCCGCATGACTCCCAATGACTGTCCTCATCTCCTGCTTCAGGCAGTGTCCGGTCCACTGGCTGCAGCAACAGCAGCCACAATTACCAACCCCATGGATGTTATAAGGGCACGTGTACAGGTAATGCCGGTCCCTCCTGATACATCGGGTTGAGGAACTGAGGGGCGAGCCCTTAGTGGTAGTGCATTGCGCTCAGGACATGTGCTGAAGGGTGATGTAACAAGAAGTGAAATGAACCAACTTCACGAGTTGAAATGCCCCATTCAAATCGGTGGGAATACTTGTGTCTTGCACTGCCATTGGTTTACTCTAGGATGGAATCTCTTTTATGTTTCTGAGCTGTACGCATGAAACATCAGAGTTGACATTCTAGAGTAAACTAATGGCACTGAACAGCCAGATAAACACTCCCCTTAAAAACTTTCACTTTCTATATAATCGACCTCCAATAATTAAGCATATGGCGACTTGCTTCATAATAGTGCTATTACCTCTCAGAAGTACCCGATTCTGAAGTAATTCTTAATCTAAGGAGACTGATGGCCAGTTTAGAGCCGTCTGCGTGCCTGCTCAGTCAGTCCCTTCCAGTGCCTTTTGGCAGAGTGCAGTGCCTCCTAGAGGAGACCGGGACTAAGAGCGCAGGTGCGCAGACAATAAGATGTCTGCACTGATGCCTGTATTCCGGTCTCCAAAGATTAAAGTGTTAGTAATGTCCAAAAAAACATTTTTTGCATTTAGAAGAGCGTAAAAAGCTGAGATAAATGCAAAAAACCACATCTCTCACACCGCTATGGTTTAAGAGATACGGGCGTTTAAAGTTCGCTGTTTCCTACTGACAGCTGTAAAGCTGTCAGCAGGAAATCCGCGTCGGTCAACATGGAGGCGCTTGAGAAGTGCCGCAATCTCGTTATGTACCACGAATCCCTTCATTGGAATGGTCTAAACCGTGTGCCTGAACACCAGACACACGTTTTAGACCATTCCGATGAAGGGATTCCTTGTAAGTAACGAGATTGCGGCACTTCTCAAGCGCCACCGTGTTGACCGACACGGATCTCCTGCTGACAACTTTACAGCTGTCAGTAGGAAACAGCAAACTTTAAATGCCTGTATCTCTTAAACCATAGCGGTGTGAGAGATATGTGTTTTTTGCATTTAGCTCAGCATTTTAAGCTCTTCTAAATGCAAAAAACTTTTTTTTGGACATTACTAACACCTTATGGATTTCTTCAGAATCGGTTACTTCAGAGAGCTAATAGAACTATTATGAAGCTAGTCGCCATGTGCTTAATTACTGAAGGGCGACTTTATAGAAGGTGAAAGTTCCTCTTTAATTTGAATGGGCTTAGCAATGCATTGGACACCTCTAGACTTCAAGGGATTAAAAAGCTCCATTCTAATCGTTAGGAATTTGGATGATATTTTTTGCCCTGTGCTGCCGTTGGTTTTTATACTCCTTGGTGTGTCTGCCTCTGCTGATAATGTCCGACAGTAAAGACGACTTGCACCATTCCCTTTCTCTGACACTATGCTGTGTATTGCAGGTGGAAGGAAAAAGCTCCATCATCAACACTTTC
Source organism: Rhinophrynus dorsalis (assembly GCA_037306005.1). NCBI lineage: Eukaryota > Metazoa > Chordata > Amphibia > Anura > Rhinophrynidae > Rhinophrynus > Rhinophrynus dorsalis. Next base: position 5,633,488 of record CM074728.1, read on the forward strand.
AGGCAGCTGATGGCCGAGGAGGGTCCCTGGGGTCTGACCAAAGGCCTCTCCGCCCGCATCATCTCCTCCACACCTTCCACCATTGTCATTGTGGTGGGTTACGAGACACTAAAGAAGCTTAGCCTACGTCCGGAACTGGTGGACTCAAGACATTGGTGATTATGTGAATGTAGTGAAATCCTTGGGTATCTGTCACACACATCTGTACAGATGTTGGATCTCAGAGAATTTCAAAAATCCACTGGAGGATGCCCAAGAGTGTGTAATGTCATGTTGTAAAGTTAGCTCAATGGTAGGTAACCTCTGTCATTTCTAGCGGTGGAGGACTACAGCCAATGGCTGGTTGGGTATGATGAAAGTTGTAGTTCCGAACAGCTGGGGAGTCGGAGGTTATCTACCTCTGCATCAGCAGAACAGGACCTATCTACTGACAGTATAAAACCACTCCTGCTGGCCTGAATCTGGACAATGTGAAAGTCCTCTAAGAGCCAGCGCAACCTTGACTCGGAGTCAAATTCCTGTGTCCATTGTGCACCCGAACGAGTATGTGATGTGACCTTTCCTCTCGACTCCTATAAGAACTTTCGGTTTGCATTTGCCTTTTTTATTTTTATTTTAAGGAGAACGTGTTAAAGCCTTTTACAGAGACCTATAGATTTTTTTTTTTTTTTAACTCCGTTTTATTTCAGGTATTTGCCAAGTATAAAGGGTTGGGGGTGGTGTTAAGTATTTACAAGGAACCGGGGGAGCTTATCCATCATGTTAAAGAGACACAATTCTGGAGAAAGCCAACAGCGCCATGTTTGTTTGTTTTATTTTAACCCTTTAAGTGCCAGATGGGCGTGCAGTGTATTGTTTTGCAAAGCAGTGGGGATACACCTCTGACTCTGAAAGGGTTAACCCTTTGAGTGCCAGTGGGGTACGCAAAGCATTGCCTTAACCCTTTGAGTGCCAGTGGGGTACGCAACGCATTGCTTTGCAATGCCTTCCATACCCCTCTGGCACTCAAAAAAAGGTTAAAGTTCCTGACTGCTAGGGGTCTCCATCACATATGGCCGCTATGAAGCAATAACCAAAATGTACATTTATCATGTCCATGGGGGCCACAAACTCATCCCACTGATATCTTTCATCCTTTCTAAGAATCCTTCTGTAGGAGGAGCTTAGATCCTTAAGTTCGGATACAAAGAATCATGGCCGTCTCCATGGATCAGATATCCAGTACTAATTAATGGGTTAGTAATACCCAAAGATAACTTTGATTTATTGTAGATTTTAAAAAAGAAATTATGTGCAGCAAATCCCAACTCTCAAACCTTTACGGTTTGAGAGATATTCGCCGCTAAAGTTCCCCCCTCCCTCCCCTTCTCCTAATGTCTGCTGTAAAGCTGACAGCAGGAGAGCATGGTGGCCGACTCGAGGTGGCTCTTCAGCAGAGCTGAAATAATGATATTTAAAAAGAAATACTTCATTAGAATGGTCTACAAAGTGTACTTGTAAACCAGGCACACTTTGTAGACCATTCCAATGAAGTAATTATTTTTAAAGATCGCTATTTCGGCTCTGCTGAGGAGCCGCCGGCTGGTCCCAGGACCGGGATCTCCTGCTGTCAGTAGAAGCCGACGTCAGGAGAAGGGGGGGGGGGGGAGAACTTTTAGATGCGAATATCTCATAAAGGTTTGAGAGATGGGGATTTGCTCCACATAATTTTATTTATTTATTTTTTTTAAATCTACAACACAGCGTAAAATTATCATTGGGCATTACTAACCCTGTAAAGATTAATTTTGGGGAACTAGTCAACAAAGGGTTGATTCACAGAACCTGATGCACTAAACAAAATGGGAGCAATTCTTGGGCAAACCAACTGCACCGTAGAGAGGAATAAACATACCCATTGATTTTAAATAGGACTTCCATTCGCTTGAATGCTAGAGAGGACTGTACTATTCAAGGAGATGAAAGCCCCAATTCTAGGAATATTTACTTCTCTCCTATTATGTAGCTGGTACACTCCAGAATTGCTCATATTTTTCTTTCTGCATAAGGCTAAAGAGGAGAAAAAATGCCCAGCAGTTTAACCCTTGAAGGACCCCAAGATTTGTGCAACGCATTACAAAGCAATGCATTACTCACCGCGCTGGGTCTTAACCCCTTAAGGACCATTGACGTGGCAGGACCGTCACGCTGGTCCGGCACTTAAGGACCAGTGACGGTCCTGGTACGTCACATACTTTTACTCCTGCCGGAGCGCGGTGAGTAATACCGGGGACATAAGTTGATCGCTCCAAGACCGGAGTGATCTCTTTCAGTCCCCCGTTCTGCGTGCCGCCCCACGTGATCAGTCACGTGGGACGGCACGTCAAAATTTCCTGCCTGGTCCTTAAAGGACCACACACCCCAGGACCGCTGGTCCTTAAGGGGTTAAAGGGTCAAAGGAGACTTTTAAAGGGTTAGTAATGTCTTGTATTAATAAAAAGTAATATTGTAGATATTCAAATAAATAAATCAGTAGATGCCAGTCGATCTCTCAAACCTTTTTGAGAGATATATGGTGATAAACTTCCCCCACGTCAGCCTTTAGCTGACAGAAGAAGATCATGGTCCCGGGGGCCGGCGGCTCTTCAGAAGAACCGAAATACTGCAATCTAAAAATAAATATTTTGTTGGAACGGTTTATATAGTGGGCTTGCAAACCAGGAACACTTTGTAGACACTTCCAGTTAAGTATTGATTCTTAGATATCGTTATTTCGACTCTGCTGAAGAGCCGCCTCAAGTCGCACGACTCAAATCTCTTTCTGTCAGCTTTACAGCTGACGTGTGTGAAAGGGGAGGGAGGGGGAAAGTTTATCATCGTATATCTCAAACTATAAAGGTTTAGACTGGCATCAATTGATTTATTTATTTGAATATCTACAATATTACTTTTGATTAATAAAAGACATTACTAACCCTTTAATACCTTGAAAGCTAGAGAGGTCGCAAGTAGTGGCTTCTCAAGGTGTTGGATACCCCTCCAGCATTGAAAGGATTTAAAGTCCCATTTAGCTTATTGGGAATTTTACATCGTTATAGTGAGTTTGGTTTGCTCCATAATTGCACCTCTCTGAGTTGATGAAGGAAGGCCAGAAAACCTTTAGGTTCCGATATGTCTGAGGTCTGCTGATGGTCCTATAACAGGATTACGGGTGTATATTTCGGTACATTTTTTAACCGTTAATTTAATTGCCTGATCAGACTGAAAGGGGAATGGTATCTACAAGAGGACACTCACTGCATTGAGCAAGAGGTGAGAGGGGCAATGTCCAACCTGCTTGGCTGCTGTTACTATACAGAACTTTGTTTTTATAAACTGTACAGCTGCGTATTGGTGTTGTGTATGTACGTAATGAAGAGTCCTACCACCGGGGGTCACTGGGTCTGCTACTGCTGGTCTTGTACACCAGGACTGGGGAACGTGTTAGTCCAATTGCTGTTTTGTCTACAATTCCCATCACCCTCAGCTAGACACAGCCCTCCATTTCTTGATTCCTACAACAGCTAGAGAGAAACAAGTGACCCGTTCCTGCTGAGGGTCATACAGATGAAAAAAAAAAAAAAAAAAAACAGGAGCAATGCCACATCATTGGGAACTTATAAAATTACCCAGTGCTTTAAATGAACCTTTAACCCCTTCTGTGCTAGAGAGGTCTCTGAAGCATTTCAAAGCAATGTGTTGGATACCCTGAGAGCATTATCTCTGTTTAGTATCAGAGCGGTATCCAGCACACTGCAATGCAATAAGTTTGATATCTCTCTGGGACTCAAAGGTTTTAAGGAGTTACAGGCCCTATTCGGGAATTTCTTTAAACCCTTAAGCATCGGAGATGTGCCAGGACCGTCACTGGGTTTTTTCCACTTAAGGACCGGTGGGGGTCCTGCCATGTCATATACTTTTTACTCTCCTGCAGGAGTGCTGTAGGTATAAACAGGGTCTGATAACTGACCGCTCAGGACCGGAGAAGTCTTTCTCAGACCTCCAGTCAATGCACAGTAACACGTAAAAAGTCAAGTGTGCCGTGTGTCGGTCTGATCAAAGCAGTCCTTAAAGGGTTAGTAATGTCTAAAAAAAACTTTTTTGCATTTAGAAGAGCTTAAAAAGCTCTTCTAAATGCAAAAAAAACGTATCTCTTAAACCTCTATGGTTTAAGAGATACGGGCGTTTAAAGTTTGATTTCTCCTACTGACAGCTGTAAAGCTGTCAGCAGGAGATCCGTGTCGGTCGACACGCTGGCGCTTGAGAAGTGCCGAGATCTCCTTACTTACATGGAATCCCTTCATTGGAATGGTCTAAAACGTGTGCCTGGGGTTCAGACACACGTTTTAGACCATTCCAATGAAGAGATTCCATGTAAGTAACGAGATCCCGGCACTTCTCAAGCGCCAGCGTGTCGACCGACACGGATCTCCTGCTGACAGCTTTACAGCTGTCAGTAGGAGAAATCAAACTTTAAACGCCCGTATCTCTTAAACCATAGCGGTTTAAGAGATACGGTTTTTTGCATTTAGAAGAGCTTTTTAAGCTCTTCTAAATGCAAAAAGGTTTTTTTTAGACATTACTAACCCTTTAAGGGAAGGTAACTTCCCTGGACCGCTAGTTGTTAAGCGGTTAATTGGTTCCCCGTAGTGCAGATGGTTTACCCTAAATCTGCACTTCTTTTACGTTCGGCCCTGGAACACACAGAATTTGCATGTTAGGTGGTTTCTTAAATGATGTTGGCAAAGGAGTAACATTTAGAGCAACCTTTAGAAACTAAACAGCTTAAAGGGGAACTACCACCTCTTAAAGTCGCCAGAATTATTACCTTATTCCAAAGAAATGTGCATTGTTCTGGGGCTGACAGCAGGACGGATCGCGGACATCTTGCCATAATAATGTCTGCGCGCCTGCGCTGTCAGCCCCTTTTAGAGCCAAACGGCTCGTAGCAATGCCTCCTAGACCCGGCTGGGACTGACAGCGCAGGCACGCGGACGTCACTATGGCAAGATCTCTGCACTTCTCCCCAGAACAATGCACATTTCTTTGGAATAAGGTAATAATTCTGGCGACTAGCGCTACTAAGCTGGTAGTCGCCAGATGGGGAGTTATTGAAGTTAAATTCTTGAAGAGGTGGTAGTTCCGCTTTAAACTTTAAAGGGACACTGAACATTCTTCATAATAACCCTACCACTTTCTTCGAAGGGTTAGTAATGTCTAACATTAACTAACCCTAATATTGAAGGTATTCAAAAGATAATCTTACTGTGCCAAGTTGGATCTCGCAAACCTTTACGGTTTGAGAGATATAAGCGCTTAAAGTCCCCCCCCCCCTCCTTCGGATGAGCTGTAAAGCTGTCAGCAGTGAATCTGAGTCGTGTGACTCGGTGGCTCTTCAGCAGAGCTGAATGCGCGCTAACAAAAAAACAGATACTTCACCGGAGTGGTCTACAAAGTGTGCTTGGATAGCAAGAACACACTGCAGACCATTCCACTGAAGTATTTGTTTTTCGATAGCGCTCATTCAGCTGCACTGAAGAGCCGCCGGCTGGTGTGGGCCCGGGATCTCCTGACGTCAGCTACATGCTGACATCTGGAAAATGGGAGGGAGGGGGAGACTTTCAGCGCTTATATATCTCAAACTGTAAAGGTCTGAGAGATCCAACTTGGCACAGTAAGATTATCTTTTTAATACCTTCAATATTAGGGTTAGTAAATGTTAGACAATACTAACCCTTTAACCCTTGTAGTGCCAGAGGGTAACACAATACATTTGCAAAGCAATACATTGTGTACACATCTGGCACTCAAAGGGTTAATCTGGGTGGAAAACCGCACAATGTGGCTTTTTTTTTGCTTCCCCCCCAATGAATTCTGGGATGGTAGCGCAACATGCAGCCACACTGCTATCCCATTATTCCATGACGTGCCAGGACCATCACAGGTCCTTAAGTGCTGGAATCGACGTGACAGTCATGGTACATCATGTGTCAATAAGGGGTTAATGAGTAAGAGGAGTCTAGTATTCTAGAGTCCTCTCTCGAAGAATAATGTCTGGCTCCATGGACATGGTATCCACTACTCATTAAATATTGAGTTTTGGAGAAAGAGTCCACGCTGAATTGATTGATACTGGCCATTAACATATTCTGCCCAAATTAAAGAGGTGGTGGGGGGGTATTTTTAGGCTGCTCGTGTTATTTTACTGTGTTTCTCAAGTAGCGGTGTAGATCAGTGGTTCTCAACCCGTGCCCTCAATGGCTACTAACAGGCCAGGATTTGAGAATTTCCTTTTAAGAGCACAGGTGAGTTAATCAATACAACTGAGCTTCTGATCAACACACTTGTGTACTAGCATGGAGATTCCTAAGTCCTGGCCTGTTAGTGGCCACTGAGGGCATGGGTTGAGAACCTCTGGTGCAGATTATGTTGATATAATAACAGAGGTGAGGATGCCTTAAAGGAGTGGAACATGGAATTGTATGGATTATCTCAAGCTGTAACGCAGTGTGTAAATATACTCTAATTTTCAGGTGTTTTTAACAGTGAAATGTATATATATATAATTTTTTTTTTTTTTTTAAATAATTAATCATTGGATTTTTACATTGGCAAATCCCAACCGTGCTTAAAGCTTAATAATGCTGTACTCTAAGGAGAATTAGGTCAGGGCAAAGCAACCTTTTGGCTCTCCAGTTGTGGGCCGTTTAGGGATAAAGGGAGATGTAGGCCCCGACTGCTGGGGCGACAAACATTACCCCCTACAACATAGGTGACCAATAAAATGTTTACTGTTCTAACCCTTTGAGTGCCAGAGGGGTACGCAACGCATTGCAAAGCAATGCGTTGCGTACTCCTCTGGCGCTCAAAGGGTAAATGAGGCTGTAAAGCTAGAGAGGTCTCAAGCGCCTTGCTTTGCAATAAGTTGGAGACCCCTCTAGAATTAAAGGGATTTAAATCTCCTTTCCGATGGATGGGAATTTTAATTTCCCCACCCATGGAGCAATCTGTTTACTCCATAATTGCTCATCTGTCACATTCTGGGCAGGTTCTTTAAGTGCTTTGCCTGTTCTCTATAGAGGCATTGACTCGAATCGCCCTACTTACGTCACCAACAGGCGCAGAGCCCTCAGTCTTTCCAGAGATAATCATGAGTCGTATGTGGTACCTTCAGCAAGATGTCTGTTCTACTGACCCTGAGGCCACAATGCAGGCGCTCACACTGCACTTATAATTGTCCTAATACACATCCCGTGAAGGAACTGCAATTGCTAACTGACAAAAAAAAAAAAAAAATCAAATCACTGGTCATCAGATATTTTCCTACTCAGTAAAACAGTATTTCCACTCCTGGGAGAGTTTTATTTAATGTTTTGGGGTTTTTTTTGTCGCCCCACCACCACCACCACTTTCCATCAAACTGCAGTATTATGTAGTGCTCACTAGGAGGTACTGTTCATATCACTTGCTATATAGAGCCATAGTCTATAACAGAGGTTCTCAACCCGTGCCCCCAGTGACCACTAACAGGCCAGGACTTAGGAATCTCTCTGTTAGAACACAAGTGTGTTCATTAGAGGCTCATTCATATTGATTAACTCGCCTGTGCTCTTAAAAGGAAATTCTAAAATCCTGGCCTGTTAGTAGCCACTGAGAGCACGGGTTGAGAACCACTGGTCTTTAAATCAATCTCTCCCATAGAGTGCATTATTAAAGAAAATTTTATTTTTTGGATATCAGTTGGCATCGCTGATACCACTTTAGCCATTTAAGGACATCTCTGGCACCCAAAGGTTTAAAGGATCAAAATACGTTTGAGCCGTAAAAATGTCTGAATGAAGATCCTCCAGCGGTGAAAATATCCATGTTGTACTTACTAGGTAAAGCCCAGCAAGTTATAGTTTCCTAAAAACAATTACTGCTCCTATCAAGTAGAAGAAGCCTCTCAATATTTCATCCCCGATTTAAAAACAGTCTGATATATCGCATAAAACAATTATTAGTACCATGCACATGTTAGGGGCCTCAAAACTGGTCAAGCCAAAATAATGGCTTAAAAGTAATAACCACGTGTCTTTATCTGGGCAGAAAATCATAATGGCAATATGAGTCAGGTCTGTAGGCATTGATTTCCCTTAAATGCATATTATATACTGGCTTGAAGGTCAATTGATGTGGAAATGATTGTCACCAGATTCCAGGACCATATGCTGCTACCACTAAAGTCTTCTTCCTTCTAAGAACAGATCAATGGGAGGCATTTTGGGTTCTGCAGTCTTACGACAAACAATCATGTCTGTCGCTCAATGGACATGGAATTGAGTAGCAAAACGGTAATTTGTTGAATCAATCCACACAGAATTACTTTCGTAGAGGCCATTAGAATTCTCTGCTGAGATTAAGACAGGATGGGTTAGTGTTCCTTTAAATACACTTGTGTATTGGTGAGATCTACTCAACTTCTGTAAACTAATTTATGGGGGGACATTTTTAACAGCTAATTGTGATGTTTTTGAAGATTTTCTGTATCAATAAAAATGCTAATATTTAAACCTTTAATGACCAGAAGGGTGTACAGCACATTGCTTTGCAAAATATATTGCACACCCCTCTGTTTCTTAAAGGATTAACATAGAATAAATGGTTTATGATGTGTATTTATACAGGTTTTCTAACGCAAATGAAATTCCCCATGTTACAATTAAATATGGAATTTTTAGTCACTTTTTTTTTTGTTTGTAACTGTGATTTATATGAATCCGTGATTATTCAATATCGGAGGAATGGCTGACAAATTAGTAGGTAATTAACATACATACTGTATAATTACAGTATGTAACAGAAGCACTTCTCTAGACATGAGTTCATCATACAGCAGTCGGGTAGCCTATAAAATAAAAGGCCAGATGTCAGATGTATGTTTGTCTGATTTAGTCATGCACAGTAGAGACTATCCGAATGCAGATGTTTGTCCGATGCAGTCATGCTCAGTAGACACTGCCCGAACGCAAAGAATTCTGGGAGGTGTAGTTCTGCGGATTTACGCACTTTGGCCCATGTACACGGGCTTTAACACTACTATCTATATAATTACTGTGTGTAACAGAAGCACTTACCTAGGTAGGACTGCATGATACAACAGTCATGTATATATAATTACTGCACGTAACAGAAGCCCTTGCCTAGGCAGGAGTCTGTCTTATAGCAGTCAGGTATATCTATATAATTACTGTATGTAACAAATGTACTTACCTAGGTAGGTGTCCATCACACAGCAGTCAGGTGTATCTATATAATTACTGTGTGTGACAGAATCACTTACCTAGGTAGGAGTCCATCACACAGCAGTCAGGCGTATCTATATAATTACTGTGTGTAACAGAAGTACTTACCTAGGTAGGAGTCCATCATACAGCAGTCAGGTGTATCTATATAATTACTGTGTGTAACAGAAGCACTTACCTAGGTAGGAGTCCATCACACAGCAGACAGGTGTATCTATATAATTACTGTGTGTAACAGAAGCACTTACCTAGGTAGGAGTCCATCACACAGCAGTCAGGTGTATCTATATAATTACTGTGTGTAACAGAAGCACTTACCTAGGTAGGAGTCCATCACACAGCAGACAGGTGTATCTATATCATTACCGTGTGTAACAGAAGCACTTACCTAGGTAGGAGTCCATCACACAGCAGTCAGGTGTATCTATATAATTACTGTGTGTAACAGAAGGACTTACCTAGGTAGGAGTCCATCACACAGCAGTCAGGTGTATTTGTGTAATTAATGTGTGTGTAACAGAAGCACTTACCTAGGTAGGAGTCCATCATACAACTGTCAGGTGTATTTATATCATTACTGTGTGTAACAGAAGCACTTACCTAGGTAGAAGTCCATCACACAGCAGTCAGGTGTATCTATATAATTACTGTGTGTAACAGAAGTACTTACCTAGGTAGGAGTGCATCACACAGGAGTCAGGTGTATCTATATAATTACTGTGTGTAACAGAAGCACCTACCTGGGTAGGAGCCCATCACACAGGAGTTAGGTTTATGTATCTAATTACTCTATGTAACAGAAGGACATGTCTAGATAGCAGACAGTCATACAGCAGTCTGATATATGTTTATTAGTGATTCTTAGCTCATGTCCTCGGGGCACACTAACAGGTTGAGATTTAAAACAGCAGTAAAGTTTTGTATAAAATATATGTATATATAGAAAGGCTTTTTACATTAAGCTTCCTCTAGGGGGCAGATTTGAGGTAATTATTCTGTTTCATTTTCTGACCAAGTTGTTTCACTGACAAACAGCTCTCTATAGAATGTGATAGAAACTGCTAAATCACTTCCTGTCAGTTGGAACTTTCAAGTGGTAATTGTGCTGTAATTCACTTACCGTCAGTTTGAACTGTTATAACTTTTAAATAAAACAAAACGCCAGCTCTGTGTGCGCCCTTGTTTTACTCAGCAGGAAAGACTCTATAACAGGTTTTTGTAACAAAAAGTTTTGTGCTGCTTTAACCATATCTTTAATTAAACATAGTTCTATTGCAATGACTGATCCACTCTCCACCTGTGATCAAGTAGGGGCATTCTGAAAGCCTGACCTGTTAGAGATCCTTAATATTCGTCTTGAGAAACTGTTGTATACAGACAAATGATTTCACACTTTTTGAGCCTAGATTCAGAGTAAATTTGCTTTATTAAATTTACATATATCAAAATTAGTCCTATATTCCATTGCAGGTGTTAGGTGTAATCACAGGTTTGATCTCAGAGATGCCTATAGAAGTCGACTGTAAGATGTAGGTAAAATCTGGCAGACTACAACTGCAAGCAAATCCAGCCCATATTTAGAAAAATATAGACATAGGTTGTCAAAGTGTCATTCCCCAATGACTATAGTCAATGGATGACACACACAGGTGCAGGCTGACTCTATCTCTCTCAGGAACAATACACTTTTCATGAAAAAATCTAAATGTTGGAGTACTTTTGTTGCTGAGTAGAAAAAGGGTAGCCCCCTTTAAATTGAAAATGGATTACTGGTCAAATGTATCATTGTTTTATGGATTAGCACCAACTGCTATCTAATACACATTTTATTTTTTATTTATGTTAAGGGAGAGCATAGCCCTTTGAGTGGTGGTGCAGTGCCTAGTAATGTGTTGCGTACACCTCTGGGATTCAAAGGGTTATACAAACAGTAAACTTTTATGAAATCTACATTTTGTGGTGTTTTTCAAGCAGAGTAAAACAAGAGTTTTTTCACCTCTGTCAGTTGTTGTTTTTTTTTGTAAAGGTAAAAGTTTCAGGAAGTGAATTACAGGGTGATTACTTCCGTAGAGTTCTGACAGGAAGTGACTTGGTAGCTTCTATCATAATCTTCGCAGAACTGGTTATTAGAGACTCACAATAATTAATTGGAATCTGACCAGTACTGGGCATTTTCAACTGTAATAGCGTGTGAATTGGTAAAACATATTTTAAATATAGAAATTATGCATCTCTTAGCAGTGGGGGTACTCTTGGGGGGTGGGGACTCGCCAGGAAATACCCAACAGCCTATTTGTTTTTATTAAGGGAAAAAGACAAACAAAAAGGAACTTGCTGCTCTTTTAAGTCTCTAATTAGGGATCATCATTTTTTGTGAAAACAAGAGCACCCTCTCTTACTTCCCAACATACCATATGGCCAAAAAAGGTGGACACTTCCTTGTTTTATATGGTGTAGTAGTGTTCGGGACTAGGGAGCAACAATCTTTAGATTATCACCTGGCAATTTGGCAGCTATTGATTAAATTGAATAAATGATTTAGAACAAAACCAAAGTATTTGATTTACACAGACTAATTTATAAATATGCGGAAAATTAGAAAAACATTCATGAGATTTGCATTGCTGTGAAACCATCTGAGAGACACACACACACTCTCTGTCTCTCTCTCTCTCACTCACAGTAGGACACCAGAGTGGGAAAGATGGACCGTTCCTCTTTACAGGAGGTATGAATCCCTAAAAACAACTAAAGAGGGACATGTGGGAGGTGTGGACACATAATATCTCCTAAAAAGGGACATGGGAGGTATGGATATCTAATATCTGCTAAAGAGAAAGAGTTGGGATATACAGACCCCTAATCTTTCCTAAAGAGGGCAGTGTGGGAAGTATATACCCTAAATGTCTCCTAAAGAGGGACATTTGGTAAACACTGAGAATGCGCACATCTCTAATGTCTCTAGAAGGTGGTAGGTATGGACCCTCTACAGAAGTAAATGTGGGCCATATGCACCTCTAATGTATCCTAAAGAAGGAAAGTTTGTATACCTAAAAAAAGAGAAAAATGGAGAAAGTGCAGACTGTAATATTTCACTGGAATTCAACCTCCACCGTGTTATTTGGACAGTTGTCCCCTTCACCGTGCTCACCACAGTTTGATTAGTGAGCTAAATTCCTACTCCCCTTTTTGTGAGGCACAATCCCACCTCAAGGTGTAAGCTTCTGTACTGGATCACCCCCAATAGTGGTATACTGTATCTCTCCTCCACTCCTACTTTTCGATCTCCAGACGTCAATCTCCTGACGTCCTTTTTGCTCTTGAAAATGCAGCTTTTTTTAGCTGGGAAACGCGTTGAAAGTGATATTAGCAGAGAATTGAGGACAGGAATTGTCTGTATGTTTATATAACCGTGATATTGTATTTTATAGGGATTATTGTTTTTAGCCCACTAATCGAAGTGTGGTGAGCACAGTGAAGGGGACAACCGTCCAAATAACACGGTGGAGGTTGAATTCCAGTGAAATATTACAGTCTGCACGTAGATTGTTTGCGCTTACTCCATTTTTGTCTTTTTTTTGCATATTGGTGGAGAACTGTGGCCTGAAGATCGAGGGAGAATTGGCAGCAACAATAAGCAGAAAATTACTGAAAGACTCTTGTTTTTTCCACTGTAGATATATATGAAGGAATATTAATTGAAATTAATTGTTAACATATCATTGAGTTGGTAAATTAGCGCCACATTCAATTGGTGGTTGTAAGTTTGTATACCTCCAAACATTTCAACGGGCAAAAAAGAAGCACTGTTGAGTTAGGCGGTGTTGCTGGGGTTGTGGCTGGACAGGGGCATTAGCAAGACTTTTTAGGTTATTTCACAACCTGTTGGCACCTCTTTGTAAATTATTTAAAACAAATTATTTTACTTACATAGACATTTATAAACACTTACAGGGGGAGATGCACTACTGTTAAATGCTGTGGCAAAGTGTGTCCCTATGATATTTAAATAGACTAATTTATAAAGAGGGTTTTGATTCTCCAAGCGGGATAGTTGGGATGTATTCCTTAAGGTGTGCCATCTGGTTACTATGAAACATAATTGCAATTGATTTAACCCTTTGAGTGCCAGGGGGTATGCAACGCATACCCCTTTAGCACTCAAAATTTTAAAACTTGAGCTGAAATAACTTTTGAACGCACAGCCTAAAGTGTACTGTATCTTTAAACTGATGCCTGTGTTTCTATGGTGGGACTCTGAATTGACAGTTCATACAACCAATGATAAACCACTATCGTCCGACAACATTGGGCGGGAAAGCAGGGGGTGTAGACAGAGCTGAGGCGCAAGATGGAGGCCGGGGAGGGGAAAGGGGGCCCAGCTACCGCGGGTTCCAGTGGGGGAGACTCCGAGATGTCCCAGACACCCGAATCCTCTACCACTGAAACCGCTTCGAGGACGGTAATCTTCGATACACTGGTTGACTCCGTCCTGGAAGGACTGGTAGGGGCGGACAGGTACTCAAGTGCTGCGTGCGCTGATTGGTTGTTTAATTATATTTTCAGGAGCCTAATTGGAGGAATTGTATTTCCTTCTGGAATCTCATTGGCTAGTAAAGCTGAACGGAGATTGGGTGCAGTCTAGTTTACCGCCAGAAGCTAACAGGAATGAAGGGAAATTAATTCTGCAAGCTGATTGGCTAGGACTTATTTGCTGCTATTTAATTGGCTCAAAGTGTAATACTATAGAAATAGTTGTTTACATGTGGCTCTCCAGTTGATGTGGGACAGCAGTCTGGCGATTTTTTTTTAACTTTGAAAGTACACATTGCATTGCTATGTGTTGCCTACCCTTCTGGCCTTTAAAGTGTTAAAGCAGAGGTAGACAACATTTGGCTTTGCCCCTGCTTGCTGGGGATAATGAGGAGTTATCACCAACAGCTGAGGAGCCATCTGTTTCCTACCCCAGGAACTAATCAAACAACAGTTAGTGGAGTAAGTCACTGGTGGGCCTCCGTGACCTGCCCATTATTCCACATGAGCAAGTGGTTTCTGCTCTGAAGAGCTTACACTCAATGGGCAATATAAAGCACATGTAGCAAAATAAAATGCACAGTGGGAGACAACATCCCCACTGATGACTCAAAGCAGACAGGATGATATTCCAGGGGCATTTCCAAATTCCTTGCTCATTGCATTGCTTAAAATGCATTGGACTCCCATCTGGCATTCATAGGGTTAAAGGAAGTGATGGAGGTGTCTGTAGTGTTAGGGTATTTAGGTTAGGGTGTGTGAGGTGCATACCTCCCAACATTTCAAATGGCCAAGGGACACTTCTGTTTTAGGGGGTGTTGCTGGTGGGCGGGCATTACGGAGAATTTTTAGGTTATTTCATGAACTATTGATACCTCCTTGTGTAACCTAATAAATAACCATACCTGGGAACTTTCAGTTGAGGGCTACCCGGAGGGTAGTCCTCTGGTTCAGCAGGGGGTAACAAAAATGACGCTAATTGTGTCAAAAAGGGTCGGGGCTTAACTCGAGTGTTGGGGGGATTTAACCCTTTGAGTGCCAGAGTGGTACGGAATGCATTGCAAAGCAATGCATTCCGTACCACTCTGGCACTCAGAGGGTTAAATGTGTCACACAGAAGGCTGGGGATGGAGGCACAACGGGAGAAAAAGCAGATGTGGCAGAGTTTCAATAGAAACTCTCCACATCCGGAGAAATCTGCCTCTGCCCCGGAGACCCGGTAAAGCTCTGTCAGAACCGGAGTCTCCGGGGGAAAACCAGAGAGTTCCCAGGTATGTAAATGACTTGTAACAGGACCACACACTAATTTATAAACACATATACTGATGTTTAAACAAACAAAAATGTGAGTTTTATTGCTGTAGAGCAATGTGAAACAGTTATACACACACACCACACAGTCTGATCTCCTAAACACAGGGACACCAGGGTGATACACTTATATACACGCCACACAGTCTGATCTCCTAAACACAGGGACACCAGGGTGATACACTTATATACACACCACACAATCTGATCTCCTAAACACAGGGACACCAGGGTGATACACTTATATACACACCACACGATCTGATCTCCTAAAAAGAGGGACACCAGGGTGATACACTTATATACACACACCACACAGTCTGATCTCCTAAACACAGAGACACCAGGGTGATACACTCATATACACACCACACAGTCTGATCTCCTAAACACAGGGACACCAGGGTGATACACTCATATACACAGCACACAGTCTGATCTCCTAAACACAGGGACACCAGGGTGATACACTTATATACACACCACACAGTCTGACCTCCTAAAAAGAGGGACACCAGGGTGATACACTTATATACACACCACACAGTGTGATCTCCTAAACACAGAGACACCAGGGTGATACATTTATATACACACACCACACAGTCTGATCTCCTAAACACAGGGACACCAGGGTGATACACTTATATACACACACCACACAGTCTGATCTCCTAAAAAGAGGGACATCAGGGTGGGAAAGAGGGACAGGGGGATTTGGGCCTAAAAGAGGGACTGACCCTTTTAAAGCAGCACACTTGGGAGGTATGCCAAAGAGGGACACTTCTGTTTTAGGTGGTGCTTCTGGGGGTGTGGCTGGTGGGCTGAGCATTACAAATAATTTTTAGATTATTTTATGACCTATTGACACCTCTTTGTGTAAATGAATAAATGATTTAGATCAAAACCAAAGTATTTTATTTGCGCAGACTAATTTATAAACACATATACTGAAAGGGGAACATTCACCTCATAAAATGTTATTACCATAGGTTTAGTTAATAAAGCAGTATTAAGAAAGGTGTTTTTTGTTTTTTTTAAATATACGTATTTTTAAAGATATTTCATCTTCAAGCTGTGCTCTTCCGCATAATGCAGGACCCTGAATCTTTGGCACAGCCCTTCTTCTCCTCCCACCTCCCTCCCTGCTGCCCCAGGGATTATTTAAACTGCTATAAATTTTGAATAAAGCAACTAAAAACAGTGGGAGTGACCTTGTTTTATTCAGCAGGAAAAGCTCTATAAAATATGTGTTTTCATAAAAAAAAGTTTACTGCTTTTTTAAAGTGCCACAGCACCGTGGTTGAGAATCACTGAGCTGGAGACTATAGCCTACGGCTGGCTTGAGATGATGGGTGTTGTAGCCAGAGAGCTAAATGTGAGCGACTCTATTTATCCCTTTGTTTGCTTTTTCTTCTCTGTAGTTACCCACGCTTTGCCCGGTGCTACCAGCGCTTCTACAGGCTCCAGCCAGAGATGACCCGCGCCATTTACGATCAGTTTGTTTACCAGCTGCATGCCTCTATTAAGGTAAACCGACAGTATCTAACCACTTCCCAAAAGCTGATCCAGTTCTGGAGCAAACCATCCACACCGTAGGGGTTACATAAATTCCCATTGACTGAAATAGGGACTTTTAACCCTTTGAATACTTTCAGATGTCTCCACTGCATTGCTCCACAATGTGTTGGAGACCTCACAATCATTCAAAGGAGTAAGAAGCCCCATTTAAAGCAATGGAAATGCAGGGTATTTTAATTTGAAGTTGATTTACCCCAAAATTGCTCTAGTTATATAGTGTGTATGTCCCATCACTGCATTAGATCTGCCATGTAAGTAAACTCATGGGAATTAATTGTGTCAGTTCTGTGGAATCAGTTACATAGACTTTGGGGCATGTGATAGGACACAAATGGAAAATTTTATGGGTCAAAGAATTGCAAATACACATTTCATTAAAGGGATAGTCATGTTAAATAGTAAAAGCAGCTTCAACTAATTTTCATAGTATTTGGGCCATGGAGAGTGTTATTTCAATACTGTTAGAGATGTAGTACAAGAGTAATTGAATGATAAAGTATCCCCCTCCCAGCCCTTTTACCTAGTGTAACACTGCTCACCTCAGATGTGGAATCTGGTCCTGGGACCAGACAAGTCACAGCAAAGGACGATCTTCTTACTGTGATCATAAGGAAAACCCTGCCCCCCTTGACAGGTTTTTCCTTATGATCACTGAAGATTGTCCCTCTCTGCAGTCCATCCGGACAGTCTTGCTGCTCTGAGGTGAGCAGTGTTACATCAGTAAAAGGGACAGGAGGGGGATACTTTATCATTCAATTACTCTTGTACTACAACTCTGACAGTATTGAAATAATACTCTCCATGGCCAAATACTATGAAAATTAGTTGAAGCTGCTTCTATTGTGAAACATTAGTATCCCTTTAAGCTTTTAACCCCTAACATCCAAGGAATTAAGTTATTTTCCCCTAGAATTGCTTTTTGTTTTTTTACACGTTTTTACACATGCCCAATGTCGCTGTCCTTGAAGTGGGACAATATTGGAGTAAAAATTCACCTCTATTAAGGAAAAAAATCTGTCAAAAGTTATTACAGCTGACAATGTTATTTAGCTTATTTTTACTGAAATATACTCTTATTAAGTTACCACCAGGTGGAGATATTGTTGTCTATGGATAGTCTGTTGTTTGAGATCCAAAGCTTTCCATAGACAATAACAGTGCCATATGCTCATGACGTACAAAAATTGTGTTTTGATTTTAAACAAAAGAAAATGCACTTTAATAACTTGTGATTGAAGCATCAGTCAGCATTGAGAGTACCCTTGTTTTATACTAGAATGGGAAGCTGACATGTTCAATTGTTTGAGTGTCAGAGGAGTATCCAGTGCAGTCACCCCTCTGGTACTCAATGTTAATGTTTGTGTTTATGTCTTTCTCTAGGAATACAGGAGGAGAATACAGTCAAGTTGATACCTTTATTGGCTAACTAAGCAGATTTAGGATGCAAGCTTTCAAGACCTCTTAGGTCTCTTCCTCATAACTTCCTGATAACATGCCTGAGGAAGAGACCTAAGAGGTCTTGAAAGCTTGAATCCTAAATCTGCTTAGTTAGCCAATAAAGGTATCAACTTGACTGTAATTGCCTCCTGTATTTCTACGGCTAACACAGTACCAACTCTCATCTGTTTGTCTAGGAAGACATACAAGAAATAAAGGATCAGGGGAAACTGGAATCACTATTGGACTCCCTGGACAAAATGGAGAAGGAGGCAGTGGGTAAACCAGACTTGGCATGGTGAGTGCAAAGGGCAGATTCTCTAACACGCTTCTGTCATACAGATGGTGGGCAAGCTACACTAATGTGTGATAAAGAGGAGATAACTTCTCCAGTGAGATAAACACTCCAGTTCCTATGTTATTCTATGGGAGAGATTTAGTTATAGACTACAGGGAGATGTACTAAGGTGTGATAAAGAGGAGATAACTTCTCCAGTGAGATAAACTCTCCAGTTCCTATGTTATTCTATGGGAGAGATTTAGTTATAGACTACAGGTGAGATGTATTAAGGTGTGATAAAGAGGAGATAACTTCTCCAGTGAGATAAACTCTCCAGTTCCTATGTTATTCTGTGGGAGATCCTTAGTTATAGACTACAGGGGAGATGTACTATGGTGTGATAAAGAGGAGATAACTTCTCCAGTGTGATAAACTCTCCAGTTCCTATGTTATTCTATGGGAGAGATTTAGTTATAGACTACAGGGGAGACGTACTAAGGTGTGATAAAGAGGAGATAACTTCTCCAGTGAGATAAACTCTCCAGTTCCTATGTTATTATATGAGAGATATTTAGTTATAGACTACAGGGGAGATGTACTAAGGTGTGATAAAGAGGAGATAACTTCTCCAGTGATATAAACTCTCCAGTTCCTATGTTATTCTATGGGAGAGATTTAGTTATAGACTACAGGGGGAGATGTACTAAGGTGTGATAAAGAGGAGATAACTTCTCCAGTGAGATAAACTCTCCAGTTCCTATGTTATTCTATAGGAGATATTTAGTTATAGACTACAGGGGAGATGTACTAAGGTGTGATAAAGAGGAGATAACTTCTCCAGTGAGATAAATTCTCCAGTTCCTATGTTATTCTATGGGAGAGATTTAGTTATAGACTACAGGGGAGATGTACTAAGGTGTGATAAAGAGGAGATAACTTCTCCAGTGAGATAAATTCTTCAGTTCCTATGTTATTCTATGGGAGATCTTTAGTTATAGACTACAGGGGGAGATGTACTATGGTGTGATAAAGAGGAGATAACTTCTCCAGTGAGATAAATTCTCCAGTTCCTATGTTATTCTATGTAAGAGATTTAGTTATAGACTACAGGGTAGATGTACTATGGTGTGATAAAGAGGAGATAACTTCTCCAGTGAGATAAACTCTCCAGTTCCTATGTTATTCTATGGGAGATCTTTAGTTATAGACTACAGGGGAGATGTACTAAGTTGTGATACAGAGGAGATCACTTCTCCAGTGAGATAAACTCTCCAGTTCCTATGTTATTCTATGGGAGAGATTTAGTTATAGACTACAGGGGGAGATGTACTAAGGTGTGATAAAGAGGAGATAACTTCTCCAGTGAGATAAACTCTCCAGTTCCTATGTTATTCTATAGGAGATATTTAGTTATAGACTACAGGGGAGATGTACTAAGGTGTGATAAAGAGGAGATAACTTCTCCAGTGAGATAAATTCTCCAGTTCCTATGTTATTCTATGGGAGAGATTTAGTTATAGACTACAGGGGAGATGTACTAAGGTGTGATAAAGAGGAGATAACTTCTCCAGTGAGATAAATTCTTCAGTTCCTATGTTATTCTATGGGAGATCTTTAGTTATAGACTACAGGGGGAGATGTACTATGGTGTGATAAAGAGGAGATAACTTCTCCAGTGAGATAAATTCTCCAGTTCCTATGTTATTCTATGTAAGAGATTTAGTTATAGACTACAGGGTAGATGTACTATGGTGTGATAAAGAGGAGATAACTTCTCCAGTGAGATAAACTCTCCAGTTCCTATGTTATTCTATGGGAGATCTTTAGTTATAGACTACAGGGGAGATGTACTAAGGTGTGATACAGAGGAGATCACTTCTCCAGTGAGATAAACTCTCCAGTTCCTATGTTATTCTATGGGAGAGATTTAGTTATAGACTACAGGGGGAGATGTACTAAGGTGTGATAAAGAGGAGATAACTTCTCCAGTGAGATAAACTCTCCAGTTCCTATGTTATTCTATGGGAGATCTTTAGTTATAGACTACAGGGGAGATGTACTAAGGTGTGATAAAGAGGAGATAACTTCTCCAGTGAGATAAACTCTCCAGTTCCTATGTTATTCTATGGGAGAGATTTAGTTATAGACTACAGGGGAGATGTACTAAGGTGTGATAAAGAGGAGATAACTTCTCCAGTGAGATAAACTCTCCAGTTCCTATGTTATTCTATGGGAGATATTTAGTTATAGACTACAGGGGGAGATGTACTAAGGTGTGATAAAGAGGAGATAACTTCTCCAGTGAGATAAACTCTCCAGTTCCTATGTTATTCTATGGGAGATCTTTAGTTATAGACTACAGGAACTAATCAGGAACTGTATTATTGTTGGGTCCAGTCTTGGGGGAGAATTGAGTAGATTTATGCATTTTATTCCTAACTTTAACCCCTTAAGGACCCTTGACGGTCCTGGCACGTCATCGGGCAGAGAGCCAGAAGGACCCATGACATGCCAGGACTGTCATGGAATTCATATCTACCCACGCTGCTGCATGCTGTTCAGGGAGCCCTGAAATGGATGCGCAAAAAAAAAAAAAAATGGTCCATGGTCCTTAAAGGGATAGTCATACTTAAAGTGCTAGTATGTCTGAAAAAAACTTTTTTGCATTTAGAAGAGCTTAAAAAGCTGATCTAAATGCAAAAAAAACGTATCTCTCAAACCGCTATGGTTTAAGAGATACGGGCGTTTAAAGTTTGATTTCTCCTACTGACAGCTGTAAAGCTGTCAGCAGGAGATCCATGTCGGTCGACACGCTGGCGCTTGAGAAGTGCCGAGATCTTGTTACTTATAAGGAATTCCTTCATTGGAATGGTCTTAAAAGTGTGCCTGGTGTTCAGACACACGTTTTAGACCATTCCAATGAAGGGATTCCTGGTAAATAACGAGATCGCGGCACTTCTCAAGCACCAGCGTGTCGACCGACATGGATCTCCTGCTGACAGCTTTACAGCTGTCAGTAGGAGAAATCAAACTTTAAACGCCTATCTCTTAAACCATAGCGGTTTGAGAGAAACGTTTTTTTTGCATTTAGATCAGCTTTTTAAGCTCTTCTAAATGCAAAAAAGTTTTTTTCAGACATTACTAACACTTTAATTATTACTAATCCCTATATTAAAGTCATATTAAAAATAAATATATTGCCCCCAGTGTCATCTCTCAGATCTTTATGGTTTGAGAGATAATCGCTCCTAAAGTTCCCCCTTCCACCTAGTCAGTGTTCTAGCTGACTGAAGGGAAATCCGGCCTTTGGATCATCAGGCGGCTCTGCAGCAGAGCCAAGATCATGTTAATAAAAAAGAAAACTTTCACTAAAACGGTCTTCTATGTGTGAAGACTGGATTTCCCTTCAGTTAGCTACAACGCTGACTACGGGGAAGGGGGAGGTAGAGGGGAACTTTAGGAGCGAATATCTCTCAAATCGTAAAGGTTTGAGAGATGACACTGGGGGCAATACATTTATTTTTAATATGACTTTAATATAGGGTTTAGTAATAATTAAGTATTACTATCCCTTTAAGTGCCGGCTGCATGCATGATCGGACAGTCTTAAGGGGTTGAAGGGGACATTACCCATTTGTAAAAATAGCCCAAACAAGCACTCACTTATTTTAGGCAGAAATTTCTAATGGCCATTATGAATCAGTTCTGTCAGGACTGGATAACGTGTCCTAAGAGGCAGACATCATTCTTTGTTGTGTGACTTCAGGCCTACAAACTGATCCTGATGACTACAGTGGGAAGAGTCCTAGAATAAAACATGTTTATGGACATGATATCTGGTGCTAATTTAAAGTATTTTAACTAATACAAAATCATTTAGGGGAAACTAATCTATGAATAATTGATTCCTAATGGACATTTAGAATTTTATGCCCAGATTAAACTTTTAACACTTTGAGAGCCAGGGGGTATGTAATGCATTGCAAAGCAATGCATTCCGTACCCCTTTGGCACTCAGAGGGTTGAAGACATAGTAATGTTTCACAAAAACTGCAGCTCCAATTAATCATCATAGTATTTGGACTTTGGAGAGTGTAATATCAATACTGTCAGAGTTGTAGTACAAGAGTAATTGAATGATAAAGTATCCCCCTCCTGCCCCTTTTACTGATGTAACACTGTTCAGCCAGAGCAGCAAGACTGTCCGGATGGATCACAGAGAGGGACAATCTTCTTCCTATGAGAACAATGAAAGCCCTGCCCCCCTTGACAGGTTTTTCCCTTATCTTACTTGAAGATTGTCCCTCTCCGTGATCCATCCAGACAGTCTTGCTGCTCTGAGGTGAGCAGTGTTACATATGTAAAAGGGGCGGGAGGGGGATACTTTATCATTCAATTACTCTTGTACTACAACTCTGACAGTAGTGAAATAACACTCCCCATGGCCAAATACTATGATGATTAATTAGAGCTGCTTTTATTATGAAACATTGCTATCCCTTTAAGGACCAGAGGGTTGTACAACACATTGCTTTGCAATGGTCTGTAAAGGGTTATGCCGCTTCTAAGTCTATTTTACTCATGGCACTGCTAACACTAATTCCGGATTTTTAAGGGCAAAGAGTTAAGCTTCTGAGTTCCAGAGGGGCGGTCAACACACGTCTTCCCGATGTGATGCTCAAACGTCTGGCACACTGAGGGTTATTTAAAGGGATAATAATGTTTCAAAATAAAAGCAGCTCCAAATAATCTTCATAGTGTTTGGGCCATGGAGAGTGTTATTTCAAGACTGTAAGAGTTGTAGTACAAGAGTAATTGAATGATAAAGTATCCCCCTCCCGTCCCTTTTACTGATGTAACACTGCTCACCTCAGAGCAGCAAGACTATCTGGATGGATCACAGAGAGGGACACTCTTCAGTGATCACAAGGAAAAAACCTGATAAACCTTTCAAGGGGGGCAGGGTTTTCCTTATGATCACAGTAAGAAGATTGTCCGTTGCTGTGATCTGTCCGGTCAAGTGACCAGATTCCACATCTGAGGGGAGGTGGTTTACACTAGGTAAAAGGGGCGGGAGGGGGATACTTTATCATTTAATTACTCTTGTGCTACAACTCTGACAGTATTGAAATAACACTCTCCATGGCCCAAATATTATGTAGATTAACCCCTTAGGGACCCTTGACGTACCAGGACCGTCAAGGGTAAACTTTCTTGAAAGACCCTTGACGGTCCTGGTACGTCACGTACATTTTACTTACAGCGCTCTTCCGGGAGCGCTGTAAGTAAAAATGGGGCATGAAATAGACCGCTCCAAGATCGGAGCGATCTATTTCAAGCCCCATAATGACGCGCCGATACACGTGACAGGTCACGTGTACCGGCCCGTCAACGTGCCCCTATGCGGACGTTATGGGACGGAAATGTCCCATAATGTCCGGTCCTTAAGGGGTTAATTGGGGCTGCTTTTATTTTGAAACATTACTATCCCTTTAAGTATAAATATATAGTTATTTTTAGGTCTAACAGTTACCATAAACATAGCTCAGTATGTCAGTCTTCATTGAAATAAAGGGGCGCACCCTAAGCTGGAGGTCATGACAATCTGGAGTGCAACAGCACACTGACTGAGAACCACTGGGTTAGGGTAAGAAGGTGTTTATTATTAGGAATAGTTAAGATTTCTTTAACCCCTTAACGACCGGCCGCGCAGGCACGCAGCGGTCACTAAAGGACCACGGAGCATTTTATTTATTTTTTGCCGATCTGACTCAGGGCTTACCGAACAACGTGCAGCCACGCAGGGAGCCCTGAAATCCATGACGGTCCTGGTACATCATGGGTCGTTCAGTCACTTTTACTCAAGACGTACCAGGACCGTCAAGGGTCGTTAAGGGGTTAACCACTGTGGGTATCTGCTCGCTATAAAGTCCAGTGTTGATACTGCTTCTCCGCCGACTACTTATGGCATTGAGTATTTTCTGGGCCTAATTGTGTTTTGTTGCACGGCAGGCGTCCCAGCGGGGTACCGGAAGAGGACTTGCGCAGCCACCTGGTGCCATACCTCCTGCATCAGAGAGATTACCTGCGAGTGGTCCTGAAGGAGCGGGTGGAGGAGAATGCTAGGCTGGCCCAATCAGTGCTCGCCGGCAGGAGGAAGATCGAGGAGATGCAGCAGGAGATAGAGAGGAGGAAGCAGGCCTGGCAGGTAATGCCCTCACCTTGTACCAAAGCCACAAATACACAAGTGAGGGATTATGGGACAGTCCAGCTGCCTCATAGGGTACAACTGAAAATTTGTATGGATTCAACTAGGGTTTTCAACTTGTCAAATACTAGAGCAGCCTACCATGTTTGCTGAAAAATGCCTTGGAAACCTCTCTAGCATTCAAGGAGTTAAAATTCCAGTTTAAAGAGACTGCATAACATAATATTGAAAATATTTATTTAGAATTACTTTTCCTTCTGGGTGAAAAAAAAATCCACTGCTGGGAGATAATTCCTTCAAATGTCATTAGAGCCCATACTTGGAAACTAATTTTGAGGACTTCAAAGTACAGGATGGAAGTATATTTCAAAAGAGTAAAAACGTTAGGACAAGAGGCCATAGTCTAAAACTAGAGGGACACAGGTTTAAATGTAATGTAAGAAAGTTTTACTTCACTGAGAGGGTAGTAGATAAGTGGAATACCCTACCAGCAGAAGTGGTAGATGTCAATACAGTGACAGAATTTAAGCATGCATGGGATAGGCATAAGGCGGTCCTTAACATAAGAAAAGACCAAGGACCAAAAAAGGTTTGAGGTTGTGTGTTTTTTACACAGTAGGAAATTGGGCAGACTAGATGGGCCGAATGGTTCTTATCTGCCGTCAAATTCTATGTTTCTATGTTTCATTACTTCCATAAAGTAGTGTTGTTGCTTCTTAGAGACAACCCTAGTCACTAACAATAGCCCTTCACAGTCTGCTGATGCAACATTCCACTTTAGAATGTCACCCATAGAATGCAAGTTGTAATAATGTTTGAATGAAGCATTTCCAGTGGTGGGAAAATACTTACCTTAATCAACCACAAAGGCCCTACAAAACATACATATTCAATATTATATGTTATGCACACACTACACCAATAGTCACCTCTTACATCTCATTGTCCTTCAGCAAACTACCTCCTTACACCACACACCCTGCCCCCTCTTTCTGAGCCATTTGCCCCATCACATACGCTCTCCCATGGGCGGATTGTCCTATCGGGGGATCGGGCATCCCCCGGTGGGCTGTTAGATCATGGGCCGGTGGGGGAGATCAGAGGATCTCACCTCACCGTCCCACGATATTTTGAAGGAGAGGTCTGTGGCAGAGCACCAGGATATGACATAATATCCTATTACCTGCTCTCCCATGCCGCACAGGGGCCACAAGGGGGCGTCGATAGGGACGTCGGTGCAGCTAGTGGGCTGCTTTAAAAATAACAAATGCCCGGGCTGGTACTCCCCTGCAATCCGCCCTGCGCTCTCCACTTTACTACATTAAGTGTAGAGTTTCAACAGTGAACTAGCTTTACCCTAGTTAACCATTCTCACCTCCTCTTTGTTGATATTGACAACTGCACCCCTCCCTCAGCTCCGGGAACCTTTGCAGTTTGGGCTGTGAGACACTGCTCTGACACATTTATTTAACACTTAAAAATGCCACGCACACACCTCTGTTTGAAACATCCCTGTGTTCTCAACAATGGCCGCCTTGGTAGTTCAATATCCCTTCCTCTGTTGCTGTCTCCTACTTGTAATACTGTCCTGTGCACCACAAGCACACTTCTGTCTCTTTGTTCCTCTGTACAATCAGTTACTTCCTGTCTCACTGAAAGACAACCGGAGGGAAGCGCACTCAGGTCCGCCAAAACATTATCAGCCCAATATGGTAAAAAATAATTCTTTATAAACTCATTAAAAACATCCACAAATAGAACAAAAAAAGATCAGTCAACAGGCATTGGATCGCAAGACCTGTGACCTCCTATCACCTAACGCGTTTTGTAACCGTTGGTGGTTACTTAATCATAACCACCTTCTCCTCTTTCCTGTAGCATGCCCATCCAAAGATTCACCTGACCCCACCTCTGTTCTTCTTTGTTGCCAGTCCTTCCTCACATTCAAATGCCTTCCCTTCACCTCTTCGCTGTAGCTTGCCCTCCCTCATATTCAAATCCCACCCTTTGCCTTTAGCCTTCCCTTCCTCACAATCACCTGCCCTCACCTTCACCTCAACCTGGTAGCCTGCCCACCTCTTTTTTATCTTCCTTGTAGCCTTCCCTCCCTTACATTCAAATGTCCTCCTCTTCATCTCTTCCTGTAGCCTGCCTTTCCTCAAATTCACCTGCCCTCACCTTCACCTATTCCCTGTAGCCTGCCCTGCCTCACATTTAAATATGACCTTTCCTGTAGTCTTCCTTCCCTCATACTCACTTGCCCTCGCTTTCACCTCTTCCTTGTAGCCAGCCCTCCATCACATTCAAATTCCCTCCCCTTCGCCTATTGCCTTTAGCCCGCCCTTCCTCACATTCACCTGACCTCACCTTCATCTCTTCTCTGTAGCCTGCCCTCTCTCACATTGAAAAGCCCTTTCCTTCTCCTCTTCCCTCTATCCGTCCTCCCTCACATTCAGATCCCTCCCCATTTGTCTCTTCTGTGTAGCTTTCACTCTTTCATATTCACCTGCTCTCACTTTTGCCTCATCCCAATAACCTGCCTTTCCTTACATTCACCTTCCCACACTTTCGCCTCTTCCTTGTAGCCTGCCATCCATCACTTTCAGATGCTATCCCCTTCACCTCTTCCCTGTAGCCTGCCCTCCCTCACATTCACCACCCTCACAGTTGGCTCTTCCCTGTAGTCCTCCCTCACATTCACCACCCTCACCTTTGTCTTTTCCTTGTAGCCTGCCCTCCCTCACATTCACTTCCCTCACCTTTGACTCTTCCCTGTAGCCTGCCCTCCCTCACATTCACTCGCCCCCACTTTGGCCTCTTCCTTGTAGCCAGCCATCCCTCACATTCATCTGCCCTCAGCTTTCTCTCTTCCATATAGCCTGCCTCCCTCACATCCACCCACCCACACCTTCACCTCTTCCCTGCCCTCACCTTTGCCTCTTCCATGTAGCTTTCCCTTCCGCACATTCACTCACCCCACCTTCACCTTTTCACAGTTTCCTGCCTCCCTCTCATTCACTGCCCTTAACTTTTCTTCTTCCCTGTAGCCTTCCCTCCCTTACATTCAAATGCCCTCCTCTTCACCTCTTCCATGTATCCTGCCCTTCCTCACATTTAAGTGCCCTTAACTTCACTTCATCCTGGTTGCTGCCCTCCCTCACATTCATTTGCCCTCACGTTTGTCTCTTCCCTGTAGTCTGCCCTCCCACACATTCAAATGCCTTCCCCTTCACCTCTCCCCTGTAGCCTTACCTCCCTCGCATTAAAAAAAGACCCCCCGTGCTTCTTCCCTGTAGCCTGCCCACCCTCACATTCTCTCACCCTCACCTTTGCTTCTTCCCTTTAGCCTGCTGTCCCTCATATTCAGCTGCCCTCTCCTACTCCTCTTCTCAGTAACCAGCCCTCCGCACATCCACTTTCCCTCACCTCTGCCACTTCCCTGTAGCCTGCCTTTCCTCACATTTAAATTCCCTCCTCTTTGCCTCTTCCCTGTAGTCTGCTCTCCCTCACACTCATTTCTCTTCCTCAAATTCTCCTTCATTCACTTTCGCCTCTTCCTTGTAGCCTGCCCTTCCTCATATTCACCATCCTCACCTTTGCCTCTTCACTGTAGCCTTGCCTCTCTCACATTCACCTGCCCTCGCCTACGCTTATTCTTGTCTGAAGCCTGCCCTCCCTCACATACACCTTCACTCACTTTCGCCTTTTTCCCTGTAGCCTTCCCTCCATAACCTTTACAAGCCCACACTTTCGCCTCTTCCCTCACATTCACCTGCCCTCACTTTTGCTTCTTCCTTCTAGCCAGCCTTCCCTCAAATTCAGATTCCTGCCCTTCCACACATTCGCCCAACCTCACCTTCGCCTGTCCTCTGTAGCCTACCCTCCCTCAGATTCACCTGCCCTCACCTTTGCCTTTTCCCTATAACCAGCCCTCCCTCACACTGAAGTATCCTCCCCTTCTCCTCTACCCTGTAGCCTTCCCTCCCTCAGTTTTAAATGCCCTCCCTTTCCCCTCTTCCCTGTAGTGTGCCCTTCCTCACATTCATTTGCCCT
This sequence comes from Rhinophrynus dorsalis, assembly GCA_037306005.1. Lineage (NCBI taxonomy): Eukaryota > Metazoa > Chordata > Amphibia > Anura > Rhinophrynidae > Rhinophrynus > Rhinophrynus dorsalis. Next base: position 5,662,193 of record CM074728.1, read on the forward strand.
CACCTTCACTGTAGCCTTCCTCCCTTCCATTCACCTACCCGTACCTTCACATCTTACCTATAGCCTTCCTCCCTCACCTTCACCTATTCCATGTAGCTGTCCCTCCCTCAGATACACCTGCCCTCTCCTTTGCCTCTTCCCTGTAGCCTTTTCTCCCTCACATTCAAATGCCTTCTTTTTCGCTTCTTCTATGTAGCTTGCTCTCCCTCACATTCAGCTGCCCTCCCCTACTCCTCTTGTCTGTAGTCATGCCTCCCTCACATATACCTTCCCTCTCCTCTGCCACTTCCCTGTAGCCTGTGTTTCCTCACATTGACCTACCCTCTTTTTTGTCTCATGCCTGTAATCTACCCTCTCTCACATTCAAATGAGCTCCTCTTTGCGTCTTCCTTGTAGACTTTCCTCCCTCAGATTCAAATACCCTTTCCTTCACCTTTTCCCTGTAGCCCACCCTTCCGCACATTCACCCTACCTCATCTTCGTCTGTTCCCTGTAGCCTTCCTTCCCTCAAATTCCCCTGCCTTCACCTTTGCCTTTTTCCTATAATCTGCCCTCCCTCTTACTGAAATACCCTCCCCTTCACCTCTACCCTGTAGCCTTCCCTCCCTCGCCTTTAAATGCCCTCCCTTTCGCCTCTTCCCTGTGATGTGCCCTCCCTCACATTCATTTACCCTCACCTTCGCTTTTTTCTTGAATGCTGCACTCCCTCAATTTCCCCTTCCCTCACCTTCACCTTCCCTGTAGCCTGCCTCCCTTCCATTCACCACCCGCAGCTTCACATCTTCCCTATAGCCTTTCTCCCTCACATGTACTGCCCTCACCTTCACCTGTTCCGTGTAGCCGTCCCTCCCTCAGATACACCTGCTCTCTCCTTTGCTTCTTCCCTGTAGCCTGTCCTCCCTTACATTCAAATGCCTTCTTTTTGCCTCTTCTATATAGCTTGCCCTCCCTCACATTCACTCACTCCACCTTTGACTTTTCCTAGTTGCCTACCTCCCTCTCATTCACTGCCCTTACCTTTGCCTTTTCCCTGTAGCCTACCCTCCCTTACTTTAAAATGCCCCCCTTCACCTCTTCCATGTATCCTGCCCTTCCTCACTTTTAACTGCCTTCAACTTCACCTAATTCTGTTTGCTGCCCTCCCTCACATTCATTTGCCCTCACGTTTGCCTTTTCCCTGTAGCCTGCCCTCCCACACGTTCAAATGCCTTCCCCTTCACCTCTTCCTTTTAGCCTTCCCTGCCTCGCATTAAAGCGGAACTTTCAGAGCATACTAAGTCGCCATGCATTCATTAAACGCATGGTAACTATCTTGGAAATAGATGTCTTACCTTTAAAAATATAGCCCAGTTTAAAGTAATCCTTCCCGTTTGGGGACTGATGGGCAGGTTAGTGCGATCCGCGCACCTGCGCCAAGTCCCTTCCTGTGACCATATGGTGCACTGCAGTGTTACTCAGTGGAGACTGGGGCTGACAGCGCAGGGACGCAGACAAGATGTCTGCACTGTAGCCTGGGTTCCGGTCTCCTAACGGGAAGGATTACTTTACACTGGGCTATTTTTTAAAGATAAGGCATCTATTTCCAAGCTGGTCGCCATGCGTTTAATGAATGCATGACGACTTAGTATGCTCTGAAAGTTCCGCTTTAAAATGCACTCCCCTTCACCTGTTCCCTGTAGCCTGCCCTTCCTCACATTCACCCGCCCTCACCTTTGCCACTTTCCTGTAGCCAGCATTTGGTAGAATACTTGATTAATAGTGTGTTGAAAAATAGGTGAATATGGGTTTTAACCTATTTCAATGCAACAGAGTTATCTAATGCATTGTAACTTAATGTGCACAACATCCAGTATTGTGCACCAACCTCTCTTCTGAGAGTATATCACTTTAAAGGCAAAAAATAAATCGTAAGGGTCGTCTATATAATAACAAGATAAACGTACTGTGTACTAAGCGTGTAAGAGAGAAAAAAAAGTGTGTGGGGGGTAATTGTGTAAATGTGTATGAATATAGTGAGTGACTAGGATAATGACTGAGCCACCAAAAGTATCAGTGGTTCAGGCACTAAAACTAAACCTGTGAAATGGTGAATCAAAAGTGACCTGTGCTAAGGGTGCTCCGAAATAGTGCTAATAATCACGGTCTATTGATATGTTAAATGAAATAACAGAAGTAAGTCAAAAATGAGTGACAATAGAAAAAAGATGAGACAGTTATGGGAACAAAAAATGAAATGAGGTAAATGAGATGATAACGCAAATATTAGTAATATAAATAATACATAAAAATGATAAATCAGTCACTGGATATAGAGAGTAATAGTCCTCTTGAAAATCAATAAAATGGTCCAATATTGTATAAACCTTGAGTAAATGGTGTGTTAAAAGACACATAATACCTTGTAATCCAGTAAACTAAATTACAAACAAATGATGATATGATGAATGAACGATGGGATGAAAGGAAGACGGACGATGAAGATGAAATGAGATATAGACAGTCACTTAATCTCCAAATGGTACGATATTATCCCTTGTGCAGCTCACAAATCATGGTCTTGTAAAGGCCATCAAATCAGTAGAAATCAACATGGCAGTCAGCGCTCAAAAGGGAATAAAGAGGAAAAGATGAGAGTATTATTTGTATGCTTGATAGAAAGGCATCTCAGGGTCCCAACCCCCAAACAGTCACGAGCCGTGTCCTCCTCACTATTTCTCTATGCCTCTGAACCACGAGGAGAAAAGTTTGTAAATCATTGCTTTACCCCTGATGAAGTGGGAAGTGTCCCACAAGAGTGCTAGGGTAAGGGCCGGATTTGTAATTAGGCAGAGTAGGCATCTGCCTACAGGCGCACCCCACAGAGGGGCGCCTGTCATCGGGATCGTCCCTTGATTGTCATGATAAGGTCTGTGCCTTCTTTGGCACAGACCTGTAGCTGCTGAGCTCCCGCATTGGCTCTTTAGTAATACAGAGCACTGGGAGATGACATCATCTCCCAGAGCTCTGTGTTACTGAAGAAAAGATCGCGCGGGAGCTCCAGCAGCACAGCAGAAGGAGGAGGCACAGACCTCTCCTGCAGCTGGACCACCAGGGAGGAGGTAGGAAATGGACACTGGGAGGGTGGCAATGTGAGGGTAATATGGAGATGATGTGGGCAATGTGAGGGCAATATGGAGCTGATGGAGGGCAATGTGAGGTCAATATGGAATTGATAGGGGCAATATGAGGGCAATATGTAGGTGATGGGGGGTAATGTGGAGATTAGGAGCATTGTGGAGGTGTCCAGTGGAGATGGCCAATGGGAAGGGGGTTCAGATTTCTGTGTCTACAGGCTCCTGAGATGTAAATCCGGCCCTGGCTAGGGTAACATACTAGCACGCACTCAGAATCAGGTCCCGCCCTACGTCCCCCGTGAGGTTCCTTCCCTGCTCAGTGTGTATCCGGCTCGAGTCCCATAAACAGGGCTCAAAATTTCCACTAGCCAATGGCGAGTGAAAATTTAGCCCTGGTGAGTAGAAATTCAGCCCTGGTGGGTATGTTATGTATTGCAGTGGCAAGTAACTTTTCAGGTCTGGCTAGTAGCAAAAGACTTCAAGTTTTAAGCCCAGCCATAAACAACGGCACCGCTGTGGTTCTCGCCGTATTACTAGAGGACTCTTACAAACTTTTCTCCTCGTGGATGGGAGGCACAGAGAAAGTGAGGAGGACACGGCTTGTGACTATTTGGGGGTTGGGACCCCGAGATGCCTTTCTATCAAACAGACATATAATACTCTCATCTTTTCCTCTTTATTCCCTTTTGAGCGCTGACTGCGATGTTGATTGTAACTTAATGTGTTGGATATCTCTCTCTCATTCAAAGGCATAACCTTTTCCATGCCACGGGGGTATCTAACGCATTGTAAAGCCATATATTGGATACCCTCTCCAACTCAAACAGTTACACCGTATGGGCAAAGCAGTGCTACTCTTGCTAGTAGATAGATAGATAGATAGATAGATAGATAGATAATTATACTGTACATTTTTTGGTGTAACATCATTAAACTGTATTCTGAAACAATCTCTTTGTAGAATCTGAGCAAACAGCAGAGGGAGCTGATCATGTCCATTCAAGAGCAGAGTGAGGAATCGCACTAGCTCGATGGTAGAAGTTTGTTTGATGATCTTCACTGCATAGAAATATTGACTGAATATTTCCGCTCGCCGCTGGGCAATTCCGTAATCCTGACTCGGGTGGACCTACAAAACCTCTATCAGTGAGAATCGCGTATGTGTAAATATTTAACAGTCAGACTTGCCATTTTGGAAACTGTGGATGTTTTGGGTGGATAAGCATTTTTACACATTGCCATGTTGGATTTTTCATTGTTTATCACACATGTAATAAAGCTGTAGGCTGGGGAAATATATGAGTGCAGCTTGTGACTCTCTTACTAGTGTTTCCTGCCTGCTGAACCTCAAGTTTGTAGCAACCAGTTAACGTTTAGCAGTTAATCCTTTGTGTGCCAGAGAGATATGCAACAGGTGGCAAAGAAATGTGTTGTATACCTCTCTGGTACTCTGAGGTTTAAAGCAGGGCTGAACCACATGGGACCCCCCAGGTGCTGCCTTACTACTATTCCCATCATCCTCCACCAGAATGTTGGGAGTTGTAGCCGGAAAGCAGCCAAGGGGCCTCTCACTGACCATCAGCAAGTTAGCCCTTTTGAGTGCCAGAGTGGTACGGAATGCATTGCTTTGCAAAGCATTTCGTACCACTCTGGCACTCAATGGGTTTAAAGGAATTTACATACTCTGTAACTACATACTACGTAAAGTAAATTGCCCGTACAGCGTTTTTTTATTCATCGTCACCTAATTCTTTTACAGTTTTAGGTCCCTGACTGGAAATATCTGTTTCCAAAAAACTCTATTTGGGGCTGTGGAAGGAGGGACATTGATTCAGTGTAAACAGGACAGAACACAGGCGTTCAGTGCTTGGGGGGGGGGGTACATTTTATTTCAATTCACCAGATAAGTCTTAGGTACCAGAAATCCAGACAAAACAATATACACAATACAAAATATACAACACTCTATATGCAAATTGCTATATGCAAAACGCAAAAAGATATACGCAAAACAATATATGCTATACGCAAAACTCTATACTTCGAATGCAAAAACGCTATCCACAAAACTCTACGCTCATTATACTATAGGCAAAATGCTAGTCAGTATGCAGAAAGCTGTATGCGAAGCGATATGCGCATTACACTATACACAGTATGCATAACACTGTACACAATAAGAAAAATGCAGTATGCAAAACTATATGTTATACGTCATACACTATATGCAATATGAAATATGCAAACAATTTGTACTGTATATGTACTATACACACTATGCATAACACATAAAATACGATATACGCAATACGCAAAACACTATGCTACACATAATATACTATATGCAGCACCTTGGTGTCCCTCTTTTTAGGAGCTCAGACTGTGTGGTGTGTATATAAGTGTATCACCCTGGTGTCACTGTGTTTAGGAGATCAGATTGTGTTGTGTGTATATAAGTGTATCACCCTGGTGTCACTGTGTTTAGGAGATCAGACTGTGAGGTGTGTATATAGAAGTGTATCACCCTGGTGTCCCTCTTTTTAGGAGCTCAGACTGTGTGGTGTGTATATATAAGTGTATCACCCTGGTGTCCCTGTGTTTAGGAGATCAGACTGTGTGGTGTATATATAAGTGTATCACCCTGGTGACCCTGTGTTTAGGAGATCAGACTGTGTGGTGTTTATATAAGCGTATCACCCCGGTGTCCCTGTGTTTAGGAGATCAGACTGTGGTGTGTATATAAGTGTATCACCCTGATGTCCCTGTGTTTAGGAGATCAGACTGTGTGGTGTGTGTATAAGTGTATCACCCTGGTGTCCCTGTGTGAAGGAGATCAGACTGTGTGGTATGTATATAAGTGTATCACCCTGGTGTCCCTGTGTTTAGGAGATCAGACTATATGGTGTGTATAGAAGTGTATCACCCTGGTGTCCCTGTGTTTAGGAGATCAGACTGTGTGGTATGTATATAAGTGTATCACCCTTGTGTCCCTGTGTGTAGGAGATCAGACTGCCTGGTGTGTATCACCCTGGTGTCCCTGTGTTCAGGAGATCAGACTGTGTGGTGTGTATATAAGTGTATCACCCTGGTGTCCCTGTGTTTAGGAGATCAGACTGTGTGGTGTGTATATAAGTGTATCACCCTGGTGTCCCTGTGTTTAGGAGATCAAACTGTGTGGTGTGTATCACCCTGGTGTCCCTGTGTGTATGAGATCAGACTGTGTGGTGTGTATATAAGTGTATCCCCTGGTGTCCCTGTGTTTAGGAGATCAGACTGTGTGGTGTGTAAATAAGTGTATCACCCTGTGTTTAGGAGATCAGACTGTGAGGTGTGTATATAAGTGTATCACCCTGGTGTCCCTTTGTATTTAGGAGATCAGACTGTGTGATGTGTATATAAGTGTATCACCCTGGTGTCCGTTTGTATTTAGGAGATCAGACTGTGTGATGTGTATATAAATGTATCGCCCTGGTGTCCCTGTATTTAGGAGATCAGACTGTGTGGTGTGTATATAAGTGTATCACCCTGGTGTCCCTGTGTTTAGGAGATCAGACTGCGTGGTGTGTGTGTATATAAGTGTATCACCCTTGTGTCCATGTGTTTAGGAGATCAGACTGTGTGGTGTGTGTGTATATAAGTGTATCACCCTGGTGTCCATGTGTTTAGGAGATCAGACTGTGTGGTGTGTATAGAAGTGTATCACCCTGGTGTCCCTGTGTTTAGGAGATCTGACTGTGTGGTGTGTATAGAAGTGTATCACCCTGGTGTCCCTGTGTTTAGGAGATCAGACTGTGTGGTGTGTATATAAGTGTATCACCCTGGTGTCCCTGTGTTTAGGAGATCAGACTGTGTGGTGTGTATATAAGTGTATCACCCTGGTGTCCCTGTGTTTAGGAGATCAGACTGTGTGGTGTGTATATAAGTGTATTACCCTGGTGTCCCTGTATTTAGGAGATCAGACTGTGTGGTGTGTATATAAGTGTTTCACATTTCTCCATAGAAATAAAACTTACATTAATGTCTGTATAAACCTCTTTATATTTTGTTATAAATTAGTCTGTGTAAATAAAATATTCTGGTCTTGCTCTAAATCAGTCATTCGGTTACAAAAATGGGGTGTCAGTAGGTCATGGAATAACCTAAAAATTCTTGGTAATGCCCTGCCCACTAGCCACGCCCCCCACCAACACACCTAAAACAAGTGTCCCTCTTTGGCCATTTGAAATGTTGGGAGGTATGGATAAGGTGTATAAACCCATAAAATATATTATAAACGTGCTTTTCCTGTTCATCTAGAGGTAGCTGTACATAACCATCTGACCTTCCCGTTGTGTTAGAAAAGTGATTAAGGGTGAGGTAAGGCAGGATTTAGGTAAACTAATACATAAGAGATTCAGTGAACTGAGCCGGGTGGGTTCTAATCACAGTACAATTATGGCTCTTGATGGCTTTGTCTGTTATTTGGTAATATTTTACAACTTTCTCCCCCAAAAAACAAACAAAATACTGGCTAGGAGTCCATAATATTTTAATAGATTTAGTGATAATGTCCTTTAAGAGGAAAATGAAGCTTAGGCTCCCTCTTGTGGCAAATTGGAGATATGCTGGGAAATTGAAGCGAAAATCCCAGAAACAACATACTAAACAGGCTGATCTGAGGACAGGACTTCCAGAAATTTCGTATCTGCTGGGAAGGCAGGCGGGGGTCCAGGAATCTGGTGATTTTCTTGAATTAAGGCTGTAGAGGTACATGATCAGAGAGACAAGAGCAGGCAGATTCATAGCAGCATTTTACAGCTGCAAAAACATAGAGCATTGATCTGGTACCAAGGACAAGCTGAGAATTAAGTTAGGGAGTCCATCAGAAGTGTAAGTTTAAGCACGAAACGCATCAGAAGTATATTTAGTATCAAGAGTTTCTTTTTTGCTATTTTTTTCTTTATTATCTTTATGATGAGGAAAACAGATTTGTGCTGATAAAAGATTTTGAGTTTATACACAGAAACTTTCTGTTACAACGTCTTATGAGGGACGAAGCCAGTATTCAGTTCTAAGAGACTATTAAAGGGATAGTAATACTTTGTTTTATCTTTATTTTATTTTGTAGGCATTAAAAAGACATGAAGAATGATATAAGTCTTATCTCTCAAACCAAAGTGTCGCCTTCCGCCCCTTTTACCTAGTGTAAGCCAGCTCTTCTCAGATGTGGAATCCAGTCCATAGACCAGACAGATAACAGCAGGGGACAATCTTCTTCCTATGAGAACAATGAAAGCCCTGCCCCCCTTGACAAGTTTTTCAGGTTTTTCCCTTATCTTAATTAAAGATTGTCCCTCTCTGCAGTCTACCTGGGCACCTCCCTTCTGATCTGGCTGAGCAGTGTTACATCAGTAAAAGGGGCAGGAGGGGGATATTTTGTCATTGAATTACTCTTGAACTACAACTCTGACAGAACTGATATAACACTCTCCAAAGTCCAGATACTATGATGATTAATTGGAGCTGCTTTTATTATGAAACATTACTATCCCTTTAACATTAGTTATCTCAGCAGTATGTATCACCTGAAACTTATCATTACGGAGAGAAAGAAGGACTGTACGAGTATTCGCTCAACAGTTGGGGGGGAATCAAGAAACCTGCCTGCAAAGAAGGAGTGGAGGGGGTTACAAGTCGAGAGGAACGCCACTTTCAGCTACCTTCTCGCGACCTCACAGTGAGTTCTCAGGGGAACAGGACATTTATCCTGCCCGCTCCCATATGATTAGAGATATATTACTTTCCACATCTATCTGCGCAGATATAATATGTATAAAAGGAACTGACTACATAGGCATATACAGATTTGAACGGAACATTGCTGTCAATTTAACATTCCTTGGTTGAAGATTTCATCCTCTGCACAGTGTATGTTTTAGAAGGACTGTCTCATATAAGGATTGTACATTTACTTTCCTTTATGTTATTATTGGTATTGCTTTTTAGATTAGATTATAATAAATTGCATAATATATTTTAATTGTTTTTTGTGCCAATTTTATATTAAGTATATTTGTTTATTTTAGATCCAAGCGCTTAATTCCACATATTTGATTTTGCTAGTCCATCAGAAGGGACAATATGCTAGAGGTGGTCAGTAACACAAGCCGAAGGTCAGAGTCCAAAGAGCAGGTAATCCAAGAACAACCGGGTCAAACCAGCAGTCAGTCAGGAACATCAGGGCATTACAGTAACAATAATCTGGCAGAACAAATGTAGAAAGGAACGTTGTAAGACACAAAAAGTAGATACAGGTGGTCAGATAAGCGTCAGATTAACCCCAGATGTACTGTATCCTAACACTTCATGGTCCTTCTTGCAGGAATCACATAGCGCCTGAATAATAGCGCAAGGTGTGCCGTCAAGGTGTCTTGGTACATTGGAACGACATAGCTGTCATCCAAGAATGGAGACGCGGTAGCAGGGGCTGGCAGAGTAATTCCCATCATGGGTCACATGGTCAGAAATTCCTACCTCAGGGCCGCACTGCTTTTCTGCTTTTTTTTTTTTTTGGGGGGGGGGTCAGCTATTTAACCTTTTGAGTGGCAGAGGGGTACGCAACGCTTTGCTTTGCAACGCGTTGCATACCCCTCTGGCACTCAAAGAGTTAACAAAATATGGATTTTTTTTTTTTTACAGTACTACAAGAGCAGTATAAAGATCTTTATTCTTACAAAAGGGCACAGTTATGGACCAATGCTTGCCACTGATCAGGTCCGCTTTCTTGTTATTGAGTGTCCTGATAGTGCGTCAGTAGATAAATGTGCCCAGAGAATACTGATGCCATCAGTGGTGGAAGGGCAGGTGGTGTCAGTAGCCTCCTCATTGTAAGACATCTAGTTCTAAGCTGCGCTCCTCCTGATCTGTAGGGGTATTAGGCCAATGTTGTCTTTATTGTGTGGCAGTGGATAAATGCGCCCAGAGTAAAATAGCTTGCTTGTAGTGGCCTGAGGGCAGGGAGGCTGGCCGCCTCAGCACAAAGGTTCTGCTTCTAAGCCTAAATTATTGCAATATTCTCTTTATGGTGAGCCCTGATTGTGTGGCAGTGGATAAATGCACCCAGAGAAACATCAGTCACATCATTATCTCTGGTGGATCAAAGCTGATAGCAGTTGTTTCCTCACCACAAGGGTTCTGGCTCTTGTCCCTTCTGGATTGTTTGCAAATTTATTTGCTGTTCTTGTTATGGCGAGTCCTGAATGTGAGGCAGTAGATAAACATACCCAGAGAAGTTGCTCAGGCATGCGTCTTCAGTGGGGCAGCGGCAAGGCTAGTGGTCTCCTCAACAAGAGGTTCCTGGTTCTTATGCTTCTTTACTGGAATTTGATTTATAATTAGGCTAGTCCACTGTTTATTGCTAGTCCTGATTGTGTTGTCGGATCTTAATTCGGCCACAGAAGGGTAACATACATCAGTGTGTTCGGTGGCTCAATGCCAGTGCAATCTATTCTTCAACATAAGTTGTTTGGTTTGTATCACCTCTCCTGCTTCATTGGGGTATTTTAAAATGTATTCTCTTTATTGCAGTCCTGATTGCTTGTAGTAGGTAAATCCACATAGAGAAGTGTTATGCATATCGGAGACACCAGTGGCTCAAGATCATTGGCCCTCATGCAGCAAATACAAGGTTCTGGATTCAAGTCCATGAATGAGGGTTATGTTGTCCCCCTCCTCTCTTTTTTTTTTTTTTTTTTGCAAACTTTGATTGGTTGCAGTAGATAAATGCGCTCACTTGACAGCATATTATAGAATGAATCTCTAGAGTCACAGGGGCTTGAACAGTTTCATTGTCCACAGGATGTTCTTAGTTGTAATCCCTCTCCTCTGAAATTGTAGAGATAATAAGGATAATGATCTATTTATTTCTAGTCCCAATTGTGCGGAAGATGATAATTTGTCCCGAGAATAGGCCTCTGTGTCAGAGTCTCCAGTGGCTTAGTGGTAGGAAAGGTGTGTTCCTCACTGACAGGTTTCAGGTTCAAATCCTGTCTTCTGATGTATTGTAAGGGTAAAATAGGCCACTGCTTCTTTTTATTGTGAGTTCTGATTGGGTGCAGTAGATAAATGCACCCAGATGACAGTATCAGACATCCAGATATTTAGTGGCTCAGAGACAAGAACAGTGTCTCACCAAATGCATGGTTCAAATCCCTTTTTCTGCTAAACTGGAAGGGTAAAATAGGCCATCGCTGTTTTTATTGCACGTTCTGATTGGGTGCAGTAGATAAATATGCCCAGATGACAATACATTGCACCTAGGACTTCAGTGGCTCAAGAGCAGGACTTTGGTTTTCCTCATTGAAAGGTTCCTGGTTCAAATCGCTTCTCTTGCTAAAAAGATCGCTGCTCTCTTTATTGCGAGTTCTGATTGGATGTAGTAGATAAATACGCTCAGATGATAGCAATTAACATCCAGGTATCCAGTAGCACAAGGAGAAGAATGATGTCTTCCTCACTGAAAGGTTCCTGTTTTAAATCCCGTCTCCTGCCAAATAGCTCAGTTGTTGTCTTTATTGCGAGTTCTGATTGGGTGCAGAAGATAAATGCTGTCATCTGGGCTCAGGTAGCTGGGTTTCTAGTGGCTCAAGGGCAGGAACAGCTCTGGAGTAAATGCAAGGTCCTTGGTTCAAATCCCTTATCTTCCTGCTATGCAAAGGTACTATGGTAAGAGGCTTTCTTTATTGTGCGTTCTTATTGATTGCAGTAGATAAATGCACCCAGATTATACTACTTTACATCCAAGTCTGCGGTGGCTGAAGGGCAGGAACAGCGTCCCACAAAACACAAGGTTCCTGGTTCAAGGCCCTGCTTCTCCTGCAGAGGAAAGGTAATATGGTTAGTAAGTGGCTTTCTTTATTGCGGGTTCTGATTGGTTGAAGTAGATAAATGCGCCCAGATTAGAGTGCTTTACATCTGGGTCTGTGGTGGCTCAAGGGCAGGAACAGTATCCCAACAAACGCAAGGTTCCTGGTTCAAGACCCCGCTCCTCCTGCTTGGTGCCTGTGTATAGAATCCCCGTGCTGGGCGAATACACAGGCACCCTCCAGGGGCGAGTGGGTGTCTTGGATCGGGTTCCTTGTGTTTGTGGGGTGCTGGTAACTGCTCTGCTGTGGGGGACCCTGATCGTGGTGAGATGGTCAGGGTCCTCTTAGCGCTATATATCATACATTGTGGCGAGAAGGCTCCGGATAATGATGTAAGTAATAGAAGCGCTATAGAGACTCAAAATAATAAATAGAACACTATCTCTTTAAGAATGTAGAAAGAAACACTTTATATATGGTGAACGCTGTCGCTTTAAGAATGTAGAAAAAAATCACTATAGAGAACACTATCACTTTAAGAATCTAGAAACACTAGATATATAGTTTCTTCTAGATATAAAACACTATCAATCAATTACATGTATCTTTCTTTAGATTCTTAATTTAGTTTCTTAACTGTAACTTCCTTTTTTTTTTTTTTTTTTTTGCTTTTTTAACCCCTTGTATGCTGGTCTAATGGCAAGGTTTTTATTTTTTAACCCTTTGCATTATATCACAAATGCAACGCATGTGTGCTGTTAGTTTTATTAACCCCTTGCATGCTGGTCTAATTACACGTGTGTGTATATATATATATATATATATATATATATATATATATATATTTAACCCTTTGCATTCTGCTAACCCTTTGCATGCTGGTCTAATCACACGTGTGTATTTTTAACCCTTTGTATTGTTACGATGTGATACCTCCTGTGTGTTAGTCACTTTTATTAACCCCTTATCTCAGTGCCAGAGGAACATGCTCATTACGCACATTAACCCTTTGTCATTCGCCAGTTTAGAAGGCTGTTCTAACTACACCTTAACCTTTTAATTACTGGTGTACTTTAACCCTTTGCTGTACCAATTATTTTTTTTAAATCCTCTCTGTGCTGTTCTGCGTGAACAGTTTTAACCCCTTGGCAAGTTTAACAGGCATATCCAGTATCACTTCATATAGCAGCAGAAAAGAGGTCACCAGCTACACCCTGCACTGTGTATAAAACAGCACACCCGTATACTGACCCTTATACACAAGTACCACACCAACACTGGGTGCAAACTGGCCCGATAACTTTATCATTTTCAGCCTGCTGTTCCATAATCCACCACCGGAGGCTTGAGTGTACCACTTCTGATCCATAATCCACCACCGGAGGCTTGAGTGTACCACTTCTGATCCATAATCTACCACCGGCGGTTTGAGTGTACCACTTGTGCTATTGGAGTGTACTGTCCCTGATCCACCAACTGAAACACAAGTGTGGCACCGCTGCTCTACTGCGGTCTCATAATCTGCCACTGTAGACTCTAGTGTAGGACTGTTACTTAAAAACCTGATGTTCAGTGATCTACAACTGGAGACTGCAGCATACCAGGATGTCATCGGGAGCCGATCATGCTGCAGTTGCAGCTGAGGATATGATTACCCGAAACAACATAATCAGGGCTCCCTCAGCAGTACAGAACCCCAAGTATTCAAACAGAGCCAATCAGCTGCTCCCCAGCAGGAACCTAGTGTGGGACACCATGAGAGAGCAGAGGTAGGGCCTGGGCTATGAGACAGTAAGTGGTTAATGTTTTGAGAGAGTAGATGAGCAGTGTTAGCGTGTGCATCTAGGTGTGCTAAACCGGTACAGTGTGTGTCTTGGGAGAGGGAGAGGGAGAGGGAGAGGGAGAGGGAGAGGGAGAGGGGGAGGGGAGAGGGAGAGGGAGAGTGTGTGTGTGTGTGTGTGTGTGTGTGTGTGTGTGTGTGTGTATGGGTTTTAGAGAGCATGTGTTAAGAGTGCATGTATGTGTCAGAGAGCATTTGTGTTAAAATGTGTTAAAGAGCAAGTGTGTGTTAGAGAGAGCACGTGTTAGAGAAAGGATGTGTGTGTGTTAGAGGGAGGGAGCGTGTGTATTTGTGTGAGAGAAAATGTGTGAGGAAGTGTGTGTGTTTGAGACCATTTGTATTAGACAAAGAGAATGTGTGTATGAGAGTGTGTTACTGAAACTGAATGTCTGTGTGTATATTATAGAGTGAGAGAGTGTGTATAATTGAGGGTGTACAGAGAGCTAGTGTGTGTGAGGCAGGAAGACTGTGTGTGTCTTAGGAAGGGAGACAGCGCATGCATTTGTTAGCGAGTGAGAGTGTACGGGTGTGTTAGAGCGGAAGAGAGTGTGCATGAGTCCATGCATTTTAGCGAGATAGCGTGTGTGTTAGTGCATGTGCTTAAGTGAGGCAGTGTGTGTGGGGTATGGAGACAAAGCGTGTGTGTGTGTGTGTGTGTGTGTGTGTGTGTGTGTGTGTGTACATTTGTGTATATACAGTACTGTGCAGAAGTCTTAGGCAGATGTGAAGAAAAGCTGTAAAGTAAGAATGCTTTCAAAAATAGACATGCTAATAGTTTATATTTATTAAGGAACAAAATACATAGTGAGTGAACAGAAGAAAAATCTAAAATCAATATTTGGTGTGACCGCCCTTTGCCTTCAAAACAGCATCAATTCTTCTAGGTACACTTGCACAGTGTTAGGGATTTTGTAGGCACATAGTCAGGTGAATAATTAAACAATTATACCAAACAGGTGCTAATGATCATCTATTTAAAATGTAGGTTGAAACACAATTATTAACTGAAACAGCTGTGTCAGAGGAATAAAGCTGAGTGAGGAATAGCCAAACTCAGCTAACAAGGTGAGGTTGCTGAAGACAACTCAGTGTCAAAAGTCATACACCATAGCAAGACTGAGCACAGCAACAAGATACAAGGTAGTTATATTGCATCAGCAAGTTCCCTCCCAGGAAGAAGTTTCAAGGCAGACAGGGGTTTCCAGATGTGCTGCCCAAGCTCTTTTGAAGAAGCACAAAGAAACGGGCAACTTTGGGCACCATAAACGCGGTGGTCGGCCAAGGAAACTTAGTGCAGCAGATGAAATACACATCATGCTTACTTCCTGGATCCTAGTACACCCATCTATTGTCTGGGGAAGTCTGGTCAGAAGTGGTCTTCATGGAAGACTTGCATTCAAAAAGCCATATCTCTGACGTGGAAACAAGGACAAGCAACTCAACTATGCAGAACTGGGGTGCAGAAAAATGGCCGCAAGTGCTCTGGACTGATGAAAATCTGAAATATTTGGCTATAGCAGAAGGAAGTTTGTTCAGCGAAGGGATGGAGAGGGGTACAAGAATGAGTGTCTTCAGGCAACAGTGAAGTGGTATGGGGGTTCCTTGCAAGTTTGGGGCTGCATTTCTCCAAATGGAGTTGGGTATTTGGTCAGAATTAATGGTCTTCTCAATGCTGAGATGTACAGGCAAATACTTATCCATCATGCAATACCATCAGGGAGGCATCTGATTGGCTCCAAATGTATTCTGCAGCCTGACAACAACCCCAAACACACAGCCAAAGTCATTAAGAACTAGGAGTCCTGGAAGTGATGGTATGGACCCCACAGAGACCTGATCTCAACATCATTGAGTCTGTCTGGGATTACATGAAGAGAGAGAAGCAACTGAGGGGCCTAAATCCACAGGAGAACTGTGGTTAGTGCTCCAAGATGTTTGGAACAACCTACCTGCCGAGTTCCTTATAACTGTGTGCAAATATACCTAAAAGAATTGATGTTGTTTTGAAGGCAAAGGGCGGTCACACCAAATATTGATTTAATTTAGATTTTTCTTCTGTTCACTCACTATGCATTTTGGTAATTGATAAAGATAAACTATTAACATGTCTATGTGTGTGTGTGTGTGTGTGTGTGTGTGTGTGTGTGTGTGTGTGTGTGTGTGTGTGTGTGTGTGTGTGTGTGTGTGTGTGTGTGTGTGTGTGTTCTAGAGGGATATATATTGTGGGTGTGTTAGAGATGATGTAAAAGCAAATGTGAGAGTGTATATGTGTGAGTCTTTTAGAAAGAGTGCATGTGTGTTAGAGAAAGTGTGTGTGTGAGAGCAAGCATATATGTTAGAGAGTGTGTTGGAGAGCACGCGTTAGAGAGAAAAAGAAAGAGAGCAAGCATGTGTGCTAGAAGGAGACAGTATGCTTTTGAGAGTGAGCATGTTAGAGAGCGTGTGTATGTTACAGACAGATCATGGGTGTGTTAGAGGGAGTGCATGTACGTGTGTTAGAGAGCATGTTTGTGTGAGTGTGTGTGTTTTAGAGAGTGTGCATGTGTGTTAGAGAAAGTGTTTTTGGAGCAAGTATGTGTACGAGTGTGTGTGTGTGTGTGTGTGTGTGTGTGTGTGTGTGTGTGTGTGTCAAAGAGAGCATGGGTGTGTTAGGGAGAGTGTGTGCGTGTTAGAGAGCATGTGTGTTAGAGAGAGAATGTGTTATAAATAGCAAGCATGTGTGTGACTGTGTTAAAGAGTGTGTATGTTTGAGATGTATTGGAGTGTTATTGAGTGTGTGTGTGTGTATTTGAAAGACAGTGTAATAGAGTGTATGTGTGTCTTACAGAGAGTGACAGTATGTGTGTGTTTTTTTTTTTTTTTTTTTTGAGAGGGTGTTAGACAGCAAGATCGTATTTGAGAGAGTGAGAGTTTGAGTGTGTTTAAGTGTATGCGTGTGTGTGAGAGAGAAAGAGGGAGGGAGAAAGAGAGCGTGTGAGTGAGCATGTGTCATACAGAGACAAATATTCACAGGGACAAGAAGAACAGGGACTAGAATCAGGAACCTTGCGCTTGTGAAGCTGCGGTTCTTATCCCTGAGCCTCTGGAGCAGTGATTCTCAACCAGGGTGCGCCATGTTTTCTATCAAGACTTTGACAAAAATGTGAACGTTGACTTTTAAACGTAGATTTATAGAAATGGTTCTGCACAATATCTATATTTTTGTTATTATGGTGGTAAGATCTGATAATAAAAGTATTTTTATGTATTGTACCCTCCATCATGCCCTTGATGAATTACATGTCATTTGTTACAGTGCCTTGAAAGTTCCGGATTGTGTGTTAGGGGGCGCAGCAATCAAACGGATTCAGAACCACTGCTCTGGAGACTGTAACGTGCTCTGTTCTCCGCTTTTCTGCTTGGGGTATGAATTCTGATTTTGCTTCAGCTTCCTACAGCCACAGACAAGGGGAAGCTGCAAAACAGCCCCCCCCCCCCCAAAAAAAAAAAAAGCATCATTCAACAATACGTACCCTTCTTTTACCCCCTCAACATAGGGGGCCACATGTGGAGATTCCAAGCATTTTCTGAAAAGTCGATGCCTACTTTTATTTCTCTCGTTAATGAGATTTGCTTCTTCTGTGATTCCAACCGATGCAAAGTGCTCGGAATCATGGTACTTAACCCTTCGAGTGCCAGAGGGGTACAGAACGCATTGCAAAATGGTTAAACAACAACACATTTTTGTAATAGTGCTAAAGAACTGATTTTCATCTGTGACGCACCAACAGGTCAGATTTAATGTGGAACTTTCACCTTAAATCAAGTTTGCTTTTTTGAAAACTGCATTAAAAACGTATGTATGTCTTGTTAACCAAACGTCCGGCAAATGTACAGGTCACGAGATGGTCACACTTTTATTACTGGGCAAAGTGAAAGTAAAGAAATCCTGGTACTGCACAGAGCTGCTTTATCATATAAGTATCATTGAAAACTTCATTAGCATGTGACAAATCACTGAAAAGGCTTAATTAGCATATGAAATCCAACTGATTAGCTTAATTAGCATATGGAAACATCATTGATGCCGCACGGTGCCGCAGTTAGCATATGAAAGAAGCGTGAATATCTCCAGAACTGTACATTTTCTGACCTTTTGGTTAACAAGACATATAGGCAGTTTTTAATGTGGTTTTCAAAAAAGCAAACTTGAATTAAGGTGATAGTGTCACTTTAAGGAAATCCTTACTTGACCACAGGAAAATCAATCATGCTTACCGGTGATCATCCTGAAAACCTAACCTGCTAGTGCGCCCTGGGGGCCAGCAATAACAAACACTGGCCTGAAGTGACGCCAGGCATGACGCCGATGACGGAGGAGGAGTGTACAGAAGTCTAATATAGTACATGAGTGGAATGGGAAATTTGTATTCTTTAACTCCTTTAGTTCTAGAAAGGTGTGCAATCCATTCCCTGCACCCCACTCAGGTCCCCAATTTGTTAATAGATCAAGATTAACATTAAAAACACAACATATCTCCAAGGATGGGTGTCACACAGGGTATATACTGATCTATAAACACCAGTGGAACAAGGCTGGGGTGTCAGACAGTGTATGTGTGGTCTATGACTACCAGTGGAACAAGGCTGGGGTATCAGACAGTGTATGTGTGGGTCTGTGACTACCAGTGGAACAAGGCTGGGGTGTCAGACAGTGTATGTGTGGGTCTGTGACTACCAGTGGAACAATGCTGGGGTGTCAGACAGTGTATGTGTGGGTCTGTGACTACCAGTGGAACAAGGCTGGGATGTCAGACAGTGTATGTGTGGGTCTGTCACTACCAGTGGAACAAGGCTGGGATGTCAGACAGTGTATGTGTGGGTCTGTGACTACCAGTGGAACAAGGATGGGATGTCAGACAGTGTATGTGTGGGTCTGTGACTACCAGTGGAACAAGGCTGGGGTGTCAGACAGTGTATGTGTGGGTCTCTGACTACCAGTGGAACAAGACTGGGGTGTCAGACAGTGTATGTGTGGGTCTCTGACTACCAGTGGAACAAGGATGGGATGTCAAACAGTGTATGCGTGGGTCTGTCACTACCAGTGGAACAAGGATGGGATGTCAGACAGTGTATGCGTGGGTCTGTCACTACCAGTGGAACAAGGCTGGGGTGTCAGACAGTGTACGTTTGGGTCTGTGACTACCAGTGGAACAAGGCTGGGGTGTCAGACAGTGTATGTGTGGTCTGTGACTACCAGTGGAACAAGGCTGGGGTGTCAGACAGTGTATGTGTGGTCTGTGACTACCAGTGGAACAAGGCTGGGGTGTCAGACAGTGTATGTGTGGGTCTGTGATACCAGTGGAACAATGCTGGGGTGTCAGACAGTGTATGTGTGGGTCTGTGGATACCAGTGGGACATACCTGGGGTGTTGGATTGATTGTGTGCACGTGCGTATTTTTATTTTTGTTGTGAAATCTATTGGGTTGCTTGAGTTTTCTTTATGCATATTGTCTTTAGGTCCTTATGTACAAAACAAAAGAAGAATCATTCTGGTTTGAACCAATGGCCACAGAGGGGAGTAATACAAATTCATGAAATCTTCACTTATTTAAACTGGATGTTTAATCTCTTGAATGTTAGAGAGCTCTCTCTCTCTCACACACACACATTGTGAGGCAATGCGTTGGAGATTTCTCCAGCATGCAAGCGGTTAAACACCCCATTTATATCATTGAGGATTTTTTTTTTTTTTTCCTCTATGATGTTGTTAAAGTGTCCCAGAAATTCACCAGTATTATATTTGTACATATGTATCATTTCAGTTGAAAACGTCCATATCTGTTCCCATCACAGTGTTCCCGTTGGCCCAGTTGAATGTTGTATCACATTTGGTTTGTGATCCCCTTCATAAGGTCACTTGTGCCAACGTCCCCCGGGTGTCCTCAGATCTGACCCTGCTCCTTCTAGGAGTCCAGACAATCAGTAAGAAGGGATCCACTGATATAAACATCTCCTGCACTGTGATAAGGTTCAGCTGCCATGAGGGTCTCTCCAAAATCCCCAGGTGTGACCTCTGTCCAGCTGTCCTGGCTCATACATTAGTGTCCGCCCCCTGTAGTCACTTGGTGAGTGTCAGTTCATCCTCAGTAGGATATCTGTATGGAGGAGATCTGTGTCTGGGTCACTGGTCCTGCTTCTCCGTCTCTTCTGTCTCCTCTCCTTGGATCTTCCGGGTGAAAAATCCCAGCTGTGACAGGACAAACAGAACATTGATATGAGAAAACAACAGACCACTGCGTCTCCATCTTGTTTTATTCAAGTCCAGGGTGTCTAGTGGGCTCCCAAAAGACCTGACACTTGTGCCAGTCTTATCCTATATAATAATTTGCTAAAGATTGTCACAAGCTGTCATGCGCAGTAGAGACGGCTGCACGCGGTGCAGTCATGCGCAGTAGAGACTCCCCATGCCGCAACTGATACGGAGCTATGCTGTTATTACCGCACTTGGATTAATTTTGGCCAACCTATAATTTTATAGGCCTTTTGTAGAACTTAATGACAGACAAAAAAAACATAAACATATAATTATTCTTAGGTCTTACAATCAGAATACCAAAAAACAAGCATATTATACATAACAATTCCAATAAATTTACATCTTCTTAGTAATATAAATTGAGTGAGTGAGTAAGTGGATACCCACGCAACATTAAAGTGTTACAACTCCCTGGTTGTGAACCATCACAGCAAACTGACAGGCCTTTAAGCACACACCCTGTACAAGTTAAAGACAGTTTAAGGGCTCACACAGGCAGTAAAGAGCGAGTGATTTTGGAGCAAACCAACTTAACCGTAGAGAGGTAAATAAAAATCTCATTGATTTAAACCTGCTTCACAACCCTTTTATTATGATTATGTTTCCATTACGCAGGGAGTAATAGCAACAGTCTTGAACTCAGACTAAAAATAAAGCAAGTTTACTTTGTAATACACAAAGCAAGAGAAAAGATGGTAAATGTAGTTGTTGATCCCTTTATAGGCTAACTAAGCAGATTTAGGATGCAAGCTTTCAAGACCTCTTAGGTCTCTTCCTCAGGCATAAAAAATAAAACAAGAAAAAACAACATACACCAATAGCACTCCACTAACTATATCTGATAAAATATCCAATATATATATATATATATATATAAAGGGAAACCAGAAGGTATAGCTGTTGTACCCTTGAAATGCAGCTATAAAGGGATATTAATGTTTCATAATAAAAGCAGCTCTAATTAATCATCATAGTATGTGGACTTTGGAGAGTGTTATTTCAATTCTGTCAGAGTTGTAGTACAAGAGTAATTCAATGATAAAGTATCCCCCTCCCGCCCCTTTTACCTAGTGTAACACTGCTCAGCCAGATCAGAAGGGAGGTGCCCAGGTAGACTGCAGAGAGGGACAATCTTCAATTAAGATAAGGGAAAAACTTGTCAAGGGGGGCAGGGCTTTCATTGTTCTCATATGAAGAAGATTGTCCCCTGCTGTTATCTGTCTGGTCTATGGACTGGATTCCACATCTGAGAAGAGATGGCTTACACTAGGTAAAAGGGGCGGGAGGGGAAACTTTGCTTGTGAATATCTCATAAACCATAAAGGTTTGAGGGATAAGACTTATATCGTTCTTCATGTTTTTTTAATGCCTACAAAATAAAACAAAGTTAAAACGAAGTATTACTATCCCTTTAAGTCTACAGTGTCCTATGTAGCACCTATCACTTAAAAGAATCCATACAGTAAAAAATGGACAAGCGCAAAATCCCTGGGACAATCAAAACTTCAATATACAATAACAGTTCACAAAATCATTCACATAAAATTCTCTTAGCGAGGTAAATTGTGGTGATCTTTCCAACCGCAGTTAGAATATAAGATGTAAAGTCTTTATCTATTGGTTCAATGTAAGATGATATATGGATCCTAAAAGAGAAGAAACCGATCTAAGGGTGAATCTGTGGGGTATAAAAAACAAGGTCCATATAAAGGACCAGGCTCACCAGATCTGTGTATAGAAAAGTGCAGGACTAGCACGACCTGGCTGAGATGACCAATATCCACATGCGGTGCGTGTCTTGACTAAAAGAGCAGAAGCAAAAGAATCGGAGAGGATATCTGTATGTAGATGCTGATATAAATTAGAACCACACTCAACGGATGGCTGTAAGTGACCAAAATCTTATAACCCGACCCGGCTGTAGTGCCAATATAGAAGACGACCCGTGGATCAAGTACGATCAATAAAGTGCTTTATTTTGTGCAAACATCCCTACGCTGTGCGTTTCATAGAATAGTATCTACTTCATCAGGAGATAAAACATGAATACAATAATGCTCAAATATCACAGTGGCCTGAAATTGTACAGTGGTGCTGTTACTACACCATCCTATGGAGATTTATGGTCCCGGGACCAGAGCTGTCCATAGGATCGTGTAGCAACAGCGCCACTGTACAATTTCAGGCCACTGTGATATTGCACCTAAAAAATGCAACTTTGAAAATTAATAACTTTTGAATGAAACACCTTTCAGCAGTGGGAGTTCCCTTGTTTTACTCGGGGGGATAAACCCTACAACATATTTTTTTTACATTTTAAGTATTACTACCCCTTTAAGTGGACATACCGGCCATGAAGACGAGGACTCTGACCTCTTCCATGCCTACTTCCGGCTCAAACCAAAATGAAGACACCGGCTGGGCTAATCCACGCCTCGTTCTGGATAAACCTCACATTGTCATGGTAACCAGAGCATCCTCCATCGTTATGGCATCCTCATAATAAAAACCTACAATAATATATATATATATGTACCACTCACTCTCAGGCATGTTCTCTCATGAGGAAGAGACCTAAGAGGTCTTGAAAGCTTGCATCCTAAATCTGCTTAGTTACCCAATAAAGGTATCAACTTGACTGTAATTGCCTCCTGTATTTCTGCTCATCTGTTATCAAGAGAAAAGAAGAACGCCGTCACATCGTGTCAGCACAGAGCACCTGTGCTAAAAAGCATTTTATTGTTCATTTTACACTGACTTACTATTTTAATAGATGTTACATTTGAACATTGTATCTTGCAGAGCATCTGTCTTATTTTCAACAATGGGTGAACCCCCAAACGGAGCTATGTTAATCTTTCCATCTGCTAATGTAGGGATAAGACAGGAAGTCAGCGCTAGGGGAGGTAGGTAATGCATTACTGAGCAGTGTCAGTGAGTGGGGGAGGTAATGTAGGGATAAGACAGGAAGTCAGCGCTAGGGGAGGTGGGTAATGCATTACTGAGCAGTGTCAGTGAGTGGGGAGGTAAGGTAGGGATAAGACAGGAAGTCAGCGCTAGGGGAGGTAGGTAATGCATTGCTGAGCAGTGTCAGTGAGTGGGGAGGTAATGTAGGGATAAGACAGGAAGTCAGCGCTAGGGGAGGTGGGTAATGCATTGCTGAGCAGTGTCAGTGAGTGGGGGAGGTAATGTAGGGATAAGACAGGAAGTCAGCGCTAGGGGAGGTAGGTAATGCATTGCTGAGCAGTGTCAGTGAGTGGGGAGGTAATGTAGGGATAAGACAGGAAGTCAGTGCTAGGGGAGGTGGGTAATGCATTGCTGAGCAGTGTCAGTGAGTGGGGAGGTAATGTAGGGATAAGACAGGAAGTCAGCGCTAGGGGAGGTGGGTAATGCATTGCTGAGCAGTGTCAGTGAGTGGGGAGGTAATGTAGGGATAAGACAGGAAGTCAGTACTAGGGGAGGTGGGTAATGCATTGCTGAGCAGTGTCAGTGAGTGGGGAGGTAATGTAGGGATAAGACAGGAAGTCAGCGCTAGGGGAGGTGGGTAATGCATTGCTGAGCAGTGTCAGTGAGTGGGGAGGTAATGTAGGGATAAGACAGGAAGTCAGCGCTAGGGGAGGTGGGTAATGCATTGCTGAGCAGTGTCAGTGAGTGGGGGAGGTAATGTAGGGATAAGACAGGTAGTCAGTACTGGGGTGGGTGGGTAATGCATCGCTAAGCAGTGTCAGTGAGTGGGGAGGTAATGTAGGGATAATACAGGAAGTCAGTGCTAGGGGAGGTAGGTAATGCATTGCTGAGCAGTGTCAGTGAGTGGGGAGGTAATGTAGGGATAAGACAGGAAGTCAGCGCTAGGGGAGGTGGGTAATGCATTGCTGAGCAGTGTCAGTGAGTGGGGGAGGTAATGTAGGGATAAGACAGGAAGTCAGCGCTAGGGGAGGTAGGTAATGCATTGCTGAGCAGTGTCAGTGAGTGGGGAGGTAATGTAGGGATAAGACAGGAAGTCAGTGCTAGGGGAGGTGGGTAATGCATTGCTGAGCAGTGTCAGTGAGTGGGGAGGTAATGTAGGGATAAGACAGGAAGTCAGCGCTAGGGGAGGTGGGTAATGCATTGCTGAGCAGTGTCAGTGAGTGGGGAGGTAATGTAGGGATAAGACAGGAAGTCAGTACTAGGGGAGGTGGGTAATGCATTGCTGAGCAGTGTCAGTGAGTGGGGAGGTAATGTAGGGATAAGACAGGAAGTCAGCGCTAGGGGAGGTGGGTAATGCATTGCTGAGCAGTGTCAGTGAGTGGGGAGGTAATGTAGGGATAAGACAGGAAGTCAGCGCTAGGGGAGGTGGGTAATGCATTGCTGAGCAGTGTCAGTGAGTGGGGGAGGTAATGTAGGGATAAGACAGGTAGTCAGTACTGGGGTGGGTGGGTAATGCATCGCTAAGCAGTGTCAGTGAGTGGGGAGGTAATGTAGGGATAATACAGGAAGTCAGTGCTAGGGGAGGTGGGTAATGCATTGCTGAGCAGTGTCAGTGAGTGGGGAGGTAATGTAGGGATAAGACAGGAAGTCAGTAATAGGGGATGTGGGTAATACATTGCTGAGCAGTGTCAGTGAGTGGGGAGGTAATGTAGGGATAATACAGGAAGTCAGTGCTAGGGGAGGTGGGTAATGCATTGCTGAGCAGTGTCAGTGAGTGGGGAGGTAATGTAGGGATAAGACAGGAAGTCCGTGCTAGGGGAGGTGGGTAATGCATTGCTGAGCAGTGTCAGTGAGGGAGGTAATGTAGGGATAAGACAGGTGGTCAGTGCTAGGGGAGGTGAGTAATGCATTACTGAGCAGTGTCAGTGAGTGGAGGAGGTAATGTAGGGACAAGACAAGAAGTCAGTGCTAGGGGAGGTGTGTAATGCATTGTTGAGCAAAATCACCAAAGCTGTTTTTAGGTGACAGTACCCCTTTAAAAAGAGAGATGACAGAGTTCAGTTCTTTAAATGCAGCCTATGCCCTTACCCCCCTCCCCACCAGTCCACACAAACAAACACTCAGTGGGTTTGGACACAGGGTAGAAGGCCTGTTAGGGGCTGCTCTAGGCCTTGTGGTCACCTGTGAACTCCATTCCCTCCTAATGATATAGATTGTGTGGTTACAAGATCTGGCCAAGCTGACCTCAGGGAGGCTGCCGCTGCCTCGGAAGTTCGTTATCCCACAGAGGGCTTGAAGCCAGGGAATGTACAATCAACCTCATCAAAATAGTCATGATGTTGCCGAATAATTTAAAGGTATACTAACACTTCCTAATAATAAACCCCCTTTTAACCCTTTAAGGAGCAGAGCGTTGGCAATGCATTGCAAAGTAATACACTGCACCCTCCTCTATTCCTTAAAGGATTAATCCAATCAGAAAATACAAAATAAAAGAACAGTGCAAATCAATTCTGTGTGGACTGGTTCTCCCAGCATGTTTTTATCACGTTCAATGGGGCAGACATGATTTTTTACTGGTGGACTCTAAGACGCTAAAAAAAATCCTATAACTGTATTCTTCATTCTTAAGATGAATTCTGTGGCAGGTGTTTGGGTCCTGAAAGTCTGCAACAAAGAAGTGCACCCACCCCTGTTGATAGGAGATATAAAGAGAGATTTTACAACAGAGAAGAGACATCTAAGGGGTGATATATATGATTACCATCTACATGTATATTCAAGTTCAATACAAAGAACTATCCAACGAACTATTTACTCAAAGAGCTAAGCTAGGAACAAGAGGACATCCATGAAAACTACAGGAAAAATGTTTCAACTAAAACAAAGGCAGGGATTTTTTTTAAGCAAGGGCAGTAAAATTATTGGAATTCTTTGCCTCAGGATTCTGTGCTTGCAGATACCGTAAACTGCTTTCAAAATGTATCTAGCACCGAACAATATTGAGAATTATGACACTTGGCTTCAGTGCAGATAGGATGTTGATCCAGGGAAATATCCGACTGCCATTTGGAGTCAGGAAGGATTTTTCTTACCCACATAGATCTAGATTGGAAATGGCTTAAATGGGGTTTCTTTCTGCCAGTAATTACGCCTTTGAGTGTCCATGTTGTAGGGTTTATCCCCCTGAGTAAAACAAGAGTACTCCCAGTGCTGAAAGGTGTTTCATTCAAAATTTATTAATTTTCTAAGTTGAATTTTTTAGGTGCAATATCACAGTGGCCTGAAATTGTACAGTGGCGCTGTTGCTACACCATCCTATGGACAGTCTGGTCCCGGGACCATAAATCTCCATAGGATGGTGTAGCAACAGCGCCACTGTACAATTTCAGGCCACTGTGATATTGCACCTAAAAAATTCAGCTTTGAAAATTAATAACTTTTGATTGAAACACCTTTCAGCAGTGGGAGTACTCTTGTACCCTACAACATATTTTTTTTTTTACATTTTAAGTATTACTATCCCTTTAACAGATAAGAACACTAAATTCCTATTTTCTCTTACGTTCAATATGGAACACAGGTACCGTGGGGATATAGCAAAACTAAGCTCCCAGAGGTGGAAAAAGGACCTCATGCCTGTTTCCATGATATCAGGCTTCCCTAGGACTATCCAGAATAGGAACAACCCAAACATAAAACAGTGTGAACGGACACTGAACTGTACAGCACACACAAGAACAAGAACCAGCGGGGTTTAAACAGCTGGACCACAGTAAGGCAATAAAGTGTGCAGGTCTCTAAACAGGCAAGGCGGCCTGCATGACCTTCCAGCCAAAGCTGGCTTCAGCCGAAGCCAAAACATCGGCACAGTATTGCTTAGCAAAAGTATGCAGATAGGACCAAGTCGCTATGTGGCACAGCTGCTCAGTCCAGGCCTAATTCTTATAGACCCATTAGGCCCCCACAGACCTAGTTGGAATGTGCTGTGACTTTGAAGGGAACAGGATTCTTTCTGCGTTCTTACCCCTGGCGTATGGTAGATGTGATCCAAGAGACCTTGGAAGCAGCCTGACCACTCTGGGACCCTCAGGAATGACAAATAGAGATTCAGCCTTGTGAAAAGGCGCTTTGCAATACACATAAAATTGAAAGCAACAATCTACACCTAACAGATGAAGATCATTCTCCTGGTGAGAATGAAGTTAAGGGCAAAAAAAGAAGGCACAACAATCTCCTGATTGATGTGGAACTCAGAAACCAACTTAGGAAGAAATTCCAGAGAAGTACGAAGAACGGCCTTGCCCTTATGAAAAACCAAGACAAAGCCTGCAACTCAGCAACCTGAGATTACTGCCAACAGGAAAGCCATCTTAAGTGTCAACTTGACGCATAGAAATGGTAGCCAGGGGTTCAAAGGGAAGCCTCTGTAAAACTCCCAGCAGCGAATAACCGTCACCATCTCCACTCCGTGACACGCAATCAGCTGCTCCGTTCACTCGCACTACAAACCATCCACCAAACGTCTTGTCAAAAAAAGTTTAATACAAACTCCATAAAAAGTATACATATACAGCTTCAATTTGGAGTCAAAGTATGACATAGTAAAAACAAATGGCTACGCGTTTCACGGTTCTCACCTCTTTATCAAGCCAGCAATTATTAAAGTGGAACTTTCAAATCTTTCTAAGTCGCCATGCATTCATTAAAGTGGATCTATCACATATAGATATCTAATGCTCATTAGATAGAGAATTTAGCAAAAAAGTGTAATATTTTAGTCATTTTTGCAAAAAAAAACCTTTATCTAAGCAAAAATTCAAGTTTAAAAGGTGCCCAGCAGCCTACTTCCGCTTGCCGCTGTGACACAGCGGCTGCTCCCGCCCCACTACCCAGCATTCTCTAATGACGGAGGATGTCTGTCTCCAAGCTGGAGCAATCTCATTGGCTAGATATAGATCTCTGCCAATGAGATCGCTCCAACTTAGAGAAAGAAAGCCTCCGTCATTGGAGGATGCTGGGTAGTGGGACGGGAGCAGAGGCAGTGCTGCAAGCAGGAAGTAGGCTGCTGGGCACGTTTTAAACTTGAATTTTTGCTTCGATAATGTTTTTTTTTTTCAAAAATGACTAACATATTAAATTTTTTTGCTAAATGCTCTATCTAATGAGCATTAGATATCTATATGTGATAGATCCACTTTAAACGGGTGGCGACTAGCTTTGAAATAGATGTCTTACCTTTAAAAAATAGCAGGTGTAAAGAAATTCTTCCCGTTTGGAGACCGGAACCCAGGCTACAGAGAAGACATCTTGTCTGCTCGCCTGTGCTGTCAGTCCCGGTCTCCATTGAGTAGCACTTCAGTGTACCATATGGGCACCGGAAGGGACTGATGGCGCAGGCGTGCAGACCACACTAACCTGCCCGTCAGTCCCCAAACGGGAAGGATTCCTTTACACTGGGCTATTTTTTAAAGGTAAGACATCTATTTCCAAGCTAGTTGCCATGCGTTGAATGAATGCATGACGAATTAGTAAGATCTGAAAGTTCTGCTTTAATAAAATGTGTATCGACACATTTTTTAATAATTGCTGGCTTGATAAAGCGGTTTGTACCACGAAACGAGTAGCAATTTCTTTTTACTGTATTATATCTTAGCTCAATATTGAAGCTGTATATTTATACTTTTTATGGAATTTGTATTAAACTTTTTTTTGACAACAATACATTTGGAGGATGGTTTGTAGAGCGATTGCAAGTCACAAACTGTAGACGGTAAAGTTCTCCACCTGCCTGTTTGTCAGCACCGGTTATCCCAGCTGCTGACCACACTGAAACGTGACATTGTGATATACTTCACTAATAAGAACATTCCTGTTTGTTCTATGGGGAAAGATCATTCTTTCCATTCATTCTTTGTCATGCCTACATCAGCTGTCTAAGCAAGGACTTGTAGAACGGTGGTATTTATTAGGGGACACATACCGTAAAGTACAACCTCAGGAGAATGCTATATAATGGCCTAAGATAAGGTCTGACTAAAGACATCGGTATTGTTTTGTATATGAACAGCCCCCTCAGTCATAAAACATATAGCCCCAAATGGGCCTGATCAAAAAGAATCAACTATGATCTTTGTTTGGTCAGGCCCGGGGAAAACGGCACTGGGTGGTAACTTGTAGAGCAGGTGTTTAGATGTTACCTATAAGAATGCTATCACTTCAGTAAAAGGTTGTTGCATCTCTTGTGTGCCTGCTGTCACCCTGTGAGGAAAGACCATCTGACTCTCAGAAAATAAATCTAAAACTGATAAAGGGATCTGAGTTATAAAGAGAGACTAGCAAAACTGAGTTTGTTTACATTAGAGAAGAGTTGTCTAAGGGGTGATATGATTACCATTTACAAATACATTCAAGGTCAATACAAAGAACTATCCAATGGATTATTTATGCAAAGAGCTGGGCTAAGAACAAGAGGTCATCCATTAAGACTAGAGGAAAGGCACTTTCGACTAAAACAAAGGCAAGGATTCTTTACAGTAAGGGGGGAAGGCTACAGAATTCTTTGCCTCGGGATGTTGTGCTTGCAGATAATGCAACTGCATTCAAAAAAGCAATGGATGCCTATCTAGCACAGAACAATATTGACAATTATGACAGATGGCTTCAAAGCAGATAGGATATTGATTCGGGGAACTATCTGACTACCAATTGGAGTCAGGAAGGAATAATTCACACACACACACACACACACACACTTGGGACTAGATTTGAAATGGCTCCAGAGGGCTTTTTTTTGCCTTCCTCTGGATCAAAAGGGGTGTTTTTGGCATGGGCTGGACTTGATGGACGCATGTCTTTTTCAGCCTCATCTACGATGTTACTATGTTACTATAAAATAAGAAACTCTCTGTGATTTTTGGCTGAGAAATACCTCCTGCAAAATAATATACACAGTAACAGAGCTAAAGTGGAATACTGCAGAAACCATACACCTAGACAGAGCTAGAAGGTGTATCGGCACCTGCTTACCCCTTTACATTCCCCTGAATATAAGCATCCTAATTCAGACAGGGGTGTGTAATCATCACATACTTGTAAAGACATTTGGGGTCCAAAATGGGACGACAGCTGCCATCCTTCTTTGGAATTACAGACAGGTTGGAATAACAACCTGAACACGCTCCTGGGGAATTCCTGGAATCAAAACCTTCTTTTCCAGCAGTGAATCCACTACCTCCTGAAACAGCCTTTACCTTCTCCGTCTCCTTTGGCACCCTGGACAAAAAGAAGTGAAATGGTGGAAGGGAACTGAAATCTAAGTGATGCCCTTTCCTAATCACCAGCAAAAGTCACTGGTCTGTGACTGAGGACTGCCAGGCATTCCAAAAAAGTCAAAGATGACCCCTCTACGCTAACCGGTGGACCAGGATTCCATGAGTCATGGGGATGCTGGTTTGACAGACTTAGCCCTTGCAGTTGCTCTCTTGGGCTGCCACTGCTGTCTGGGCTTGGTTGGGTGATGCACATGTTAGGCGCGTGGACCCTACGGCTTTTCCGTAGCCAATGGGGAGGGGGGCAAAAAAGACGCAGTTTCCGCACCATGGTTGGGACCCTGCTGGGCATCTGAGTCAACGAGGTGCTCTTGCCCCAGTAGCATCACTAATGATCTGTTTCAATTCAGGCCCAAACAGGCACTTGCCCTGAAAAGATAAGGAAACCAGTGACTTCTTAGAAGATTGGTCCACAGACACAAACTTGAGCCTCAAAGTGCATATTGCAGTCACAGAAAAGGCTAAGGCTTTGGCGGACAGATAGCCTCAGAAATATAAGTGTTGGCCTCCTTCATGTTGGCTAAGAAAACCAATAGATCCTCCTGGGAAGCATCAGCACTGCCGGCTTCCATTTGCTGTTTACACCACAAGGCAACCATCCTGATAACCCAGGCAGTGACAAAAATAGACCTCAGTTCAAATAAAATTAGCCCTGAGAATATAATCCAGCTTTTTTATCTGCTGCATCCTTCAATCCAGCCACATACACCAAAGGCAGGGCACTGGACTTGGCTAGCCTGGAGACCAGGGGATCCATAGGAGGAGGAAAGGCCCGCTGCGCCATAGCTGCCTCCATAAAGGGATACTGTCTAGAGAACCTTTTGGTGATGGAGAGCCTCTTATCAGGGGTCTTCCACTTATTCAAGAGGATCTGGTCAAGAGTGTCATTTGGAGGAAAAAATGAAGCAGACGTCTTACGCCTCTGGAAGACATCAATAGAGGAGGACCCCTCATGAGGCATGCCAGGGACCCGAAGGGTCTCCAATACAGCCCTAATGAGCCCACGGCCGAGGGAAGTGGTTCAGTCTCATAGGAGTCCACAGAGGAGCAAGAAGAATCCATATCTTCCCATACAGACAATTTCTCCTCAGAGGAGGGACCTGGAAGCTGTGGAGCACTCTGAGATAGGGGCCACATACTTAAAGGTAGAGGGGGGATTCCAAGACTGACAAACCCACTGAAGGAAGAATGGTATTTGGACTACTTAAACACAGTAATGTTTTAACCCAAGCTGGCTCTTGTTCAGTACAGGAGCGGTCGGGTGGAGGACCCACAGTACAAGAGGGTCAGAGAGATCCAGAATACTCTCTGGGAAGCCCAGTTTGACATGAGGATCAGCAAGTAAGGGGGTAAGTGACGCCCCTGAGTCCTTAGTCTTTGGTCTAACTCCATGTCCCTTAGAATCGGACATCATTACCGGAGAAGTGTCAATTATTTGTAAAAATAACCAGTAACAGTTCACCAGACTAGCAATTCACCCTATAAAGCCCAGAAAAGTACTTATCTGGCAGGCGAAGGGTTAATCTGGAGAAGAAAAGCAAGGAGAGTCTGCCTTAAAGGGATAGTAATACTTCGTTTTATCTTTATTTTATTTTGTAGGCATTAAAAAAACATGAAGAACGATATAAGTCTTATCTCTCAGACCTTTATGGTTTGAGAGATATTCACAAGCAAAGTTTCCCCTCCCCGCCCCTTTTACCTAGTGTAAGCCACCTCTTCTCAGATGTGGAATCCAGTCCACAGACCAGACAGATAACAGCAGGGGACAATCTTCTTCCTATGAGAACAATGAAAGCCCTGCCCCCCTTGACAAGTTTTTCAGGTTTTTCCCTTATCTTAATTGAAGATTGTCCCTCTCTGCAGTCTACCTGGGCACCTCCCTTCTGATCTGGCTGAGCAGTGTTACATCAGTAAAAGGGGCGGGAGGGGGATACTTTGTCATTGAATTACTCTTGTACTACAACTCTGACAGTATTGATATAACACTCTCCAAAGTCTAAATACTATGATGATTAATTAGAGCTGCTTTTATTATGAAACATTACTATCCCTTTAAGAATGCCCGCAAAATGGGCATTCTGGGAAATGTAGTCTTGTCAGTTGCTATTGCAAAGACCCCCAAGACACTCAGGACATGGACCGGATGAAAGGGCATGAGGAGACAAGACAACATAGCGCACTGTGACTTCTGTATGTCGAAAAGGTGCAGAGATATGTCCCACTGAAGTTCCCAATAGATGTCAATGGAGCAAACATGGCGGTTGTGTGGGAAAGCGTTCTTAAAGGGGTCACACACTAAAAGGACAAGGGTTCAAAAGTACTCAAAAACACACAAAAACCCAGGGAACATGTGGAGAACACTAAAAAGGACGTCCACTACAGAAAAAAAAACTAGGTAAAGCCCCCGACCCGGAGAAAACAGCAGGCAAAGGGTTAACTATCCCAATTGCAGCCATCCTTGCTCCATAACTCAGGGGATGAGCAGTAACATATAATAAAATACCCCAAGGGCTCAAAGAAAACCTCCTTGTGGAGAGGTACAAGGTAGGGACAATGTGGACCAAGGCACTCAAAGGGTTACTTCCACGTCTTCTTTCTTCAGGTCACCATTGTGCAGAAAGCAGAGCCCCATGCAGGGGCGGATTGTAGGGGAATACAAGGCCGGGCAGTTTTTTAAAGCAGCCCACTAGCTGCACCGACGTCCCTATCGACGGTCCCTGTGCGGCATGGGAGAGCTGGTGCCAGGATATTATGTCATATCCTGGCGCTCTGCATTAATCCTTTGAGTGCCAGAGGGGTACGCAACGCATTGCTTTAATAAGGAACAAGGAACACGAAGGCTGTCACAGAGAGTGCCAATGGCAACACAGACCTCTCCTTCAAAATATCATGGGACGGTGAGGTGAGATCCTCTGATCTCCCCCACCGGCCCATGATCTAGGGGCCCACCGGGGGATGCTCGATACCCCGATAGGACAATCCACCCATGGCCCCATGGGACTCTGCTAGGAGGGAAAATTTGGGTTACAAGATTCTCCCCAGAGGGCTGCAAGGGTCCACATAGCACATGTAGACTGGTCAATCCACTCCAGAGGACGCCCAGTAATGGTAACCCGTCTAACAGTGGGATTCTGACAGCCCCATATCTACCAGAAAATAATAAAAAAAACTAAAAAGCTATGAGAGTGTCTCTGTCCATGTTATCACTTCAGAAGGACACATCATTCTGGGGATGCAAGGAGGGGGGTACTGGTTAAGCTGAAGGGGGGCTGGGAGTCTCTTCCTACAAGACTGTCTTTTTGAGATGTGTCCCGTCCATCACAAGAGGGAGTCAACCCCATGGTACCTGTGTCCCACAGTGGACATAACAGAAAGGGAAATTTATAAATTATACTCCAAGGGCAAAGCAGTACACCAATATGGGAACAAAAAGGACATTATTAGAAAATGGGGCCGATACACGCATGTCGCTAAGGTATTTAGACATACAATTTAATATCAGAATTTTATGGTCAGGTTTGGAAATAAAACTGGAGTTCATAATCTTATATTGTTTCACTGCATGATTTGGTCTAAAGTTAATTTTGACTCTACTATAAAAAAACATTTCTTTCACCCTTTGAATGCCAGAGGGGTGTGTGACGCTTTAATTTAAAGGGTTGAAGGCCGTAAAGTTTTGCACTGAATTACACAAAACTCTGGTCCTTAACCCCTTAATGACTGGCGACATGACAGGACTGTCACCATTTTTTTCCCCTTAACCCTTTGAGTGCCAGAGGGGTACGCAACGCATTGCAAAGCAATCAAAGGGTTAAGGACAGGTGACGGTCCTGGCATGTCACATACTTTGAGCTTTCAGATCTCCTTCTCCTTAAAATGAATTAAACTAGTATTAAGGTGACAATATGAGTGTCAGAGTGGTATCCAAGGCATTGCTTCACAGAGTCTGGCTGCCCATAGAAACAACCCTACAATGACCTGGGAATGTCTTCTCTTTGACCCCCCAGAGAGGGCTCATGTGATGCCAGGTAGGGGATGCCAATGACATGATTTGAGCTATAAAAGGGGTGGAGCTTCATTAGGTGGGTGGGGCTTATTTATTGTGACAGGAGTTGTAGTCCAGTTACAGCTGGAAGGAAACATGATTCACGTCAGTTAATGTGCCATTATGATGTCATAATTCATTTCAGAAGAGAGTTGGTACTGTGCTAGCCAGACTTCCAAAAGGCTATATAAAGTGGTGCCATTATGATGTCACAGTATATTTTAGAATTCTCAGAAGATATATAAAGTGGTGCCATTATGATGTCACAGTATATTTTAGAATTCTCAGAAGGTATATAAAGTGGTGCTGCACCCAGAGCACCAGCTACCACCACCACCTCCTAAAGCAGTTACAAGACCAAAATGCCTTACTATGGAAACATCTAAGATGTAAGTGCATGCATCAGCACCCAACCCAGCATGCACCCAACCTACTCATACCACCCCAAAACCTAACTACCTCAACCCCCCAAACTACCTTACACCCACCCAACATTACCCCCACCCAGCTACCTAACCCCACTCAATAACCTTACACCCACCCAACTACCGTACCCCCCCACCAAACTACCAGGCAACATACACTAACACACAGGGATCCCCACAGGGAACCCTAAGGACACGAACTCAATGGAAACATACAGTAACATAGGGAACCCTAACGACACGATCTCATAGGAAACATAGAGAAACACACAGGGATCCCAATAGGGAACCCTAAAGGCACGAACTCATACGAAACATACAGTAACACACAGGGATCCCCATAGCGAACCCTAAGGACACGAACTCATAGGAAACATAGAGAAACACACAGGGATCCCCATAGGGAACCCTAAAGGCACGAATTCAATGGAAACACACAGTAACATAGGGAACCCTAAGGACACGAACTCATAAGAAACATAGAGAAACACACAGGGATCCCCATAGGGAACCCTAAGGACACAAACTCATAGAAAACATACACTAACACACAGAGAACACAGAGTGGTATCCAAGGCATTGCTTCGCAGAGAGTCTGGCTGCCCATAGAAACAACCCTACAATGACCTGGTAATGTCTTCTCTTTGACCCCCCAGAGAGGGCTCACGTGATGCCAGGTAGGGGATGCCAATGACATGATTTGTGCTATAAAAGGGGTGGAGCTTCATTAGGTGGGTGGGGCTTATTTATTGTGACAGGAGTTGTAGTCCAGTTACAGCTGGAAGGAAACATGATTCACGTCAGTTAATGTGCAATTATGATGTCATAAGTGATTTCAGAAGAGAGTTGGTACTGTGCTAGCCAGACTTCCAAAAGGCTATATAAAGTGGTGCCATTATGATGTCACGGTATATTTTAGAATTCTCAGAAGATATATAAAGTGGTGCCATTATGATGTCACAGTATATTTTAGAATTCTCAGAAGGTATATAAAGTGGTGCTGCACCCAGAGCACCAGCTACCACCACCACCTCCTAAAGCAGATAGAAGACCAAAATGCCTTACTATGGAAACATCTAAGATGTAAGTGCATGCATCAGCACCCAACCCAGCATGCACCCAACCTACTCATACCACCCCAAAACCTAACTACCTCAACACCCCAAACTACCTTACACCCACCCAACATTACCCCCACCCAGCTACCTAACCCCACTCAGCAACCTTACACCCACCCAACTACCGTACCCCCCCACCCAACTAACTTACCCCCCACCCAACTAACTTACCCCCACCAAACTACCAGGCAACATACACTAACAAACAGGGATCCCCATAGGGAACCCTAAGGACATGAACTCATAGGAAACATACAGTGACACACAGGGATCCCCATAGGGAACCCTAAGGAAACAAACTCATAGGAAACATACAGTGACACACAGGGATCCCCATAGGGAACCCTAAGGAAACAAACTCATTTGAAACAGAGAAACAAACAGGGATCGCCACAGGGAACCCTAAGGACACGAATTCATAGGAAACACAGAGAAACACACAGGGATCCCCATAGGGAACCCTAAAGGCAATAACTCATAAGAAACATACAGTAACACACAGGGATCTCGATAGGGAACCCTAAGGACATGAACTCATTTGAAACAGAGAAACAAACAGGGATCCCCACAGGAAACCCTAAGGACACGAACGCATCGGAAACATAGAGAAACACACAGGGATCCCCATAGGGAACCCTAAAGGCACGAACTCATAGGAAACATACAGTGACACATAGGGATCCCCATAGGGAACCCCTAAAGAAACAAACTCATAGGAAACATACAGTGACACATAGGGATCCCCATAGGGAACCTTAAGGAAACAAACTCATAGGAAACATACAGTGACACATAGGGATCCCCACAGGAAACCCTAAAGAAACAAACTCATAGGAAACATACAGTGACACATAGGGATCCCCACAGGGAACCCTAAGGACATGAAGTCATAGGAAACACACAGTAACATAGGGAACCCTAAGGACACAAACTCATAGGAAACATAGAGAAACACACAGGGATCCCCATAGGGAACCCTAAGGACACAAACTCATTTGAAACAGAGAAACAAACAGGGATCCCCACAGGAAACCCTAAGGACACGAACGCATCGGAAACATAGAGAAACACACAGGGATCCCCATAGGGAACCCTAAAGGCACGAACTCATAGGAAACATACAGTGACACATAGGGATCCCCATAGGGAACCCCTAAAGAAACAAACTCATAGGAAACATACAGTGACACATAGGGATCCCCATAGGGAACCTTAAGGAAACAAACTCATAGGAAACATACAGTGACACATAGGGATCCCCACAGGAAACCCTAAAGAAACAAACTCATAGGAAACATACAGTGACACATAGGGATCCCCATAGGGAACCCTAAGGAAACAAACTCATAGGAAACATACAGTGACACACAGGGATCCCCATAGGGAACCCTAAGGAAACAAACTCATAGGAAACATACAGTAACACACAGGGATCCCCATAGGGAACCCTAAGGAAACAAACTCATAGGAAACATACAGTGACACACAGGGATCCATATAGGGAACCCAAAGTACACAAATTCATAGGAAACATACAGTGACACACAGGGATACCCATAGAGAACCCTAAAGGCACAAACTCATAGGAAACATACAGTGACACACAGGGATACCCATAGGGAACCCTAAGGACAAAAAGTCATTTGAAACAGAGAAACAAACAGGGATCCCCACAGGGAACCCTAAGGACACGAACACATAGGAAAGATAGAGAAACACACAGGGATCCCCCAAAGGGAACCCTAAGGACACAAACTCATAGGAAACAGAGAAACACACAGGGATCCCCATAGGGAACCCTAAGGGCACAAACTCATAGGAAACATACAGTGACACATAGGGATACCCATAGGGAACCCTAAGGAAACAAACTCATAGGAAACATACAGTGACACACAGGGATCCCCATAGGGAACCCTAAGGACACAAACTCATAGGAAGCATACAGTGACACACAAGGATCCCCATAGGGAACCCTAAGGACACAAACTCATAGGAAACACACAGTGACACACAGGGATCCCTGTAGGGAACCCTAAGGACACAAACTCATAGGAAACATACAGTGACACACAGGGATCCCCATAGGGAACCCTAAGGGCACGAACTCATTTGAAACAGAGAAACAAACAAGGATCCCCACAGGGAACCCTAAGGATACAAACTCATACGAAACATAGAGAAACACACAGGGATCCCCATAGGGAAACATAAGGAAACAAACTCATTTGAAACAGAGAAACAAACAGGGATCCCCACAGGGAACCCTAAGTACACAAATTCATAGGAAACATACAGTGACACACAGGGATCCCCATAGGGAACCCTAAAGGCACGAACTCATAGGAAACATACAGTGACACACAGGGATCCGAATAGGGAACCCTAATGACACAAAGTCATTTGAAACAGAGAAACAAACAGGGATCCCCACAGGGAACACTAAGGACACAAACTCATAGGAAACATAGAGAAACACACAGGGATCCCCATAGGGAACCCTAAAGGCACAAACTCATAGGAAACATACAGTGACACACAGGGATCCGCATAGGGAACCCTAAGGAAACAAACTCATAGGAAACATACAGTGACACACAGGGATCCCCATAGGGAACCCTAAAGGCACAAACTCATACGAAACATACAATGACACACAGGGATCCCCATAGGGACCGCTAAGGAAACAAACTCATTTGAAACAGAGAAACAAACAGGGTTCCCCACAGGGAACCCTAAGTACACGAATTCATAGGAAACATACAGTGACACACAGGGATCCCCATAGGGAACCCTAAAGGCACAAACTCATACGAAACATACAATGACACACAGGGATCCCCATAGGGACCGCTAAGGAAACAAACTCATTTGAAACAGAGAAACAAACAGGGTTCCCCACAGGGAACCCTAAGTACACGAATTCATAGGAAACATACCGTGACACACAGGGATCCCCATAGGGAACCCTAAGGAAACAAACTCATAGAAAACACAGTGACACACAGGGATCCCCATAGGGAACCCTAAAGGCACGAACTCATAGGAAACATACAGTGACACACAGGGATCCAAATAGGGAACCCTAAGGAAACAAACTCATAGGAAACATACAGTGACACACAGGGATCCAAATAGGGAACCCTAAGGACACGAACTCATAGGAAACATACAGTGACAAACAGGGATCCCCATAGGGAACCCTAAGGAAACAAACTCATAGGAAACATACAGTGACACAGGGATCCCCATAGGGAACCCTAATGAAATAAACTCATTTGAAACAGAGAAACAAACAGGGATCCCCACAGGGAACCCTAAAGGCACGAACTCATAGGAAACATACAGTGACACACAGGGATTCCCATAGGGAACCCTAAGGAAACAAACTCATAGGAAACATACAGTGACACAAGGGATCCCCATAGGGAACCCTAACGACACTAACTCATAGGAAACATACAGTGAAACACAGGGATCCCCATAAGGAACCCTAAAAAAACAAACTCTTTTGAAAGAGAGAAACAAACAGGGATCCCCACAGGGAACCCTAAAGACACAAACTCATAGGAAACATACAGTGACACAGGGAACCTTATAGGGAACCCTAAAGGCACAAACTCATAGGAAACATAGCGAAACACACAGGGATCCCCATAGGGAACCCTACGAACACGAACTCAATGGAAACATACAGTAACATAGGGAACCCTAAGGACACAAACTCATAGGAAACATTGAGAAACTCACAGGGATCCCCATAGGGAACCCTAAATGCACAAACTCATAGGAAACATACAGTGACACACAGGGATCCCCATAGGGAACCCTAAGGAAACAAACTCATTTGAAACAGAGAAACAAACAGGGATCCCCACAGGGAACACTAAGGACACAAACTCAATGGAAACATACAGTAACATAGGGAACCCTAAGGACACAAACTCATAGGAAACATAGAGAAACACACAGGGATCCCCAGAGGGAACCCTAAGGACCCAAACACACAGGAAACATACAGTGACACACAGGGATCCCCATAGGGAATCCTAAGGAAACAAACTCATAGGAAACATACAGTGACACACAGGGATCCCCATAGGGAACCCAAAGGACACAAACTCATTTGAAACAGAGAAACAAACAAGGATCCCCACAGGGAACCCTATGGACACACAAACTCATCGGAAACACAGAGAAATACACAGGGATCCCCAGAGGGAAACCTAAAGGCACGAACTCATAGGAAACATACAGTGACACACAGGGATCCCCATAGGGAACCCTAAGGAAACAAACTCATAGGAAACATACAGTAACACAGAGGGATCCACATAGGGAACCCTAAGGACACAAACTCATCTGAAACAGAGAAACAAACAGGGATCCCCACAGGGAACCCTAAGAACACGAACTCATAGGAAACATAGAGAAACACACAGGGATCCCAACAGAGAACCCTAACAACATGAACTCATAGGAAAAATACAGTAACACACAGGAATCCCCGTAGGGAACCCTAAGGACACAAACTCATAGGAAACATACAGTGACAAACAGGGATCCCCATAGGGAACCCTAAGGAAACAAACTCATAGGAAACATACAGTGACACACAGGGATCCCCATAGGGAACCCTAAAGGCACGAACTCATAGGAAACATACAGTGACAAACAGGGATCCCCATAGGGAACCCTAAGGAAACAAACTCATAGGAAACATAAAGTGACACACAGGGATCCCCATAGGGAATCCTAAGGAAACAAACTCATAGGAAACATACAGTGACACACAGGGATCCCCATAGGGAACCCTAAAGGCACGAACTCATAGGAAAAATACAGTGACACACAGGGATCCCCATAGGGAACCCTAAGGAAACAAACTCATTTGAAACAGAGAAACAAACAGGGATCCCCACAGGGAACCCTATGGACACAAACTCATAGGAAACATACAGTGACACAGGGAACCCCATAAGGAACCCTAAAGGCACAAACTCATAGGAAACATACAGTGACACACAGGGATCCCCATAGGGAACCCTAAGGAAACAAACTCATAGGAAACATACAGTAACACACAGGGATCCCCATAGGGAACCCTAAGGACACAAACTCATTTGAAACAGAGAAACAAATAGGGATCCCCAAAGGGAACCCTAAGGACACGAACTCATAGGAAACATAGAGAAACACACAGGGATCCCAAACAACATGAACTCATAGAAAACATACAGTGACACACAGGGATCCCCATAGGGAACCCTAAGGAAACAAACTCATAGGAAAAATACAGTGACACACAGGGATCCCCATAGGGAACCCTAAGGAAACAAACTCATAGGAAAAATACAGTGACACACAGGGATCCCCATAGGGAACCCTAAGGGAACAAACTCATAGGAAACAGACAGTAACACACAGGGATCCCCATAGGGAACCCTAAGGACACAAACTCATTTGAAACAGAGAAACAAACAGGGATCACCAAAGGGAACCCTAAGGACACAAACTCATAGGAAACATACAGTAACACACAGGG
This sequence comes from Rhinophrynus dorsalis, assembly GCA_037306005.1. Taxonomy (NCBI): domain Eukaryota; kingdom Metazoa; phylum Chordata; class Amphibia; order Anura; family Rhinophrynidae; genus Rhinophrynus; species Rhinophrynus dorsalis. Next base: position 5,703,659 of record CM074728.1, read on the forward strand.
ATCCCCATAGGGAACCCTAAGGACACAAACTCATAGGAAACATACAGTGACACACAGGGATCCCCATAGGGAACCCTAAGGAAACAAACTCATAGGAAAAATACAGTGACACACAGGGATCCCCATAGGGAACCCTAAGGAAACAAACTCATAGGAAACAGACAGTAACACACAGGGATCCCCATAGGGAACCCTAAGGACACAAACTCATTTGAAACAGAGAAACAAACAGGGATCCCCAAAGGGAACCCTAAGGACACAAACTCATAGGAAACATACAGTAACACACAGGGATCCCCATAGGGAACCCTAAGGACACAAACTCATAGGAAACATACAGTGACACACAGGGATCCCACTAGGGAACCCTAAGGAAACAAACTCATAGGAAACATACAGTGACACACAGGGATCCCCATAGGGAACCCTAAGGACACAAACTCATAGGAAACATAGAGAAACACACAAGGATCCCCATAGGGAACCCTAAGGACACAAACTCAATGGAAACATACAGTAACATAGGGAACCCTAAGGACACGAACTCATAGGAAACATACAGTGACACACAGGGATCCCCATAGGGAACCCTAAGGAAACAAACTCATAGGAAACATACAGTGACACACAGGGATCTCCATAGGGAACCCTAAGGACACAAACTCATTTGAAACAGAGAAACAAAGAGGGATCCCCACAGGGAACCCTAAGGACACGAACTCATAGGAAACATAGAGAAACAAACAGGGATCCCCATAGGGAACCATAAAGGCACGAACTCATAGGAAACATACAGTGACACAGAGGAATCCAAATAGGGAACCCTAAGGAAACAAACTCATAGGAAACATACAGTGACACACAGGGATCCCCATAGGGAACCCTAAGGACACGAACTCATAGGAAACATAAAGTGACACACAGGGATCCCCATAGGGAATCCTAAGGAAACAAACTCATAGGAAACATACAGTGACACACAGGGATCCCCATAGGGAACCCTAAGGAAACAAACTCATAGGAAACAAAGTGACACACAGGGATCCCCATAGGGAACCCTAACGACACAAACTCATAGGAAACATACAGTAACACAGAGGGATCCCCATAGGGATCCCTAAGGACACGAACTCATTTGAAACAGAGAAACAAACAGGGATCCCCACAGGGAACCCTAAGGACACAAACTCATAGGAAACATAGAGAAACACACAGGGATCCCAAACAACATGAACTCATAGGAAAAATACAGTAAAACACAGGAATCCCCATAGGGAACCCTAAGGACACGAACTCATAGGAAACATACAGTGACACACAGGGATCCCCATAGGGAACCCTAAGGAAACAAACTCATAGGAAACATACAGTGACACACAGGGATCCCCATAGGGAACCCTAAAGGCACGAACTCATAGGAAACATACAGTGACACACAGGGATCCCCATAGGGAACCCTAAGGAAACAAACTCATAGGAAACATACAGTAACACACAGGGATCCCCATAGGGAACCCTAAGGACACAAACTCATTTGAAACAGAGAAACAAATAGGGATCCCCAAAGGGAACCCTAAGGACACAAACTCATAGGAAACATACAGTAACACACAGGGATCCCCATAGGGAACCCTAAGGACACAAAACTCATAGGAAACATACAGTGAGAGACAGGGATCCCCATAGGGAACCCTAAGGAAACAAACTCATAGGAAACATACAGTGACACACAGGGATCCCCATAGGGAACCCTAAGGACACAAACTCATAGGAAACATAGAGAAACACACAAGGATCCCCATAGGGAACCCTAAGGACACAAACTCAATGGAAACATACAGTAACATAGGGAACCCTAAGGACACTAACTCATAGGAAACATACAGTGACACACAGGGATCCCCATAGGGAACCCTAAGGAAACAAACTCATAGGAAACATACAGTGACACACAGGGATCCGCATAGGGAACCCTAAGGAAACAAACTCATAGGAAACATACAGTGACACACAGGGATCCAAATATGGAACCCTAAGGACACAAACTCATTTGAAACATACAGTGACACACAGGGATCCCCATAGGGAACCCTAAGGACACAAACTCATTTGAAACAGAGAAACAAAGAGGGATCCCCACAGGGAACCCTATGGACACGAACTCATAGGAAACATAGAGAAACACACAGGGATCCCCATAGGGAACCCTAACGACATGAACTCATAGGAAACATACAGTAACACACAGGGATCCCCATAGGGAACGCTAAAGGCACGAACTCATAGGAAACATACAGTGACACACAGGGATCCCCATAGGGAACCCTAAGGAAACAAACTCATTTGAAACAGAGAAACAAACAGGGATCCCCATAGGGAACCCTAAAGACACAAACTCATAGGAAACATAGAGAAACAAACAGGGATCCCCATAGGGAACCCTAAAGGCACAAACACATAGGAAACATACAGTGACACACAGGGATCCCCATAGGGAACCCTAAGGACATGAACTATTTTGAAACAGAGAAACAAACAGGGATTCCCACAGAGAACCCTAAGGACATGAACTCATAGGAAACATAGAGAAACACACAGGGATCCCCACAGGGAACCCTAAAGGCACAAACTCATAGGAAACATACAGTGACACACAGGGATCCCCATAGGGATCCCTAAGGACACGAACTCATTTGAAACAGAGAAACAAACAGGGATCCCCACAGGGAACCCTAAGGACACAAACTCATAGGAAACATAGAGAAACACACAGGGATCCCAAACAACATGAACTCATAGGAAAAATACAGTAAAACATAGGAATCCCCATAGGGAACCCTAAGGACACGAACTCATAGGAAACATACAGTGACACACAGGGATCCCCATAGGGAACCCTAAGGAAACAAACTCATAGGAAACATACAGTGACACACAGGGACCCCCATAGGGAACCCTAAGGACACAAACTCATTTGAAACCGAGAAACAAACAGGGATCCCCATAGGAAACCCTAAGGACACGAACTCATAGGAAACACAGAGAAACACAGAGGGATCCCTATAGGGAACCCTAATGACATAAACTCATAGTAAACATACAGTAACACACAGGGATCCCCATGGGAATCCCTAAGGACACGAACTCATAGGAAACATACAGTAACATAGGGAACCCTAAGGACACAAACTCATCGGAAACACAGAGAAATACACAGGGATCCCCAGAGGGAACCCTAAAGGCACGAACTCATAGGAAACATACAGTGACACACAGGGATCCCCATAGGGAACCCTAAGGACACAAACTCATTTGGAACAGAGAAACAAACAGGGATCCCCACAGGGAACCCTATGGACACACAAACTCATCGGAAACACAGAGAAATACACAGGAATCCCCAGAGGGAACCCTAAAGGCACGAACTCATAGGAAACATACAGTGACACACAGGGATCCCCATAGGGAACCCTAAAGGCACGAACTCATAGGAAACATACAGTGACAAAGAGGGATCCCCACAGGGAACCCTAAGGACACAAACTCATAGGAAACATACAGTGACACACAGGGATCCCCACAGGGAACCCTAAGGACACGAACTCATAGGAAACATAGAGAAACACACAGGGATCCCAATAGAGAACCCTAACAACATGAACTCATAGGAAAAATACAGTAACACACAGGAATCCCCGTAGGGAACCCTAAGGACACGAACTCATAGGAAACATACAGTGACAAACAAGGATCCCCATAGGGAACCCTAAGAACACAAACTCATTTGAAACAGAGAAACAAACAGGGATCCCCACAGGGAACCCTAAGGACACAAACTCATAGGAAACACAGAGAAATACACAGGGATCCCCATAGGGAACCCTAAAGGCACGAATTCATAGGAAACATACAGTGAAACACAGGGATCCCCATAGGGAACCCTAAAAAAACAAACTCTTTTGAAAGAGAGAAACAAACAGGGATCCCCACAGGGAACCCTAAGGACACAAACTCATAGGAAACATAGCGAAACACACAGGGATCCCCATAGGGAACCCTACGAACATGAACTCAATGGAAACATACAGTAACATAGTGAACCCTAAAGGCACGAACTCATAGGAAACACAGAGAAACACAGGGATCCCTATAGGGAACCCTAACGACATAAACTCATAGTAAACATACAGTAACACACAGGGATCCCCATGGGAATCCCTAAGGACACGAACTCATAAGAAACATACAGTAACATAGGGAACCCTAAGGAAACAAACTCATAGGAAACATACAGTGACACACAGGGATCCCATAGGGAACCCTAAAGGCACGAACTCATAGGAAACATACAGTGACAAACAGGGATCCCCATAGGGAACCCTAAGGACACGAACTCATAGGAAACATACAGTGACACACAGGGATCCCCATAGGGAACCCTAAGGACACGAACTGATTTGAAACAGAGAAACAAACAGGGATCCCCACATGGAACCCTAAGGATACAAACTCATAGGAAACATAGAGAAACACACAGGGATCCCAATAGAGAACCCTAAAAACATGAACTCATAGGAAAAATACAGTAACACACAGGAATCCCCGTAGGGAACCCTAAGGACACGAACTCATAGGAAACATACAGTGACACACAGGGATTCCCATAGGGAACCCTAAGGAAACAAACTCATAGGAAACATACAGTGACACAAGGGATCCCCATAGGGAACCCTAACGACACTAACTCATAGGAAACATACAGTGAAACACAGGGATCCCCATAAGGAACCCTAAAAAAACAAACTCTTTTGAAAGAGAGAAACAAACAGGGATCCCCACAGGGAACCCTAAAGACACAAACTCATAGGAAACATACAGTGACACAGGGAACCTTATAGGGAACCCTAAAGGCACAAACTCATAGGAAACATAGCGAAACACACAGGGATCCCCATAGGGAACCCTACGAACACGAACTCAATGGAAACATACAGTAACATAGGGAACCCTAAGGACACGAACTCATAGGAAACATTGAGAAACTCACAGGGATCCCCATAGGGAACCCTTAATGCACAAACTCATAGGAAACATACAGTGACACACAGGGATCCCCATAGGGAACCCTAAGGAAACAAACTCATTTGAAACAGAGAAACAAACAGGGATCCCCACAGGGAACACTAAGGACACAAACTCAATGGAAACATACAGTAACATAGGGAACCCTAAGGACACAAACTCATAGGAAACATAGAGAAACACACAGGGATCCCCAGAGGGAACCCTAAGGACCCAAACACACAGGAAACATACAGTGACACACAGGGATCCCCATAGGGAATCCTAAGGAAACAAACTCATAGGAAACATACAGTGACACACAGGGATCCCCATAGGGAACCCAAAGGACACAAACTCATTTGAAACAGAGAAACAAACAGGGATCCCCACAGGGAACCCTATGGACACACAAACTCATCGGAAACACAGAGAAATACACAGGGATCCCCAGAGGGAAACCTAAAGGCACGAACTCATAGGAAACATACAGTGACACACAGGGATCCCCATAGGGAACCCTAAGGAAACAAACTCATAGGAAACATACAGTAACACAGAGGGATCCACATAGGGAACCCTAAGGACACAAACTCATTTGAAACAGAGAAACAAACAGGGATCCCCACAGGGAACCCTAAGAACACGAACTCATAGGAAACATAGAGAAACACACAGGGATCCCAACAGAGAACCCTAACAACATGAACTCATAGGAAAATTACAGTAACACACAGGAATCCCCGTAGGGAACCCTAAGGACACAAACTCATAGGAAACATACAGTGACAAACAGGGATCCCCATAGGGAACCCTAAGGAAACAAACTCATAGGAAACATACAGTGACACACAGGGATCCCCATAGGGAACCCTAAAGGCACGAACTCATAGGAAACATACAGTGACAAACAGGGATCCCCATAGGGAACCCTAAGGAAACAAACTCATAGGAAACATAAAGTGACACACAGGGATCCCCATAGGGAATCGTAAGGAAACAAACTCATAGGAAACATACAGTGACACACAGGGATCCCCATAGGGAACCCTAAAGGCACGAACTCATAGGAAAAATACAGTGACACACAGGGATCCCCATAGGGAACCCTAAGGAAACAAACTCATTTGAAACAGAGAAACAAACAGGGATCCCCACAGGGAACCCTATGGACACAAACTCATAGGAAACATACAGTGACACAGGGAACCCCATAAGGAACCCTAAAGGCACAAACTCATAGGAAACATACAGTGACACACAGGGATCCCCATAGGGAACCCTAAGGAAACAAACTCATAGGAAACATACAGTAACACAGAGGGATCCCCATAGAGAACCCTAAGGACACGAACTCATTTGAAACAGAGAAACAAACAGGGATCCCCACAGGGAACCCTAAGGACACGAACTCATAGGAAACATAGAGAAACACACAGGGATCCCAAACAACATGAACTCATAGAAAACATACAGTGACACACAGGGATCCCCATAGGGAACCCTAAGGAAACAAACTCATAGGAAACATACAGTGACACACAGGGATCCCCATAGGGAACCCTAAGGAAACAAACTCATAGGAAAAATACAGTGACACACAGGGATCCCCATAGGGAACCCTAAGGAAACAAACTCATAGGAAACATACAGTGACACACAGGGATCCCCATAGGGAACCCTAAGGAAACAAACTCATAGGAAAAATACAGTGACACACAGGGATCCCATAGGGAACCCTAAGGAAACAAACTCATAGGAAACAGACAGTAACACACAGGGATCCCCATAGGGAACCCTAAGGACACAAACTCATTTGAAACAGAGAAACAAACAGGGATCCCCAAAGGGAACCCTAAGGACACAAACTCATAGGAAACATACAGTAACACACAGGGATCCCCATAGGGAACCCTAAGGACACAAACTCATAGGAAACATACAGTGACACACAGGGATCCCACTAGGGAACCCTAAGGAAACAAACTCATAGGAAACATACAGTGACACACAGGGATCCCCATAGGGAACCCTAAGGACACAAACTCATAGGAAACATAGAGAAACACACAAGGATCCCCATAGGGAACCCTAAGGACACAAACTCAATGGAAACATACAGTAACATAGGGAACCCTAAGGACACGATCTCATAGGAAACATACAGTGACACACAGGGATCCCCATAGGGAAACCTAAGGAAACAAACTCATAGGAAACATACAGTGACACACAGGGATCTCCATAGGGAACCCTAAGGACACAAACTCATTTGAAACAGAGAAACAAAGAGGGATCCCCACAGGGAACCCTAAGGACACGAACTCATAGGAAACATAGAGAAACAAACAGGGATCCCCATAGGGAACCATAAAGGCACGAACTCATAGGAAACATACAGTGACACAGAGGAATCCAAATAGGGAACCCTAAGGAAACAAACTCATAGGAAACATACAGTGACACACAGGGATCCCCATAGGGAACCCTAAGGACACGAACTCATAGGAAACATAAAGTGACACACAGGGATCCCCATAGGGAATCCTAAGGAAACAAACTCATAGGAAACATACAGTGACACACAGGGATCCCCATAGGGAACCCTAAGGAAACAAACTCATAGGAAACAAAGTGACACACAGGGATCCCCATAGGGAACCCTAACGACACAAACTCATAGGAAACACACAGTAACACAGAGGGATCCCCATAGGGATCCCTAAGAACACTAAGTCATTTGAAACAGAGAAACAAACAGGGATACCCACAGGGAACCCTAAGGACACAAACTCATAGGAAACATAGAGAAACACACAGGGATCCCAAACAACATGAACTCATAGGAAAAATACAGTAAAACACAGGAATCCCCATAGGGAACCCTAAGGACACGAACTCATAGGAAACATACAGTGACACACAGGGATCCCCATAGGGAACCCTAAGGAAACAAACTCATAGGAAACATACAGTGACACACAGGGATCCCCATAGGGAACCCTAAAGGCACGAACTCATAGGAAACATACAGTGACACACAGGGATCCCCATAGGGAACCCTAAGGAAACAAACTCATAGGAAACATACAGTAACACACAGGGATCCCCATAGGGAACCCTAAGGACACAAACTCATTTGAAACAGAGAAACAAATAGGGATCCCCAAAGGGAACCCTAAGGACACAAACTCATAGGAAACATACAGTAACACACAGGGATCCCCATAGGGAACCCTAAGGACACAAAACTCATAGGAAACATACAGTGAGAGACAGGGATCCCCATAGGGAACCCTAAGGAAACAAACTCATAGGAAACATACAGTGACACACAGGGATCCCCATAGGGAACCCTAAGGACACAAACTCATAGGAAACATAGAGAAACACACAAGGATCCCCATAGGGAACCCTAAGGACACAAACTCAATGGAAACATACAGTAACATAGGGAACCCTAAGGACACTAACTCATAGGAAACATACAGTGACACACAGGGATCCCCATAGGGAACCCTAAGGAAACAAACTCATAGGAAACATACAGTAACACACAGGGATCCCCATAGGGAACCCTAAGGACACAAACTCATTTGAAACAGAGAAACAAAGAGGGATCCCCACAGGGAACCCTAAGGACACGAACTCATAGGAAACATAGAGAAACAAACAGGGATCCCCATAGGGAACCCTAAAGAAACAAACTCATAGGAAACATACAGTGACACACATGGATCCCCATAGGGAACCCTAAATGCACAAACTCATAGGAAACATACAGTGACACACAGGGATCCAAATAGGGAACCCTAAGGAAACAAACTCATAGGAAACATACAGTGACACACAGGGATCCCCATAGGGAACCCTAAAGGCACGAACTCATAGGAAACATACAGTGACACACAGGGATCCCCATAGGGAACCCTAAGGAAACAAACTCATTTGAAACAGAGAAACAAACAGGGATCCCCACAGGGAACCCTAAGGAGACAAACTCAATTGAAACATACAGTAACAGAGGGAATCCTAAGGACACAAACTCATAGGAAATATTGAGAAACACGCAGGGATCCCCATAGGGAACCCTAAGAACACGAACTCATAGGAAACATAGAGAAACACACAGGGATCCCCATAGGGAACCCTAAAGGCACAAACTCATAGGAAACATACAGTGACACACAGGGATCCCCATAGGGAATCCTAAGGAAACAAACTCATAGGAAACATACAGTGACACACAGGGATCCAAATATGGAACCCTAAGGACACAAACTCATTTGAAACATACAGTGACACACAGGGATCCCCATAGGGAACCCTAAAGACACAAACTCATTTGAAACAGAGAAACAAAGAGGGATCCCCACAGGGAACCCTAAGGACACGAACTCATAGGAAACATAGAGAAACACACAGGGATCCCCATAGGGAACCCTAACGACATGAACTCATAGGAAACATACAGTAACACACAGGGATCCCCATAGGGAACGCTAAAGGCACGAACTCATAGGAAACATACAGTGACACACAGGGATCCCCATAGGGAACCCTAAGGACACAAACTCATAGGAAACATAGAGAAACAAACAGGGATCCCCATAGGGAACCCTAAAGGCACAAACACATAGGAAACATACAGTGACACACAGGGATCCCCATAGGGAACCCTAAGGACATGAACTATTTTGAAACAGAGAAACAAACAGGGATTCCCACAGAGAACCCTAAGGACATGAACTCATAGGAAACAGAGAAACACACAGGGATCCCCACAGGGAACCCTAAAGGCACAAACTCATAGGAAACATACAGTGACACAGAGGGATCCCCATAGGGATCCCTAAGGACACGAACTCATTTGAAACAGAGAAACAAACAGGGATCCCCACAGGGAACCCTAAGGACACAAACTCATAGGAAACATAGAGAAACACACAGGGATCCCAAACAACATGAACTCATTGGAAAAATACAGTAAAACACAGGAATCCCCATAGGGAACCCTAAGGACACAAACTCATAGGAAACATACAGTGACACACAGGGATCCCCATAGGGAACCCTAAGGAAACAAACTCATAGGAAACATACAGTGACACACAGGGATCCCCATAGGGAACCCTAAAGGCACGAACTCATAGGAAACATACAGTGACACACAGGGACCCCCATAGGGAACCCTAAGGAAACAAACTCATAGGAAACATACAGTGACACACAGGGATCCCCATAGGGAACCCTAAGGACACAAACTCATTTGAAACAGAGAAACAAATAGGGATCCCCAAAGGGAACCCTAAGGACACAAACTCATAGGAAACATACAGTAACACACAGGGATCCCCATAGGGAACCCTAAGGACACAAAACTCATAGGAAACATACAGTGAGAGACAGGGATCCCCATAGGGAACCCTAAGGAAACAAACTCATAGGAAACATACAGTGACACACAGGGATCCCCATAGGGAACCCTAAGGACACAAACTCATAGGAAACATAGAGAAACACACAAGGATCCCCATAGGGAACCCTAAGGACACAAACTCAATGGAAACATACAGTAACATAGGGAACCCTAAGGACACTAACTCATAGGAAACATACAGTGACACACAGGGATCCCCATAGGGAACCCTAAGGAAACAAACTCATAGGAAACATACAGTAACACACAGGGATCCCCATAGGGAACCCTAAGGAAACAAACTCATAGGAAACATACAGTGACACACAGGGATCCGCATAGGGAACCCTAAGGAAAAAAACTCATAGGAAACATACAGTGACACACAGGGATCCCCATAGGGAACCCTAAGGACACGAACTCATAGGAAACATAAAGTGACACACAGGGATCCCCATAGGGAATCCTAAGGAAACAAACTCATAGGAAACATACAGTGACACACAGGGATCCCCATAGGGAACCCTAAGGAAACAAACTCATAGGAAACAAAGTGACACACAGGGATCCCCATAGGGAACCCTAACGACACAAACTCATAGGAAACATACAGTAACACAGAGGGATCCCCATAGGGATCCCTAAGAACACTAAGTCATTTGAAACAGAGAAACAAACAGGGATACCCACAGGGAACCCTAAGGACACAAACTCATAGGAAACATAGAGAAACACACAGGGATCCCAAACAACATGAACTCATAGGAAAAATACAGTAAAACACAGGAATCCCCATAGGGAACCCTAAGGACACGAACTCATAGGAAACATACAGTGACACACAGGGATCCCCATAGGGAACCCTAAGGAAACAAACTCATAGGAAACATACAGTGACACACAGGGATCCCCATAGGGAACCCTAAAGGCACGAACTCATAGGAAACATACAGTGACACACAGGGATCCCCATAGGGAACCCTAAGGAAACAAACTCATAGGAAACATACAGTAACACACAGGGATCCCCATAGGGAACCCTAAGGACACAAACTCATTTGAAACAGAGAAACAAATAGGGATCCCCAAAGGGAACCCTAAGGACACAAACTCATAGGAAACATACAGTAACACACAGGGATCCCCATAGGGAACCCTAAGGACACAAAACTCATAGGAAACATACAGTGAGAGACAGGGATCCCCATAGGGAACCCTAAGGAAACAAACTCATAGGAAACATACAGTGACACACAGGGATCCCCATAGGGAACCCTAAGGACACAAACTCATAGGAAACATAGAGAAACACACAAGGATCCCCATAGGGAACCCTAAGGACACAAACTCAATGGAAACATACAGTAACATAGGGAACCCTAAGGACACTAACTCATAGGAAACATACAGTGACACACAGGGATCCCCATAGGGAACCCTAAGGAAACAAACTCATAGGAAACATACAGTAACACACAGGGATCCCCATAGGGAACCCTAAGGACACAAACTCATTTGAAACAGAGAAACAAAGAGGGATCCCCACAGGGAACCCTAAGGACACGAACTCATAGGAAACATAGAGAAACAAACAGGGATCCCCATAGGGAACCCTAAAGAAACAAACTCATAGGAAACATACAGTGACACACATGGATCCCCATAGGGAACCCTAAATGCACAAACTCATAGGAAACATACAGTGACACACAGGGATCCAAATAGGGAACCCTAAGGAAACAAACTCATAGGAAACATACAGTGACACACAGGGATCCCCATAGGGAACCCTAAAGGCACGAACTCATAGGAAACATACAGTGACACACAGGGATCCCCATAGGGAACCCTAAGGAAACAAACTCATTTGAAACAGAGAAACAAACAGGGATCCCCACAGGGAACCCTAAGGAGACAAACTCAATTGAAACATACAGTAACAGAGGGAACCCTAAGGACACAAACTCATAGGAAATATTGAGAAACACGCAGGGATCCCCATAGGGAACCCTAAGAACACGAACTCATAGGAAACATAGAGAAACACACAGGGATCCCCATAGGGAACCCTAAAGGCACAAACTCATAGGAAACATACAGTGACACACAGGGATCCCCATAGGGAATCCTAAGGAAACAAACTCATAGGAAACATACAGTGACACACAGGGATCCAAATATGGAACCCTAAGGACACAAACTCATTTGAAACATACAGTGACACACAGGGATCCCCATAGGGAACCCTAAAGACACAAACTCATTTGAAACAGAGAAACAAAGAGGGATCCCCACAGGGAACCCTAAGGACACGAACTCATAGGAAACATAGAGAAACACACAGGGATCCCCATAGGGAACCCTAACGACATGAACTCATAGGAAACATACAGTAACACACAGGGATCCCCATAGGGAACGCTAAAGGCACGAACTCATAGGAAACATACAGTGACACACAGGGATCCCCATAGGGAACCCTAAGGACACAAACTCATAGGAAACATAGAGAAACAAACAGGGATCCCCATAGGGAACCCTAAAGGCACAAACACATAGGAAACATACAGTGACACACAGGGATCCCCATAGGGAACCCTAAGGACATGAACTATTTTGAAACAGAGAAACAAACAGGGATTCCCACAGAGAACCCTAAGGACATGAACTCATAGGAAACAGAGAAACACACAGGGATCCCCACAGGGAACCCTAAAGGCACAAACTCATAGGAAACATACAGTGACACAGAGGGATCCCCATAGGGATCCCTAAGGACACGAACTCATTTGAAACAGAGAAACAAACAGGGATCCCCACAGGGAACCCTAAGGACACAAACTCATAGGAAACATACAGTGACACACAGGGATCCCCATAGGGAAACCTAAGGACACAAACTCATTTGAAACAGAGAAACAAACAGGGATCCCCACAGGGAACCCTAAGGACACAAACTCATAGGAAACAAACAGTGACACAGGGAACCCCATAGGGAACCCTTAAGGCACAAACTCATAGGAAACATACAGTGACACACAGGGATCCCCATAGGGAACCCTAACGACACTAACTCATTTGAAACAGAGAAACACACAGGGATCCCCATAGGGAACCCTAAGGAAACAAACTCATAGGAAACATACAGTAACACACAGGGATCCCCATAGGGAACCCTAAGGACACAAACTCATTTGAAACAGAGAAACAAATAGGGATCCCCAAAGGGAACCCTAAGGACACAAACTCATAGGAAACATACAGTAACACACAGGGATCCCCATAGGGAACCCTAAGGACACAAAACTCATAGGAAACATACAGTGAGAGACAGGGATCCCCATAGGGAACCCTAAGGAAACAAACTCATAGGAAACATACAGTGACACACAGGGATCCCCATAGGGAACCCTAAGGACACAAACTCATAGGAAACATAGAGAAACACACAAGGATCCCCATAGGGAACCCTAAGGACACAAACTCAATGGAAACATACAGTAACATAGGGAACCCTAAGGACACTAACTCATAGGAAACATACAGTGACACACAGGGATCCCCATAGGGAACCCTAAGGAAACAAACTCATAGGAAACATACAGTAACACACAGGGATCCCCATAGGGAACCCTAAGGACACAAACTCATTTGAAACAGAGAAACAAAGAGGGATCCCCACAGGGAACCCTAAGGACACGAACTCATAGGAAACATAGAGAAACAAACAGGGATCCCCATAGGGAACCCTAAAGAAACAAACTCATAGGAAACATACAGTGACACACATGGATCCCCATAGGGAACCCTAAATGCACAAACTCATAGGAAACATACAGTGACACACAGGGATCCAAATAGGGAACCCTAAGGAAACAAACTCATAGGAAACATACAGTGACACACAGGGATCCCCATAGGGAACCCTAAAGGCACGAACTCATAGGAAACATACAGTGACACACAGGGATCCCCATAGGGAACCCTAAGGAAACAAACTCATTTGAAACAGAGAAACAAACAGGGATCCCCACAGGGAACCCTAAGGAGACAAACTCAATTGAAACATACAGTAACAGAGGGAACCCTAAGGACACAAACTCATAGGAAATATTGAGAAACACGCAGGGATCCCCATAGGGAACCCTAAGAACACGAACTCATAGGAAACATAGAGAAACACACAGGGATCCCCATAGGGAACCCTAAAGGCACAAACTCATAGGAAACATACAGTGACACACAGGGATCCCCATAGGGAATCCTAAGGAAACAAACTCATAGGAAACATACAGTGACACACAGGGATCCAAATATGGAACCCTAAGGACACAAACTCATTTGAAACATACAGTGACACACAGGGATCCCCATAGGGAACCCTAAAGACACAAACTCATTTGAAACAGAGAAACAAAGAGGGATCCCCACAGGGAACCCTAAGGACACGAACTCATAGGAAACATAGAGAAACACACAGGGATCCCCATAGGGAACCCTAACGACATGAACTCATAGGAAACATACAGTAACACACAGGGATCCCCATAGGGAACGCTAAAGGCACGAACTCATAGGAAACATACAGTGACACACAGGGATCCCCATAGGGAACCCTAAGGACACAAACTCATAGGAAACATAGAGAAACAAACAGGGATCCCCATAGGGAACCCTAAAGGCACAAACACATAGGAAACATACAGTGACACACAGGGATCCCCATAGGGAACCCTAAGGACATGAACTATTTTGAAACAGAGAAACAAACAGGGATTCCCACAGAGAACCCTAAGGACATGAACTCATAGGAAACAGAGAAACACACAGGGATCCCCACAGGGAACCCTAAAGGCACAAACTCATAGGAAACATACAGTGACACAGAGGGATCCCCATAGGGATCCCTAAGGACACGAACTCATTTGAAACAGAGAAACAAACAGGGATCCCCACAGGGAACCCTAAGGACACAAACTCATAGGAAACATAGAGAAACACACAGGGATCCCAAACAACATGAACTCATTGGAAAAATACAGTAAAACACAGGAATCCCCATAGGGAACCCTAAGGACACGAACTCATAGGAAACATACAGTGACACACAGGGATCCCCATAGGGAACCCTAAGGAAACAAACTCATAGGAAACATACAGTGACACACAGGGATCCCCATAGGGAACCCTAAAGGCACGAACTCATAGGAAACATACAGTGACACACAGGGACCCCCATAGGGAACCCTAAGGAAACAAACTCATAGGAAACATACAGTGACACACAGGGATCCCCATAGGGAACCCTAAGGACACAAACTCATTTGAAACAGAGAAACAAATAGGGATCCCCAAAGGGAACCCTAAGGACACAAACTCATAGGAAACATACAGTAACACACAGGGATCCCCATAGGGAACCCTAAGGACACAAAACTCATAGGAAACATACAGTGAGAGACAGGGATCCCCATAGGGAACCCTAAGGAAACAAACTCATAGGAAACATACAGTGACACACAGGGATCCCCATAGGGAACCCTAAGGACACAAACTCATAGGAAACATAGAGAAACACACAAGGATCCCCATAGGGAACCCTAAGGACACAAACTCAATGGAAACATACAGTAACATAGGGAACCCTAAGGACACTAACTCATAGGAAACATACAGTGACACACAGGGATCCCCATAGGGAACCCTAAGGAAACAAACTCATAGGAAACATACAGTAACACACAGGGATCCCCATAGGGAACCCTAAGGAAACAAACTCATAGGAAACATACAGTGACACACAGGGATCCGCATAGGGAACCCTAAGGAAAAAAACTCATAGGAAACATACAGTGACACACAGGGATCCCCATAGGGAACCCTAAGGACACAAACTCATTTGAAACAGAGAAACAAAGAGGGATCCCCACAGGGAACCCTAAGGACACGAACTCATAGGAAACATAGAGAAACAAACAGGGATCCCCATAGGGAACCCTAAAGAAACAAACTCATAGGAAACATACAGTGACACACATGGATCCCCATAGGGAACCCTAAATGCACAAACTCATAGGAAACATACAGTGACACACAGGGATCCAAATAGGGAACCCTAAGGAAACAAACTCATAGGAAACATACAGTGACACACAGGGATCCCCATAGGGAACCCTAAAGGCACGAACTCATAGGAAACATACAGTGACACACAGGGATCCCCATAGGGAACCCTAAGGAAACAAACTCATTTGAAACAGAGAAACAAACAGGGATCCCCACAGGGAACCCTAAGGAGACAAACTCAATTGAAACATACAGTAACAGAGGGAACCCTAAGGACACAAACTCATAGGAAATATTGAGAAACACGCAGGGATCCCCATAGGGAACCCTAAGGACACGAACTCATAGGAAACATAGAGAAACACACAGGGATCCCCATAGGGAACCCTAAAGGCACAAACTCATAGGAAACATACAGTGACACACATGGGTCCCCATAGGGAACCCTAAATGCACAAACTCATAGGAAACATACAGTGACACACAGGGATCCAAATAGGGAATCCTAAGGAAACAAACTCATAGGAAACATACAGTGACACACAGGGATCCAAATATGGAACCCTAAGGACACAAACTCATTTGAAACATACAGTGACACACAGGGATCCCCATAGGGAACCCTAAGGACACAAACTCATTTGAAACAGAGAAACAAAGAGGGATCCCCACAGGGAACCCTAAGGACACGAACTCATAGGAAACATAGAGAAACACACAGGGATCCCCATAGGGAACCCTAACGACATGAACTCATAGGAAACATACAGTAACACACAGGGATCCCCATAGGGAACGCTAAAGGCACGAACTCATAGGAAACATACAGTGACACACAGGGATCCCCATAGGGAACCCTAAGGAAACAAACTCATTTGAAACAGAGAAACAAACAGGGATCCCCATAGGGAACCCTAAAGACACAAACTCATAGGAAACATAGAGAAACAAACAGGGATCCCCATAAGGAACCCTAAAGGCACAAACACATAGGAAACATACAGTGACACACAGGGATCCCCATAGGGAACCGTAAGGACACAAACTCATAGGAAACATACAGTGACACACAGGGATCCCCATAGGGAAACCTAAGGACACAAACTCATTTGAAACAGAGAAACAAACAGGGATCCCCACAGGGAACCCTAAGGACACAAACTCATAGGAAACATACAGTGACACAGGGAACCCCATAGGGAACCCTAAAGGCACGAACTCATAGGAAACATACAGTGACAAACAGGGATCCCCATAGGGAACCCTAACGACACTAACTCATTTGAAACAGAGAAACACACAGGGATCCCCATAGGGAACCCTAACGACATGAACTCATAGGAAACATACAGTGACACACAGGGATCCTCATAGGGAACCGTAAGGACACAAACTCATAGGAAACATACAGTGACACACAGGGATCCCCATAGGGAAACCTAAGGACACAAACTCATTTGAAACAGAGAAACAAACAGGGATCCCCACAGGGAACCCTAAGGACACAAACTCATAGGCAACAAACAGTGACACAGGGAACCCCATAGGGAACCCTTAAGGCACAAACTCATAGGAAACATACAGTGACACACAGGGATCCCCATAGGGAACCCTAACGACACTAACTCATTTGAAACAGAGAAACACACAGGGATCCCCATAGGGAACCCTAAGGAAACAAACTCATAGGAAACATACAGTGACACACAGGGATCCTCATAGGGAACCCTAAGGAAACAAACTCATAGGAAACATACAGTGACACACAGGGATCCCCATAGGGAACCCTAAGGAAACAAACTCATATGAAACATACAGTGACACACAGGGATCCCCATAGGGAACCCTAACGACACAAACTCATAGGAAACATAGAGAAACACACAGGGATCCCCATAGGGAACCCTAACGACATGAACTCATAGGAAACATACAGTAACACACAGGGATCCCCACAGGGAACCCTAATGACACAAACTCATAGGAAACATAGAGAAACACACAGGGATCCCCATAGGGAACCCTAACGACATGAACTCATACGAAACATACAGTGACACACAGGGATCCCCATAGGGAACCCTAAGGACACAAACTCATAGGAAACATACAGTGACACACAGGGATCCCCATAGGGAACCCTAACGACACAAACTCATTTCAAATAGAGAAACAAACAGGGATCCCCACAGGGAACCCTAAGGACACGAACTCATAGGAAACATACAGTGACACACAGGGATCCCCATAGGGAACCCTAAGGACACGAACTCATAGGAAACATATAATAACACAGGGAACCCTAAGGACACGAAACTCATAGGAAACATAGAGAAACACACAGGGATCCCCATAGGGAAACAAACAGGGATCCCCACAGGGAAATCTAAGGACACAAACTTAATGGAAACATACAGTAACATAGGGAACCTAAGGACACTAACTCATAGGAAACATTGAGAAACACACAGGGATCCCCATAGGGAACCCTAATGACACTAACTGATAGGATACATACAGTAACACACAGGGATCCCTATAGGGGACACAAACTCATAGGAAACATACAGTGACACACAGAGATTCCCATAGGGAAACCTAAGGACACGAACTCATTTGAAACAGAGAAACAAACAGGGATCCCCACAGGGAACCCTAAGGACACAAACTCATAGGAAACATACAGTAACACACAGGGATCCCCATAGGGAACCCTAAGGACACAAACTCATAGGAAACTTACAGTGACACAGGGAACCCCATAGGGAACCCTAAAGGCACGAACTCATAGGAAACATACAGTGACACACAGGGATCCCCATAGGGAACCCTAAAGGCACAAACTCGTAGGAAACATACAGTGACACACAGGGATCCCCATAGGGAACCCTAAGGAAACAAACTCATAGGAAACATACAGTGACACAGGGAACCCCATAGGGAACCCTAAAGGCACGAACTCATAGGAAACATACAGTGACAAACAGGGATCCCCATAGGGAACCCTAAGGTAACAAACTCATCGGAAACATACAGTGACACACAGGGATCCCCACAGGGAACCCTAAAGGCACAAACTCATAGGAAACATACAGTGACACACAGGGATCCCCATAGGGAACACTAACGACACTAAATCATAGGAAACATAAAGTGACACACAGGGATCCCCATAGGGAACCCTAACGACACAAACTCATTGGAAACATACAGTGACACACAGGGATCCCCATAGGGAACCCTAAACGCACGAACTCATAGGAAACATACAGTGACACACAGGGATCCCCATAGGGAACCCTAAGGACACAAACTCATTTCAAATAGAGAAACAAACAGGGATCCCCACAGGGATCCCTAATGACACAAACTCATAGGAAACATACAGTGACACACAGGGATCCCCATAGGGAACCCTAAGGACACAAACTCATAGGAAACATAGAGAAACACACAGGGATCCCCATAGGGAACCCTAACGACATGAACTCATAGGAAACATACAGTAACACACAGGGATCCCCATAGGGAACCCTAAGGACACAAACTCATAGGAAACATACAGTGACTCACAGGGATCCCCATAGGGAACCCTAAGGACACAAACTCATAGGAAACATACAGTGACACACAGGGATCCCCATATGGAACACTATGGACACAAACTCATAGGAAACATACAGTAACACACAGGGATCCCCATAGGGGACTCTAATTCATAGGCAGGGCTGGTGGAAGGATTTGTGTATACACAGGCGAAGGGGAATTTTGATGCCCCCCCCCGACCCGGACACAATCCGCCTGCCCCCACCCCCGACCTTACCACACTCCCCTGCCCACGCCCACATATTTACCTTCACAATGCTCCCTTCATCTCCACATTGCCCTTCCATAATGCCCCTTCATCTCCACATTGCCCCTTCCTTTATGCCCCTTCATCTCCACAATGCCCCCTGATCCCCTATCTTGAGTCCCTGGTGGTCTAGCTGTAAGAGAGCTCTGTGCCTCCCAGCGCCGTTCTCAGTAATGCAGAGCGCTGGGAGATGATGTCATCTCCCAGTGCTCTGTACTAGTATAGAGCCTGGGTCCTCTGCGTTGTAAGCGTCCATTAGGCGCCGCGAGGGAGCGCTAGGTAGTGTAAAGGAGCGCTCCGTTGCGGCAGATATATTTAAAAAAAGAACAGAGCTCTCTTACAGCTAGACCACCAGGGACTCAAGATAGGGGATCAGGGGACATTGTGGAGATGAAGGGGCATAAAGGAAGGGGCAATGTGGAGATGAAGGGGCATTATGGAAGGGCAATGTGGAGATGAAGGGAGCATTGTGGAGGTGAATATGTGGGCGTAGGCAGGAGACTGTGGGAAGGTCGGTGGGGCAGGCAGATTGTGTCCGGGTCGGGGGGGGGGCATCAAAATGCACCTTCGCCTGTGTATACAAAAATCCTTGTACCAGCCCTGCTAATAGGAAACATAGAGAAACACACAGGGATCCCCATAGGGAACCCTAAGGACACAAAGTCATAGGAAACATACAGTAACATACAAGGATCCCCATACGGAAACCCTAAGGACACAAACTCATAGGAAACATACAGTAACACATAGGGATCCCCATAGAGGACACTAACTCATAGGAAACATACAGAAACACACAGGGATCCCCGTAGGGAACCCTAAGGACACGAACTCATAGCAAACATACAGAAACTCACAGGGATCCCCATAGGGAACCCTAAGGACACAAACTCATAGGAAACATACAGTGACACACAGGGATCCCCATAGGGGACACTAACTCATAGGAAACATAGAGAAACACACAGGGATCCCCATAGGAAACCCTATGGACACTAACTCATAGGAAACATACAGTGACACACAGGGATCCCCATAGGGAACCCTAAGGACACAAACTCATAGGAAACATACAGTGACACACAGAGATCCCCATAGGGAACACCTTACTACACTAAAACACAGAGAGCTCCTAACTATTTTTACCTATCACAGAGACAAATAAATAACAGAGTCAACATCCAACTACCCTAACCTAACACAAAGTAAGCACTTAACTGTTCATTGTGAAAATATCACACACTCTAGTGCCAGGAAGTAAATGACGCATTAACTATGTTGCAGGGATGAAAAGGGCGATATGAGAACCTTTCCCATATCAAAAAGTTGAGATTCTCATGTTGCGCTCATTTCAGCTACCGCATGACTTAATGTAGGTTCCCATCTGTTCAATTGCAATGCACAACAAGAGTGAGCTATCAGTTGATCGACTGGGTTAAATTAATTCTGCCATAGGTAAGAACTGTATACGACGCATTACAGTGTTTGCAGTGGCACTTAAAGGGTTCAAGTGTAGGTGTTTTGTTTCTGAATGACTTGCATCTGCTCTGATTCGCTGTTGGGCTTGCTACTGTTCTTATGTTCAATGTGTTGTGTGGATTACATAGCTTAGTGATTGAGTCCACACAACAGACTGAACATAAGGACAGTAGCAAGCCCGTCTCAGAATTAAAGCAGATGCAAGTCATTCCGAAAACAAAACACCTACACTCTAACCCTTTGAGTGCCACTGCAAATCCTGCAATGCTTCGCATTCAGTTCTTATCTATGGCAGAATTATTTTAACCCAGTCGATCAAGTGATAGCTAAGTCTTGTTGTGCATTGCAATTGAACAGATGAGAACCTACATTAAGTCAGGCTGTAGCTGAAATGAGCGCAACATGAGAATCGCATCCTTTTGATGTGGGCGAGATTCTCATGTCATCCTTTTCATCCCCGTAACTTGGTTAATGCTCCATTTACTTGCTGGCAGTAGAGAGTGCGACTAACACTTTGAGTGCCAGAGGGGTACGGAACGTATTGCAGAGCAATGCGTTCCGTAAACCTCTGCCACTCAAAGTATTGTTAAAATGTCGCACTCTGTACTGTGAGCAAATAAATGGCGCATTAACCATGTTACGGGGATGAAAAGGGTGACATGAGAATCTCACCCTTTTGATGCGCGCGAGATTCTTATGTCGCCTTTTTAATCCCCGTAACATGGTTTATGCGCCATTTACATGCTCGCACTAGAGTGTGCGACATTTTAACCTTCTGAGTGCCAGAGAGGTAAGGAACGGATTTATTTGTAAATGTGTTCTGTACCCCTCTGGCACTTAAAAGGTTAAAAGGATACCCCACCTAACTACCATAACCAAACACACAGTCAAAACCTAACTTTCCTTACCTAACTAACCCTTCCCACCCACAAACCTCCTAACACTTAAACCCCCCATGCACGAGAGGACCCATACCAAGCCAGAAGAGGATCCCCACCACACTCGAGAGTATAACCCCACATTGCCGCTTGAGAGGACCCCTTCCAACAAGCGACGCAAACCGCAACATGCGCCGCCACATGAGAGAACCCAGGGCATGCGTGAGACATATCAAAACATGAGCCGCATGTGAGAGTACTAGTGTGAGAAAATCAGCACCACGCATGAGAATATCTGCGCCATGGGTGAGAGTACCAGTATTAGAGACTCCCGCCTGCTGAGAGAGGGCCCGTGCCTGGCAAGAGGCGACCCACGCAGGGACCCGCACTTGGAGACGACCAACGCCATGCACGAGAGGACCCATATCAGGCGGAAGAGGATCCACACCACACACGAAACGACACCCCTATCACAGCACAATAGGAACCTCGCCGCATGTGAGAGGTGTCAGAACCAGTGCCGCATAAAACTACTGCAAGTGTGAGAGGACCCACTCCTGGTGAAAGAGAACCCACGCCTAATGAGAGAGGACCCACGCTGGGACCCGTGCTGGGAGAAGACCAACGCCAGGTGCAAGAGGACCCACACAGTGCATGAGAGTACCCCAGCCTTCTCCTTTTCCATGCCTGGTTCAAGCACGCATCGCTGCTTGAGAGGACCCATGCCGAAAAGCAAGGCAAACCGCAACACGCGCCACCATAGAAGAGAACCCATGGCGCGCGTGAGACATATCAAAACATCAGCCGCATGTGAGACTACCAGCAGGAGAAAACCAGCACCACGCATGAGAATATCAGCTCCATGCGTGTGAGTACCAGTGTTAGAGACTCCCACCTGCTGAGAGAGGACCCGTGCATGGCAAGAGGCGACTCACGCGGTGACACACGCTGGGAGATGACCAACGCCACACACGAGAGGACCATACCGGGCGTAAGAGGATCAACACCACATACGAGAAGACACCCCATCGCCTCACGATAGCAACCTCGCCGCATGTGAGAGGTGTCAGAACCAGTGCCGCGCATAAAAATACCACCAGTGTGAGAGGACCTTCTCCTGGTGAGAGAGGACCCATGCGGGGATCTGCGTTGGGAGAAGACCAACGCCAGGTGCAATAGGACCCAGTGGAATGTGAGAGGACCCACTCCGCACACTAGAGTACCCCATCCTTCTCCTTATCCATGCCTGGTTCAAGCCCGCATCGCTGCTTGAGAGGACCAGTGCCGACATACAAGGCAAACCGCAACACGCGCCGCCATATTAGAGAACACATGGCGCGTGTGAGACATATCAAAACATCAGCCGCATGTGAGACTACCAGAAGGAGAATACCAGTGCCACGCAAGAGAATATCAGCTCCATGATTGAGAGTACCAGTGTTAGAGACCCCCACCTGCTGAGAGAGGGCCCATGCCTGGCAAGAGGTGAGCCACACGGTGACCCGTGCTGGGAGATGACCAACGCCATGCGTGAGAGGACCCATACCGGGCGGAAGAGGATTCACACCACAGACGAGAAGACACCCCATCGCCGCACAATAGGAACCTCACTCCATGTGAGAGGTATCAGAACCAGAGCCGCTCATAAAACTACTACCAATGTGAGAGGACCCACACCAGGCGCAAGAGGACCCAACTGAGTGTGAGAGTACCCACTCCGCACACAAGAGGACCCCATCCCTCCTCCTTATCCATGCCTGGTTCATGCCCACATCCCCGCTTGAGAGGAACCGTGTCGACAAGCGATGCAAACTGCCACACGCGCCACCAAACAAGAGAACCTAGGGTGCGCGTGAGACATATCAAAACATGAGCCGCAAGTGAGAGTACCAGTGAGAGAAAACTAGCACCACGCATGAGAATGCCAGTGTTAGAGATCCCAGCCTGCAGAGAGAGGACCCGTGCCTGGCAAGAGGCGACCCACACAGGGACCTGCGCTGGGAGACGACCAACTCCACGCACGAGAGGACCCATACCGGGCGAAAGAGGATCCACACCACACACGAGAAGACACCCCATCGCCTCATGATAGCAACCTCGTCGCATGTGAGAGGTGTCAGAACCAGTGCCGCGCATAAAACTACTACCAGTGTTAGAGGACCCGCACCTGGTGAGAGAGGACCCACGCCTGATGAGAGAGGACCCACGCGGGGATCTGCGCTGGGAGAAGACCAACGCCAGGTGCAAGAGGACCCAACGGGTTGTGAGAAGACCCACTCAGCGCACAAGAGGACCCCATCCTCCTCCTTATCCATACCCTTATCCATGCCTGGTTCAAGCCCGCATCGCTGCTTGAGAGGACCCGTGCCGACAAGCAAGGCAAACCACAACACGCGCCGCCATAGGAGAGAACCCATGGTGCGCATGAGACATATCAAAACATGAGCCGCATGTGAGAGTACCAGCAGGAAAATATCAGCACCATGTGTGAGAATACCAGTGTTAGAGACCCCCGCCTGCTGAGAGAGGACCCGTGCCTGCCAAGAGGCAACCCAAGAGGTGACTCGCGCTGGGAGATGACCAACGCCATGCGTGCGTGAGACATCAAAACATGTGAGACTACCAGCAGGAGAATACCAGCGCCACACATGAGAGTACCAGTGTTAGAGACCCCCACCTGCTGAGAGAGAACCCATGCCTGGCAAGAGGTGAGCCACACGGGGACCCGCGCTGGGAGACTACCAACGCCACGCACGAGAGGATCCACACCACAGACGAGAAGACACCCCCATTGCCGCACAATAGGAACCTCACTCCATGTGAGAGGTATCAGAACCAGAGCCGCGCATAAAACTACTACCAATGTGAGAGGACCCACACCAGGCGCAAGAGGACCCAACTGAGTGTGAGAGTACCCACTCCGCACACAAGAGGACCCCATCCTCTTACTCCTTATCCATGCCCTTATCCATGCCTGATTCACGCCCACATCACCACTTGAGAGGACCCGTGCCAACAAGCGATGCAAACCGCAACACACGCCGCCAAACGAGAGAACCCATGGTGAACATGAGACATATCAAAACATGAGCCACATGTGAGAGTACCAGCAGGAGAATATCAGTGCCACGCATGAGAATATCAGCTCCATGTGTGAGAATACCAGTCTTAGAGACCCCCGCCTGCTGAGAGAGGACCCGTGCCTGCCAAGAGGCAACCCATGCGGTGACTCGCGCTGGGAGATGACCAACGCCATGCACAAGAGGACCCATACCAGGTGGAAGAGGATCCACACCACACACGAGAAGACACCCCCATCGCCGCAAGACAGCAACGTCGCCCCACGTGAGAGGTGTCAGAACCAGTGCCGTGCATAAAACTACTATCAATGTGAGGACCCACGCCTGGTGTGAAAAGACCCACACCGGGAGCAAGTAGACCCAACCAGGTGCGAGTGGACCCGCACCACGCACAAGAGGACCCTATCCCTCCTCCTTATCCATGCCTGGTTCATGCCCACATCGCCACTTGAGAGGACCCGTTCCCACAAGCGATGCAAACGGCAACACGCGCCGCCAAACGAGAGAACCTAGGGCGCGCCTGAGACATATCAAAACATGAGCCGCAAGTGAGAGTACCAGTGAGAGAAAACTAGCACCACGCATGAGAAAGCCAGTGTTAGAGATCCCAGCCTGCAGAGAGAGGACCTGTGCCTGGCAAGAGGCGACCCGCACGGGAAGACGACCAACGCCATGCACAAGAGGACCCATACTAAGTCGGAAGAGGATCCACACACCACACTCGAGAGTATACCCCACATTGCCGCTTGAGAGGACCCGTGCCGACTAGCGAGGAAAACTGCCACACGAGAGAACCTAGGGTGCGCGTGAGACATATCAAAACATGAGCCGCATGTGAGAGTACCAGTGAGAGAAAACCAGCACCACGCATGAGAATATCTGCGCCATGCGTGAGAGTACCAGTATTAGGAACCCCCGCCTGCTGAAAGAGGACCCGTGACTGGCAAGAGGCAACCCACTCAGGGACCCACGCTGGGAGACGACCAACGCCACACACGAGGGGACCCATACCGGGTGAAAGAGGATCCACACCACATGCTAGTGGGGACACCCCCACCCTCCTTATCCCTGTCACATGCCCCTCTCATTTCCCAATAAGAAGGATGGCTTTGTAGAGGGGCACAGCTTGCCAATATGCCTTTGCTGCTGGTCAGGAACGTGTACAAGCAGAAAGTGTCTGTAGAAGGCATCCCAGCAATAGAAGACCATCAGGAAAAGAAAGGATTTACCAACATGAAAAGAAAAATGCTGGGAAAGAAGCCCACAAGCTGATTAGGTTGCACCTCTCACCCCGTTCCCTTTCATTACCTTTGAAAAAACAAAATAAAAAAACAAACAAACAAAAACTCTTGTCTGGTCTGTGTTGTTTCTCCTATACCTCAAGGTTACAGCTCACTTACACCCCAGGTACACCACTACCTTATCTGATACTTCCTTATAAAATAGGAAGACTCCCCCCTCACCTTGTTTTGCTGCCTTGTACCCCAGATACTCCAACCAACATGACCTGCCTGCTGCCCTAAACCCCAGGTACCACCAACCCCACCTCAAACCAAGCACACGTAGAAGCCCTTTTAAGTGAATGATTTATTTTTTATTAACACGATCTTGGCTCTGCTGAAGAGCCACCGGATGGTCGTACGACAGGCTTTCCCTGCAGTCAGCTAGAACACTGACTTCAGAGAAAGGGTAGGGAGGGCGGGAACTTTGCGAGCGATTATCTCTCAAACCATAAAGGTTTGAGAGATGTCACTGGGGACAATTAATTTCTTTTTTTTATTATTATTACAATACTGGGATTAGTAAATTTTAAGTATTATTATCCCTTTAAAATAATATTATCAAAAAATATATTTAATATAATAACGATAAATAGTTGTGCTTCTATCCAAGGACTCTTCAGTGGCTTGAGTCCAATATATCGCAAAACCACACACACTGTAAGGAGAGCGCGACCTATTATCGTCAAATGCACAAATTTATTTAAAATCACAATAAAAATATATATCTTAAGACATTTTATGTATTAGTATATTAAGGTATATATTTTTATTGTGATTTTAAATAAATTTCTGTATTTGAAGATAATAGGTAACATTTTCCTTATAGTGTGTATGGTTTGGGTATATATATATATATATATATATATATATATATACATGACACGGTCTTCATGCAGTAATTTAACCCTTTGTGGTACGTTCTAAATCACCCTTATACTGGCTCTGAGTGGTCTGCCTCCCCCACTTTCCTCCTACATCTCTCTGTTTCTGTTCTATTTCTTATCAGCGTGTCACACTTGATTGCACTCAGGGCAATCCCAATCCTATATAATAATTCGCTAAAACGTGCGTAACAATGCAGTCATGAGAAGTAGAGATTGTCCATATCTGTATCAGCCGCAGTGCGGGTAGTCTCTACTCTATCTAAAAAAGGTATGTAGCTGTATATAATTTTAATATTTAGTATGTATATTTATATATATATATATATATATATATATATATATATATATATATATATATATATATAATATGTGTTTTTGATAAAGGTTCATGTAGGACCGGAACGTCGAACTATTAAAAAATATAAAAAATATATATGCCTTTTTCACGTTCTTAGAATTCACACCCTTAACACACTTGCGTATGAATGTTAACACAACCCTTTCTTTAGAGTCATCATCTGAGGAGTTAGACGAATCCAACACCTCAGAGGATGAGTCCTCCTCCATCACATACTTGAACATCTTTAACAATGATTGATAACTCGCCTTTCTTGTCCGTCTCCACCTCCTGATGTGGACTGCTTCCCTAAGCCTCCTTCTTTGCCTCAGCAAAAAGAACTATGCGGCTCCGTATATATGTTACGGCCTTGATTGAGGGCTAAATGTCTTCAGACACATGCGCATTTCGATGGAGATCATCAAAAACCTCCTCTGCCTCCTCATTGTGCGTCCCCAGCTCTTCAGTTTCCTTTGACCCCCTTTGATCCGCTGCCGCAGAATGACAATGAACAACATTTCTGACATGTCCTACCACTGTTTGCACCCTAAGACCCTGATACTGACTAAGCCCACTACCAAACATCCCGCCCTACATGCCCCTGTCTGCTCCTGCTCACCCAGATAAGCTGGGAAAAGCCCCTCCCCCCACTGGCTACCATCTCCAAATCCAGGACCTCCATCTCCCCCATCCTCCAAAGCCAGCCCCACCTTGGCCAACCCCCCCCCCCCCCATGAACAATAAAATGGACCAAATCCCCAACTCACCATTCCTGTCGCCTGCGGCCACCCCTGCCACTGCCCAGGATGGTTCACTTTTGAATGGTCGCACATTCAACTTTTCAGCAGGTCGCCTGGTTAACCCCATAGCGACATTTGACTTACCAGGTACATCCCGCAAAAACTGTCAGTGACAGAGGACGTACCTGGTAAGTCCCGGAAGTCCGGGTCTCCGTGCATGACAGAGCAAGATTGTCACGTCGCCTAGTCAATGGGCGCATTAAGCACACGGAGACAACTGGAGCGCCTCCGTGTGCTGCATACGGAGGCGCTCCGTATGTTACTATGGCAACCACACACCGTACTGGAAATATATTGTGTGGACAAGCTATTTAACCTCTAGAAGTGAGTTTTAGTAATCACACATATAACAATACATAGCATGGAGAATGTGCTGTTTGTTTCTCTGGGTGCACGTTTGTGGTAGCAGCTGGAGCGCATCCGCGTGCTGCGGATGAATGGGATCCCCTCCATCTTTAGTTAATTGACAAAGTAGCGACCTGTGTCCTCAGGTCGCTACTTTGTCAATTAACTGCAGACTCAGGAGATCCCATTCATCTGCAGCACACAGATGCGCTCCAGCTGACCTCTGAACCAGACACGACCACTGCGGAAGGAGAGTACTGTGAATCCTCAACTCCAAAGCAATAGCCATGGGAGCAAAATTCTCATCCGTTGGTCCACATTCAGAGTAAGCGGAAAGAGGAAAGGCCTCCATAGACTGCAGGGCCTCCTGCCTCACCACCCAAGCCTCCGCCACCCCGGACCAAACCAGTAAGGGAACGGGGGGCACATTCCAGACACAGGGGAGGCACAGAAGCGGCAGAAAAGCTGGAAGGATCAGCAAGAGCAGGCAGACATAGTGCAGATACAGAAATGGAGGAAGAAGGACCGGACGCACCAGAAAATCCCCAGGAGGGGATACAGAGGGGAGCAAGACAGATAGCGTATGAGGTAGGACACACACAGGAAGAGACACAGAGGGAACAGGAGCAGGGGAACGCTGGCGCAGTGGCTTAGGAGCCACCCTACCTGCCGCCAAGGGCTCTTGGCGGTATCTTTTAGGAACATAAATTCTTCTTTGTGGCAGACGCTTCTTCTCCACAGCTCCACGAACTCCACGAGTAGCATCCATGTTATCTGGAACAGTACAGCACCTATAACAACAAAAGCTGAACAAGGTTAGTAATCACCTTTACACAATTCTACTTGCCTAGGTGTTAAAACCCTGACACCTCACCTTTTCCCACTGGCCATGGGGGCCCAGCATTCACCATCCTTTGTTCTCTCTCTCCTACTGGCAACGCTGGACCCCCGTGGCTGCCATTTTGCCATGCCTAAAGGCAAGCACCTCATGCAGTCGCTTGGTCTAACTTACATTTATCCAATTAATGCTCCAACAATATATTGTTATATCCTCTGTCCAGAAATGTATGTGCATCTCCATAAGTTGGTTGTGTCTTACACCTAGAAGCTCTGAACAGGTGTGTTTACCCAAGATCAAGATGGAGTCAATCAGATCTGTGATTGACTGTGGCAAAACAACAATGGTAAGGGACCCAGTCTGGTATCCTGACTGCACTTCTGCCTACTGCTTGTGTTCCTGTTCCAGAGCATCCTGTGTATGATCCGGCCTGGTATCCCGACTACACTTCTGCCTTCTGCTTGTGTTCCTGGTCCATTGCATCCTGTGTATGATCCGGCCTGGTATCCTGACTACACTTCTGCCTACTGCATGTGTTCCTGTTCCAGAGCATCCTGTGTATGATCCGGCCTGGTATCCTGACTACACTTCTGCCTACTGCTTGTGTTCCTGTTCCATTGCATCCTGTGTATGACCCAGTCTGGTGTCCTGATTAATCTTCTGCCTACTGCATGTGTTCCTGTTCCAGAGCATCCTGTGTATGATCCAGTCTGGTATCCTGACTACACTTCTGCCTACTGCTTGTGTTCCTGTTCAGAGCGTCCTGTGTATGATCCAGTCTGGTATCCTGACTACACTTCTGCCTACTGCATGTGTTCCTGGTCCATTGCATCCTGTGTATGATCCGGCCTGGTATCCTGACTACACTTCTGCCTACTGCATGTGTTCCTGTTCCAGAGCATCCTGTGTATGATCCGGCCTGGTATCCTGACTACACTTCTGCCTACTGCTTGTGTTCCTGTTCCATTGCATCCTGTGTATGACCCAGTCTGGTGTCCTGATTAATCTTCTGCCTACTGCATGTGTTCCTGTTCCATTGCATCCTGTGTATGACCCAGTCTGGTGTCCTGATTAATCTTCTGCCTACTGCTTGTGTTCCTGTTCAGAGCGTCCTGTGTATGATCCAGCCTGGTATCCTGACTACACTTCTGCCTACTGCATGTGTTCCTGGTCCATTGCATCCTGTGTATGATCCGGCCTGGTATCCTGACTACACTTCTGCCTACTGCTTGCATTCGTGTTCCAGAGCATCCTGTGTATGACCCGGCTTGGCTGACCATTCTCCTGTCTCCTGCGGTTGGACTTCCACGGTTCTCGCCGGTCCATCTGAGTACTGGACCCTGTTGGAGCGTGTTTTCTCCCTCGGGATAGTGGTAGTACAGTTTGTCTAGAGGGGGTTATCGAGGGACCGCTTCGGCTCAAATGAAGGGGGCCAATGTAGCTTCGTGGCTAACACCTTTATATGGCTTTGGGCCGCTGCACAATTCCCTTTAGGTAAAAAACGCTCTCTAGATTTGTTCCCTAGCGTCGCTCCTTAGCATCTAGCTCTACTGTCTCTTGTTGGTGGAGTCTGACCTTCCCATACACCTCAGGGGGTTCTGCGTATCCTATCCCCTGATGCTATTTAAGCTACTGGTGGGCCCTGCGCTAAGTATAAGGTAGTGGACTTTCTAAAGAGGACTAATTGATCTGCATGCATTGTTTAATACCTGAATCAAAAAAGCAATGTATTGCATAACCCTCTGGCACTCAAAGGGTTAAGATACTAATTAAATAATAATTTTTAAGTATATGTACTCCGTCAGACTTTCATCCACTGAAATGCACTGTCTGCCATTACTCCCTGTTCCTTATGCACTTGAGACTCTTCTCAACAGGAGACAGAGAAATGAATAGGAGTGATTTTACTCTGCTATGAAAATCCCAGACACGTTTCACCAAGACGTGGCTCCTCACCCCAGTTATAACGGATGTCCTCTGGTCACAGAGTCTGTGCAGAATCGCTTCCCGTTTGTGGTCTGACCGCTGGCGGAGACTGTTCCTCATCATGTTAATAACACACGGGCAAAAGGAGCGGAAGAAAGCTAGAATATAATTTTGAAGGGTTGCTTATTTTATTCTACTGTGTTATTATGAAGCCATAAAACTTAGGATATGGGTATTCATACAGTTTAACCATTCCTATAGCCCATGCACCAGTTGATTATAAATATATATATATATACACATTGATTCTGATATAATTCTTATTATTATTATTTGTTGCTCTCATGATGACTTTGGGACATATTTAAAGTGGAACTGTCACATTCCAACTTTGCCCCTCAATAAAAAGATCAAAAAGGCCCATGAAACCTATATAACTGTCCCCCACGCTGAAAATTTTAATCTTATCCCTCTTCCTTAGAGAGCGGGAGATCGCTGCCATCTTGATTATGTTTAGTATGATTGGCATTGCTCCCCCCCCATCTTCTACCCTCACCCAGCCCACAAGAGAGGCGCTCAAGCTCCCAGATGAACGCCTCCTCTTGCCTCCCCCCCACTGCATGTTCATGAACCTCAATGCATATCACCTCCCGCCTACTGCCAGCTCCACCTTCTGCTCCACTCTCACAGGGTAGCGCATGAAGGGGACATACAAATGGCATGAGTTACACACGGACAAGGTGCTTGCGTTCTCCGTGTTTTACTCATGTCATTTGTATATCCCAGGCACTAGCTTGTGAGAGGGGACAGAAGGTGATTCTGTAAGGGATGCAGTCACACAGCCTGGCAGTAGGAAGGAGGTGATGTACACTGAGGTTTGTGAGCATACGGGGGAGGAAGGCAAGTGATGGCACAAGTACCTTCTCCAGTAGCGTGGTGGCGAAGTTATAATCCCTTTGGTTTTCAGCAGCTCTGGAAGAAAAAAAAAGTGCTAGGCGGTACAAAACGTCACAAGATACTTTTTTTTTTAAAGGCTATTTCTTCGATAATAGATATAATTTAAACAAAAAAAGAATAAAAAAAAATCCAGTACCAGATATTATGTCTATGTAGACTTTTTTGTTGCAACTCAAACTCTTTACACTGAAGTGTTCTTAGGAAGCCTTCAATAGGAGGAGTTTGGGGCTCTAGAGTCCTGTAACAGAGGATAATGTCAGTCCCCATGGACAGGATATCCAGAACGAATTATAGAGGTTCATTTTCAGGGAACTAATCCTTACAGAACTGCTTCATGGTGGCCATTGGGATTTTTTTGTGGCACAGATAAAGTTACCAGGGGGTTGCTATTATTAAGAATTGCTACTATTAGGAAGGTCAAGTGTTCATTTAACACTCTGAGGACAAGAGCGGGAGTGCAATGGTTCTCAAAGGGTTAAAAACATACTGCCATATCTTGCCAGGGGAGAGCGCAAATGGCTATTTTATATAAAATCTTGGATTGATCCAAAACATCTAGATCTCATTTGGGATTGCACTGCGGACAGCAGGATTGTCGTGTGCCACAAATCCCTGGCATGGAGCCTCGTCCCTCCTCAGTCACAGACATCACATCCCTCCCCAACCAGTGCAAGCCAGGCACAGGGGTATATGTGTGTGTGCGTGTGTGTATATATATATATATGTGTGTGTGTGAGCTTGGGCAAAAAACAGAAATAAACACACGACAGGGATTAAAAGAAAGAACCCAGAGATATAAGCAGTAAACGCCAAGCCATGAAGCTGATTATCCTCATCCTTCTCTTGGGCATGGCCCTTCTCTGCCTGGGACACAAAGGTAAGAAACATCTCCACTAAAAGGTACCTGTACCTGTAGGAATAAGTAGATCTTCTTACTGTTTATCCCTTTAGACAATAGAGATGGCTCTAGCAACCAGGGACCAGATAGATGTGTAACAAATGCATTGCTTTGGTCCTGAAAGGAGCAGTAAACATTTTTTTATGAAAACACATATTTTATAGAGCATTTCTTGCTGAATAAAACAAGGTTACTCCCATTGCTGTCAAATGTTTTATTCAAAATTTATAGCAGTTTAAATAATCAGGAAGTGAATTTACTGTGTTTACTTCCTGATAGTTCTGACAGGAAGTGAATTTACTGTGTTTACTTCCTGATAGTTCTAACTGACAGGAAGTGACTAAGCAGTTTCTATCACATTCTATGGAGAACTGTATGTCTCTGACTTTTCTGACTTTCCTCTCCATTAGAATCTAACAGGAAATCTATTTAGAATTTGACCACTTGAGGGCACTGCTAATGTAAAAAAACATGGGTTTAAACCTTAATAAATCTCTCGGCAGTGGGAGTACCCTTATTTTACTGAACAGGAAAATCCCTACAATATATATTTTTTCATAAAAAAAGTTTACTGCTCCTTTAAACTTTTAAAGGTTTCAGCATGGTTTATAACAAGGAAGGCTGTCCATTGCATAAGCCAGTTCAAAATTATACATCGATGGTATATGACACCAACTTTAGTACATAAAATGCTTACATTTCCTTCAGATAGATGCTGGAGGTGTCATGTAGGTTTGTGTTCTATAGCTAGGGTTGCCACCCAGCCGTTTTTTTACCAGCAGGCCGGTAAAAAAATTGGCTTCTTTCCAATGTTAAAGGGATAGTAATACTTCGTTTTATCTTTATTTTATTTTGTAGGCATTAAAAAAAACATGAAGAACGATACAAGTCTTATCTCTCAAACCTTTATGGTTTGAGAGATATTCACAAGCAAAGTTTCCCCTCCCGTCCCTTTTACCTAGTGTAAGTCATCTCTTCTCAGATGTGGAATCCAGTTCATAGACCAGACAGATAACAGAAGGGGACAATCTTCTTCCTATGAGAACAATGAAAGCCCTGCCCCCCTTGACAAGCTTTTCAGGTTTTTTACCTTATCTTGAAGATTGTCCCTCTCTGCAATCTACCTGGGCACCTCCCTTCTGATCTGGCTGAGCAGTGTTACATCAGTAAAAGGGGCAGGAGGGGGATACTTTGTCATTCAATTACTCTTGAACAACAACTCTGACAGTATTGAAATAATACTCTCCAAAGTCCAAATACTATGATGATTAATTAGAGCTGCTTTTATTATGAAACATTACTATCCCTTTAAGTCTATGGAGGGAATGCCTTGGCCGGTATTTTTTTGAAGAATAGGTGGCAACCCTATCTATAGCACATATCTGGTGGGAATGTGGAACTCTCTCTTTTGAATAGTAGTATTGAAAATGTATTTAAAAAGCTGTACAAGATTAGTTTAATGCTTACTTTTCAAGGTTTTCTTTTTCATATAGACATTTCAATAAAAGGTGTAAAAAAAAAAAAAAAAAAAAAAAAAAAAAGATATATTTAGCTATAAATGTTATGCTTGCTACGAAAATACGTATGGCTAGACGTTGGAAGCAAGAAAACACCTTCCTGGCTGAGTATTATAAATCAAATACAGTATCAGTATACAATGGAGAGATATATTTATGGCAAGAATGGAAATCTGAGGATAGATACAGAAATATGGGCCCCATGGGTAGATTTATCTGAGGAAGAAAAGTTAAGTTGTAGGATATAGAGGTAATATAAATGGGGGCTACCTCAAGAGATATTTGAAATTCCCCCTATGATTATTGCCCTAAAGTAGAAAAGTGAAATACCCGTATTTTCTTAATAGCAGAAATGGTGCTGAATGAACAGGTTAAGTGGGTAGTTATTAAAGAGGTTAGACCCCTGCAATGAATGAGAACAGGTGGGATATGAATAAAATAAATTAAAAGTTTTGTATATGAAATTATTTTTTAGCAAATTTGTTTATTTAAGTTGAAATACGATTTAGCTAAAATATTCTGTAAAGAGTATGTATGCTAAAATGATGTATAATTTAAACTTGTAAATTATAAATTAAAAAAAAATCCTTTTAAAGGGGCAGTAAACTTTTATTATGAGAAATATATATGTTATGGAGCTTACATTGATAAGTACAAGGTACCCCCCCCCCCAACTGCTGGGACAGCTTTCCTTCAAATTAAGCCCAAAATGTATATTACAGTGTCAAATATATATATATTATATCCGTTTGCATTCCAGACAGGTGGCCAACACA
Organism: Rhinophrynus dorsalis; assembly: GCA_037306005.1. Classification (NCBI taxonomy): domain Eukaryota; kingdom Metazoa; phylum Chordata; class Amphibia; order Anura; family Rhinophrynidae; genus Rhinophrynus; species Rhinophrynus dorsalis. Next base: position 5,740,056 of record CM074728.1, read on the forward strand.
TTACAAATGAAAGGTTTGTGTGCCCCTGTGGCATGCAACGAGTTAAACGGGAACTACCACCTCTTTTGCAGGTGGTGACTAGCTTACTAATCATAATTTTCTCTCTCTAATGTGCCCACGAATAAAGTTATCCTTAAGCTTCCGGGACTGATGGCCAGGTTACAGCAGACTGTGCGCCTGTCCCGTCAGTCTTTTCCGGCGCCGTCTGGGCCAGTGCTATGCCTGTGAAGGGTGAAAAGGAGTGACACAGCAGGCATGCATTCAAAATGTCCACGGTGATGCCTGGCTACCGGTCTCGGAGGCTTAAGGATAACTTTATTTGTGGGCACTTTAGAGAGATAAAATAATGATTAAGCTACTTGCCACCTGCCTAAGTATTGCAGGGCGACTTTAGTGGAGGTGGTATTTCCGCTTTAAAGAGATAGTAATACTTTATTATTACTATCCCCCATATTGGACATACTTGCAAAATAATTTAATAGCCCCCAGGTTCATCTCTCAGACCTTTATGGTATGAGAGATAACCGAAAGCAAAGTCCCCCACCCCCAACAAAGCTGACTTCAGGGATATCAGGTCTGACTTTTGTCATGCGGCTTTGCAGCAGAGCCAAGATCGCGTTAATGAAAAATAATTATTTCACTGAAACGGTCTTCTACATGTGATTGCAAACCAAGCACAAACCAAGCACAAACCAAGCACAAACCAAGCACACGTAGAAGACCGTTTCAGTGAAACAATTATTTTTCACTAACGCAATCTCGGCTCAGCCGCAGAGCCGCAAGCCTGTTGTACAACAGACCTCCCCTTCAGTTAGTACAACTCTGACTTCAGGGAAAGGGGAGGGAGGGGGGAACTTTGCCTTTGGTTATCTCTCAAACCATAAGGATTTGAGAGATGAACCTGGGGCTATTCAATTATTTTACAAATATCTACAATATGGTGGATAGTAATAATAAAGTATTACTATCCCTATAAATGCATTGTATGGTACAACTGGAGTCTTTATACTACAACTCGGAATAATATCAGGGACATCTGGCAACCGCAATAGAAAACTGCACAAGGATAAGCGGGGCAAATCTGGGGCAAACCAGATGGACCCATGAGGGTTTAATGGGATAGTAATACTTAAAAATGATTTATCCCAATGTTGTAGCCCTTAAACAATTTAGAAAAATGCACCCAGCGGCATCTCTCAAAACCTTATGGTTTGAGAGATAACCACTTACAAAGTTCTTCCCTGCCTGACGCCAGCATTCTAGCCGACAGATTTGCAATCCGGCGGAGGCTCTGCAGCAGAGCCGAGATTGTGTTAATGAAAAAGAAATCTTTCACTTAAAAGGTCTTCAACGTGTGCTTGCAAACCAATCACACGTAGAGGACCTTTTTAGTGATGGGTTTCTTCTTTATTAATGCGATCTCGGCTCTGCTGCAGAGCCGCCGGCTGATCCCAGGAAAGGATTCCCCTGCTCTCAGCTAGAATGCTGATGTCAGGCAGGGGAGAACTTTGTAAGAGGTTATCTCTCAAACCATAAGGGTTTGAGAGATGCTGCTGGGCGCATTTATCTTCATTATTTAAGGGATACAACATATGGATAAGTAATTTTTAAGTATTACAATGCGTTGTGCACCCCTCTGGCACTCAAAGGGTTAAAATCCCCAATTTAAATCACTGAGAATTTGCATCCACTGGATGCTACAAAGGGTGTCCAACGCATTCTCAAGAGTATCGAACAGTTTGTGAAACGCGTCTGAAAGCCTCTAATTTCCTTCATCTGTTCCTTTCCCACGGGTTCCAGATTCCACTTCCAACAGCGTCGCCGATTCTCACGGCTCTGAAGGTGAGTGTCTTGGAGCCATAAACATGAAGCCAACGGTGGCTCAAACCAATTGCACTACAGGGTCAGACAGAAAAACTCCTATTGCTTCAAAGTGAGGGTTTTTTTTTTGTTTGTTTTTTTGTTTTTGTTTTTTTACCCTTAAGTGATATAGGATTCTTGCACATTGCTTCATAATGTGCTGAGACTTCTGTAGCATTCATGGGGTTAAGAAATCCATTTAAAGCAATAGAAACTTTATGGTTGTATATTTGTCCCCTATGATGAAGTTCCTTAGAATTTTTTTCCATTGTACCTATGTCCCTGTAGTCAATATCATGCAGTTACTTGTTGCAGAGAAGGTTACATTATACAGCGCAGACATTGGACCCTGCCTACTAGGATCATCAGATGATACACACCACATGGAGGTCTTGTTGTACCACAGCCAGGGTCATTTTAAAGTGATAGCAATGTTTCACAAAAACAGTAGCTCCAATTAATCTTCACAGTATTTGGACCATGGAGAGTGTTATTTCGATACTGTCAGAGTTGTAGTACAAGAGTAATTGAATGATAAAGTATCCCCCTCCCGCCCCTTTTACTGATGTAACACTGCTCACCTCAGATGTGGAATCTGGTCACATGACCGGACAGATCACAGCAAGGGACAATCTTCTTACTGTGATGGTAAGGAAAACTCTGCCTCCCTTGACAGGTTTTTCCCTTATGATCACTGAAGATTGTCCCTCTCTGCGATCCATCCGGACAGTCTTGCTGCTCTGAGGTGAGCAGTGTTACATCAGTAAAAGGGGCAGGAGGGGGATACATTATCATTCAATTACTCTTGAACTACAACTGACAGTATTGATATAACACTCTCTATGGCCCAAATACTATGAGAGATTTATTGCAGCTGCTTTCTTAGTGAAATATTACTATCCCTTTAATCACACAGCAAAGCAGACAGGTACCATAGGCCTACTGATGGAAGGGGCTCCGCAATATTTATGGAGAAATGCTAGCACTCAAAAGGATTAAAGAAATAGTAACACCTCCTAACAAATCCAATTTACCTTAAAGCAATAGTAATGCTATAATATTAACATACAGTGAATTCTTATATTTACTTGTATATAATACACAGTATAATTTCTTAGTGCCTGCACCTTTGTATTCTACTTGAAAATCAATTTAAAAGTTTCCCCCTCCTGCTCCTTTCCATTACATCAGTCACAATACCCTCAGAAACAAAAGTCGGTCTGGACGGATCGCAACGAAGGACTATATTGTGTCAGTAAAAGGAGAACCCTGCCATCCTTGCTTTATACGAACACACACAATATTGTTCCTCGTTGCCATCCATCTGACCAAGTGACCGGCTTTTGGACCTGAGGGAACTATGACTGAGGTAATGAAAAGGGTCGGGAGGGGGAAACTTTTACATTGATTTCAGTAGAATATAAAAGTGAAATGAACAATTTAATGTGTTTATAACATTACTATTGCTTTAAAGGGATGGTATTGTCAAAATACAAAAAAAAAAAAATCAATATTGTCGCTAGTGAAAAATTATACTAAATGTCCCCAGACCCATCTCTCAGACCTTTAGGATTTGAGAAATATTTGCTGTTAAAGTCCCCCCCTTTCCCTGATGTCAGTGCTCTAGCTGACTGCAGGGAAATCTGGTCCCGGGACCGGCGGAGGCTCTTCAGCAGAGCCGACATCGCAATCTTGAAAAACAACTACTTCATTGGAACGGTCTACAAAGTGTGCTTGGTTTGCAAGCACACTTTGTAGACCGTTCCAGTGAAGTATTTCTTTTTCAAGATTGCGATCTCAGCTCTGCTGAAGAGCCTCCACTGGTCCCGGGACCGGGCAATATATTTATTTTTAGTAGGGCATTAATGTAGGGATTAGTAATACTTAAGTATTACTATCCCTTTAAATGCATAATAATGTTTCATAATAAAAGCAGCTCTAATTAATCATCATAGTATTTGGACTTTGGAGAGTGTTATTTCAATTCTGTCAGAGTTGTAGTTCAAGAGTAATTCAATGATAAAGTATCCCCCTCGCGTCCCTTTTACTGATGTAACACTGCTCAGCCAGATCAGAAGGGAGGTGCCCAGGTAGACTGCAGAAAGGGACAATTTTCAATTAAGATAAGGGAAAAACCTGAAAAACTTGTCAAGGGGGGCAGGGATTTCATTGTTCTCATAGGAAGAAGACTGTCCCCTTCTGTTATCTGTCTGGTCTATGGACTGGATTCCACATCTGAGAAGAGATGGCTTACACTAGGTAAAAGGGGCGGGAGGGGAAACTTTGCTTGTTAATATCTCTCAAACCATAAAGGTTTGAGAGATAAGACATATTCTTCATGTTTTTTTAATGCCTACAAAATAAAATAAAGATAAAACGAAGTATTATTATCCCTTTAAGTCGGGAATCCTGCTCCTCAGAGGTTGAGGTGTAGAAGCCACAATGACAGTTTCAAAACCATCGTTCGAACAAAAGTAGTGTAGAATACAGTATACAGCATAGAAATCCAACATGAAGTGCCCCCCTTCGACATATTAACCCCCCTTTTAAAAGTCAACTACAGTGATTTTCTTTCACCACATTAATTCGACAAACATTGTAGTCGATACTTTAATCCCCCCTTAAAAATTCGACTTGCAGCGCTCACGTGACTCTTTCACCATATATATCCGACGTTTCTCTTCTCCTTTTTTTTTTTTCCAACATGCCCTCGTATTTTGTAAAAGAAGATTAACCTTATGAGTACCAGAGAGGTAGCAATGCATTGCAATGTGTTTGCTACCCCCTCTGGTACTCATAGGGTTAATAGGCAACCTGTATGTGTGTAAAAATGTTTCGTTTTTTAATTATATTTGAAATATGTGTAAAAATGTTTCTTTTGGTAATAATATATTTAATTTTTATTAAAAATTACTTCAGACCCAAGGGGGGTGTCATGACCGCATATTAAAGCGCATATGACCTATGTCAGGGCTTAAAAGTTGAAGTCCTTTGCTACTAGCCAGACCTGAAAAGTTACTTGCTACTGCAATACATAACATACCCACCAGGGCTGAATTTCTACTCGCCAGGGCTAAATTTTCACTCGCCATTGGAGAGTGGAAATTTTGAGCCCTGACCTATGTGAAACTTAGATCACATGCGCTTTTTATAATGAATTAAAACATCCAGACCTCCATGGGGGCACCAGGATCCCTCCTGATAGCCCCCCTATCATGGACCATCTATCCAACAGGATAGATGACCCATGAGGCGACCCCCAAAGGCATTTTCTGCCTTCTTGATGCTGCCGGTGGCTGTATAAGCCACTGCAGCATCAAGCTCTTCTGTAGAATGAAAGAACCCGGTCACCGGGTTCATTCTTAGATTGCACAGCGCTGCGGTCCCATCACGAACTCAGTCACCAGGGTCAGACCGGATTACTGAGTCAGCCACAGTGCAGTTCTACAAAACATGATGGCATGTCAAAAAAAGGAGATGAAAAATGTTGGATATAAATGGTGAAAGAAAGTCATGGGAGCATTGTAAGTTGAAATTTAAGGTGGTGTTAAAGTGTCGACTACAATATTTGTCGAATTAATATAGTGAAATACAATCACTGTAGTCGGCTTTTAAAGGGGGGGGTTAATATGTCGAAGAAGAGCACTTTATGTCGGATTTTGTTATGTGGGGAACACATCTAACACTGAACTTTACCTTTCTGACGTCAAATGTACATCTATTTCCTTGCTCTTTGAAATTTTGCACTTTTTTTAGGCGGTAGTCGGATACAAACAGACAGCACCAATTTTGTTAGTACCCTGAAATGTGCTGTCTACACCAGTTTTGTTTTTCTGTGGTTCTGCAATAGAATACCGACGTAACACGTTTGCAAAATTCACGCTGCTCGTTTTTCTTGTAACGCCGGTTTTAGCGCGGGTAATAAAATAGAGCCCCTAGGGAGCTAAAACGTGACGCTTCTGAGTGGTGACTATCTGTAGAACAGGCCATTGTGCTGCTGTTCATCTTCATAAGCCTCTCACATTTATATGCTTATTTTGAATACTCTTAAGGGGTCTCCCTAAGAGTGAAGGGTAATCCAGACATGGACCCTTTGCTCTCAGTGCCTAGGGAATCCTCCTACATCCTCCCGACAAGGCCTAAACGTACGTCGGGGTTAGCTGGTGTTCCCGTGCAGAGGAAACTTGCCCATTGATTTGGTACTGGACCGCCCTTTTGAGCGGGATTAGTCTAATATGTACGTGGAAACGTTTCCTTTGAAATGTCACTAGAGAGCTAAAACGTGATGCTTCTGAGCGGTGAGTAGCCGTAGAACAGGCCAGTGTGCTGCTGTTCGTCCTCAGAAGCCTCTCACATGTTGTATGCTTATAATAAAATTTGTGACAGCGCTGCTTCCTGTAAGGTATGGCAGCTGTGGGTCTAACTGCACAAATCACTGTGCTTGCCACATTAATGCAAATCCTTTTAAATCATACCAGTCTATGGGTAAGGGGGAGGGTATTACCCACCTGCCTCTCTGCTCCCTGTAATGTTCTCTCTCTTCACCCTCTTCCAGCTTTCATCTCCAGACAGGATTCTGCCAACTTCGCCAGGAGACACAAACGCAGCTACGTGCATAACCTGTGAGTATCACCAATAGTTACTACAGCATAATGAGTGTGATGTCTGAGGCACGGGCGTACATACCAAGAGCCATATGTATAATGACAGAGACCGAGAAATTCTGGGACACCCAACTGCATCAGAGAGGACAAAGACACCTTTCTCTTGGATACTTCAATAGCACCGAACAGCTTAAAACTCTACTTGGAAAGTCTTTTTCTTCCTATCATACAGTGGCCTGCCCCAGAATTACCGCGTGTAACAGAAGCACTTACCTAGGTAGGAGTCCATCATACAGCAGTCAGGCGTATCTGTATCATTACTGTGTGTGACAGAAGCACATACCTAGGTAGGAGTCCATCATACAGCAGTCAGGTGTATATCTATATAATTACTGTGTGTAACAGAAGCACTTACCTAGGTAGGAGTCCATCATACAGCAGTCAGGCGTATCTGTATCATTACTGTGTGTGACAGAAGCACATACCTAGGTAGGAGTCCATCATACAGCAGTCAGGTGTATATCTATATAATTACTGTGTGTAACAGAAGCACTTACCTAGGTAGGAGTCCATCACACAGCAGTCAGGCGTATCTGTATCATTACTGTGTGTAACAGAAGCACTTACCTAGGTAGGAGTCCATCATACAGCAGTCAGGTGTATATCTATATAATTACTGTGTGTAACAGAAGCACTTACCTAGGTAGGAGTCCATCACACAGCAGTCAGGTATATCTATATAATTACTGTGTGTAACAGAAGCACTTACCTAGGTAGGAGTCCATCACACAGCAGTCAGGTGTATATCTATATAATTACTGTGTGTAACAGAAGCACTTACCTAGGTAGGAGTCCATCACACAGCAATCAGGCGTATCTATATAATTACTGTGTGTAACAGAAGCACTTACCTAGGTAGGAGTCCATCATACAGCAGTCAGGAGTATCTGTATAATTACTGTGTGTAACAGAAGGACTTACCTAGATAGAAGTCCATCACACAGCAGTCAGGTGTATCTGTATAATTACTGTGTGTAACAGAAGGACTTACCTAGGTAGGAGTCCATCATACAGCAGTCAGGCGTATCTATATAATTACTGTGTGTAACAGAAGGACTTACCTAGGTAGGAGTCCATCACGCAGCAGTCAGGCGTATGTATATAATTACTGTGTGTAACAGAAGCACTTACCTAGGTAGGAGTCCATCACACAGCAGTCAGGCGTATCTGTAAAATTACCGTGTGTAACAGAAACACTTACCTAGGTAGGAGTCCATCACACAGCAGTCAGGTGTATCTGTATAATTACCGTGTGTAACAGAAACACTTACCTAGGTAGGAGTCCATCACACAGCAGTCAGGTGTATCTGTATAATTACCGTGTGTAACAGAAACACTTACCTAGGTAGGAGTCCATCACACAGCAGTCAGGTGTATCTATATAATTACCGTGTGTAACAGAAGTACTTACCTAGGTAGGAGTCCATCACACAGCAGTCAGGTGTCTCTATATAATTACTGTGTGTAACAGAAGCGCTTACCTAGGTAGGAGTCCATCACACAGCAGTCAGGTGTATCTATATAATTACTGTGTGTAACAGAAGCGCTTACCTAGGTAGGAGTCCATCATACAGCAGTCAGGTGTCTCTATATCATTACTGTGTGTAACAGAAGCGCTTACCTAGGTAGGAGTCCATCATACAGCAGTCAGGTGTCTCTATATAATTACTGTGTGTAACAGAAGCACTTACCTAGGTAGAAGTCCATCACACAGCAGTCAGGTGTATCTATATAATTACTGTGTGTAACAGAAGGACTTACCTATGTAGGAGTCCATCACACAGCAGGCAGGTGTATCTATATAATTACTGTGTGAAACAGAAGGACTTACCTATGTAGGAGTCCATCATACAGCAGTCAGGTGTATCTATATAATTACTGTGTGTAACAGAAGGACTTGCCTAGGGTAGGAGTCCATCATACAGCAGTTCCCATCATCATCATCATCATCATCATCACGTGGCTGAGGATGGTTGGAGTTAATAGTGCAACAGCACCTTATTGTTGGACGGCCACTTCCCCCACCCCCAGATAGTGTGGTTTCCCATCACACAGGGTGAAGTCACAGTGTACTTACCTTTTGTCTGTAGGCTGTACGGCACTGCGGTGAGATCACCTCTGGAGTCAAAGAGAGAGGTTTGTGAGCTGAACCCAGACTGCGATGAACTGGCCGACCACATCGGATTCCAGGAAGCCTACAGACGCTTTTATGGAACAGCTTAATCCATCTAGCCTAGCAGTCATATATTTCCAGTGTATGTGTATTGTACAGTGTTGTACTCTGCATCATGTCTTCACAATAAATACAGACGCTTGGCTCACAGAGAAGCAGATCATATGTTCTGGACCCACTTTAGTTTGAGGCCAATGTACTAAAAAAACGATTCTGGAGCCAACTGTACCACAGGGGGACAAAGGAACATTCCCAGTAATATCAATGGGATTTAACTCTGTTGTAGGATGGAGAGGTCACCAGCGCTCTGCTTCACGGTGTTTTGGAGACGTCTCTATCTTTCAAGGGGTTAAAAGCCATAGTTAAATGAATGGGAATGTTTTGTATAAGTCTATCATTTAAAGGGGGTTAAAATCACCATTAAACCTTTGAGTGCCAGAGGTATGTGCAACACATTGCACTCAAAGGGTTAAATTGTTGCGCATACCTCTGGCACTCAAAGGGTAAAATCATTGAGAAGGGTTGTTGGTTCCTATGCATTTGGATTTTTCTAGAACTGATAAACTTTGCCTTTAAACACAAGGCCCCAAGTCCTTAAAAGGACCGCTACCATAGAGGTGTGCAGTGTGTCCCAGTGGGGATGGGGTTAATAGGCTTGCTTCTTGTTACCAGCAGATATACATACGTCTTGTTTTGTTTGCTTGGAATTGCATTGTGTTTTACCCTGCGATGCTTTACACAGTGTGTGTTATTGCTTGATTTATTACTGGTTATAATAAAAGGTGCGTGTAAATTAATATACATCTCCCTTCTACTGTGTTACTCCACATGAGCCCTGAGTTGGGTACACAGGAGAGGGTAAATTCAGTGATTTACACCATTATAAACTGGGGCTGTACTGACAGAAGGGATTCTACTCCCTATATTACGGGCATCCTTTTGAAAAGTCGCCCGCTATTCCGCGACGTAGAAAACGGCGCATTAAAGGGTTAGTAATGCCCGATATAAAGTTTATTCAGTATGGTAGTAGATTTTACAAAAATAAAGTAGTTGGAGAAAGTCCTATCTCTCAAACCTTTACAGTTTGAGAGATATTCGCCGCTTAAGTTCCCCTTCTCCTGATGTGAGCTGTAAAGCTGACAGAAGGAGATTTGAGTCATGTGACTCGAGGAAGCTCTTCAGCAGAGCCGAGATAGCAATCTTTAAAAAGAACTACTTCATTAGAATGGTCTAGAAAGTGTGCTTGCAAACCAGGCACACTTTGTAGACCATTCCAATTAAGTAATTATTTTTAAAGATAGCTATTTCGGCTCTACTGAAGAGCTGATCCCCGGACCGGGATCTCCTGCTGTCAGTAGCGCACTGACATCAGCAGAAGTGGAGGGAGGGGGAACTTTAGATGTCATATCTCTCAGACCGTAAAGGTTTGAGAGATAGGACTTTCTCCAAATACTTTATTTTTGTAAAATCTACCATGCTGAATAAACTTTATTTCGGGCATTACTAACCCTTTAAACATGTCGCCGCAATGAAAAGGGCGATATCAGAATCTCGCCTGCATCAGAAGGATGAGATTCTGCTATTGCGGGCTTAAGCGTTGCACATTTTTATAGTTCACTTTGAAAATGATAAACTACACACTGAACAAGCGATTCAGTACAACGTTTTTAATGAAATTATCCAATACCGCTCTTACACACAGCACGTGTATAAATCACATATCCAACCACTGCTAATAGTTACATCCATGTATGTGAACCCTTTGAGCAAGAGAGTAGTTCTTGAGCAAGCGTACCACTCTTGCGTTCAAAGGGTTAACATACATGGATGTAAGCACTAGCAGTGGTTGGAAGTGTGATTCCTACACGCGTTGTGTGTAAGAGTAGCATTGGAACATTTTCATTAAAAACATTGTTGTACTGAATTGCGTGTGAGGCGTGTGGGTTATTATTTTCAAAGCAGAAGTAACACCGCTAACAAACGTTGTCTGTAATAATTCCCTATCTGGCGACTAGATGCTTAGTAGCGCTAGTTTCCAGAATTATTATCTCTTCATGGATAAATTTGAAGTGATCCTCGGCTGACAGGCAGGACGGAGCACGGACATCTTGCCCTAGTGACATCCACGCGCCTGCGCTGTCAGTCCCAGAGAACTGTAGGGGGCGTTGCTAGGAGCCATTCGGCTCCGGAAGGGACTGACAGGCGCGCGGACGTCACTAGGGCAAGATGTCCGCGCTCTGTCCTGCCTGTCAGCCGAGGATCACTTCAAAGTTCTCCATAAAGCGGTAATAATTTTGGCGACTAGCGCTACTAAGCAGCTAGTCACCAGATAGGAAATTATTACAGACAACGTTTGTTAGCGGTGTTAGTTCCGCTTTCAAAGTGAACTATTAAAATGTTCGACGCTTAAGCCCACGATATCAGATCCTTTCCCTTTTGATGTGGGCGAGATTCTGATATCGCCCTTTTCATTGCGGCAACATATTTAATGCACCAATAGTGGGCGACATTTTGGTAGTGAACCTTTATTAAGTATTTAAGATAAGTACTGATTATTTAAAAAGGGCAGTTATGTTACACTAAGTCTTCTCCTATAAGATTACCTACATTCCCCCGATATGTCACAGATGAGGAAAGGTCTACTCACAAACCTGCCTCTATATAACTAATAACACATTCTCTGCCTGTACTGACCCATTACAGACCAGACACAACACACAGCAGAGCTGTCCACGTGATGATCATAGACTTAATAATGAGATTGTCTTTACATGGCATCATCTTGTTCTGTCCTGGAAATTATTTCTCATTACAGTGTATGACTGTAATCACTCCTGCACCTGAGTTTCTCTCTGTTACTTGCAGGGTGAGACAAGCACTTACCATTTCCTTCTGCGCAGAAAAGGTACAAGATGCTCATTCTGTTTTATAAGATACAAAAGGACCATAATGTCCTGAGACAAGGGGAGGTTGGGGGATAAGCCCCTATGAGAAGAAACTTAATAAAAAGCCCATGGCTGCATTTTATGACCCCAAAAAGGGTCCTATAAGCTATTCGAGGGTGGGGCGCAGAAAACCGACCCCCTCAGGAGTAAAGCAGAAGCGTGTACATCTCAGCCATAAACTCATCAGGTTGAATGTGTATAGAAGGATAAGAGACTGCCAACGGACCCTACAAGGGAACCCCAAGAGTCTCATTGCTTGGCCAGGACTCACAATGCAGACCCAACTTTGTTTGCAAGTCTGCTCCCTGGGGAATAGGTGTGCCAATAGGGCACTATCCACATGTTTGCTGATCTTTAAGGAAACATTAAGATTAACACATTGAGTACTAGAGGGGTTAAAATTTCTAATACATTTGATTATCCTATAATTTAAAAGGCCAGATGTACGTTTGACCGATGCAGTCATGCACAGTAGAGACTGCACGAATGCAGATGTTTGTCCGATGCAGTCATGTGCGGTACAGACTGTCCGGATGCAGATGTTTGTCCGATGCAGTCATGCGCGGTAGAGACTGCACGAATGCAGATGTTTGTCCGATGCAGTCATGCGCGGTAGAGACTGCACGAATGCAGATGTTTGTCCGATGCAGTCATGCGCGGTAGAGACTGCCCGAATGCAGATGTTTGTCCGATGCAGTCATGCGCGGTAGAGACTGCCCGAATGCAGATGTTTGTCCGATGCAGTCATGCGCAGTAGAGACTGCCCGAATGCAGATGTTTGTCCGATGCAGTCATGCGCAGTAGAGACTGCCCGAATGCAGATGTTTGTCCGATGCAGTCATGCGCAGTAGAGACTGCCCGAATGCAGATGTTTGTCCGATGCAGTCATGCGCAGTAGAGACTGCCCGAATGCAGATGTTTGTCCGATGCAGTCATGCTCAGTAGAGTAGTGTTCAGAGAAGCCAAGCGGTCGGTAGGAGTACGGGGCGAAGCTGTACGGTCGGGAGTATATCCGGGCAGTGATCTTCACCTGTGGAGGGTCACGCTGGAAAAGACTGTCCCTGTAGGAAAAAGTGAGCTTCTTTCTTTACGCACTTGGGCCTGTGTACATGGGCTTTTACACTTGTTTTGTAATATTCCGATGAAACTGGATATTACAACACAATACAAACTGGTAAATCAATCTGACAAATTAGTATTTAAACTGGGAATTACAGCACAGTATAAATTGGTAAATACGCTGCCCAAATCAATATATACACTGGTAAATAAATTGCCCCATATCCATATATAAACTGGTAAACAAACAGACTAAATCGTTGTATAGACAAGTAAACAAACTGACCACCATAAACAGGAAGTGGGTGTCAAGTGCAGGGGGGCAGGGAGTGCACTAGCCAATCCCACAACTCGGCACGGTGGGTGTGTCAGGTATGGATGAGGCACCGCCCCTCATAGTGACGTATCGCTAATGCAGACATGAATTCCGCCTAATGGAAATTCTGTTTTGTTTCCCCATGAAAATTGCAGTCTTCCCTATATATGTTAACCCTTTGAGTGCCAGAGGGGTATGTAACGCATTGCAGAGCGATGCAGAGCAATGCGTTGCATACCCCTCTGGCACTCAAAGGGTTAATAATAATAATAATAATAATAATAATGTTATTTTTTAGACATCCAGCTGTTGAAAACTACAACTGCCATCATCCCCAATTATCAATTGGCTGCTTGTGAACGAAGAGGGTTGTATTCACAACAGCTGGAGAGCCAAAGGTTGCCAGTTTATAAAGAGAACAAGCGATTAGCAGGAACTATTCACACGAAACAGAGCGGAAAAAAAAACATTCCAAAAAAGTGTAGAGGATTTAATGTTTTATTTTAATTCCCACAGTGGTATTATTTCTAAAATGGTTATTTTCATTCTACATTTTATCGTTAACGTTTGTTATAAAAACACAAAATAGGTTTGAATTATTTTAACCCTTTGAGTGCCAGAGGGGACACGCAAAGCACTGCGTTGCGTACCCCCTCTGGCACTCAAAGGGTTAACCCTTGATAATGCCCTTATGGACCCTGTGACATAGCGGTTTGAAATATGCCACATGCCTTTCTGGCACCAGGAGGATCAAAGGAAACATATCTAAACCCGTTCCAGTTATGAAAGCTATTAATATTCGGACCAGGTAGACTAGATTTTATATTAGGTTTTTTTTTTTTTGTTTTTTTTTTTAATATATATATATATCTAGGACAGCAGAACGGCATGAGATGACGCACATTCACTAAAGAATAATCGTTACATTTATAAAACAATTAGGACGTAACCAAATCTTTCTTGGTTGCCTTTAACCCTTTAGGTATGAGGCGTGCCCAGTGCACTGCTCTGTGTTGTGCTGGACACCCACATGCTATTCAAAGGGTTAATGAAGAGCTGATCAATGTATCTTTAGTAATCTTAAAGCAGAACTTTCACTTATTAATAGGTCGCCTTTCAATCGTTAATCATATGGCGACTAGCTTAATAATACATACATTACCTATCAAAAGTGCCAGATTCTAAAGAAATCTTTAAAGGGAACTACCACCCCACACAATCTTTACCTTCACTAAGTCCCCATCTGGAGACTAACTGCTTAGTAGCGCTAGTCACCAGAATTATCACCTTATTTAATAGATTTCTCCTTCCTTCCATGGGCAACAGGCAGGACGGAGTGCAGACATCTTGCCATTGTGACGACCGCGTGCCTGCGCTGTCAGTCCAGGCCGGAGCCAAATGGCTCCTAGCAACTCCTCCTAGACCTGGCTGGGATTGACACCGCAGGTGCGCGGACGTCACTATGGCAAGATGTCCGCGCTCCGTCCTGCCTGTTGCCCATGGAAGGAAGGAGAAATCTATTAAATAATGTAATTATTCTGGTGACTAGCGCTACTAAGCAGTTAGTCTCCAGATGGGGACTTAGTGAAGGTAAAGATTGTATCGGATGGTAGCTCCCCTTTAATCTTCGCAGACCAGAAGCCTGGAATCAGCGCAGAGATCTTGTCTGAGCACCTGCGCCGTCAGTCCCGATCTCCCGTAAGAAGCATTGCAGTGTGCCACAAGGTAACCGGAAGGGACTGACGGAACAGGCGCGTGGACTGCACTAACCTGGCCGTCAGTCTCCGAAGATTAAGGATTTCTTTACAATCTGGCACTGTTACGTAATAACCTTTTTTAAAAGACCGGTAAAGATAACCCTTTGAGTGCCAAAGAGACATCTAGTTCATAGCAGCACAACGCATCAGATGTCTTTTCAGAACTCAAAGGGTTCAATGATACATCATAAGGCTTTTACTAGTAAGTAAAAATAACTGTACTCGTGCTATCAGTTTTAACTGTAATAACATTTGAATGAAGCACTGTTTTACTGAGCAGGGAAAACCCCGATGTACATTTATTTTCACAAAAAGTTTACTAATCCTTTAAATGATCTCCATAAATGTACAAACAGCTGTGGCGTAAGATCACTTCATTATACTGAAGAAAAGGATTATTGTATAAGCGTTCTGCGACATATTCGGACCAGACTGCCATTTTATTAACCCTTTGAGTGCCAGAGTGGTACGGAATGCATTGCAAAGCAATGCATTCCGTACCACTCTGGCACTCAAAGGGTTAAGAGAAATTTGTGTTAAATTTCAAGTTAATAAAAACATTGAAGTGCAACTGCAAGGCTGCAGTTTACTTTTTGCATCAGTGTTCCACAGTAAAATGGCATCCAGGTCATATTATTCTTACACTGTAAGGAAGTGTTTCTCAACCAGTGGATACTTACATTTCTATAAATATGTGAATTTTGATTTTTAAATGTATATTTATGGACATTTTTATGCACAATAGGTTTGTTTTTGCGATTTTGACTAGAAGACTTAAGAACAACTGTAGATTACTGATTTGTACTGTTCACAGAACCCGTGACAAATCCTATAAAATAATTTGCTAGGATGTTTGTCAGAAGCCGTCATGCGTAGTAGAGACTGCCAAAATGCACAGAATGCTGGGAGCATACAATGCTGGGATTACTGTGCTGGGAGCATTCTGTACTTTCGGGCAGTCTCTACAGTGCATGACTGCGTCGGCGGCAGGGCGCAGAGCAGGATCAGCCTCTTAACCCTTTGAGTGCCAGAGGGGTACTTGCAATGTGTTGCATACCCCACTGGCACTCAAGGGGTTAACATCACCCAGACCTTGGCCCGTGTACACGGGCTTAATATAAAATGCTAGGGGCTCCCTGAACAATCTAAATTGTGTGATTGGGGGTGTAAAGAGGATAAAAAAGATTGACAACCACAGCCATAAGGCAAAGACATATTGTGGGATCAAAATGATAAAAGGATTCTGGGACCCTACTGCAATTAAAGGAACCTCAAATCAAGATTCAGTAATAGATTTCCATAGCATAAAACAGAAAGGGAGACAGAAATCATATTGCAGGAAAGGATTCTGGGAAACAAACTATATTCCAGCACTATAAGGCGGAAATGGATTCTACGTCTAACAGGAAATGTACTGGAACTGGAAAGTAGAAATCGATCCTAAAGTCCATACGTATGAAACAGACGTTGAGTAATTGTAGACCGAACCAGCTGCACCGTAAGGAACAAATAAATGTTCCCTTTGGTTTAATGGAGCTTTTAAAGGGATAGTAATACTTAAAATGTAAAAAAAATATGTTGTAGGGTTTATCCCCCTGAGTAAAACAAGAGTACTCCCACTGCTGAAAGGTGTTTCATTCAAAAGCTATTAATTTTCAAAGTTGAATTTTTTAGGTGCAATATCACAGTGGCCTGAAATTGTACAGTGGTGCTGTTGCTACACGATCCTATGGACAGCTCTGGTCAATTGACCATAAATCTCCATAGGATGGTGTAGCAACAGCACCACTGTACAATTTCAGGCCACTGTGATATTGCACCTAAAAAATTCAACTTTGAAAATTAATAACTTTTGAATGAAACACCTCTCAGCTGTGGGAGTACCCTTGTTTTACTCAGGGGGATAAACCCTACAACATATTTTTTTTTTACATTTTAAGTATTACTATCCCTTTAACCTCTTAAATGACAGCGAGGTATTCAGCGCATTGCTTCATACTGCATTGGAAACCTATTTTTCATCCAAGTGATATAAGCCGCAATTAAATATTTCAATTAAAGGGTAAATTTTATTCCCTGTGGTATAGTTGGATTGGCCTAGAATCAGGTCCACTTGCAGATTTCTATTTATGCACCTGTATCACAGGTACAGCACAAACCACATGTGCGCTTATTAGCAGCGATTCTGAGTGTATTCTGGGCATTAACCCTTTGAGTCCCAGAGGGGTACGCTGCTTACCCCTCTGGTGCTCAAACTGTTAAAACATTGTATAACATATAAAGGAATCTCAACAAGACCTGCATCCACAATAATGGCCTGTATTCAGAAAGAAAACTGGCACAATTTTGGAACAACCCAACTGCCCCATAGCGGACAAATAACTTTTTACAAGATCCGCTTTTAAAGCGGAACTACCACGTTAGGCAAAGTCATCCTGCAATATTTAGGAAGGTGGCGAGTAAATTAATAATACATATTTTACCTCTCAAAAGTAGCCCCTTGTAAAGGGACAGTAATGTTTCACAAAAACAACAGCTACAATTAATCTTCATAGTATTTGGGCCATGGAGAGTGTTATTTCACTACTGTCAGAGTTGTAGTACAAGAGTAATTGAATGACAAAGTATCCCCCTCCCGCCCCTTTCACCTAGTGTAACACAGCTCACCGCAGATGTGGAATCCAGTCCATAGACCAGACAGATCACAGCAAGGGTCAATATTCTTACTGTGAGAAAAATGTAAGCCCTGCCCCCATTGACAGGTTTTTCAGGTTTTCCCTTATGCCAATTGAAGATTGTCCCTCTCTGCGATCCATCCTGACAGTCTTGCTGCTCTGAGGTGAGCAGTGTTACATCAGTAAAAGGGCGGAAGGGGGATAATTTATCATTCAATTACTCTTGTACTACAACTCTGACAGAACTGAAATAACACCCTCCAAAGTCCAAATACTATGATGATTAATTAGAGCTGCTTTTATTATGAAACGTTACTATCCCTTTAAGCTTCCAAGACCCGAAGCCAGACATCAGCACAGATATCTTGTCCACGCGCCTGTTCTGTCAGTCCCGGTTTCCCTTCAGCAGCATTGCACTGACCCGAACAGCACCGAAAGGGACTGACAACGCAGGCGCGCAGACTGCACTAACCGGCCGTCAGTCTCGGAAGATTAATGATTACTTTACAATCGGCTACTTTTGAGAGGTAAAATTACTATTATTAAGCTAGTTGCCACCTGCCTAAGTATTGCTGAGTGACTTTAGCTAACGTGGTAGTTCCGTTTAACCCTTTGAATGCTGGAGAGGTGTCTAACATCGTGAAGCAATGCAATGGACACAGCTCCAGGACTCAAGAGTTAAAAAACAGAAAACAAAAAAGAAACCACCAAAAAAATGACCCTTTGAGTGCCGGAGGGGTTTGCAATGCAGTGTGTTGCATGCTCTCTGGCACTCAAAGGGTTGCATCGATGGGAATCTTTATTTGTTCCCTGTGGTGCCGCTGGTTTGCTCCAGTTTTTCGTTCTGCATACGGCTCAGTAGAAGCAATGAAATGGGATAGATTACATACCTGGATTCACTTGAATACAATGCAAAATAAAGCAGATTAAGAGAGACATTAAGGCCGCTCTGGAATGTACTCAGTTACATTCTGTTACAATCTCATGTCGTAAAAAAAGGTTAATCTTTTCACTAAAATCAAAGTCATTAACAAAAAAATAGTTGTTAGTCCAGTTAATAAGAATTACATCAGTCATGAGAAAAACAATAAAATCTTTATATCAGTTAGTAAGAAAAAAGAAAAAACATAGGTGTTATGCAAAAAAGTAAAAGGTGGAGCCATTTGGGGACAAACCAACTGAACATTAAGGACAATTAAAAGGTCTCTTTGCTTTAAATTGGGCTTTTAACGTTGCCCCTATCATTAATTTGGTTTGCCTCAGAATTGTTCCGTTTTACTTTGTGCGTGAAACGCAGAGTCATACATTCACCAGATCTCAGTGTACTGAAGGCACAGGATAAAGGGTCTGAGAGATTGGTAATCAAACAGAGAAATAAGACTCTTGCAGCTTGGCACATTAACCTATTTGACACTAGAGACATCTCAAACGTATTCATCTCACACATACTTTAAAGGGATATTAATGTTTCAAAATAAATGCAGCTCCAATTATTCTTTCTAGTTCTGGGCCATGTAGAGTGGTATTATCAGTCTCTATGATGTGTAGTTGTACAGTAATTGAATGATAAAGTGTACTGTCCCCTTTTCCTAGTGTAAGCCACCTCCCTTCAGATGCGGAATCTGGTCGCTTGACTGCACAGCTAGCAGTGAGGGACAATCTTCTTACTGTGAGCATAAGGAAAACTCTGCCCCCCTTTAAAGGAACAGTAAACTTTTTTAATGAAAAAATATATATTGTAGGGATTTTCCTATTGAGTAAAATAAGGGTACTCCCACTGCCGAGAGATTTATATTTCTGGAGTTATTACAGTTTAAACCCATGTTTTTTTTTACATTAGCAGTGCCCTCTAGTGGTCAAATTCTAATTAGATTTCCTGTTAGATTCTAATGGAAAGGAAAGTCAGTGATATACATTTCTCCATAGAATGTGATAGAAACTGCTGAGTCACTTCCTGTTAGAACTATCAGGAAGCAATCACAGTAAATTCACTTCCTGTCAGTTGGATCTATCGGGAAGTAAATTCACTTCCTGTCAGTTAGAACTATCAGGAAGTAAAGCACAGTAAATTCACTTCCTGTCAGTTAGAACTATCAGGAAGTAAACACAGTAAATTCACTTCCTGGTTATTTGAACTGCTATAAATTTTGAATAAAACATCTGACAGTGATAGGAGTGAGCTTGTTTTATCCAGCAGGAAATGCTCTGTAAAATATGTGTTTTCATAAAAAAAAAAGTTTACTGCTCCTTTAAGAAGGAAGGCATGTTTTTCCTTATGTTAACAGAAGATAGTTCCTTGTGATCCATCCGGACGTTTTTGCTGTGTAGCTTTCCATAGGTAAAAGGGGCGGGAGGGGACAATTTATAATTCAATGCAACAACAACGTAGAGAATTATAATAAAGGTCCACATGGCCCAAAAACGATAAAGAATAATTGGTGCCGCATTTATTTTGAAGCATTACTAATCCTTTAATGAGGGCCTGTAATGAAGTCTCCATATTTGCAAACATCATCTACAAAATTGACTGTGACAAGCAGATCAACAGGTCTAGGCCTTTCCTGCTGAGTAAAACATGATAACTCACACTGCTTGGGGATGCTGTGTTCCAGATTAATTTCACCTAGAACAGGTTTTTTTTTTTTTTCACATGAAACTTTTAGCATCAATGCCATCTGGTGATGAGAGTGTTTTTCTATTGTGTTTTATGTGAGAGGTGTGCCTTGGGCTTCAGTTTGCTGTATAAACAGGGTCACCATGTTATGATACCATTATGACTTGTGAATGAAGCATCTTCTAGTAGTGGGTTTACCTTTGTTTTACTCAGCAGAAAAATTACTGCAATATTTTTTTTTCCCATCAAAAAACTCTGCATCTCTCTCTTGATGGTTTTAATTCTGGATCATGACATCGCTGTCTTGTCCAAGTGCAACAGTTATGTAAATAAATCTCTGTGTTGGGCTGTGGTGGTGGAAGTTATCACAGGGGGGGTGAATAATATACACCAAAATACTTTCAGGGAGCTTGCAGTTGCAGACTCTGATCCTGGTGATTTTATAGTTCCCATGATTGCCCTCTAGTGGGCAGAGAAGGGATGATAAGAACAGCATGAGTAGTGTTTTGCCTTTGCCCTGTGACTTGACCACCAACCACCCCATGATCCCACTCCTACAAAGCTTCATTTCCATAAAGTTGGGTTAGAAATTTAACATAACTTTTTTTTGACGCTTTGGGCCGGTTTGACGTTTGCAAATATGCAAAATTTACTTCACCAGTTCTCGGCCGGATTTACCATCTAAGATGCCTTTGGAAAGGGACTTGCCCCCACCCGTCACATCACATCACTGTGCCAACAACCAGACCCGCTGTTGTTTAAAAACACTGGAAACTGTTCTGGCAAACACGGGGTTAAATAAACTGACCAATGCAGGGGTATACAAAGAGGAAACTTAAAACCAGCTAACCGCAGCAATATAAAAACAGGCCAAGTTACTATAAAAACTGGGCATTAGAGCATTAACAAAACTGGCCAAATGAACATTACGGTACCATATGAACTGGCCATATCCTATATAATAATTCGCTAAATCGTGTGTAATGCCCGACATGCGCAGTAGACACTGCTGCTCGTGCGGCAGTCATGCGCAGTAGAGACTGCCCGCGCCGCGGCTGATACAGAGCTGGGCGCTCCGAAGGAGCATCCTGCTCTGTATCAGCCGTGGCACGGGCAGTCTCTACTGCGCGTGACTGCCCCGCGCCCGGCTGCCAGAGGCACTGTGGCCTGTGTAACGGGCTGTTCAACTAGTTAGTATATAAACTGGACAATTCAGTAAAATATTAACTGGCAAAATTAACCCCTTAGTGACCGCACTTAACACCGGCCGAACTTTTTTAATTTTTTTTTTAAAAAAGAATCCGAAGTCCCCAAATGGAGTGCAGCCGCGAAGTGACCCGGATTTCCGGGACGTACATGTATGTCCTCTGTCCACAAGGGACACATCCACTCAGGACGTACGTGAACGTCCTCGGGCGGTAAGGGGTTAATATATCCCTTTGAGTCCAGAGGGGTACGGGACGCACTGCTCTGCAATGTGTTCCATATGCCTCTGGCACTCAAAGGGTTAAAAACGTAACATCACAGCAATGTTTAAAATGGTAAATTAAGTGGCCAAATTTGTATATAAACTGGACATTACAGTTTTATGTATTAACGGGTCATCATAAATCTTGCCCCTAGTTTTAGGGATTGGTACAATGGTGCGTTGTGGGTGTGACCAGCACAACGGAGGCTCCTCCCCACACAATTAGGTACTTAGTAGGTACAGTAAATCCAGCCCTATCAAAACACAGGGTATAATTGTGCCAAATGCAGAATCTGATTCCAGTGCTACAGAGAATGTCACCTATCCAGAACCAGATGGGTTAATGAACTGGCAGATGATCTGTTCTGATTATTAAGCAGCACTTCAGGACTAAGGGCAGTTTAAAAAAAAAGTGGAAACATTCTGGAACAGACCAGATGCACTATGGGGGGGATGCAAATAAAAATTTCCCAGTTTTCCACTGATTTCATTGGAGTTTCAACTCCTTGAATAGAGGGTTACAGTCCTCTCTTTATATCATGTTTAAAGGGATTGTAATACTTTGTTTTATCTTTATTTTATTTTGTAGGCATTAAAAAAACATGAAGAACGATACAAGTCTTATCTCTCAAACCTTTATGGTTTAAGAGATATTCACAAGCAAAGTTTCCCCTCACTGACCAAAACAGTCAAGTCTGCCACCTAGCTGTCAGATTTGGAATCTGGTCCGCAGATCAACTGGTGGCTCTGCAGCAGAGCCGAGATCGCAAGATATAAAAATAACTGTTTCATTGGAAGGGACTAAAAAGTGTGCTTGCAAACCAGGCCCACTTTGTATACCATTGCAATGAAATAGTTATTTTTATATCTTGAAATCTCAGCTCTGCTGAAGAGCCACCGGTTGATCTGCGGACCGGATTCCAAATCTGACAGCTAGAGGGCACACTTGACCGTTTTGGTCAGTGAAGGGAAACTTTGCTTGTGAATATCTCTCAAACCATAAAGGTTTGAGAGATAAGACTTATATCGTTCTTCATGTTTTTTTAATGCCCACAAAATAAAATAAAGATAAAACAAAGTATTACTATCCCTTTAAAGGGATTGTAATATCTAAACACAACTATATCGCCAAGTCTTAATGGCTAGTTGTGTCGTGTGACCCGACGGAGGCAGCGAGGGACAGACTTCAATAAGTTAGTATAAGGAAAATCCTGCTCCCCTTGATGAAGGAGGGCGGGATTTACTTTTGCTTACTGAAGTCTGTGCCTCGTCGCCTCCGTCGGGTCACACAACACCACTAGTCATTCAGTGGGAGGCAGCCAGAAGGGGCGGGGGATCGTTCTCCACTTCATAATTTTAGAAAGACACAAAATTAAGTGTTTTTTTTAAACAGAGCAGCGTGCTTCTTATAATCTAAAGAAGACTCGACGATACAGTTGTGTTCAGACATTATAATCACATTAAAGTGGAACTGCCACCTTAATTCACATTTGCATATTTGAAAACTGCATTAAAAACTGTCTATATGTCATGTTAACCAAAAGGCCAGCAAACATACAGTTCAGGAGATATTCACGCTTCTTTCATATGCTAATGTATGCTAACTGCAGCACTGTGCGACACCAATTATGTTTTCATTTGCTAATTAAGCTAATCAATGATGTTTCATATGCTAATGACACCTTTCCGTGATGTGTCACTTGCTAATGAAGGTTTCATTGAGGATTCATATGTTAATACAGCTGTGTGCAGTACCAGGAAGTGTTTACTTTCACTTTCCCCAGAAATAAAAGTATGAATATCTTGTAAACTAGACATCTGCTAGACGTTTGGGTAACATGACATATAGGCAGTTTTAAATGCAGTTTTCAAATATGCAAACTTGGATAGAGCCACTTTAAGTCCTCTCTAGAATTCAATGGATAAGAAGCCCCGTTTAACCCTTTGTGTGCCAGAGTGGTACGGAATGCATCGCGTCGCAATGCATTCCGTACCAATCTGGCGCTCAGTTGGTTAACTCAATGGGGGTTGTTAGTTATCCCCTATAGGACAGTTTGTTTGCCCCAGGATTCCTCCACTTCTCTACTGACCATACAGCCCTACGTGTGACAATAAATCATATCTATAGCAGCACTGAGTGACCCACTGGGTCATAGGTTCAAAGTCACCAAAAAACAATTCCAGGTCAAACCATCTGCACTGTAGGGGACAAATACATTCCTGATTAAATGGAGAGCTTTTAACACCTTCATGCATTGTGAAGCATTGCATTTGAGACCTCTCCAGTATTTAAGTGGTTAAAAAGACCCATAGGTGAGCTCTCTGGCATGCATTGGGTTATTTATTTGTCCCCAATGGTGCAGTTGGTTTTCTCCACATTGTCACTATTTTATTTGTGCGCATAGGCCTCAGTATCTTCAGTCTACACAAGGCCTTGGACATTCATCTTGTCTAACAATAATGATCAGTGTCATCACTGGTGGGAGGGGGTTAATGTCTGGTAGAAGGTCCGGAGCCCTGGAAATACACAGACATGCTTGATATCATTGGTCGGCAACCTGAGGTCCTCCAGCTGTTCACAGCTACAATTCTCATCTGCCCCAAATGGCTGAGGATGATATGAATTTAAGTTCTCAACAGCTGGAGGGCCTCAGGTTTCTCGGCCCTGCTTTATAATGTTACATTCAGTTGCCCTCCCCTGACCCCTTTCACTCATCGGACACAATCCAACAAGACTATTTACTCCAACACAGTGGTCCATTGTACATTACCTACACTACAGTTCTTTCACCACAAGAGGGCACCAGGAGACATAGATCAGTGGTAGTCATTCCTGGTTCTCAAGAGCAACCAGCAGTGCATGTATTCAGGATATCGCAGCTTGAGCACAAGATAAATAACTAGTGGGTTTAATTAATACATGTGATTAAACAGGGATATCCTGAAAATATGCTCTGTTGGTACAGTGGGCCAAGGTTGGCTGCCCCTGCCATATATAACAATATTACAGCTCAAGTACATTGATGTACTCAGAACTAAAGTGATTCTGACGCAAGTATCATTGGCGACAAACATTCTTATTGATTTACATGGAGAATTTAACTTCTTGAATGCTGGAGACCTTTCTAGCTTTCAAGGATTTAAAAGTCCCATTTAAATCAGATGAG
Organism: Rhinophrynus dorsalis; assembly: GCA_037306005.1. Lineage (NCBI taxonomy): Eukaryota > Metazoa > Chordata > Amphibia > Anura > Rhinophrynidae > Rhinophrynus > Rhinophrynus dorsalis. The sequence continues at coordinate 5,764,754 of CM074728.1, forward strand.
ACTTTGTTGAGTTTGCTACAGAATGACTCCACTTTTCTTAGTGCACCAACCTCAGTATCCCACTGATATGTCAGTTCATGATGTAACTGCACATTCCACAGGAGCGTTCCAGTGACATCATCACCAATGGTCTAGACTCCGGGGCTAGAAGAGCGGAATCACCTACAGCAGTGTCTCTCATCGTTAGTGATCTGGCCACACCAACAGTGCAGGCTCCCAAGATAACCATGTTTAATCACAGTTGTGTGTAATCCGTGGCTGACGCATCGTAATGAATCTACCGGTGCTTCATTAGGGATATTCTTAAAACCTGACCTGCTGGTGTGCCTGATGACTGAAGCTAGGAATCCCTGACTTATAGGAACAAGTGGCTTTTACTGTCTATATGCCCTTGGGTGCTAGAGACGTCTTTGTATACAAACACAAATAGCTTACTACGCTGTACGGAAACCCACCTTAACATGGATCCTTCTCAATTATGATCCGTCACCTGCCCAAATTCCAATCCACATGTCCACACCATAACCTTATTAACCCACTGGATACCAGAGATGACTCCAGTGTATGCACTGGAGATTTCTAGCACACAAGGGGTTAAACCATTCCCTGTCTGAGGCGTCTGTGATGCATTGCTCTGCAATGAGTCACAAATAAGTCCCCACAGGAGGTAGGACACCGAGTCAGCCCAGACTGGGCCTGATCCCCATAACCAAACACAATCCATTTTCCACACTTACATTAATCACTCCCACGTGTCCCTGCACCAATGCCACTGTCAGAACGCACCCCCTATAATTCCTCCTACCCCGGGCACATGACATGAAAATCCCAGAAACAGCTGCTGAAAATCCACTCGGGAACAGCAACATGTCAACAACCATCTCTTCTGCAAACAGAGGGGAACATTTTGGGTAAGAAGAGACGTGTCTCCATCAAGGACAGTCTCTGCTCAAATAATAAGGTTTAAACCTAAATAACAACTAGCTTCCTCCATAGAACCATTACCCTTTCTGTAAAGTGTATCCTGAGCTTCAAGGCATCTCTCTATGAAACAGGACTCCCCCAAAACTTTGTTTCAGAATTTAACACTTAGAGTGCCAGAGGTGTATCCAAAGTATTTTACCTTAATCTGTGAAAAAAAATCTGAATGGCCACTAAAAATCAATTGTTTGTGGATTGGTACCCAAAATGAATCTTTAACCAGTACCGGATATCATGTACGCGGAGGAAGACATGATTCACAAAGAAACCAGGCTCCCAATATCCTGCTCGGACAGGATATCCAGGACTAATTAAAGATTAATTTGTGGGGAACCAATCCACCCTGGTTATTCACTGTATTTAATTCATACTGACCATAAGGATTTTCTGCCCAGATTAAGATAAGTGTGGGGGGGGTTAATGCTTGGAAATATTAGTGTTCCTTTAACCTTTGCTGTTGAGGGCCTCACCATAAATTAATGAGCGCGCCCAACGCATTCCGCACATTCTTCAGTCTGATAAATTTTTGCCTTTAACTCTCACATAAGACACTAGACTCCGTTTCCACACAAGGATCTGTTGACAACTGCTTTTCATGCCTTGTAAGCTAATCTCAGAATATCACATTTACCTGTATTATTCTCATTTACTTACAAAACATAAGAAAAGGATTTCCTTCCTCTCAAAGCCCCTTGTACTAAACAGTCCAGTTGGACTTCACTTTACAACAAAGGTGAGAACAGTGGCCCTGAAGCTGTTGTTTTAAGTGCAATTTGAACCTATTGTTAGATTCAAATTCCCATTGATCTCTGCTGGTCAAAGGACCGCTGAGAATATCTGGGTTTTTACACCGAGAACAGCAGAAAGCTTGCCCGTGGTGTACGAGAACCATTTTTGCTACATAGACTCCAGGCTGTGATAAGCACAATTCTGTTCCAAGCAAATCACTTTCAAGAGTCAATTACAGTCAAGCTGATACCTTTATTGGGTAACTAAGCAGATTTAGGATGCAAGCTTTCAAGACCTCTTAGGTCTTTTCCTCATGAGATAACATGCCTGAAGAAGAGACTTAAGAGTACTTGAAAGCTTGCATCCTGAATCTTCTTAGTTAGCCAATAAAAGTATCCACTTGACTATATTTTCCTCCTGTATTTCTACAGCTAACACGGTACCAACACTTATCTAGTGTAACCATAAATACAAAACATTAATTAGTATGACAGTAAACTTCTTGACCTTAAGAAGATGTATGATAGGGAACATTGGCCCGCTGAGATTTTGTATGTTCTGTGCAAGTTGGGATCATGTCTCCTTGGATGATAAGTACTAAGTACTGCTATTTATACAGAAACATGGTGATGGACCTCAGTCCTTCATCCAAGAAGTGATGAGGCTGGAAGACTTGTTGTTGCCCTGAATAGAGAGATCCCCTCTGAATGTCGAGGAGCACCAGCAGGGTGATATGTAGAGGAATCCCACATTTGGCTATAAATGCACAAACTGGCCTTAAGCCCAGGACGGACCTACACCATGTTCTTGTTGGGGTGGGGTGGAGACTTCAGTGATCCTTTAGTCTGGCTTCTCCAGGGATGTGACTCTGAAGGATGGAGTTGGCTCGTGGAGACCACATTAAGGTCGCGGTGAAGAAGCAGATAAGGATGACATTCCCAGCCACCGATGTGCCGACTACGCCCAGGGTACTAGAGAGCGAGTCTGCTTGAGAGTGCAAGGTGAGCCAGGCCTTCCTTGATGCTTGGTCACACAGCACGGCTTCCAGCTGGAAGTGGGTACCCAGCACAGCGCAGATGTGGAACAGCTGGTGACTGTGACCTGTAACAAGGGGCATAAGCAGAGGAATGGTTACTTCTCAGGCACCTCTAACTGAGGAATACTGATCCCTGTCCACTGCTACTTATCCCCCACACTGCTCACATGACCAACCCCTCCACCTGTTCCTGATGTTCTAAGAGAGTAAACAAACTGAACTGGAAGGGCCAAAAACATTCCCAAAATTACCACTGCCTTAAAGGGGAACTACCGCCCCGCAATAACTTTACCTTAAATCAGTCTTCATCTGGCGACTAGCTGCTTAGTAGCGCTAGTCGCCAGAAATATTACCCGGTTCAAAAGATTTTTGCCTTTTTCTGACGGTCACAGGAGCAGGAAGCACGGACATCTCGTCACAGTGACGTCCGTGCGCCTGCGCTGTCAGTCCCTTTTGAGCCGGCCGGACGTCACTATGATGAGATGTCCGTGCTTCCTGCTACTGTGAGCCTCGGAAAAACTGCAAAATCTTTGGAACCAGGTAATATTTCTGGCGACTAGCGCTACTAAGCAGCTAGTCGCCAGATGAAGACTGATTTAAGGTAAAGTTATTGCGGGGTGGTAGTTCCCCTTTAAATTAAGCTTTTAACCCCTTGAATACCAGAGAGGTCCTCAAAAGTAAATTAACCCTGTGAGTGCCGGAGGGGTACGCCACGCATTACAAAGCAATGCGTTGAGTATCCCTATGGCACTCAGAGCGTTAAAAAGCCTAATTTAAATGGAGACAAGAAAAAGTCTCCAATCAAATTGGACTTTTAACTCTTTGAATGCTAGCGAGGCCTCCGGTGCAAAGCCATAGAGCCCTCTCGATCCTGTATGACATTATAAGTCCTATTTAAATAAAACAGGAACTGGGAGGATGTTCAGTCGTCACTAATGGCACATTTGGTTTGACCCCCATAAAAGAGCCAGAGATCAGCACAATCTCCAACACACGGCAAAGACGCCCTTCTAGCATTCATGTTTATTGATTTCATGGCCAGAGGACTGTGACAAACGATGCATTGCACTCCCCACTGGTCGCTAAAGGCTTAAAGCGGAACTTTCAGATGATAGCCATTAAATGCATGGCGACTAGCTTGAAAATAGATGTCTTACCATAAACAAATACATGTGTCTAAAGGAATCCTTCTCGTTTCGGGACGAACGGGCAGGTTAGTGCAGTCTGTGCATCTGCGCTGTCAGTCCCTTCCGGTGACCATATGGTGCAAAGCAGTCTGCTCTGTGAAGACCGGGATTGACGGCGACAAGATGTCTGTGCTCTATCCTCAGTTCTGGTCTCCAAACGGGACGGATTCCTTTAGACACACGTATTTTTTTATGGTAAGACATACATTTTCAAGCTAGTCGCCATGCGTTTAATGAATGCATGGAAACTTGCTATTATCTGAAAGTTCCACTTTAAAGTGGAACTATCACCTCTCTTGAAACCCACCCCCAATGTTTTAACCCCTTAAGGACCAGATGACGTGCTATGACCATCATGGTCCTTATACCATTAATGTACTTTTTACTTACAGTGCTCTACCGGGAGCGCTGTAAGTAAAAACAGGGCCTAAAATTGACCGCTGCAAGACTGGGGCGATCTCTTTTAGGCCCCACAGCGGCGCGCCAGTACGTGTAACAGGTCAGTTGTACCGGCAAGGATCAAAGCGGTCCTTAAAAGAAGGTAACTTCCCTGGACCGCTGGTTCTTAAGGGGTTAAAGAGGCTATAGTAGTCCAAAATGGACGTTTGAGCATTGCAAAATGCACCGTGTAGCCCATATCTTTCCCAAAATAGAGTGGCATTGGTGAGGGAGAGCACTGACATCTTGATTGCGTATAGTATGACTGGCAGCACTCCCCCACCCTAACGTCCATCTGCGCCTGCAACTTCTCTCTGAGGCCGGCGCTCAGCATCAAAACGGCATGTTCTATTGGATGGTGGGCGGGCATCAGATGCTAGAGGGGATGGCCAGCACTGGAAAATCGATGTCTGCGGTACAGCTTATATTGACATCACCACCATCATAAATAAGAACTATTTTCACAAAGGACAACAATTTATTAAAAAAAAAGAATGAAAAAAAAGGGGGGCAATTATGGCTTGACTTTCATTCCTCTTTCACCTGGGAGCAAGTTCCTCTTTAAAAGAAATATGTAAATTCACCAAACTATCTATAAACTGAATATTACAGAAATATAACGTGTAACCTGATAAATAAACTGACCAAACTAGCACATTAACTAGACATTACAGCAACATATAAATGGATATAGTGACTTAACAAATTAGTAGACAAACTGGGTATCACAGCAATATATAATCGTAAATAAACTGACCAAATTAGTATATAAACCGGGCATTAAATCATACATAAACTAGTACATATGTAACCTAAGAAATAAACTGACCATGATAGCAATAGATAATAAACTTGATAAACTGGCCAAATGTATATATAATCTGAACATAACAGTAATATCTAAACAGGGAAATAAACTGATGAAATCTATATCTACCTATATAATTCTAAGGATTCCTGATATGCTGTCAGACACACCCCATGGTGTTACAAAGGCGGGGTTATGCAAAACTCCTCTTTAACGACTGGCTGAAGAGAAGGGGGCTAGTAAAGGAATAATATAAACTGCCAGTTGCCTCATGAAGAGTGAAATACACACTGCCAGTTGCCACACGAGGACCCCTGCCACCTCAGACAAGGAACACACACTGCCACATAAATCACAAGGACCCCTGCCACCTCAGACAAAGAGTACACACTACCAGTTGCCTCAGACCCTGCCAACTCAGACAAGGAATAAACACTGCCAGTTGTCTCATGAGGACCCCTGCCACCTCAGACAAGGAATAACCACTGCAAGTTGTCTCTCACGAGGAACCCTGCCACCTCAGACAAGGAACACACACTGCCAGTTGCCTCAGACCCTGACACCTCAGGCAAGGAACACACTGCCAGTTGCCTCAGACCCTGCCACCTCAGACAAGGAACACACACTGCCAGTTGCCTCACGAGGACCCCTCCCACCTCAGACAAGGAACACACACACACTGCCAGTTGCCTCATGAGGACCCCTGCCACCTCAAGCAAGGAATACACACTGCCAGTTGCCTCACGAGGACCCTGCCACCTCAGACAAGGAACACACACTGCCTGTTGTCTCACGAAGACCCTGCCACCTCAGACAAGGAACACACACTGCCAGTTGTCTCACGAGGACCCCTGTCACCTCAGACAAGGAATACACACTGCCAGTTGCCTCACGAGGACCCTGTCACCTCAGGCAAGGAATACACACTGCCAGTTGCCTCAGACCCTGCTACCTCAGCCAAGGAATATACACTGCCAGTTGTCTTACGAGGACCCCTGCCACCTCAGACAAGGAACACACACACACTGCTAGTTGCGTCAGGGCAGCCTCAATTCTAATTCCCTCAGACCGGAGTGGGCATTGGCCTGTGAAGAAGAAGATGGAGCTTGAAGAGGTATCAAACCTCCATCCTCCAGCTTGGTAGGACCATTATAACTGAGCAAAGTGGGAGGAAATGACGTTTTTATATTTTTAATTGGTCCTACCAGCTGGAGGGCGGAGTCAATACCCACAGTCCATTGCCGTTGGATTGGACACAGAGGAAAGATGTTTTTAACACTACATCGGGACTTCATCATCTTTCAGACAAGCTTACACCTTGTTTGTCATACTTGATGGCTGTGGGGAAGGCATACCTTCTAAAGCAATGTTTTCTGCATGGCTTAAATGGACTATCAGGCAAGCTTATAGTCTCAAGTCACATCTGTCTCAGTTACGGATTAACCCCCATTCAACACTCTATCTGAGTTCGTCATGGGCCTTGAAGAACCAAGCATGTGTGAATCAGCTCTGGAAGGAAACAACTTAATCATCTGCTCATACATTCATATTGTTCTACAAAATTAATATTTTTGCATCCTGAGATGCAAGCTTTGGCCACAACGTTTTTGAGGCTGCTGTTCCAGTTCTCATTCCCTTCCTCCCTCACTGTGTTTTTGGGACTGCTTTGGGAAAATCCCCAAGGTCCCTGCATCCCTCAATGATTCAAGGGAAAAGGGTATTTTTATTCTTACTAATAAATGCTTTTCTCTCAGATCACTGAGGGATGCAGACATACCACCCTGATTAAACTAGTATGGGTTCTCTGTCCTGGAATCTATATCTTTCCTTGCTTTGCTACAGGTAAACTGAAGTCTAGCTTGTGTCTGGAGGGGTAGAGAGGGAAGGGAGTAGGAGAAGTTTAGTTTAGAGTGCCCTACCTCCTGAAAGAGGGAGCTCTAAACCTCATGGTCCCTCTATCCTTCAATGGACTATAATAAAAAGATTTATTAGCAAGAATAAAAAATATGTTTTTATTATTTTAATTAACTTTTCATAGAATAAGACATTTACTTTTAACAGTTTTGGTGAACAGGACCTGGAAGATAATAGTGCATCTCAATACCTGTTCTGCTAAGTTCAGGTTCAATCTTTTTTACCTTAGACATGTGTATACAGCTAGTAATCCTTTGAGCACCAGAGGGGTAACCAAGGCATTGTATTGCAATGTGCTGGATCTTTCTGGTGCACAAAGAGTTAATGGGTCACCTGACATGGTGTGACCCAGTTGGCGAGGTTGCCGTTTATGTTGTACGTTACCGAAGTAGTCGAATCGTCCCGGAGCCAGGCGCTCAGGTAAGTGAGAGGCAAAGAGGAAGCCAGTGAGTAGAGCGAAGAACAGGTGGTAGAAGTGAAGTGGTACTGCTTCGTTCCAAGTGCAGTCTTCTCCAAAGCAGAAAAACAGCTGAGGAACAAACAGGTCACATTTACATCATAGGTATCGTCAGCACGAACCATTAGCACTCTTAAAGGGACAGTATTACTTAAAATGTAAAAGAATATATGTTGTAGGGTTTATGTCCCTGAGTAAAACAAGAGTACTCCCACTGCTGAGAGATATTTTATTAAAAAATTTTTAACACTTTTTACAACTACTGTAAAACTTTTCTTGTAATGTACTCTATGGGAGAGGGGGGAAGGTTTACTGTATACTAAGCCTCTCTATAGTAAGTAATGGAAACAGCTCCACCTGGTGCCCATAATAGAAACTCGCAAGTTAATAAACCCCCCACCACCACCATCACCAAGAGCTGTAACAACTTTTGAACTAAGCATCTCCCAGTAGTGGGAGAACACTTGTTATATTCAGCAACAAAATAGCTACAATATATATTCACACATAATGTAATTATGGACAATTTTTTTTACAAACTGAGCCAAACATGATAAAAAAGCAGCATTTGCAGACACTGGACTGACCCTATAAAAGAGCGGGATGTTGTCGAACACGAAAGGGTGCACAAATGCTGCAGTGCGCAAGAATTTACTGAGCTTCGGACGATCCACTTCAAGAAATCTGTATGGAAGAAACAGAAAGATGTAAGTCGCATTGCGTCACTGAGGCTGATATACTAAGTAATACTGCATTAAAGGGATATTAATGTTTCATCATAAAAGCAGCTCTAATTAATCATCATAGTATTTGGACTTTGGAGAGTGTTATTCCAATTCTGTCAGAGTTGTAGTACAAGAGTAATTCAATGACAAAGTATCCCCCTCCCGCCCCTTTTACTGATGTAACACTGTTCAGCCAGATCAGAAGGGAGGTGCCCAGGTAGACTGCAGAGAGGGACAATCTTCAATTAAGATAAGGGAAAAACCTGAAAAACTTGTCAAGGGGGGCAGGGCCTTCATTGTTCTCATATAAAGAAGATTGTCCCCTGCTGTTATCTGTCTGGTCTATGGACTGCATTCCACATCTGAGAAGAGATGGCTTACACTAGGTAAAAGGGGCGGGAGGGGAAACTTTGCTTGTGAATATCTCTTAAACCATAAAGGTTTGAGAGATAAGACTTGTATCGTTCTTCATGTTTTTTTAATGCCTACAAAATAAAATAAAGATAAAACGAAGTATTACTATCCCTTTAATTCTGGGACAAATCTAGTAACATAGTAAATTAGGTTGAAACAAGACACAAGTCCATCAAGTTCAACCTTTGCCTCTTAACCCAGTGACATGAGAATTATATAGTTTTCCTGCTACCAAGTGAGTTAGTCGTTATCAGACCTTCCTGATTTGCCTACTGATAAACAGTATAACTCTGTATGTTCCCTTTTGACAGAAATGTATCTAATCTTCTCTTAAACGTATTCATTGTATCTGCCATAACCACATCTTGGGCAAGAAATTCCATAATTTAACAGACCTTGCTGTAAAATACCCCTTCCACTGCTGAAGTTGAAACCTTTCCTCTAATCTTAAGGGGTGGCCCCGGTTATTTGATCAAACCTTGGAATGAATAGCTCACCAGAGATATCTGTATTGACCTCTCATATACTTGTACATTGTGATAAGATCTTCTATTAGTCATCTTTTCTCAAGAGTAAATAAACCAAGTTTGTCTAGTCGTTCCTCATACGTCAAGGCTTCCATTCCCTTAATTAATTTTGTTCCTCTTCTCTGTACAATCTCCAGTTCTAGTATATCCTTTTTCAGAACTGGTGCCCAAAACTACACTGCATATTCTAGCAACAGCACAGTTAAAGGGGAACTACCACACCACACAATCTTTAGCTTCACTAAGTCCCCATCTGGCAACTAGCTACTAAGTAGCGCTAGTCGCCAGAATAATTACCTTATTTAATAGATTTCTGCTCTCTTCCATGGGTGACAGGCAGGACGGAGAACGGACATCTTGCCATTGTGACGTCCGCGCACCTGCACTGTCAGTCCCGGCCGGAGCCAAATGGCTCCTAGCATCGCCTCCTAGACCTGGCTGGGACTGACAGTGCAGACGTGCAGACGTCACAATGGCAATATGTCAGCGCTCCGTCCTGCCTGTCACCCATGGAGGAGAGGAGAAATCTATTAAATAAGGTAATTATTTTGGGGATTAGCATTACTAAGCAGCTAGTCGCCAGATGGGGACTTAGTGAAGGTAAAGATTGTGTGGGGTGGTAGTTCCCCTTTAAGAGACATTAAAATTCACAAAATTCCAGTTTAGTTAAAGGGGGCGCTTAAACCCTTGAACACTGAAGTTTCCACTCCAGTGCAACAGCACTCTACATTTCATGTATGTTATCTCTAAGGAGGCATTCACTCAAAGATTTGGGTGTCTTATTGGTATCCAACGCAATATAACAAAATGTGTTGATAAAGTTCTATTATAAAGAAATAACATATACTATAGGAGTTCAACTTCTGACTAAATACACGGTTATTCACATATCTGGGAGAGTTTCATTCAAGATTTATTACAGCTCAAATTGTCTCAATGTATTGGATCTGTTAATAGCACATTTTAGGTAGAACTAGAGCCAGCGTCTCACCTTTTCCATAGAATGCTATAGAAAAACTGCCTGGACACCAGGATACACTGTTACTAACAGTCTGAACTGTAATAACTTTGGAACAAACCATTTCCCAGTAGCGGGAGTGCCCTTGGGAAAGAATCACAACACGTGGTTTTTCATAATTAATATATGCCGATCCGTTAACCCCTCGAGGACCAGAGTGTTATGCATCTTTTGGTCCTCAAGGGCCTAAGGGAATTCTGAAGAACATATACGGTTGTCATCTTACAGTGGAAAAAAAATAGCAAAAAAAATTAGCACCCTCCCTGTAGCTGCCATACTCTTCTATCAGTAAAACGCCAGCTAGCTGGCAACCTTAGAGATACGAAACATGGGATTGTTTTATTGCTGGCGCCTCCAACAGGAATAAGGGAGTAATGTCTCCTACTAACCTGGAGTAACAAGACAGGCCAGTGCAGATGAAGGTGTTGAATGCTGCTATGGGTACATAGTAAGTGTGGAGGGCACTGTTAATCCAACGGTCGGGCATAACATAGGCTCCGTACGTGAAGGCGCAGCCTGCGGAGGTAAACAGAATGTGTAACACGGGTACAAACACACAACACACCAACCTTTAACCCATTGCGTTGCACACCCCTCTGGCACTCAAAGGGTTAAGCACAAAAGGAGGTGGGGGGCAATTCTAGAGCAAAGTAACTGCACCATAGGGTAGAGACACAAATTCTGAAATATGTCATTGATTTAAACAGGGTATTTAACCCCTTGAATGCAATGGATGTCTCTCTAGAATTCAAGGGGTTGAAAGACCCATACCAGTCAAAGGTAAGTTACTTTTTCCCCTATGAAGTTGGTTTGCCCCAGAATTGCTTCTCAGTCCTTGTGTGCTGTTAGGACAAGCAGTGCAGTGGGGAGGCCAGGGCCGGATTTACATCTCAGGAGCCTATAGGCACAGAAATCTGAAGGCCCCCCCCCCATTGGCCATCTCCACTGGACACCTCCACAATGCTCCTAATCTCCACATTGCCCCCATCATCTCCATATTGCCCTCACATTGCCCCCATCAGCTCCAACTTGACCCCCATCAGCTCCACATTTCCCCCACCATCTCCATATTGTCCTCATATTGCCCCCCATCAACTCCAACTTGCCCCCATCAGCTACATGTTACCCTCACATTGCCCCCCATCAGTTACACATTGCCCCCACCATCTCCATGTTGCCCTCACATTGCACCCACCGGTGTCAGTTTCCTACCTCCCTGGCAGGAGAGATCTGTGCCTCCTTTGGTACAGTCCTGTAGCTGCTGGAGCTCCAGAGCGGTCTCCTGTTCAGGTATGCTGGGAGATGATGTCATCTCCCAGCGCTCTGCATTCCTAAAGAGCCGGTGAGGGAGCTCAGCAGACACAGACCTGTCCTGCCAGGGAGGTAGGAAACAGACAACGGGGTGGGGGGGGCTAATGTGAGGGCGACATGGAGTGGGCGTCGGGTGGGGGAATTATTGTTCTGCCACTGTGCAGCCAGCGAGGCGGCTAATTAAAAAAAAAAAAAAATCCCAATGGCAGGCGCCCCTCGGTGGCGTGCGCCTGTAGGCAGGTGCCTACTCTGCCTTATGGCAAATCTGGCCCTGGGGGAAGCCTTCAGGATGTAGGGAGTCATTAGCTGTGCAAAGAGAAAGGCAATGGTTCCACTTTATATAGAGATGCAAGACCTCACTTAGAGAAATGGCTTTCTAACAGATGTTAGACTAGGACTGGTGGTGAGCAGGTAACCGCATTCTATAATGGTGTAATGCCCTGATGGTAACATAACAATGCATGCACTTCTGGTGGCATGTACTAGTGCACTGCTTCGCAATGAGTTGCAGAACTTCTGTAGCACTCGCATGGTTGAAAACCCCATTTAAACGAACTAGGAATATTTGTAATGTTATTTGTTCCCCACAGTGAACATTTGCTTTGTACATCTTTCCGATAAACCTGAAGACACCGTGGAAGAATGCTCAGACAGACCCATTTTAATATGAAATGCATTAGGCGGATCGTATCTCTCCAAGCTACCTGCACCAAATCTTTGTTTTTACATGGATTCGAATAAAGAATGATTCTTTTAAGATAGCGATGGGTGATTTCTTAGGCTGCCGATCGAGAGCAGGTCCCTTTGAGCACTCTTTCACAGTGTCTTCAAGTTTGCCAAAAGCTTCTGGCCAAGAGTTGGAGAGGGTGCTCCGGATCTGCAACAGCCTTTGGGATTTGGTGAGTTGGCTGCTTAACCCCCTAAGGACTACGTGACATACTATGACCGTCACAGTCCTTAAATACTTAAGGACCGATGACTATCATAGTATGTCACATACTTTTTACTTACAGCGATCCATCACGAGAGCTGTAAGTAAAAACGGGGACTAAAATTGACCTATCAAAGACTGGAGCGATCTCTTTTAGGCCCCAAAGTGGCACGCCGATACACACAACAGGTCACGTGTACCGGCGCATCAGCAAGGATCAAAGCGGTCCTTATGGGATGGAAACATCCCAGGACCGCTGGTCCTTAAGGGGTTAAGAGAGGTTTTGCTTCTCTGTTTCACAAAAACTGCAGCGGTTAATAATAAAAGTGTTATCAGGCTATTGGAAAGGTGTATGCAAGAAATAAACAAATCGCTTCCCGCTTGTAAATATATATATCATCATCTAATGACCGTGGAATTCATATTTCCAGAAGACTGAATGCAACATCTGTGAAACTGTGTTACGCTGAGAAAACTAGCTGCAACACAGGAAGGAACTGAGGTAATTTTAAAGGGATAGTAATGTTTCATAATAAAAGCAGCTCTAATTAATCATCATAGTATTTGGACTTTGGAGAGTGTTATTTCATTACTGTCAGAGTTGTAGTACAAGAGTAATTGAATGATAAAGTATCCCCCTCCCGCCCCTTTTACTGATGTAACACTGCTCACCTCAGATGTGGAATCTGGTCACTTGTCTGGACAGGTCACAGCAAGGGACAATCTTCTTACTGTACTGTGAGAACAATGAAAAACCTGGCCCCCTTGACAGATTTTTCAGGTTTTCCTTATGATCACTGAAGATTATCCCTCTCTGCGATTCATCCGGACAGTCTTGCTGCTCTGAGGTGAGCAGTGTTACATCAGTAAAAGGGGCGGGAGGGGGACATTTTATCATTCAATTACTTTTGTACTACAACTCTGACAGTATTGAAATGATGCTCTCCACTGCTCAAATATTATGTAAATTAATCAAAGCTGCTTTTTTGTGAAACATTACTATCCCTTTAACAAACTAGCAAAACAGGCAGCTCTCCAGATTTACGAGCGGAAGGGTCCCCATGGTATGAAAGAATCTCTGTCATACAGTTTAGATTGGAATCCTCTAGATCTCCCTCTCCCTGATGTTCTCAGACAAACAATATAGTCTAAGGAATGCATGAAGATGGATGTGAAAATTCAGCGTTTTGTGAAGCGGGGAGTGAAAATTCAACATAGGGTGAAGATGGATGTGACAACTCAGGGTGACGAGAAGTGTGAAAACTCAGTATTATGTGAAGATGGATGGGAAAACTCAGGGTGACAAGAATTGTGAAAACTCAGTATTGTGTGAAGATGGTTATGAAAATTCAGTATTCTGTTAACTGTTAAAACTCAGTCAGGCTGATTTGCTAAAGACAAATGTAGCAAACCAGCTGTACCACCAGGGACAAATAAAACTGCCAACAATTTAAATGGTGCATTTTAACCCCTAGAATGCTACTGAGACCTCCAACAAATTGCTTCTCAACACATTCAAGTAATTTGAATCAATTGAAAATTTGCAATTTTTTATTTATCCCCTCTAGTTTCGTTGGTTTAGTCCACTAAGCACAACCACATTATTTTGTCAAGTTTGTGTAGATGTAAGCCTTAGCACTGCTTAAGCACACATTTGAAGTTAAATGAATGGAAGCTCAGAATTGCATTAAGTTATTATAAGATGAGCACTCACATTTAGCGAGAGGGAAAATAGGTGTCATCATTTAAAGCCTTAAGGACCATTGATGTACCTGGACTGTCACGCTGGTCCGGCACTTAAGGACCAGTGATGGTCCTGGTACGTCACATACTTTTACTCACCGCGCTCCTGCAGGAGAGCGGTGAGTAATACCGAGGACTGAAGTTGATCGCTGCAAGACCAGAGCGATCTCTCTCAGTCCCCCGTTCTGCGTGCCGGCACACGTGATCAGTCACGTGGGGCGGCACGTCGAACTTCCCTAACTGGTCCTTAAAGGACCAGACACCCCTGGACAACTGGTCCTTAAGGGGTTCCATCCTTTGAAAAAAGCAAGACCTCCAGCATGCTGCTTTGTGAAGCACTGAGCCCCCCTCCAGATCCAAGGTATAAATGGGAACCAGTACTTTATAATTTTCCCAGCACAGAACTGTGACAAAGTGGACCTGTCAACTTAAAGGGATAGTAATGTTTGATAATAAAAGCAACTCCAGTTAATCTTCGTAGTATTTGTGCCATGGATAGTGTTATATCAATATTGTCAGAGTTGTAGTACAAGAGTAATTGAATGATAAAGTATCCCCCTCCCGCCCCTTTTACCTAGTGTAACACTGCTCACCTCAGATATGGAATCTGGTCACTTGACCGGACAGGTCACTGCAAGGGACAATCTTCTTACTGTGATCATAAGGAATACACTGCCCCCCCATGACATGTTTTTCAGGTTTTTCCTTATGATCACTGAAGATTGTCCCTCTCTGCGATCCATCCGGACAGTCTTGCTGCTCTGAGGTGAGCAGTGTTACATCAGTAAAAGGGGCGGGAGGGGGATACTTTATCATTCAGTTACTCTTGTACTACATCTGACAGTATTGATATAACAATCTCCATGGCCCAAATACTATGAAGATTAATTAGAGCTGCTTTTATTATGAAACATTACTATCCCTTTAACTCTTTGAGTGCCAGAGGGGTATGCAATGCATTACATACCCCTCTGGCACTCAAAGGATTACGGCAATGTTAGTTTACAGTTAGTTTACGTGTTGGTCGCGCACCTTGTCCCTTTACACTAATTCCCTGTATGGTATGCAAATTAGCTGTTTTCCAGGCCAAACTTACCGCTCGCTGTACTATTAGAAATGCCCCTAATGGGTAGCATGACATAAGGGCAGGGTGCAAGATGCGATCAGAAATTTGTGTGTGTGAGGACCACCCCGCCCAATAAATAACATTGGTGAATTCTATAGCCTGTTAGCTACTCAAAAGTATTTAAAGGGATAGTAATGTTTCAAAATAAATGCAGCTCCGATTACTCTTTATAGTGTTTGGGTCATGTAGAGTGTTACTATCATTCTCTAAGATGTGTAGTTCAAGAGTAATTGAATGATAAAATACCCCCCACCCCTTTTACCTAGTGTAAGCCGCCTCACGTCAGATGTGGAATCCGGACAATCTTCTGGCTGTGAGCATAGGGAAAACCCTGCTCCCTTTGAAGGCAAAGGGCAGGTTTTTCCTTATGCAGAAAAAAGAATAGAAAACAAGAGGATGCCCAATAGGGACCTTCCCTGTTATCTGCCCTCCGTAATTACTTCCACTACTTGCAGGGTTCTGTGTTCTGAAGTCTTAGAAGGTCTTCTTTATAACATCTCCATCTCCCTCTCTCTTCCCGTTAAAGGGGTAGTAATACTTAAAATGTAAAAAAAAATATGTTGTAGAGTTTATCCCCCTGAGTAAAACAAGAGTACTCCCACTGCTGAAAGGTGTTTCATTCACAAGTTATTAATTTTCAAAGTTGAATTTTTTAGATGCAATATCACAGTGGCCTGAAATTGTACAGTGGCGCTGTTGCTACACGATCCTATGGACAGCTCTGGTCAGTTGACCATAAATCTCCATAGGATGGTGTAGCAACAGCGCCACTGTACAAGTTCAGGCCACTGTGATATTGCACCTAAAAAATTCAACTTTGAAAATTAATAACTTGTGAATGAAACACCTTTCAGCAGTGGGAGTGCCCTTGTTTTACTCAGGGGGATAAACTCTACAACATTTATTTTTTTACATTTTAAGTATTACTATCCCTTTAATGCCAATTTCATCTCATGACCTGAAGAGCAATTTCTTTTGTAATGTAAAACTCCTCTCTCTTGTAGGAAAGGTATGGCCGTTTCTAGGTCTCTAACAGTTATATGATAAATCAATTAAATGCATCACAACAGATTATATAGGTGTGTACACACACACACATACACAGACACATACACAGACACATACACAGACACATACACAGACAACCCCAAAGTGGCAGTTAAAGTGGCAGTTAAATTTTCAGACACTTAAATATCAGTGACATTAGTGGAGGGCAGATTACAGGAAAGATCCAAGGATGGTCAATATCGCCTTAACACCTTAAGGATCATTGCCGTGCCAGGACCGTCACAGCGGTCTGGCACTTAAGGACCAGTGATGGTCTTGGCACGGCATGGAGTTCAGGGCTACCGGTGTGGCTGTATGCTGCTCTGAAAGCCCTGAACGGAAGTGAAAAAAAAAAAGCCCCGTGATCCTCAAGTGCCGGTCGTGCGTGCGTGCGCCGGTCCTTAAGGGGTTAAATGACAACTATTAGATTTCTTTTACAAATCAAAATAATTGTACTCACAATTGTATTGGTTGTAAGGGGTATATACCATCTGAAAACAATCTCGCTTGCAAGATATTAACCTGCCTCTGCTCAGGATCCTCCGATTCAGAATATGAAGAAAGGCGCTGCTCCAAAACTTTGTAAAATGTATTTAATCCAAAAATATATAAAATCTTAAAGCCAACAATGGCAGTGTGCAAACAGTAAACATCAGCTGCCTTAACAACATTCCGCAGATCAACTGCTTTATCAGGTAAGTTTGGCAGTTGTACATGAAACCTGTATTGTGCAACTGCCAAACTTACTTGAAAAAGCAGTTGAGGTGACCTGCTCACCACCGGTGATAGTCTAAGAGCCATATGTTCAAAGGGATAATGACAAAAAAAAAAAAAATGTTGTATGAACGACAAAAATAAGTAATTGTATGCATGAACGACATTTTCTATAGATTATATGACAAAAAACTAGTAATTCTGCAGTGTACGACACAACTCCAGAATTGCTGGACAAAGGGGCAGGGCAAGGACGTGGCTAAACTACTCTCCAGTGAATAAAATGACAAAAAAAGTGTCTTGCAAAAGACAAAACTTGTAGGTTAAGAAAAAAAGTGGAGGGGATGTGAAGTTCTGAATGTGAGAAACCTAGAATAATTGAAGGAAACACAACAAAAGCACAATTACTATACCTATATACCAAACTTTTTGTCGTTAGTTATTACATTTTTGTCGTTATCTACGACAATTTCAGTCAGGAATCGTACTTCAATGACAAAATATCATATTTCCGATCACCAATCGACACTCTCTGAAAATATTAACAAGCCCAACGACACTGTACTTTGAAATGTCATTACAAATGACAAAAGCTATTTCGCTACTTCCTTGAACATGTGGCCCTAAATTCATATTCTGAACCGGAGGATCCTGAGCAGAGACAGGTTAATATCTCTGTAGTCGAGATTGTCAGTGGTATATACCCCTTACAAACAATAGAATTGTGAATATACTTATTTTGGATTATAAAAGAAATATAATATTTGGCACTTAAAGGGATAGTAATGTTTCATAATAAAAGCAGCTCTAATTAATCATCATAGTATTTGGACTTTGGAGAGTGTTATTTCAATTCTGTCAGAGTTGTAGTTCAAGAGTAATTCAATGATAAAGTATCCCCCTCCTGTCCCCTTTTACTGATGTAACACTGTTCAGCCAGATCAGAAGGGAGATGCCCAGGTAGACTGCAGAGAGGGACAATCTTCAATTACGATAAGGGAAAACCTGAAAAACTTGTCAAGGGGGGCAGGGCTTGCATTGTTCTCATAGGAAGAAGATTGTCTCCTTCTGTTATCTGTCTGGTCTATGGACTGGATTCCACATCTGAGAAGAGATGGCTTACACTAGGTAAAAGGGGCGGGAGGGGAAACTTTGCTTGTGAATATCTCTCAAACCATAAAGGTTTGAGAGATAAGACTTATAACGTTCTTCATGTTTTTTTAATGACTACAAAATAAAATAAAGATAAAACAAAGTATTACTATCCCTTTAAAGCACTATTGGGGCCCCTCTTGTTTTCTGTTCTTTTTTCAGCATATATATCGTCCTGGAGCATGTTGCGAGGAGAAGCCTGGCCAGATAAGAGAAGATTAAATTTACTGGGAAGGGGACAGCATAAAATCCCTCAGGTGATACTTCCAGGAAGCACATAGGTGCTATTCTGGACAACTCTTTGGGGAGTATATTTCTTACGTGAGCGAAACAGAAGTTTGACCAGTTTATAACCAAGGATATACACCAAGAGCGCCTCCTGTTTTTCTTTTCTTTTTGTTTTACAGATTTTTTCCTTATGCTAACAGAAGATTGTCCCTTGCTGTGATCCATCCAGACGGTCTTGCTGTGCACCTTTACACAAGGTAAAACAGGAGGGAGGGGGACACTATGATTCAGTTACTTTGGGACTACACATCATACAACATGATATAACACTCTACATGGCCTACAATCTATAAAGAATAATCTAGGCTGCATTTATTTTAAAACATTACTATCCTTTTAAAGGGATAGTAATGGTTCATTTTAAGTTGATTTAATATTGTAGACATTAAAAAAAAGGTTACCATTGATGTCTTATCTCTCAAACCTTTATGGTTTGAGAGATATAACTTACTAAAGTTACCTTTTCCTGGCTGTTTCACTCAAGTTTGCCATCTAGCTGACAGCTGCAGATTACGGTCATTTTACCAGTCAGTGGCTCTTCAGCAGTTAATATCACACTATTTAGAAATAAATACTTAATTGGAACGGTCTACAAAGTGTGCTTGCAAACCAGGCACACTTTGTAGACCATTCTAAATGAAGTATTAGTCTTTAGATATTGTTATATTGGTGCTGCTGAAGAGCCACATCTGGTCAAGTGACCAGAATCTGCTTCTAACAGCTTTACAGCTCGTCAGGCAGAAAGGGGAGGGACCAGAGAACTTTATTTTCCTATATCTCTCAAACCATAACGATTTGAGAGATACTAATAAGTGCAAGTACTCTCTTTTAACTGTACTTTTTTCTGACATTACTATCCCTTTAACTAATACAAAACTAGTTTAAAAGGAGACTAGTCATTAATAAATTTTGAACACCAATGAGAATTTAACAGACTGAACTGTTGTCGAGAACAATAGGGGTCAGTTTCAGAATGGTGACTGTGAGTAGGTGGTTAGGTCCTACTGTACTATTCATGCAAGTGTGCTCGCTAATTATGTAAAAAATATTTTTGTTCATCTCATGTGGATCACACACCTTGGTTTCTAGTGGGTTGCGTGCTGGACGCCCATGTCTTAAAGAGATAGGTCTACATTAGAACTGCGATGGAAGGGAATACAGCAAGTCGGACAGGCTGCTGGGGCAGTTAGACCAGAAGTATTCAAGAGGAACGTACCCAGGCTGTAGAGGCTCAGGGCTCCATAGTCCAAGAAGTAACAGATGTGTCGTGCGTGGGCAGACATGCTGCTGAAGGTGTGAGCAAAACTGGAGGTGAAGGGGTACAGGCAGATGAGCATCATGTAAACCAGGAGAGGCCAGTTATAGGACTGCCCCAAAAAGTCCAGAGTGTAGGACAGTAGCAGGAACCTCCACAGGAAGTACCTGGGGGGACAGGACTACGGACATTAGGTGGTCACATCTCTTACAGAACGAAGGATAAAGTGCTATCAGTCAGTTCTAGGCAATACCAGGGCTGGATTACTCGTCAGGCAATTGTCTAGAGCAGAGCTGGGCAATAGGAGACCTTCCACCTGTTGGTGGACTATGATTTGCATCGTCCTCCCAAAGCCAACAACTGCTGGAGGATGATGGGAGTTGTATTTCAGCAATAGCTGGAGCGTCTCACATTGTCCGGCCGTGGTCTAGAGCGCCAAGTGCATTTCTGGGTCAAACAACTGAACTACAGGGGGAAAAAAAAAATGCCAAATTCTCACTTATTTAAAATAGGGCGTTTAACTCTTGAATGCTCGAACAGTCTCCACCTAAATGCAAAGCAATGCACCTGAGACGTTTCTGGCATTTAATGGGTTAAACAAGACATTTAGAATCAATGGAGAGTTTTATTTGTCCTCTATGGTGCACAATTGGATTGTTCAGTAAGGGTCTTGTTCAGCATGGTTAACCCTTGAGTGCCAGAGGGGTACGCAACGCATTGCTTCGCAATGCGTTGCGTACCCCTCTGGCACTCAAAAGGTTAAGAGAAGTGATTCTGGGGCAAACCAACTGCATCATAATTAGGAGAAAATGCAATCTGTAATTCATAATGCTTTTCTTTAACCCCTTAACGACCCTTGACAGTCATAGTACGTCATGGGTCGATCTGACTTAACAACCCATGACGTACTGTGACTGTCATGGAATTCCGAGGTCCCCCCACAGCTGCACGCCGTTCGGGGAGTCCGGAACCGGAAGGAGTGAAAAAAAAAAATTGCTCCGTGGTCCTTAACTGACCGCGCTGATCGGTCGGTCGTTAAGGGGTTAAATTAGAGGCCTTAATTTCCCCACCGTAAAAAGCAGATGATCAGACTGGTAGCTGTGACCTTGGTACAATGTTAGAGGCAGGCCACCTTGACTCACCAGGTAGGCAGGAAGTGGGTCCAGATATTCACAGTTTCATTGGTCATTTGGAAGGAACTGAGCAAGCAATCCAAGGCGGAGCTCTTAGGGTGACGATAACCAGACATGATGCCATCTTCCCAAAAGACCTGGAGAGGTTATGAAAGACAATGCCAACGAGTTTGACCAGTATCGTAAGAGATGCTACACAAATAGACTCTATCCTGGAATTGAAGGAAACCCATGACATGTCTATGCCTCACGATAATTCTCCTGCAGTTGCAGTAGGAAAGGAATTTGGGAGTAATTATTTGTAATGAATTAAAGGGATAGTAATACTTAAAATGTAAAAAAAAAATATGTTGTAGGGTTTATTCCCCTGAGTAAAACAAGAGTACTCCCACTGCTGAAAGGTGTTTAATTCAAAAGTTATTAATTTTCAAAGCTGAATTTTTTAGGTGCAATATGACAGTGGCCTGAAATTGTACAGTGGCGCTGTTGCTACACGATCCTATGGACAGCTCTGGTCCCGTGACCATAAATCTTCATAGGCTGGTGTAGCAACAGCACCACTGTATAATTTCAGGCCACTGTGATATTGCACCTAAAAAATTCAACTTTGAAAATTAATAACTTTTGAATTAAACACCTTTCAGCAGTGGGAGTACTCTTGTTTTACTCAGGGGGATAAACCCTACAACATATATATTTTTACATTTTAAGTATTACTATCCCTTTAAGTAGGCAGGCAATGTAATAAAGTGGTGGGGAATGCAAGCAGGGTACTGGGTTGTATAGCTAGGGGCATTAGTAGCAGAAAAAGGGAAGCGGTCATGCCACTTTACAGATCTCTAGTTAGACCTCACCTAGAGTATTGTGTACAGTACTGGAGACCCCATCTCCAGAAGGATATAGATACTCTAGAGAGAATTCAGAGAAGGGCTACTAAAATGGTGACTGGTTTACAGGATAAGAAATATCAGGATAGACTAAAGGATCTGAACATGTATAGCTTGGAGGAGAGAAGAGAGAGAGGGGATATGATAGACACATTCACATACATGAAGGGATTCAACAAAGTACAGGAAGGAAGTACTTTTCACAGGAGTAAAAATGATAAGACAAGAGGCCACAGGTTTAGACATACATGATCTACACTAAGCATGTATAATGCGAAACGCGTGGATCTACATACGGGTGTGTACTGTATTTGTCAATATGTGAGTACTGGAACTCTGAAAGAATTTGATTTTATGAAGAATATACAATAAAGATTTGAGTTTTAATTCTGCTCTTCTTTACGTGGAGTTGACCGGTGCAGCCTTTCTTGTCTGTGTCTATGTCGAGTAAGGGCTGGAGGGAGCCTTGGTCTTGAACGGCGGCGTCCTAGCTTGAAGAGTTTTTGAGCCTGGGAGATATACGAGACTCGGACGGAGGTCCTGTGAGCAGCCAATTTGTGTGTCATATTACATAAGTAATAAAACCCCACTTGTAGACCTTGCAGATACATAGAGTTACGTAACTGAAGTGTAGACTTACGTGGAACAACACTCAAGTAAGCCGCTCCAGCCTCTCTCTCACTCAGAGAAGGGGAGAGAGAGGCCGCAGAGGCTTACTTGAGTGTTGTTCCATGTACAGTCTACACTTCAAGGGAGAGTAATACTGGAAAATAATTGTATTTTATATTGTAGCCTTTAAAAAAACATTAAAGATGATATAAGTCTTATCTCCCAAACCTTTATGGTTTGGGAGATATTCACATGTAAAATACTGTAAAATGCTCTTTTCCTTGCTGTTTCAGCCAAGTCTGCCATCTAGTGGACAGATTTGGAATTCGGTCCACAGAGCAACCGGCAGCTCTTTAGCAGTGCAGAGATCACTATCTTTGAAAAGAACTACTTAATTGGAACTGTGTACAAAGTGTGCCTGGCTTGAAAGCACACTTTGTAGACCATTACAATTAAGAAATTATTTTTAAAGATGGTGATCTCAGCACTTCTGTAGAGGCACAGCCGGTCCCGGGACCGGATTCCAAATCTGAGGGGTGGAGCAATGACATCACTCCAGGGGAAACTTTACTTCTAAATATCTCCCAAACCATAAAGGTTTGGGAGATAAGACTTATATCATTTTTCATGTTTTTTTAAGGGCAACAATATAAAATAAACTTATTTTCAAGCATTATTATCCCTTTCAGTTACGTAACTCTATGTACTTGCAAGGTCTACAAGTGTGGTTTTATTACTTATGTCTCATACTTATTTCAGTTCAGTTTATTTGCTGTTCAGCGCTGGCTCTGTAATTCGGGTGCTAAGGATTATGGGACTTTAAGGCGCGACTTGAGAATCTCACGCTGTCCTGCAATGCGAGATTCTCACGTAGCCCTTTTAATCAAGGCGATGACTGCTCCCTGCGGTCCCGCGTTATTTTGCATGCGACTTTTTAAAAGTGAACCCTTGAGGATCACCGCTAAAGGGGGCAAATAAAAATTCCCATTATTAACATTCATTTATATGAGACTTTTCGGCTCCTTGAATGCTAGAGGGATCGCCAACACATTGCAAGACCTCTTTACCTTTCAAGGGATTAAAGATACCTTTAAATTCAATCCTATGTTTTATTTCTCCCCTATGGTGCAGTTGGTTTGCATCAGTATGTCTCTGTGCATTAGACATTCTTCGCTTGTCTCCCTCTCTCACTGCTACAGACTAATATGGATTCCAGGTGTTATTCTGGAATGTTGCCAATCTTAAAGGAGCAGCACACAATAGGGACAGGGCCAATAACAGGAAGGGTAGGCAACAGGCATACTCACACGTGGCATCTGATGGATGCTGAGAAGCTGGGGCAGTTTAATTGTTAGCATCTTGCACTTGAGTGCTCTCCTCTCTGGGTGGCAGCTGCCTGGTCTTGATCCTTCAAACCACAACACGGTTCTCCCAGCCCTGACCAAACATCCGCTCTAAAAAGAAGGGGTTAGAGAAGAGGAAATCAGGCCGGCTGTGTGCACACACACAAACAGAACTGCAGCAGGAGGGCAGAAGAAAGGAATGATCAGGAAGTCTGTCCCACAGACACACGTGGAAGCATCTAAAGTCCCTGCCTAGCTTAGCTCTACACAGTGTGCAGTATTCATATATCTAAGGAGGTGCCATTGTGGAACAACACAGCTACACCATATATTAGAATTCAGATTCCATTAAATGGGGCCTTTAAAGGGAAAGTAATGTTTCACAAAAACAGCAGCTCCACTCTCCACGGCCCAAATACTATGAAGATTAATTGGAGCTGCTTTTATTGTGAAACATTACTATCACTTTAAAATTCAGATTCCATTAGATGGGACCTTTAAAGGGATAGTAATACTTCATTTTATCTTAATTTTTAGGCATTAAAAAAACATTAAGAAAGATATGTCTTATCTCTCAAACCTTTATGGTTTGAGAGATATTCACAAGCAAAGTTTCCCTCACTGACCAAAACGGTCAAGTCTGCCATCTAGCTGTCAGATTTGGAATCCGGTCCGTGGACCGGCCGTGGCTCTACAGCAGAGCCGAGATTGCGAGATATAAGAAGAACGACTTCATTCGAATAGTCGTGTGCAGGCACACTTTTTAGACCTTTCCTATTAAATAGTTATTTTTATATCTTTCAATCTCGGCTCTGCTGAAGAGCCACCGGTTGATCTGCGGACCGGATTCCAAATCTGACAGCTAGATGGCAGACTTGACCATTTTGGTCAGTGAAAGGAAACTTTGCTTGTGAATATCTCTCAAACCATAAAGGTTTGAGAGATAAGACTTATATTGTTCTTCATGTTGTTTTAACGCCTACAAAATAAAATAAAGATAAAACGAAGTATTAATATCCCTTTAAGTGTCTGAATGATAGAGAGGTCCCAAATATACTGCAAAGCAATGAAATAGAGACTCTAAAACCACAGAGTTTGACGTCCCATTTAATCTAAGGGATTTTATGGAATCTTTGGTTTGGATTCCATTGTAGTTGATAACTTTATCAAGGTTTTATCTGTAAAATTTAATACAGAGTTCAATAAGAATGCGTTTCGATAAATCCAGTCGATACCACAAACTGCGATGTGATCTAAAGCTTTATTTGTCTCCTGTCACTCTTTACCTTACGGACTACGGCCAAGGGTCATTCCATGTGACGTACAACACAGGGGTTGAATTATCTTAGGGTGATGCACTAAGAAGCCATGCAGCAATCACAGGGCTAACCGATGCCCCCACATGGAAGAAAAGACACATTACATGTCAGTAAATGAGTGCTTTCAACCCAGTGGATTCTAGAAAGGTCTCCAAATCATTGCAAAGCAATGCGCTGGAGAGCTCTCTAGCATTCAGTGGGTTAACCCTTTGAATGCCAGAGGGGTACACAATGCATCGCTCTGCAATGCATTGCGTACCCCTCTGGCACTCAAGGGAGTTAAAACAAAACCTTCTAAAATCAATGGAAATCTGGGGATTTTTAATTGGCCCCATGGTATGGTTTGTTTGCTCAAATTCTTCTAACTAAATCATCCTCTGTGTTCCAGAGAAGCCAACAATGATAACAACTGCCTGGCTGGGGATTAGGTATTTGCCGGCCCACAATAGTCCAAGCTTTGCCTGGTGTTTGTGATACAAATTGGCCTCCAGTTGGTTTCCCAGCACTTTCTGCTTTGTTCGGTTAACTTTTAAACTGTCAGTCACTATTGGGCGACCAACTAAATGCCTCATTAAACATGTTGCCGGCATGAAAAGAGTCACATAAGAATATTGTCTGCATCAAAAGGTCACGATTCTGATGTCGCGTGCTGAAACGTTGCACGTTTATATTACTTTTCACTGCTTTATATTGTAACTAGTGTAAAAGCCTGTGTACACTGGCTGAAGTGCGTAAAACTGCAGAACTACACCTCCCATCATTCTGTGCATTCCGGCAGTGTCTACTGTGCATGACTGCATGGGACAAACATCTTGGTTAGGGCAGTATCGACTGCACATGACTGCATCCAACAAACATACATCTGGCCTTTAATATTACAGGATTCACTGTCACCCATAGCATTACTATTGCTCCACCGTAAAGACCGTTAAGTCTAGCCACGGTACCTCTGTGAGGAGGAAGGGGCAGGAGGTCACTTTGCAGGTCCGAGGAATCCCAAAGCATGTAACCCTTTGAGTGCCTGAGCGGTATCCAATGTATTGCATGTGTTGGATACTTCTCTGCCACTCAAAGGGTTAAGGAAGCAGCAGGTAATCGAACTTCAAGTCTCACCTCGGACCTCTAAGGTGACCTCCTTTTCTTCCTCCTCACTGAGGTACCGCGGCTAATAATCCTATGGACAACAGTGAATTACAATATAAACGTGCATCGTTTCAGCATGCAACATCAGAATCTCCTCCTTTTGATGCTCACTTTTTTCATGCCGGCGACATATTTAATGTGGCTTTTAGTTGGTCGCCCAATAGTGGGCGGCATATCAAAATGATACCGCTTTGTTCAAAGGTACTGAGGGAGCTATTCCTGTAGAATAAATTACTCTTACCTATGTAAAGTGTTCCAGTATCAGGCATAGGACTTACCTAGGCCTAAGTTACATTGAAACCTAAAATACACCGTTCAGTCATTTACAGATTTAATAGGTCTTTACAAGTATAGGTTCAAGCACTGAAGTCATTACTTGAAGTTGTTCTTCTGAAATTGCCCTTTCCCCCTCTAAATAGTTTAATTTTAGGAACATTAAAGGGATAGTTATCTTTCACAATAAAAAGCATCTCCAATTAATCTACATAGTATTTGGGACATGGAGAGTGTTATTTCAATACTGTCAGAGTTGTAGTACAAGAGTAATTGAATGATAAAGTATCCCACTCCCCCCCTTTTACTGATATAACACTGTTCACCTCAGAGCAGCAAGACTGTCCGGATGGAGCACAGAAAGGGACAATCTTCAGTGATCATAAGGAAAAACCTGTCAAGGGGGGCAGGGTTTTCCTTATGATCACAGTAAGAAGATTATCCCTTGTTGTGACCTGTCTGATCAAGAGAAGATTCTACATCTGAGGGGAGGTGACTTACAAAAGGGGCGGGAGGGGGATACTTTATCATTCAATTACTCTTGTACTACAACTCTGACAGTATTGATACATTACATTACTTGAAACATTACTATCCCTTTAAGCCTCAAGTAAAAATGCAGAGAGGAGCAATGCACTGTGGTACCCAGTACACTGCTTGGCACTGCCCCAGCTGCCTGTGGTACTCAGTGCATTGCATGGCACTGCCCCGGCTGTCTGTGGTACAAGCACTGCTCCAGCTGCCTGTGGTACTCAGCGCATTGAGCAGTACTGCCCCGGCTGCCTGTGGTACTCAGTACATTGCACAGCACTTCCCAGGCTGCCTGTGGTAATCCAGTGCATTGAACAGCACATTGTGGTGCTGCCTGTGGTACTCGAGTGCATCGTACAGCACTGTTTTGCTGCCAGTGGAAATCCAGTGAATTCCACAGCCCTGCCCCAGCTGCCTGTGGTACTCAGTGCATTGCACGGCACTGTCCTGGCTGCCTGTGGTACTCAGTGCATTGCACGGCACTGTCCTGACTGCCTGTGGTACTCAGTGCATTGCACGGCACTGTCCTGACTGCCTGTGGTACTCAGTGCATTGCACGGCACTGTCCTGACTGCCTGTGGTACTCAGTGCATTGCACAGCACTTCCCCAGCTGCCTGTGGTACTCAGTGCATTGCACAGCACTTCCCTAGCTGCCTGAGGCACTGCAGTGCATTGTAGTACTTGTGCTGCCTGTGGTATTCCAGTGTATCACACAGCACTGCTTTTTCTGCCAGTGCTCTCCAGTGAATCGCACAGCCCTGCCCCCGTTGCCTCTGGTACAACACTGTCCAGTGCCTGATACAGCACTTCATGCTGTTGCCTGAGACACATTGGTGCTTTGTCTTTCTGGCACATAAACTATCGGAGACTCATTTTGTGGTCCGGGACATAGAGACAGGAGCATATTCAGGTCCTTGGTCTTTATGAATCAACAGTGGCACTAACCCCATTTCCAAGCTGAGATGGGGTGCCCCATAGATCTTTTCACCTCTAGTGAGTCTTCCTCCTCATTGAGATATTTACCAGTAAGTCAGGTCCTGCATCCACCTGTTCAGGAGGGTGAACCAGAGCAATGGAGATGCCCAGTATAAGGGATCCAGGGGAATGGCGGCAGTCATGGATTAGAGTCCAACACGGATTCCTTCTCAGAAGCAGGACAGTAAAATACCGTACACAGGCTGAGCTGGACAGGGTTAAATAGAGCAGGGCCGAGAGCAAGTCTGTGTCCAGTGGAGGGATCTTAACCCCATGGTCTTTGTGTCCCCAGAGGACAGAAAACAAAAATGGGAATTTTAACCCCTTGAATGCTAAACCAATGCATTGGAGACCGCTGTATCATTTATGGGTTTAAAGGGATAGTAATACTTCGTTTTAACTTTATTTTATTTTGTAGGCATTAAAAAAACATGAAGAACGATATAAGTCTTATCTCTCAAACCTTTATGGTTTGAGAGATATTCACAAGCAAAGTTTCCCCTCCCGCCCCTTTTACCTAGTGTAAGTCATCTCTTCTCAGATGTGGAATCCAGGCCATAGACCAGACAGATAACAGAAGGGGACAATCTTCTTCCTATGAGAACAATGAAAGCCCTGCCCCCCTTGACAAGTTTTTCAGCTTTTTCCCTTATCTTAATTGAAGATTGTCCCTCTCTGCAGTCTACCTGGGCACCTCCCTTCTGATCTGGCTGAACAGTGTTACATCCGTAAAAGGGGTGGGAGGGGGATACTTTGTCATTCAATTACTCTTGTACTACAACTCTGACAGAATTGAAATAACACTCTCCAAAGTCCAAATAATATGATGATTAATTAGATCTGCTTTTATTATGAAACATTACTATCCCTTTAAATACTCGATTTAACTCAATTGTTTTGTCCCAAAATCGATCCTCTCTGCATTTCTACTTGAGGCTTAAAGGGATAGTAATGTTTCAAAATAAAGCATGTAGAGTATTATATATCGATATAACAACTGCCCTCACTTCTGCTGCTCCGCAGTGTTGTAGAGCCATGGCCTTGAGCAAACCACGTGGTGATGTTTCCTAAGTGGGAAGGACTTGTTCCATCCTGCCGCCTCTCTCTCTCTATCTCATGTTACCCCATGAGGCCCGGAGGGCCTGGGCCTTTTTCATGGCTGACAGTTCTTATGCATTTCTTTCCTTTCTCTGGGAATGGGAGGAATCTCCTTTCTAGCTTTCTTCTTTTATATGAATTGGCATTTAAAGGGATAGTAATACTTCATTTATCTTTATTTTATTTTGTAGGCATTAAAGAAACATGAAGAACGATATAAGTCTTATCTCTCAAACCTTTATGGTTTAAGAGATATTCACAAGCAAAGTTTCCCCTCCCGCCCCTTTTACCTAGTGTAATCCATCTCTTCTCAGATGTGGAATCCAGTCCATAGACCAGACAGATAACAGAAGGGGACAATCTTCTTACTATGAGAACAATGAAAGCCCTGCCCCCGTTGACAAGTTTTTCAGGTTTTTCCCTTATCTTAATTGAAGATTGTCCCTCTCTGCAGTCTACCTGGGCACCTCCCTTCTGATCTGGCTGAGCAGTGTTACATCAGTAAAAGGGGCGGGAGGGGGATACTTTATCATTGAATTACTCTTGTACTATAACTCTGACAGAATTGAAATAACACTCTCCAAAGTCCAAATACTATGATGATTAATTAGAGCTGCTTTTATTATGAAAGATTACTATCCCTTTAAAGGATTAATCCCACATTACTTTAGGTTTTATCCTACATGCAATGCCTGTAAAAGCAAATACACCTTCCACCGGTGTTTTCAGAGGGCAGCGAGAATACGGTATACCCCTCGCCACTCAGGAATTAATATAAAATTTGGAAGAAGGAGAAGAGAAGGAATAGACTGCTTGTGAGGAGTTAATAAGAGAACTTGGTGCTGAACACTGGGGAGACTCTAACTGATATAAGTGGAGACTTTTTGTATATTATTGCAAAGACTTTGGTAAATGTGGAAGAGTTACAGGTCATTTATCAGAGCGCCAGGGCACTTTCTGTTTGTACTAGAATGCCTGTGACTGGACGGACCTTCTTATTCTGCTAGGTTTTCCATTCTGGCTTGAAAATGGTTAACCCTTTGAGTTCCAAAGACGTACACAATGCAATGCAAAGCAATGTGTTGCGTATCTCTCTGGCACTCAAAAGGTTAAACTAATTTGTCGTGCTTCATAAGCAATGGCACTGAAAAGGTGCTGTAAATGCCTCTGTTGGGTTATATACACAGTATATTACCTGGGTACATATATTCATTCGTAATGGTTTTGCACGCTACATAACCTTATCTTTTTTTCTAACATTATGGTATCGAATGGCTACCATCTTGACCTATATGTTTTGAGTTCTCAATTGCTTGCAGTCTATCAAATTATTTTTACGTTTTGCGCCGATTTATCTCTACAGTACTAAATAAACATAGGATTTTGTCAGTTTCTCTCCTTGTCCACTTCATCTTCAACCTAAGCCCACTGCCAGACCTAGTCCACTTATTCATAACTGGAAGAGAAGGCTGACTGGTAGGCATCCATGGATAGGTCCACTTCGACATGAGGGTGTATCTTCGGGGAGGTGTGGACTTAGGAAGTAACAGACCATCAGCCTTATATCCATGGGATCTGGGATTGAAAGCGGAACTACCACCGCACAACACCTTTAGCTTAATTAAGTCCCCATCTGGCAACTAGCTGCTTAGGAGTGCTAGTTGCCAGAATTGTTACCTTATTTAATAGATTTAAGCTTTTTTCCATGGGTGAGAGGCAGGACGGAGCGCAGACATCTAGTGACGCCTGCGCTGTCAGTCCCAGCCGGGTCTAGGAGGCGTTGCTAGGAGCCGGCCGGCTCCAAAAGGGACTGACAGTGCAGGCGCGCAGACGTCACTATGGCAAGATGTCCGCAATCCGTCCTGCCTGTCAGCTATGGAAGGAAGCATAAATCTATTAAATAAGGTAATAATTCTGGTGACTAGCGCTATTAAGCAGCTAGTCGACAGATACGGACTTAATGAAGCTAAAGATGTTGGGTGGTGGTAGTTCCGCTTTGAATTCAGTTTCCTCTCTCAGTTACTAGAGGACATTAGAAGGGCCAGAGTCTTAGACGTAGTGGTGGAACCTTCATTGTATTAGGGGGTATTTTCACCTCTTTCTATAGTATCCAAGTAGGAGTTACTTCATCTTGCTGCACTGAAGAAGGACAGAGGGGTCTGACCTCCTTTTGATTGGACAGCACATCTGGATTACAGGTGAAGTCCCTATGATCTGCTATAATTACAATATGGTACCAATGGAAAATATATATAATAGTGCTCACCAACTATAACAAGTTCCTATGGTTTGGATCATAGACACCAGGGCAGCGTTTCTCAGCTCCAGTCCTTGAGGCACACCAACAGGTCATGTTTTCAGTATATCCCTAATTAATCACAGGTGAATTAATCAAAATTACTGAGCCACTAATTACTCTCCTGTGATTAACCCCTTAAGGATCGGCCACTCACGCACGTTGTGGTCACTTAAGGACCGGGGACCATTTTTTTTTGAGAATCGGGTTCCAGACTCCCCGAACAGTGTGCAGCCATGCATGGAGCCCAGAATTCCATGACGGTCCAGGACCGTCATGGGTACTTAAGGGGTTAAGCAGGAATAACCAGAAAACCTGTACTGTTGGTGTGTCGGTACCTGCCCGGTCCTAGGCTCCATGCCGGGAGATCCCTGGTGCCAGCTCCGGCTTCCGCTGCGTGTCTGCGCATGTGCCGATGTCAGACGCCCAGACGTGCTGCATTGTCCGTGTCATGACACCATCTTTCCGTTTTTACAGGTGCGCGGCCCAGGACCAGCGCTCAGTAGTCAGCGTTCTGTAGGAGGTGAGAGCTGTCCTTGCTCTACCTCCCCGTTAGTGCCCTCCTCAGTAGCCTTCTCCATCTTCCTACCTTCGGTCCGTTTGCCTTCCCCTCGGTCGGTTCTCTAGCCGCATCGCCCTCTAGCTGCTCCTCTATCTCCTTTGGACCTCCAGCTTGCTCCAGACCTCTAGCTGTGCTTCCTACCTTCCTCCCCTGGACCTCTGGCCGCCTCTGGTTCTCCAGCTGTTTGTCTGCCTGCCTCCTCTGGATTCTTCAACCTGCCTCTGCACTTCCAGCTTCTCTGCCTACCTACGTATCCTGTACTTCAGCCTGTTACCCCTCTTCCACGGCCTGGGGAGTTCTATCCTATTAGTTTGCTAAGGTGTAGACTCTCCGTGGGGAAGATGGTCTAAGTCCTCTCTATAGTGTGTTCTCCTGGGCCGCCTTCAGCTCAAATGAAGGGGGTCATATGGCTTCGCAGCCAGCATCTTTATCCGGCTTTAGCCGCAGCTCAACATACTATAGGGGGCCTACGTCCTCTAGCAACGCACCCCAGCGTCGCTCCCAAGCTCCTCTCCACCTGCCCTTGTTGGAGGAGTCTCTTATTCTCCTTCTTTCAGACCTAAGGCTTTCCTAGTCCTGCTCCTGGGTTCCTTGTCCTAAAGTTCTCTGTCATGGTGTGCCCTGAGGACTAATGTTGAGAATCACTGCTCTAGGGTGTAGTAGGAAAGCATAGAAACACAAAATGATAAGGTCACATAGACCTAATCCAAAAACTGCATCTTTTAGACCTATTTTTGCTACACAAACATCTACATTACTGTTCACATTCTCAGATTGCTACAGAGTCTATGATTTTACTTCTGAGGAGGTTGGGTTTTTGGAGGAAAATGCTACAGGTTGAGGTAGCCGTTTTGGTAGCCAACCTTTCTAATTCCCATATCTGTTTTTGTGGTGAACGTTGACACAAGAAGTACACGTTTGGGTACGATTACCATTTGTGGTGGTTATGAGAGAGTTCTCTCCTTCCCTTGTTTTTAGAACAGCACTGGCGTATTCCCCTATAGAATGAAAGAGAAACCATGATATTTGTGCTACCTATGGGTAACTAATTTTGTCTTAGTCCATGGGGAGCACAGGGCATCCCTCCCAGAAAGAGAGCCTATGTCCTTTCTCTCTGGCACAGATGCACTGCCATTCCTTTGCTTTAATGGATTGGTGACATCTCAGTTTTTTTCCATTTGATCAACTGAAAAAGGGTTAAGCAAGGCTGGGATGGTGTCTCCTATTCTCATGGCATTTTTCTTAAACTATCTTAGCTCCTAGTGGAAGAAGCTTAACCCCAAGATTGTTGTGTTCCTCAGGCACAGTACAGTGCAGTTGGTTGCTCCAGGTTACCTTTACAAACAATGCCCTCCCCAGTCTCTGTCTCACCCAACACTCACATCACCTAAAATTTCTCAAAGTTAACCCCTCTTTTGCCAGACCAATCATTTTAAAATTAAATAATATCCTCATTTAAAGGCAACATTGTCTTAAATAAAGTGTCTAAGCATAAAACAATGCCTAAATCTCACCATCCTAAAACTATCATTAGGGAGGGTGTGAATAAATATAGGGTTCCTGAATGAAAAAAATAATCCAATAGATAACACCAAAGCTAAATACATATACCTTTGTGCTCTACGGTGGACTCCTACCTAGGTAAGTGCTTCTGTTACACACAGTAATTATATAGATACACCTGACTGCTGTATGACGGACTCCTACCTAGGTAAGTGTTTCTGTTACACACAGTAATTATATAGATACACCTGACTGCTGTATGACGGACTCCTACCTAGGTAAATGCTTCTGTTACACACAGTAATTATATAGATACACCTGACTGCTGTGTGACGGACTCCTACCTAGGTAAGTGTTTCTGTTACACACAGTAATTATATAGATACACCTGACTGCTGTGTGATGGACTCCTACCTAGGTAAGTACTTCTGTTACACACAGTAATTATATAGATACACCTGACTGCTGTGTGATGGACTCCTACCTAGGTAAGTGTTTCTGTTACACACAGTAATTATATAGATACACCTGACTGCTGTGTGATGGACTCCTACCTAGGTAAGTGCTTCTGTTACACACAGTAATTATATACATACACCTGACTGCTGTGTGATGGACTCCTACCTAGGTAAGTGTTTCTGTTACACACAGTAATTATATAGATATACCTGACTGCTGTATGATGGACTCCTACCTAGGTAAGTGCTTCTGTTACACACAGTAATTATATAGATACACCTGACTGCTGTGTGATGGACTCCTACCTAGGTAAGTGCTTCTGTTACACACAGTAATTATATACATACACCTGACTGCTGTATGATGGACTCCTACCTAGGTAAATCCTTCTGTTACACACAGTAATTAAAGTGAAAGTTTGGGATTAGATTTTAGAAACTACCATAAACTAAATGCATTTTAGGGATAGAGCTGGACATACGTGATAACTGACATTTTATAGCCCAGTTTTGTTTTCAGGGGATCATGTGCAATTACTGCTCAGCTTTGTTTTCTCTTCAGAACTAGTCAAACAGGCCTAACATTACTACATGAACAAGGTACAGGAGAGAATGGGGAGGAGAGTAAACAGTACTATGGGGGCAGCGAAGAGGAGGAGGTAGAGCCGGGGTAAATAATCTAATGGCTGAGAGACTGAGTAAGAGGAAAAGAGAATGCACAGTGGAATAAGAGGTGAATAGAGAAAGGTAAGATTAGCAGGGAGAGATAATAAATTAGGGGAAGAGATGGAAATAGATGAGAGGACGTACAGCGAGAGACATGGGCGTATTGTCCTATCAGGTAATCTGGCATCCCCTGGTGGGCCGCTAGATCATGGGCCGGATGGGGAGATCAGAGGATCTCACCTCACCATCCCACAATATTTTGAAGGAGAGGTCTGTGTTGCCACCGGCACAGGCACTCTCTGTGACAGCCTTCACATTCCTTGTTAACACAGAGCGCCAGGATATGACATAATATCCTGGCGCCTGCACTCCCATGCCGCACAGGGAACACAAGGGGGCGTCGATAGGGACGTCGGTGCTGGTGGCTGCACAGACCTCTCTCATTCCCCGCACTGGACCACCAGGGAATGCAAGAGAGGAGGAAGAGACACATAGCAAAGAGATATGTTGAGAGGCAGAGGAAAAGAGGAGACAAGAAAGACTAGATGGAGAGGGAGGTGGGTAGGAGAAAGGCAGGGGACTGAGGGGGTCTGACTGAGCAGTATTAGGGAAGAGGGGGATAGCAATGGGAGAGAGTGGAGGGGGGTAGGGAAGAGGGGATGAAATAGACTGGAGGAGAGAGGAAGCAGCACAGGGGCCTGTAGGTAGAAAGTATATACACACATACACACATATACATATACACAGGGCTTAAAAGTTGAAGTCCTTTCCTACTAGCCAGACGTGAAAAGTTACTTACCACTGCAAGTCATAACATACCCACCAGGGCTGAATTTCTACTCGCCAGGGCTAAATGGGCTAAATTTTCACTCGCCACTGGCTATATATATATATATATATATATATATATATATATATATATATATATAAACACCAGCTAGTGGGCTGCTTAAAAAAAAAAAAATACCCGGGCTGGTATTCCCCTACAATCCGCCCCTTGCGAGAGAAGGTAAAGTATGGCATAAGGAGAGAGGGTGAGGGTAGAAAAGAAGAGGGTGCGTGGGAACGCAGGGGCTGAGGGATGAATATAAAGCACAGAGGAGGAGGTAGGTGATAAACCAGGGGGTAAAGGGATGCATAGGAGCTATTAATGTACCTAGATCAGGGATAGGTCAGGGTGCGATTGTGACCCTACTGTTGAGAGGAAACAGGACAGATACCTAATAACATATCACACCCACATACAATACACCTCTAATCACACTCACACTGATAAACAAAGCTGTGTGTACCACCAGAGGGAGTGCCCAGCACATCAAACCATCTAACATCACTGTGGTACATGTAAAGGTTTAATCATTGTCTTCACCCAAGAATCATTTGAACCATTTAACAACAGTACCACGAGTGGGACCCACAAAAGTATTAACCCACTGGAATATAGTCTTGTCTCTGACGATTTCCACCCTCCAAAGGGGAGTTATTTTACAAGGGCATTACATTTCCAACACCGGGATGGGTTACGAATACTTATTTTCTATCTGGCATTGCCCCTTCAAATAAATAAATAATGACTTAACCCCTGAGATTCCAGACACATCTCTAACGCAATGTTTTGGAGATCTATCTAACATTCGGGGCATTAGGAAGGGTTAACGCTTTAACTATAATCCATTGGGATTTCCAGTGTGTGGTATTAACCCTTTCAGTGCGCTGTGTACCCCTCTGACACTGAAAACATTAAAGGGCTGACGTGAGAAGTCCCAGTCCGGTTTGTAGTGTCACGCTGACTAGTGATTATAAAGAGGAAGTGAAAGTGATTGACAGAAGCACCTGCACGTGTCTGTCTTTGGCAGCCTTTATGAAT
Source organism: Rhinophrynus dorsalis (assembly GCA_037306005.1). Taxonomy (NCBI): domain Eukaryota; kingdom Metazoa; phylum Chordata; class Amphibia; order Anura; family Rhinophrynidae; genus Rhinophrynus; species Rhinophrynus dorsalis. The sequence continues at coordinate 5,801,219 of CM074728.1, forward strand.
AGGAGGTAAACGAACACCCCCACCACAACATCACCCCGTACCTGAGCACTTATCAGGTGGAAAATGTATATATTTGCAAAGCTATAGAAAACAAATGCATTTTACATAATAATGACAAAAATATCCTTACTGTTTTAAGCACCTGAGAGTTGTACAATTAATTGCAAAGCAAAGCAATTTACGAAAGTTCATTCCCTTTTCAATAGATGTCCCTAGCCAACATTTGAAAAATGGTTCGTCAAAAAAGCCCCCAAATCTGTGATAAACGTATATTTCTTGTTTATATTCATGACATAATCACATGCCACTTGATCCGTGTGTGTGTCTATACAAGCTCTTGATCAGTTGTAGGTGCAATGTATGGCATGACAGATAAATACAAGCCAGAGTTAAAATGCTCTGAATTAGACAGGAAGGTTTCTAGTCTCAGAACAATTATCTCTGTTTATGGTTTATCACAAACTGGAGAACTTATGTACAGATGTAGTCACTTAGACATTTCTTTCAAGTTTAATCATAGGAAACAAAAGCTAATCTCCTCTATAAAGGTCTACGACGCATTCAAACACCTGTAGCGTTCATGGGAGCAAACGCATTATTTATAGAATAGGAATTTCCTCCATCAGGAATCCCATTTATTATTATTATAGGACAATATGAATGTATGTGGGTGTGTAAGGAGAGAACACACCAAGGGCCTTATTCAGAGGGATAAAGAGTTGCAATTCTGGAGCGAACCATCTGCACCATGGGGATGGATGAAAACTCCTTAAATTATCATGGATTTAAAATGTGGATTTAACCCCGTGAAAGCAAGAGTTCTCTCCAATGCTTTCCCAAATCAAGACGTTGGAAACCTTGCAAGCATCCCAGGGCTTAACCCTTTGAGTGCCAGTGGGGTACCACTCTGGCACTCAAAGGGTTAAAAGCCTAATTTAATTGTATGGAGATGGTCATTAACCCACCTATGGTGTAGTTAGAATGGCCCCCTTATTCATCAAGCCTAACAGGTGCAATCCTGTATCAAATCAAATGCGCCATAGGGGGGCAGATACAAATTCTGACAGGTTCAATAACCCTTTAAGTGCCAGCAGAGAGGTAGCCAACGCATTTCAATCCATCGGCTAAATCTCTGGCACCCAAACGGTTAAATGTTTTAAACCCCACTGAACGCTAGAGGAGTGTACCATGCATTGAAGGGGTTAAAAGAAAATCTAAATCCATGGGGATCTGGGAATTGTGCGTTCCTTACGGTGCATTGCGTTTGCCCCAGAATTGCCCCTCACTCATTTCCTGATGGGGGCCCTTGGCACCTTCCCGGGTGGTTGTCACCAGGACTGACCTGCTCCAGCGACTTATTTGCGCTTTCATGGGTTCTCCCTAGCCCCTGGTCCTTCTGGGTGATGTTGCGGTTGCAGGATGGGACTCTGCTCCCCTGTTGCTGAATAGCTCTGATTTTCCCTGGACTTGCAGCTCTCGCTCTCTCTCTCTCTAAATTCCTTGGCTGGGCTCCTGGACCCCAGCCAATCCAACCCCCCCCACACTTCCCTCTTCTCCTGTTTCCCATTGGATTACTGATCTCAGTCAGGAGATCCGAGTCTATAAGACGGTCCTTTGTACTGCCCTGAATTGGCCCCAGCGCTACAATCCCCCAAGCTCAATGCCCCTTTGTACACACCCACCATTGTGAGTGTAGCTGCATCGTGTTCCATCCCAGTGAATGGTCCCGGGGCTAGGAGAGGGACAATAAAGGGAACACGGAGCCACATGTATTAACCCATCAAGTACCACATCGGTACACAAGGCAATGAGGATCAATCCATTGCGTACCCCTCTGGCACTCAAAGGATTAAGAGAAAATTGGAGTTATTCTTGGTGAAAAGTGCTGCACCGCAGGGAAGAATTAAACATTCCCAAATGCAGCTAGTACATTGGGGTTCTCCTCGTTACCTCTCTAGCTTTCAAGGGGTTAAAAGTCACAAATACGTATTTATCTCCTGCAGAGCAGATGGTTTGCTCCAAAGCTGCACTGATTTAGCTTCCTGAATACAGTCCTATATGTGTCGGAAACCTCTCTAGAACTTAAGAGGTTAAAGGAACCTTTTATTATTATTAATTTTCATTTTCAAAAATCTATACAGTAAGGTCTTTTTCTGTGCCGAGCACAACAAAGGCACGTCCCCACTGCTGGCAGGTGTTTTGTTCAAAAGCTATTACAGTGCAAACTGTGACTAAGGGCCATATGTACAAAAGAACAGCTGAGGAATTCCGCGGTAAACCATTTGTACTACCAAAGGGGGAGAACTAAAATTTACCATTGATTCAAATGGGGATTTTAACCCCTTGAATGCTAGAGAGGTATCCGATGCATTGCGACCTCTCTAGCATTCAAGGGGTTAACATCCCCATTTAAATCAAACGGGAATTTTTGGAATTTTTAGTTCTTCCCATTTCGTGCGAACAGTTCACTGTGGAATTCCTCCACTGTTCTTTTGTACATACGGCCTTTAGCGATAAAGCTGTTACAATCACATTCTATGCAGAACTGCGGTTAGCAACTCACCTGAAGTTATTATTGCAGTCTGAAGACCAGGTGAAGTGACGGTGAACTGTCTCGACTCCATGGGGCACTGCAACTGTGAAGAAATAATACAAACAACATTTCAAACTGTTATAAATATGGAAAGAGACATGCCAACAGATACATGATTTGTTTATTCAAAAAAATAGTTCATTTTTTTTTTTTTAGCGAGCTGGGGGAAGCCATCTTCCTTTGCATTTTTCTCATTTTCTGGTCAGGAAGCTGTACTGTACAGTTTAAGACACAGCAGTGACTGAGCAGTGCAAATGAAAAGGACTTCCTCTAAAAGAAACATCATATATGTTATGGAAAGGTTTAGCTGTACATTTTAGAACGTTGCAACATTTTATTTAAAGGGATAGCAGTGTTTCAAAATAAAATCAGCTCCAATTAATCTTCATAGTATTTGGACCATGGAGAGTGTTATTTCAATACTATCAGAGTTGTAGTTCAGGAGTAACTGAATGATAAAGTTTCCCCACCTGTCCCTTTTACCTAGTGTAACACTGCTCACCTCAGAGCAGCAAGACTGTCCGGATGGATCGCAGAGAGGGACAATCTTCAGGAACTATAAGGAAAAACCTCTCAAGGGAGGCAGAGATTTCTTTATGATCATACTAAGAAGATTGTCCATTGGTGTCTCCTGTCCAGTCCCAGGACCAGACCCCACATCTGAGAGAAGGTGACTTACACTAGGTAAAAGGGGTGGGAGGGGGATACTTTATCATCCAATTACTCTTGAACTACAACTCTGACAGTATTGAAATAACACTCTCCATGGGCCAAATACTATGATGATTAATTGGTGCTGCTGTTTTTGTGAAACATCACTATCCGTTTAAACATCAGTTCTCTATTGTGATCAGCAGGTGGCTATGTCTCTAGCACATTCCATGTTAAATTTTAAACAGTACTATACCACAAAAATGCTCTCTCTCCACTCCAGGTGGCACTGTGGGAAAAAAAGAATGGGGGGGGGGGGGAATAAGAAAACATTTGTAATAACTTTTAAAAGAAGCATCTCCCAATTCTCCTAAAATCTAGATGGCTGAGGATGATGAGAATTGAATTACAACAGCTGCAGATTAATCTTGCCTGTACTCAGCTATAATGACTATTGGATGCTGACCACCAATATGTATGTACTGCTACTGTATAAACAATTTAAATTTTTGGAAACCCATTTGTGAATATTCTTGGTTTTCCCTGTAATGTGAGTATGTGTGGTGTATTGTCATTATTTCCTTTCCAGCAGTGGAGAGGTTAATCTAGTGGGGAGCTGTAGGCCTCTTGATTATCCGCGGCATTCCTATTAACAATACATCTCTCTCCTAGACCAGACCTCATTAACATTCAGTCTTCCCTCTCTCACAAGTATTGCCAAGGGAACACGGGCAGGAATCCCTCAATCACCTGCTAGGGAATTACCAACAGGAGGGGCAGGGTGACTCTTAAAAGAGCAGCAACATTTTTTTTTTTTTTTTCCCCGAAAGTAAAAAGATATACATACCTCCCAACATTTCAAATTGCCAAAGAGGGACACTTGTGTTTTAAGGGGTGTTTCTGGAGGCGTGGGTGGTAGGCGGGGGCATTGCCAGGAATTTTTAAGCTATTTCATGACCTATTGTCACCGCCTTGTGTAACCTAGTAAATGATTTAGAACAAAACCAAAGTATTTTATTTACACACACTAATTTATAAACACATATACTGACATTTAATCAAACAATAATGTGAGTTTTATTGCTGTAGAGCAATATTATACACACACCACACAGTGTCATCTCCTAAACACAGGGACATAAGGGTGATACACTTATATACACACCACACAGTCTGATCTCCTAAACACAGGGACACCAGGGTGATACACTTATATACACACCACACAGTCTGATCTCCTAAACACAGGGATACCAGGGTGATACACTTATATACACACACCACACAGTCTGATCTCCTACACACAGGGACACTAGGGTGATACACTTCTATACACACTGTACAATCTGACCTCCTAAACACAGGGACACCAGGGGGATACACTTATATACACACCACACAGTCTGATCTCCTAAACACAGTGACACCAGGGTGATACACTTATAAAAACACCACACAGTCTGATCTCCTAAACACAGGGACACCAGGGTGATACACTCCTATACACACTACACAGTCTGATCTCCTGAACACAGAGACATCAGGGTGATACACTTATATACACACACCACACAGTCTGATCTCCTACACACAGGGAAACTAGGGTGATACACTTCTATACACACTGTACAATCTGACCTCCTAAACACAGGGACACCAGGGGGATACACTTATATACACACCACACAGTCTGATCTCCTAAACACAAGGACACCAGGGTGATACACTTGTTTACACACCACACAGTCTCATCTCCTAAACACAGGGACACCAGGGTGATACACTTGTATACACACCACACAGTCTGATCTCCTAAACACAGGGACATCAGGGTGATACACTTCTATTATACACCACACAGTCTGATCTCCTAAACACAGGGACACCAGGGTGATACACTTATATACACACCACACAGTCTGATCTCCTAAACACAGGGACACCAGGGTGATACACTTATATACACACCACACAGTCTGATCTCCTAAACACAGGGACATCAGGGTGATACACTTATATACACACCACACAGTCTGATCTCCTAAACACAGGGACACCAGGGTGATACACTTGTATACACACCACACAGTCTGATCTCCTAAACACAGGGACACCAGGGTGGGAAAGAGGGACAGAGGAATTTAGGTCTAAAAGAGGGACTGTCCCTCCTAAAGAGGGACACTTGGGAGGTATGGATATACTGTAAGGCTTTTCATGTTAAGTAATTCAAGGGTACTTCCCACTGCAAAGAAATGGTTCAAGTGTTAAAACAACCCAAACGGTTTTAATCTTTTATTAAGCCTTTAGTGAGGGTTTTTTTTTTGCCTTCTTTTTGGAAGAACAACAGGAATGGGCAAAAGGTTGAACTTGATGGACTCAAGTTTTTTTTCAGCATAAACTACTTTAAAGAGAGGCGTGTACTGAGCATTTTCAAGAAATGCTTAGCACATCCCCTGGTTGTTAAAGGAGCAGTAAACTTTTTCTTTATGAAAAAATAATTTATTATAGGGCGTTTCCTTTTAAGTAAAATAAGGGTAATCCCACTGCTGATAGATGCGTATGTCCAAAGTTATTACCGTTTAAACCTGTGTTTTTTACATTAGCAATGTTCTCTAGTGGTCAAATTCCAATTAGCTATTCTGTTGCATTCTAATGGAGAGGAAAGTCAGTGACTCACAGTTTTCCATAAAATGTGATAGTAACTGCTGAGTCACTTCCTGTCAGTTAGAACTATCAGGAAGTAAACACACAGTAAATTCACTTCTTGATTATTTGAACTGTTAAAACATTTGAATAAAATAACTGACAGTGGTGGAAGTGACCTTGTTGTACTCAGAAGGAAAAGCTGTATAACATAGGTTTTCATAAAATAAAGTTTACTGCTCCTTTAAAGAGTTAAACTGGTAGCAATAGTGCCACCTAGTAGAGAGAGAGTGATTTTATTACATTGTGTGGATGGGGGGCGGGGTGAGAGACAGACAGGGAGAGAGATTGCCTAGAGTTCCCCACAGAATGTGATAGTAACTGCTCCATCGCTTTGTGACAGGATGAACTGTAATCATTCTTGAATGCAGCATCTCCTACAACTCTAAGTAAATTTATTGTACTCAGCAGAAGAAGCTAAACATTATTTTCTCATCATCATAATAAACATCATAAACATTTTCGAGTTGTACAAAAGCTGATTTTTTTATTGTTTACTTGGAGGAGTGTTATCCCAATTGGGACGGATTCAAATTCCCCGTTTGCTCTAACCAGTTGTGTCCTATAACCGGTGTTAAAGCCAAGGTGAGATTATTTCATTTAATAGGCATACTATACCTGTTATTGAATGCGGTTTGCTCCTCTTCTGGTTCCCTGTTTATATTTAATATTAATTTGTTATAAGGCATTAAGGGCTCTAATGATTTTGTTGGTAGCCGGCGACAATCCTACTGAGAGGCCACACTGTGAAAATATACCCCACACCTCTCCATCTTCAATGCTATTCAGTCAAGGACAGGAACAACTGACCTGCAGCTCCCCAGCTGCTGTTAAATTACATTTCCCCAGGGGAGGGGGGCAACTGCCCCCTTGGCTGGTCATATGTCTGGGCTGGTAGGCCACTGCACCTCACTAAATCCGCCGATTGCTGCAGTAAATGATACCACAGAGGTACAATCCAAATGGAGTTAAACTAGTAGCATAAACCATTTCCCTTCTAAGCTCTATAGTATCACTAGGTAATCTTTACTTAAATTGTAAGCTTTGTAGTAGAGCGCTAGTGTAGCCCCATTTCAACTGTAAGCTCTGTGGGATCACTTGACAACATTAATGCCAATTTTAAAATTAACAAAAGTGGATGGGCTGGAAGAGTGGGCTCGAATGATAATAGAAATGGGCCGCTTGAATGTATTTGCCCCCTGGTCCACAAGCTGCCAGCCCTCCCCTGCATGCCCCGTTGGCTAGCCGAGGATGATGGGAGTTGCGGACAGAGATGTGAAAAGCCACAGTCTGGTAGCATGTTCTAATGTTATATATTGGGAAACCAACTAGGGTCAGCCATTTAAGGACAACACCTGTTGCTATTTATATAAACCACTTGGTCCGACGTCCCTTGTGATCGCTAGGCACTCTGCTCATTGGCAGAGGAGCATAACATATTACAGTTCTCCACAGACCTTATGCTTTTTCCCCACTGAGAATTTCCTTTCTGGGAAAACTGATGCTATGAATAAGGCATGGCCAACGCTAAAAATACAGTCAACATACAAGCGGTGGCACCTTCTAGGACAATCCTGACTTCGGAGCGGCAGTAAGACAACTGTGATTCCCAGAATGGTGTGCAATGCACAAGGATATAGTGTATCACCATGCACTACAGAAACAATGCAATACCGGATTGCTGTGTAAAAGGACCTTACCTTGGTAATGAATTAAAGGCCTTCAACAGCAATATAGGGGGACGAACTGGAATTCTTGTCGATTTAACTCTTTGAGTGCTAGACAGGTCTAAAAAAAAATGTGTTTAATCGTTGGGAATTTGCATTCTTCCCCTGTGGTGCAGTTTGTTTGCACTATAATTGCTTCACGTCTGTTTAGAACATGAGGCCTGACGGTCACTTATTCCAAGGACATAGTTTCCCCTTAAAGGGATAGTAATACTTGAAAATAATTGTATTTTATATTGTAGCCCTTAAAAAAACATGAAAAATGATATAAGTTTTATCTCCCAGACCTTTATGGTTTGGGAGATATTCACATGTAAAATACAGTAAAATTCTCTTTTTCTGTCTGTTTCAGCCAAGTCTGCCATCTAGTGGACAGATTTGGAATTTGGTCCACAGAGCAACCGGCAGCTCTTTAGCAGTTCCGAGATCACGATCTTTGAAAAGAACTACTTAATTGGAACTATCTACAAAGTGTGCCTGGCTTGAAAGCACACTTTGTAGACCATTCCAATTAAGAAATTCTTTTTAAAGATGGTGATCTCAGCACTTCTGGAGAGGCACAGCCGGGACCGGATTCCAAATCTGAAGGGTGGAGCAATGACATCACTCCAGGGGAAACTTTACTTCTGAATATCTCCCAAACCATAAAGGTTTGGGAGATAAGACTTATATCATTTTTCATGTTTTTTTAAGGGCTACAATATAAAATAAACGTATTTTCCAGTATTACTATCCCTTTAACAGAGATCTTCAGTGTAGTAGTCTCAGACTTCAGAGAGATCCTTTGTTAGGCTCAAAAAACAAAACAAAAGCCAAGGTAATGCACGATGCTGTAAGAAAAGACACGGACACGATTAGGGCATATGAAGTCAAAAAGTGCTCAGCGGCTTATAATGTGACGTAACAGTCTATAATCCTTCATTATTAACACTTTCAGTGCCAGAGGGGTGCCCCCTGACACTGAAAGGTTTAAAATGATAGTAATATTTCGTTTTATCTTTATTTTATTTTGTAGGCATTAAAAAAAACATGAAGAACGATATAAGTCTTATGACCACATGTCCCTGATTGCTGTTGACAGTGCCAGAATTTATGTGTCCCAAGCCCCGGACAGCCTCCTTCAAAGTCCCTGAATACAGAATCTAAACACTAGAAATAGAACTGCCCATTGCCTACTGTGACACAAAGTCATGCCTCTGGTGCGCTACAAGAAAATGGCTGCCAGACAAAACCACTGGAGACAGAAAGGAGCCTTGATCCAGATATCTAACAGGAGCTGCAGTGCAGTTGTAGTGTAATGCTTGTCTAAGGCATTGGGTGTGATGTATATTATCCTGTAGTCCACCACAGACATCACTTCCTGTCACAGCAGTAAATGGACAGTGCTCCCTCTAGTGTTTAGAACTATGTAGTGCGCCAGATAAAGAGCAATATGAGCACTGATGTCCAGTGATGTATACTGACCCCTCCTGCATAGCTGTCATAGAAACAGAGAGAAGTACTCTCGTCACCACACTGTCCCTGAATGGCAGAATGGAGATGTGGTCACCCTAAGTCTGTCAGTCTTCATCCCTTCCTCTCCCAATTTGTTCCCCTTTAACTCATGGCAAGAGAGCGCTCCAACTCCCATGCTGGATTCTTCTGTCAGAGGAGGAAAAGGGGAAGAGATGAAGACTGACAGGCTGCGGTATACAGCAGTATCGTAGTTTGTCCTGAAAGGATGTCACCGACTTATCTGTAGAAGGTAATATCTCAGGCAATACAGTCTTAAAGGGATAGTAAAGTCCCAAAAAAAAGTATCCTGTAAATGGTAGCCGCAATAAAAAAACACAATGCACTTAATCATTTCTGTCAAACATTTATGGTTTGATGAAAAGTAAGAAAATAAAGTCCTCCGTTCCTCCCCTTTCTGGGTGACGAGCTGTAAAGCTGTCAGAGGCAGAATCCGGTCGCCCGACTGTAGACGGCTCTTCAGGAGCGCTGTCATCAGGATATCTAGGTATAATTACTTCATCAGAATGGTCTACAACATGTGCCTGGCTTGCAAGCACACATTGTAGACCATTCCGATTAAGTAATTAAACTTAGATATCTGGATGACAGCGCTCCTGAAGAACCGCCTTCTGGTCCCGGAAGCAGGATCTCATGACGTCCGCTGTATAGCAGACGCATAAGAAGGAGGAGGGAACGGAGGTCTTTATTTTATTACATCTCTCAAACCGTTAGGATTAAGCACATTAAATTATTTTTTTTATTGCAGCTACCATTTAGAAGATACTTTTTTGGGACATTACAATCCCTTTAACGCTAAAAAAAAAAAATAAATCCATATTCAGTCAAAAGGGAACATTAACATAAGAACAACTTTAAAGAGGTGAGAGTTCCCCTTTAAGGACCAGAAGGGTGTGCAATGCAAGAGTAAAGATTGTATCAGTTGGGCCATTAGTAACTTCAGTACCTAATAAGTTAAGCTAAGGGTTATTAGCACATTAACATTTTAAGTGATATGAAATGCACCACCAAATATACGTTTGAGGGATAACAACTGTGAATGAACTGTCTCCCAGCAGTGAACACACAAGCACAAAAGGTTCTATAACATCTAATATGGCAGGAAGGACAATGGTGTGTGTGTGTGTTTACAAATTCTTGAGAATCTGGCTGTATGTACATATAATTTACTGCTCCATTATAAGCAAGGGAGTTATTAGGTGTTAGCAGAGGAGGGTAAAGTCCCAGGTCTTGTTACCAGTTTGGGACATGTAATGGTGCTATTCTTCTACTAGTAGTGGTGCCATTGGGTGCACTGTGCACTGATAATACATTAGGTTGGTACAATCCCCGAGTCTTGTTACCAGTTTGGGACATGTAATGGTGTTAATCTCCTACTAGTAGTGGTGCCATTGGGTGCACTGTGCACTGATAATACATTAGGTTGGTACAATCCTCAGGTCTTGTTACCAGTTTGGGACATGTAATGGTGCTAATCTCCTACTAGTAGTGGTGCCATTGGGTGCACGGTGCACTGATAATACATTAGATTGGTACAATCCCCAGGTCTTGTTACCAGTTTGGGGACATGTAATGGTGCTAATCTCCTACTAGTAGTGGTGCCATTGGGTGCACTGATAATACATTAGGTTGGTACAATCCTCAGGTCTTGTTACCAGTTTGGGGACATGTAATGGTGCTAATCTCCTACTAGTAATGGTGCCATTGGGTGCACTGTGCACTGATAATACATTAGGTTGGTACAATCCTCAGGTCTTGTTACCAGTTTGGGGACATGTAATGGTGATAATCTCCTACTAGTAGTGGTGCCATTGGGTGCACTGTGCACTGATAATACATTAGGTTGGTACAATCCCTGGGTCTTGTTACCAGTTTGGGACATGTAATGGTGCTAATCTCCTACTAGTAGTGGTGCCATTGGGTGCACTGTGCACTGATAATACATTAGGATGGTACAATCCCCGGGTCTTGTTACCAGTTTGGGGACATGTAATGGTGATAATCTCCTACTAGTAGTGGTGCCATTGGGTGCACTGTGCACTGATAATACATTAGGTTGGTACAATCCCCGGGTTTTGTTACCAGTTTGGGACATGTAATGGTGCTAATCTCCTACTAGTAGTGGTGCCATTGGGTGCACTGTGCACTGATAATACATTAGGATGGTACAATCCCCGGGTCTTGTTACCAGTTTGGGACATGTAATGGTGCTATTCTTCTACTAGTAGTGGTGCCATTGGGTGCACTGTGCACTGATAATACATTAGGTTGGTACAATCCTCAGGTCTTGTTACCAGTTTGGGACATGTAATGGTGCTAATCTCCTACTAGTAGTGGTGCCATTGGGTGCAGTGTGCACTGATAATACATTAGGTTGGTACAATCCTCGGGTCTTGTTACCAGTTTGGGACATGTAATGGTGCTAATCTCCTACTAGTAATGGTGCCATTGGGTGCACTGATAATACATTAGGTTGGTACAATCCCCGGGTCTTGTTACCAGTTTGGGACATGTAATGGTGCTAATCTCCTACTAGTAGTGGTGCCATTGGGTGCACAGTGCACTGATAATACATTAGGTTGGTACAATCCCTGGGTCTTGTTACCAGTTTGGGGACATGTAATGGTGATAATCTCCCTACTAGTAGTGGTACCATTGGGTGCACTGTGCACTGATAATACATTAGGTTGGTACAATCCCCAGGTCTTGTTACCAGTTTGGGACATGTAATGGTGATAATCTCCCTACTAGTAGTGGTGCCATTGGGTGCACTGTGCACTGATAATACATTAGGTTGGTACAATCCCCAGGTCTTGTTACCAGTTTGGGACATGTAATGGTGATAATCTCCTACTAGTAGTGGTGCCATTGGATGCACTGTGCACTGATAATACATTAGGTTGGTACAATCCCCGGGTCTTGTTACCAGTTTGGGACATGTAATGGTGCTAATCTCCTACTAGTAGTAGTGCCATTGGGTGCACTGTGCACTGATAATACATTAGGTTGGTACAATCCCCGGGTCTTGTTACCAGTTTGGGATATGTAATGGTGCTAATCTCCTACTAGTAGTGGTGCCATTGGGTGCACTGTGCACTGATAATACATTAGGTTGGTACAATCCCCAGGTCTTGTTACCAGTTTGGGACATGTAATGGTGATAATCTCCTACTAGTAGTGGTGCCATTGGATGCACTGTGCACTGATAATACATTAGGTTGGTACAATCCCCGGGTCTTGTTACCAGTTTGGGACATGTAATGGTGCTAATCTCCTACTAGTAGTGGTGCCATTGGGTGCGCTGTGCACTGATAATACATTAGGTTGGTACAATCCCCGGGTCTTGTTACCAGTTTGGGACATGTAATGGTGCTAATCTCCTACTAGTAGTGGTGCCATTGGGTGCACTGTATACTGATAATACATTAGGTTGGTACAATCCCCGGGTCTTGTTACCAGTTTGGGACATGTAATGGTGCTAATCTCCTACTAGTAGTGGTGCCATTGGGTGCGCTGTGCACTGATAATACATTAGGTTGGTACAATCCCCAGGTCTTGTTACCAGTTTGGGACATGTAATGGTGCTAATCTCCTACTAGTAGTGATGCCATTGGGTGCACTGTGCACTGATAATACATTAGGTTGGTACAATCCCTGGGTCTTGTTACCAGTTTGGGACATGTAATGGTACTAATCTCCTACTAGTAGTGGTGCCATTGGGTGCACTGTGCACTGATAATACATTAGGTTGGTACAATCCCCGGGTCTTGTTACCAGTTTGGGACATGTAATGGTACTAATCTCCTACTAGTAGTGGTGCCATTGGGTACACTGTGAACTGATAATACATTAGGGTGGTACAATCCCCGGGTCTTGTTACCAGTTTGGGACATGTAATGGTACCATTGGGTGCACAGTGCACTGATAATACATTAGGTTGGTACAATCCACAGGTCTTGTTACCAGTTTGGGACATGTAATGGTGATAATCTCCTACTAGTAGTGGTGCCATTGGGTGCACTGTGTACTAATACATTAGGTTGGTACAATCCCCAGGTCTTGTTACCAGTTTGGGACATGTAATGGTGCTAATCTCCTACTAGTAGTGGTGCCATTGGGTGCACTGTGTGCTGATAATACATTAGGTTGGTACAATCCCCGGGTCTTGTTACCAGTTTGGGACATGTAATGGTGATAATCTCCTACTAGTAGTGGTGCCATTGGGTGCACTGTGCACTGATAATACATTAGGTTGGTACAATCCCCAGGTCTTGTTACCAGTTTGGGACATGTAATGGTGATAATCTCCCTACTAGTAGTGGTGCCATTGGGTGCACTGTGCACTGATAATACATTAGGTTGGTACAATCCTCAGGTCTTGTTACCAGTTTGGGACATGTAATGGTGCTAATCTCCTACTAGTAGTGGTGCCATTGGGTGCAGTGTGCACTGATAATACATTAGGTTGGTACAATCCCCGGGTCTTGTTACCAGTTTGGGACATGTAATGGTGCTAATCTCCTACTAGTAATGGTGCCATTGGGTGCACTGATAATACATTAGGTTGGTACAATCCCCGGGTCTTGTTACCAGTTTGGGACATGTAATGGTGCTAATCTCCTACTAGTAGTGGTGCCATTGGGTGCACAGTGCACTGATAATACATTAGGTTGGTACAATCCCTGGGTCTTGTTACCAGTTTGGGGACATGTAATGGTGATAATCTCCCTACTAGTAGTGGTACCATTGGGTGCACTGTGCACTGATAATACATTAGGTTGGTACAATCCCCAGGTCTTGTTACCAGTTTGGGACATGTAATGGTGATAATCTCCCTACTAGTAGTGGTGCCATTGGGTGCACTGTGCACTGATAATACATTAGGTTGGTACAATCCCCAGGTCTTGTTACCAGTTTGGGACATGTAATGGTGATAATCTCCTACTAGTAGTGGTGCCATTGGATGCACTGTGCACTGATAATACATTAGGTTGGTACAATCCCCGGGTCTTGTTACCAGTTTGGGACATGTAATGGTGCTAATCTCCTACTAGTAGTAGTGCCATTGGGTGCACTGTGCACTGATAATACATTAGGTTGGTACAATCCCCGGGTCTTGTTACCAGTTTGGGATATGTAATGGTGCTAATCTCCTACTAGTAGTGGTGCCATTGGGTGCACTGTGCACTGATAATACATTAGGTTGGTACAATCCCCAGGTCTTGTTACCAGTTTGGGACATGTAATGGTGATAATCTCCTACTAGTAGTGGTGCCATTGGATGCACTGTGCACTGATAATACATTAGGTTGGTACAATCCCCGGGTCTTGTTACCAGTTTGGGACATGTAATGGTGCTAATCTCCTACTAGTAGTGGTGCCATTGGGTGCGCTGTGCACTGATAATACATTAGGTTGGTACAATCCCCGGGTCTTGTTACCAGTTTGGGACATGTAATGGTGCTAATCTCCTACTAGTAGTGGTGCCATTGGGTGCACTGTATACTGATAATACATTAGGTTGGTACAATCCCCGGGTCTTGTTACCAGTTTGGGACATGTAATGGTGCTAATCTCCTACTAGTAGTGGTGCCATTGGGTGCGCTGTGCACTGATAATACATTAGGTTGGTACAATCCCCAGGTCTTGTTACCAGTTTGGGACATGTAATGGTGCTAATCTCCTACTAGTAGTGATGCCATTGGGTGCACTGTGCACTGATAATACATTAGGTTGGTACAATCCCTGGGTCTTGTTACCAGTTTGGGACATGTAATGGTACTAATCTCCTACTAGTAGTGGTGCCATTGGGTACACTGTGAACTGATAATACATTAGGGTGGTACAATCCCCGGGTCTTGTTACCAGTTTGGGACATGTAATGGTACCATTGGGTGCACAGTGCACTGATAATACATTAGGTTGGTACAATCCACAGGTCTTGTTACCAGTTTGGGACATGTAATGGTGATAATCTCCTACTAGTAGTGGTGCCATTGGGTGCACTGTGTACTGATAATACATTAGGTTGGTACAATCCCCAGGTCTTGTTACCAGTTTGGGACATGTAATGGTGCTAATCTCCTACTAGTAGTGGTGCCATTAGGTGCACTGTGTGCTGATAATACATTAGGTTGGTACAATCCCCGGGTCTTGTTACCAGTTTGGGACATGTAATGGTGATAATCTCCTACTAGTAGTGGTGCCATTGGGTGCACTGTGCACTGATAATGCATTAGGGTGGTACAATCCCCGGGTCTTGTTACCAGTTTGGGACATGTAATGGTGATAATCTCCTACTAGTAGTGGTGCCATTGGGTTCACTGTGCACTGATAATACATTAGGTTGGTACAATCCCCAGGTCTTGTTACCAGTTTGGGACATGTAATGGTGCTAATCTCCTACTAGTAGTGATGCCATTGGGTGCACTGTGCACTGATAATACATTAGGTTGGTACAATCCCTGGGTCTTGTTACCAGTTTGGGACATGTAATGGTACTAATCTACTAGTAGTGGTGCCATTGGGTACACTGTGAACTGATAATACATTAGGGTGGTACAATCCCCGGGTCTTGTTACCAGTTTGGGACATGTAATGGTACCATTGGGTGCACAGTGCACTGATAATACATTAGGTTGGTACAATCCACAGGTCTTGTTACCAGTTTGGGACATGTAATGGTGATAATCTCCTACTAGTAGTGGTGCCATTGGGTGCACTGTGCACTGATAATACATTAGGTTGGTACAATCCCCGGGTCTTGTTTCCAGTTTGGGACATGTAGTGGTGCCAATCTCCCTACTAGTAGTGGTGCCATTAAGCAGTAAGATTCTGTTATAATGCATTAGGTTGGACAGAGCACTGGGTCTTTTGGGTACCAAGGAACTTCCCTGATGCAGTGAATTTAAACACAGCCCTATGTTCAAAAGAAAACTGAAGTAATTCTGAAGCAAAGCAACGGCACCGTAGGGAATAAATAAAACATTGCCACTGATTTTAACAGGGTTTTAACACTTTGAATGCTAAAGAGGACTCCAGTGCATTGCTTTTTGGTGCACTGGAGCCCTCTCTAGCCTTCAAGGTGTCAAGGCGCATCTGGTTCGTCCTTTACTTACTCCAGTTTCTTCTGAATATAGGGTCCTGTCATTGTAAACTAGATGAATAAAAATAACCAGTGTTTCTCAGCCAGTGTGCTCTGGCACTTTGATGTGCCTTGAACACCCACGTAGGGGGCCGCCATCTTCTAAAAGAGGTTGACAAAATATCAATGTTGAATTTCAAAGGCTTACTTATGATAATTGTTGTGCACAGTAGGTTTGGTCTTGTTATTCTAACTGTGAATAATTTTATATTTATATATTGGCACGCTTCATTAAACCTTGGACAAATGATACAAAAATGTTAGGGGGTGCACCAAAAATTCCAAACAGAATCTGAAAGCGGAACTTTCATTCAAATTACAGTGCCCCCAAATCACTGAGATATACAGATCAATACTTCTATGATCCTGAAGAAGACCGGCATTAATGAGAAATCCCTCTTGCTCCGAGACTTGCCGGCAGGCATCTTGCTGTAGAGGCATCTGTGCACCTGTACCGTCAGTCACTTCCTGTACCTTAAAGGTATAGTAATACTTTGTTTTATCTTTATTTTATTTTGTAGAGGGGAAGTTTAGAACCTTATATCTCTCAAACTATATAAGTTTGAGAGATTGGAGTGGCTTCAATTTATTTCTTTTTTAAATATTTACAATCTTAAATGTTGTGTTAATTCTCCATTACTATCCCTTTAAGCCACAAAGTGTGTCGCACGGTAATGGAAAAGGCTGAACCCTTTACCGACGACTTGACAGCTTCAAAAAGAGCATCAGTAACATACATTTGAGACTCTGACAAATTGGCCATAATGTCCAAAAGCACCTCCTTAGGGGTGCCATCACTGACAGCGTTCATAAGTTTTTCTCCCCAAACAGCAATAGCTCTGGTAACCCAGGCATAGGCAAAAACAGGCCTCAATGCAGAGTCAATGGCGGCAAAGTTGGACCAGAGGATATCGTCAAGCTTCCTATCAGTCACATCCTTAAGACCCGCAGCATCTTCCAAAGGCAGAGTGGTGGACTTAAAGAGCCTGGAAATAGGACGATCAACAATACGAGGAGAAGCCCACTGCACTTCATCTGCCTTCTGAGAAGGTGTACAGCTTAGAGAATTCGGTGGCATTAGGTGGAAAGACAGTAGAAGGACTTTTTACGTCTCTGAAATACAACTGAAGAAGAAGAACCCTCAGCAGGGGTGTCAGTGACCTGAATGGTCTGTAAGACAGCCCTAACGAGCCCCTCTGCAGAGGGAGCAGGGCTGACTTCAAAGGGATCCCCAAAAGAATAGGAAGAAGCCCTATATCTCCCCCCACCCTTTGTCATCCCCCCAAGGAGTTGTCCTCTGACCACCCACTTCTCTCCAGTGATCCGACCTTCTGTGTAACGATTACGGCACTTCTTACTGGCCGCCCGCTTCTCTCTAGTGATCCGACCTTCTGTGTACCGATTACGGCACTGCTTACTGACCTCCCGCTTCTCTCTAGTGATCCGACCTTCTCTGCACAGACTACTGGCTTGTTCATAGACTACCCGGACATCTCCTGTGATCCTAACATCTGTGTACCGACTTCTTGCTCGTCTTACGTGTAAACGCACCTCTCCTGTGATCTGATCTTCAGAGTACCGACCTTAGGCCTTTTCTTCAATTTCTGGGCCCTACTCAAGGGTTCCAACTCTGCATCGGTGCTTAGTGTGTTTCTGCCTACCTGATACTCGACACACTAGGTGAAAAGCTGACCCAGGCTGAGAGATTGTGACAAGTGATCAGACTATGAATTGTGCATATAATAGATGTTCTTACCTGTTAAACCCTTTTCTCTTTAGTCCATATGGACACAGGAACCATGGGATTGAGTCCTTCCTCTTGGAGGGCAGGACACATCTCAAAGACAGTTTTATGGGTGGAGACACCCCCTCTTCCACCTCAACATTTCCCCCACCGGCAAGTACCCAGAAATCATGTGATTGAAGCCACAGAAATAAGGCAAGCAGGAAAGAGAAAAAGAAAATCTCTAAGAGAAACAAAATACTCTAAAAACGACTCTGCAGCCCAGGAAGGCAAGGCCACAACAAAGGTCCATTTCTCTGGGTGGAAGACTTGTGTTCCATATGGATAAAAAAGAAAATGATTTAACAGGTAAGCACACTGAAATCCTCTTTTTTCTTACGTCCAATTTGGAACACAGGTACCATGGGGATATATCAACTCTAAGCTCTTAGAGGAGGGAAAGGGGAGCAAGCACCTCAAAAGCACATCCCAATGATTCCCTAGGACTATCCAAAATCTGAATATCTCAAGCAATAAGTGTCAACAAGCACTGAACTTACACGGCACATAAGAACAAGAGCCAACTGTGCAGGTCCATAGACAGGCAGAGCTGCCTGCAGGACCTTCCTGCCAAAGCCAGGACATAAACACTTTAGTGTAGTGTTTGCAAAGGTGTGCAAAGAGGACCAATAAGCTGCCATGCACAATTGCGCAGCTGATGCCTGATTCTTGTAGCCCCAAGAGTCCCTTTCACACCGCACAGACCTAGTGGAATGATCCTGAAGCATCTCGTACGTCCAGTGTATGGTAGCCTTGATCCAAGAGGCGACAGTGACCTTGGAAGCAGCCTGACCTGCCCTAGGACCCTCAAGTGTGACAAATAGAGAATTAGCCTTGCAAAAAGGCTTGGTAGGGTACACATAAAACTTAAGGCAATGCACAACATCTAACAAATGGAGATCCTTCTCCTTATCATGCTTAGGGTCAGGGCAAAGAGAAGGCACAACAATCTCTTGATTGATGTGGAACTCAGAGACCAATTTAGGAATAAACTCTTGAGAGGTCCAAAGCAATGCCTTGTCCCTATGAAAGACCAGGAAAGGTTGTTTGCAATACAAAGTGTGCAATTCAGTTACTACTGCCAAAAGAAAAGCCATCATGAGCATCAACTAATGCAGAGGAATGGAAACAAGGGGCTCAAAAGGAGGCCTCTGCAAACTTCCAAAACCAAGTTGAGATCCCACAGAAGAGTGGGAGCTTTAAAGGCAGGTATTGCATGAGCCACCCCATGAAGAAAAACCTTGAAATCAAGAATAGCGGGTAATACATCTCTGGAAAAAAACAGAAAGCGCCAAAATGTGAACCTTAAGGGAGCTCAAGCTGAGCCCTTTGTCAACGTCATCCTGGAGAAAGGATAACACCAAAGGGAGGTCAAACTCACATGAAGACACAGCCTTATCCGCACACCACTTATGAAAACCAGACCATAACCTATGGTAGGCCTTAGAGGAGACAGGCTTCCTGGCCTAAATCACAGTGGAAATTACCTCTGTGGAGAAACCTTTCCACCTCAGGATGATGGCTTCAAGAGCCATGCAGTCAAAGCCATTTTTTTTAACATCTTCATGCCACAAGTAACCCTGGAGCAAGAGATCTGGTCTCAGATGAAGGTGGAGCGAATCCTGAACTGAAAGACTAACTAGGTCTGCAAACCACCCCCTCCTGGTCCAAAGAGCCAACCAGAATGACAATCACACCATGCATCGTGATCTTCCGGAGTACCCTGGGTATGAGAGGAAATGGAGGAAACACATAAGTAAGGTGGAGTTTTCATGGAATCAACATTGCATCCGTGGCAAAAGCCAGAGGATCTCCCTTCTGGAAGCAGAAGGTTGGAACGTTCCTGTTGTCCCTGGTGGCCATGACATCTATGGTCACATTACACTGTTGTATAAACAGGTAGAAAGCTTCTGGGTTGAGTTCACACTCTTCTAGATCTACATCTTGGCGAATGAGAAAGTCCACCAGAATGTTTTCTACCTCTGGAATGTGAATGGCTGTGATGGCTGGAACGTGGGCCTCCGTCCAACCGAGAATGTACCTCACTTCGAATCAAGCAGCTGCACTGAGAGGGCTCCCATGGGGACTGATGTATGCCACTGCCATTGTATTGTGCAACTGAACTCTCACTGGCTTTCCCTTCAAAATGAGGTCCAGTACACAAGGACCAGCCGGATCGCCCAGAGTTCCAAGACTTTGACGGACTGAAGGGTCTCTTTCTAAGCCCACTTGCCTTGAACCCCCACGTGACCCAGTTCTGAACCAAGCCACTCAGGTTGGCATCTGTCATAACCAGGGTTCAGTCTGGGATCAACCTGTTCCAGGTTGCACCAGCGCAACCACCAGCAGAGGTCTCAACTGGCCTCCAGAGAAAGAGATATCTGTCGATCCAAATACTTCGAAATCCTGGACTAGCTTTGGATGACAGGTCTCTGAAGTTCCCTTGTGTGGACCTGGGAGTAAGGCACAGCACCCCGTGTTGGCACCAGTCTGCCCAGAACTCTTATGTACTCACTGACAGTCGCCAAGGGCCACTCCAGGGCCTGTGATACTTCCTGCATGATGAGAAGAATGCTGTCCTCTGGTAGGAAGACCTTCCCCCAACGGGTGCCGAACCTCATCCCCAGGAATACCAGGAAAGGACTTTAGCATGTTCAAGATTCACCCACGGTGGATCAGAATTCAGGCATAGTCCTGAATGTGATGGGCCAAAAGCTCCGCCGAGTGAGCCTTGAGCAAAAGATTATCCAGATGTAAAGTCATGGAAATGCCCTGGATGTGGATAAAGACCACTAAAGACCCCATGACCTTTGTGAACAGGCAAGGTACCAAAGCAAGCAACACCTACAACTCTGTAGAATCTCCGTGCGCCCCCTGGACACTCAGGACATGAATCAGATAACTGAGCATGATAGAGCCCTCTCTGGCTTTCATATCTTAAACCGTTGCAGAGATATGTTCCATATAAATGTTCCCATAGAAGACAATAAAACAAAGATTGCTGCGGTCACGCTCCCCTTCTTAAAGGGGCTGCATCAGAAAAATAGGGCAAAAATCCAAAAAGGTAACATATAATTAAGGGAAAGTGACAACGGACCCCACAAAGCCCCAGAAACACCAAAGTAGACAAAGCAGCAATGAAAGGGTTAACCCTTAGCAAAAAAGCAGCTGTCATTACTCCAAAGGCCTATGGATCGATAACAGTAAAATAAAGTACCCAAAATGAGTGCAAGAGCCAGTTGTCAGGTGGTTTCCTGTAAACACCACCGCATATCTAACGCGTCAGGCGAGAGAGAGAAACATCACAAAATACAGATGACACTGCGACCTGGACCACTACCCATGGATTTTAGTTGGTACTGGAAACAGGAGTTGGTCTAGAAGGCATGAGAAGCCTCGGTTACCTAGGAGTAGTAGCAGTGAAAAAAAAACAAAACAAAAACAAAAACAAAAACAAAAAAAAACCAGCATATTTTTCATAGACAATGCTTATGTCTAGGCATGGGCTGGGGTAAAATCACTCCTGTTCCCCGTGGCTTGACGGATTACATCAAATTCTGTGCCAAATAGCTGGGACATGTGAACATTTTTAATCCATCTGTGTTGCTGCAGAACTTGCATTGTTAACTGAATGTGTTCTTATAACACCTGCACTGATGGTGTCTGGATCAACAGGTCATCCAGACAGGGAGTCAAATTTAAATCTAGGGTAGGCTGACCAGATCTCACCTTTAACCGGGGACACATAGGAAATAACCATTTTTCAGTACTTAACTGAAATCAAAGCAGTCTTGCAGTATGCATTTTTCCTATGCGTCCCTGGTTAAAGGTGAGTTCTGGTCAGCCTAATCTAGGGACCAAAGAACTCCTGCTACAGGTGCCAGGATTTTTTCTAATATCTTCGGAGCTGTAAGCTAGGCTGAAGGGAAGGGCTACAAACTGAATATAAAGATTCCGGAATGCAAACCTCCAGATTTGTAGTGAACTGGCCCATAGGGATATGAAAACAGGCCTCTAATGTCCAGAGATGCTAAAAATTCTTCTAGTTCCATTGTATATATGACAGGTCTTCGGTACTACATCTTGAATTTGTGCATAAGCTGATACTTTTTTTTGCTGGTATAAACCCTCCATCTTTTTAGGAACACATGGCCCACATGGGAAAAGGGAATATGGGTCTCCGGAGTCCAAAGGGAGGTTGTTAGGCCAAGAATTCCATAATATAACAGTCCTTACTGTAAATAAAAACATTTCTCTGCTGAAGTGTAAACCTCCTTTCCTCTAATCAAGGGGAGTCCCCTGGTCATTTGAGCAGGACTTGGAATAAATAGCTCACCGCAGAGATCCTTGTATTGACCTCTCATATACTTGTACAATGTGATAAGATCTCCTCTTAGTCGTCTTTACTCTAGAGTAAATAAACCAAGTTTGTCTAGTCGTTCCTCATACGTCAAGTCCTCCATTCCCTTAATTAATTTAGTTGTTCTTCGTTGTACCCTCTCCAGTTTTGTTAGGCTTAAAACTCGCCGCTCCATACTACTACTTACACAGATAAGTATTCATGAGCATTTCTAATAGAACAGCAAAGGGGTAGTTTGGTCTGGTAGAGAACTCATTATACTGTATAGGAAGTTAGCATAAAGTGCCACAGTGTCCTCAAAACACAAAGGCCCATTTCTCAAAAAACATATTTAAAAGATAAGGGGATAAATCCCTTTCTCTTACTCCACTGAGGGATGCGGGAATCATGGGGGTATAGAGCTCCCCCCAATGGGAGGCAGGATACTCAAACTCCTCCCCCCTCCCTGCACTCTATACCCAGTCACCAACAAGCTAAAGATCAGTTTACCTGCAGCAAAGGAAATGTATTGACATCAAGACAGTGAAGCCAGTAATTGGCCTGGCATGCCAACCCATACTAGTTTTCTCTGAGTGGGATGACCTGTATCCCTCAATGGACTATGAGAAAAAGATCTTTAAGTAAAAAAAAAACAAAAAAACTTTTCTCTTGATTCTCAGAGGGGAGCAGGGACCAGGGGATGTTCAAATATGTACAGGGAGTGAGAGAACTATAGCCTGTAAACCTTTGTGGGCAAAACTTGCATGTTGAGATGGGAAAATATTAACTTGGCAGAACGTATAAACAGATGACCAAGTCATTGCTTTGCAAGGTTGACCCATAGATGCTGGCACTTAAGGACCAAGGAGAATTTATTTCGGAAAAGGAACCGGGGGTCCCTGTACAGCTTGGAGCCGTGCAGGGACCCCTGAATTTCATGTCGTACATGTGTGTCATGGATCCTTAATGTAAGTTTTCCCATGATGTTTATGTACATTGTGGGTCCTTAACCATTTGAGTCCAGAGTTGTATGCAACGCATTGCTTTGCGTCCCACTCTGGCACTCAAACGGTTAAGGGGTTAAAGCCTATCATGTGCTCTGGGAAGGCATTGAGTGGGCTGTAATCCAGAAGAGAGCTGGGCAAGACTTAATAATATAAGCTTTTCTAATTATCCATTTCAACCAGGAGGCTTTTATGGCTTCAGAAGCAGATCTGCCCTTCCTAATGCCCTCAAGAATGAAAAAGTCTACTTGGTGGAAGAATGCCATACTTCTGATGTTGTGTCTGAGACAGCTACCTCCCTCCAGAGAAAGGGTGAAATTTTCTTACCGATATTTCCTTTTCCTCTGTGTATCTCCACGGCACACTGAAACATACGGGCTTGATTCCCCCCTCCTCCAGCTGGTAGGACCGGTCAAACTTTACACAAGGCGACTCCATCCCTTCCTCCACAGCTTTCTGTACTTAGCTGAGCTGTAAATACATAAACACAAATAGGTTAAGAGTGGGTGTGCCGTGGAGATACACCGAGGAAAAGGAAATATCGATAAGAAAATTTCACCCTTTCCTCTGTGTACTCCACGGCACACTGAAACATATGGGAATTTCCCAAGCAATAATCTGGGTGGGTTAAAACCTTGTTACCCTAGAAGGATACAGTGAATATTTAGTTAGCATTATACCACCGAAAAGTGAAATTTGAAACAAATACTTCCTACCCGATTAAGTTGGAATGAATGCTTCCAGAGATTTTCTGCCAAATCTTGCGTCTGCCGAGGCCGTGACGTCTAATTTATAGTGGTTAACAAATGATGATGTAGAGGACCAGGTGGCAGCTTTGCAGATCTCCAGTGGGGATACATTGGCTTTATATGCCCAGGAAGTGGATACAGCCCTGGTTGAATGGGTTTTGCCTCCAGATATGTGGTTCTAATACACTGTGTGAGCCACCTTGAGATGGACGCTTTTGACGCTGCTGATCCTTTATACTTGCCCTGATAATTAATAAACAATGAGTCTGTCTTTCGAAATTCTTTTGAGGTAAATAGATATACACCGTACCAGATCTAAAGAATGTAATCTCATGTCCTTTGATCCAGAGGGATTAGCACAAAAAGACGGAAGAACGATTCCCTGGTTTAGGTGGAAATCAGATATGACTTTTCCTCTGAAGTTGGGTTTCATCCATAGGACTATTTTATCTGTGTGGATGGTTAGGAATGGAGGCTGGCAGCATAAGGCCTGTAATTCGTTAACTCTTCTAGCTGAAGTTATGGCAGTTAGAAATAAGGTTTTCCAGGTTAGATATTTTGTTGGGACTGTATCTAGTGGTTCAAATAAATTAGAATCTGCAGCTGACTTAAAGGGATAGTAATACTTCGTTTTAACTTTATTTTATTTTGTAGACATTAAAAAACATGAAGAATGATGTAAGTCTTATCTCTCAAACCTTTATGGTTTAAGAGATATTCACAAGCAAAGTGTCCCCCTCCCGCCCCTTTTACTGATGTAACACTGTTCAGCTAGGGCAGAAGGGAGGTGCCCAGGTAGATTGCAGAGAGGGACAATCTTCAATTAAGATAAGGGAAAAACCTGAAAAACTTGTCAAGGGGGGCAGGGCTTTCATTGTTCTCATAGGAAGAAGATTATCCCCTTCTGTTATCTGTCTGGTCTATGGACTGGATTCCACATCTGAGAAGAGATGGCTTACACTAGGTAAAAGGGGCGGGAGGGGAAACTTTGCTTGTGAATATCTCTCAAACCATAAAGGTTTGAGAGATAAGACTTATATCATTCTTCATGTTTTTTTAATGCCTACAAAATAAAATCAAGTTAAAACGAAGTATTACTATCCCTTTAATACCAGGTTAAGATCCCATGAAGGGATTATTTCCCTGATCCTAAAACGGGTTTTCTTGATGGCTTTTACAAACCGTTTAATTAATGGGTCTTCTGTAAATTGTTGCACCAATCTGCACTTTTATGGATGCGGGTTTTAATCCTAGATCAAAACCCTTCTGTACAAAGCCTAGGATAACTGGTGTAGAGAGGTTTCCTTCTCCAATATGGTTTTGTACACACTGGTGTATAAATGTCTTCCAAACTCTATTATAAACTGCAGAAGTGGATGATTTTCTACCTGCTAGCATGGTTTTAATTACCGAATCCGAGATGCCTTTTTCTTTCAAATACTTCCACTCAGCCTCCAGGCTGTTGGATGGAAAAACCGCGGATTTGGGCGAACCATGGGTCCCTGTGCCAACATATCCTGTATGACTGGGAGAGTCATGGGTGGAAGTAGAGACATTGTGACCAGACCGGAGAACCTGCTCCTCCTGGGCCATCTTGGGGCAATAAGGATGACTTCTGCTTTCTTCTGATCTTCCTCAGGAATTCCAAAATTACCGGAATGGGGGGGGGGGGGAGAGAGAAGATGTATGCTAGAGAGAAATTCCAGGAATGCTTGAGCGCATCCTGTCTCTGGGATGCTGGGTTTTTCCACCCGGAGAAGAATTTCTGGCATTTTGAATTGTTTTGGCTCGCCATTAGGTCTATCGCTGGTTTCCCCCACTTTTCTATTATTTGATGATAGATAGTCTGTTGTAGGCACCATTCTTCTGGATCTACTTTGTTCCTGCTTAAGAAATCTGCCTTCACATTCTTTATGCCTGATATGTGGGATGCTGTGATGGTCAACAGCTTCTTTTCTGCCCAATGATGAATGGGGGCTATTTCTTGGTTGAGGAGATGGCTTCTGGTTCCACCTTGGTTTCTGATATACTAAACAGTAGTGATGTTGTCAGAACGGACATGCACCGCTCTTCACTCTGGTTCTTTTTGGAAGTGTTTTAGGGTGTTTGTCACTCCCCTGATTTCCAGCAGATTGATATGCATTTTTTTTCTCCAGAACTGACCCTGTCCCTTGGACCGTTTTGTTGTCCAAAACACCTCCCCATCCTAGGGGGCTGGCGTCCATCAGAATTATGCTCCAATCCTGATACATCAATGGTCTTCCCTTTATCAGTTTCTCCCTTTTTGTCCCCCACATCATTTTTTTCATTAATGGACTGGGAATTATTATTCTCTGAAACGGGTTGTTGTAATCCTTGTTTCAAGTATTTAGAAACAGGTTTTGAAGACATCTCATGTGAAACCTGGACCATGGTACCACCTGTATGGCTGATACCATGTTTCCCAGACACTGCATTATCGTCTGAGCTGAGTGACTCCTTTTCCTCAGGTAACTGGTCACTGTTTGCAGAATATTCTGTACTCTGTTGTTCTGATAAGACCACTATTGACACTCTGGTGTCTAATGTCATTCCCAGGAATTCCATTTGTTGAGATGGGATGATGTTGCTTTTTTGCAGATTTAACACCCAACATTAATTCTCCAGATGGTGAATGACTTTTTTGGTGTGTAAGCTTGCTATATGAGATTATGGAGCTATTAGTAACATGTCGTCTAAGTAGGGGGATTACATGTATTCCTTCCTTCCTTATATCTTCCAGTGCTGCTGCTAGTATTTTTGTGAATGTCCTTGGGGCTGTAGCGAGCCCAAAGGGAAGAACTTTATTGCAAATCAAAGACATTTCCGGTGATGCGGGTTTACCGGAACATGGTAGTATGCATCTTGGAGATCGATCTTTGTTAAGTAATAGTTGTTAAGTAATAGTTGGGCAGCAGTGATCTCATGACTGTTGAAACTGTCTCCATCCTGAAATTTTTTTTTTATCAGAACTTTGTTCAGCCATTTTAGGTCCAGGATGAGTCTAATTTCTTGAAAGTTTTGGTACAGGAAATAGAATGGAATACTTCTGATGGGTTGGCACTAGTTCTATTATCTGTTTTTGTAACATCTGACAGATTTACTGAGAAAAAAAGATTTGACTTTGTTTTGTTCATGGGGGTTTTTGATCTTTGAAATTTGTTTATTTTGGGAATTGACCGAAATTCTAGCGGGTAACCTGTCACCAGGATTTGTTGAACCCAAGCATCTGTGGTTTTCCATGCTGACTGAAACAGATGTAGGTGACCCCCCAAGTGAACTGGAGACAGGATCCGCAATGTATCAGAAATCATTCTTAAATTGATTTTTTCTGGGGAAATCCTTCTTGAATACCCCTCTTGTCTGACCAAAGTGGCCTGTCTTCTTAGTTCTGGCTGTGTTCCATGAAACCTTCCGGTGTCACGAAAGGAATAGTGATTTGATTTATATGATGTTTTCCTAGGGGGTGATGATCTGCTTCTTCTGTCTTGCGGGAGGAAGGCACTTTTTCCGCCAATCATCTTTTTAATTAGATCTTCCAATTGTTCCCTGAATAATTTTTCACCTGAAAAAGGAAGGGACATCAATTTGCTCTTGGATGAACTGTCTTCGCCCCATGGTCTCGACCATAAGGCTCTTCTTGTTGCCACCGATAATGCAGATGTTTTTGCTGCCACTCTCAAGGAGTCCATAGATGCATCACAGACAAAACTGTTTGCCTCTTTCATGATAGCTACTTCCCTGAGTAACTTGGATCGTGATACAAATGTATCAATTTTCTCTTCTAAACCTGATAACCAGATATGCATAGTTCTGGCAATGCAGGTTGCTACTTCCATATTCTGACCAATAAGAGAATATTGCTTCCTTAATGCTGCTTCCATGCTTTTATCCATTGGATCCCTTAATGCGGCTCCATCTTCCAATGGAATAGTAGTATACTTGCAAGTCTTGACCCTGCTGCATCTACCTTAGGTGATATTACCCAGTTAGAAACCTCAGTCTCTTCAACAGATACATTTTCATAAATCTTTTTGTAGCGGATGATCTTTTGTCTGTTCTTTTCCATTCAGAATTGATCATTTCATTAATTGAATGGTGAACAGGAAAACACGGGGTTGACTTCTTATTACCCATGAATGCTGTATCCAATATGTTTAATTCTTTTTGCTCGTCTACTAACCCAAGTGTTTTCCATAGATGCTTTAAAAATCCGTCAGTCTTGTCATCGCTAAATTACCCTGATTCATCCAGAATCTCACCTTCCTCTGCCTCAGATGAATATTCTGACTCTTTCTTGTAGACTGTATGTATCTTCAGATTGAATAGGTCTACCAGAAGTTCCTTCACCAGGATCATCCAGCGTGGGTTTCTTTTTAGGCACCATAGTTTCCTGCATTGCATTGAAGTTCTCCTGCATGGACGCCTTCATCAATGTAATAAAATCCTGAAATTGGTTAGGCTTATTTTGACTTATTGGTACATTCCTGACACAGGTTAGAAGGGTCAGAGGCTGCTATCTTTTTGTTGCAGCCAGGACAATTCTTTGTTTTCTGTGGCCTCTCTTCTTTAGAGGTGGAACCCTCATTGGGCTTATCCTTAGAAGGAATCTTAGATGAGGAAGACATAGTGTCTAGTATTTTCTGCTCTGTTGTGCAATAGCTCAATATATATATACATTTAAATATATATTTATATATTTATTCTCTTCATGCTGCCATGCTTTATACTGGCATGCGATTCACCTGTGAGACGCGTGAGGTTCCTACGTCCGGTTTCGGCAAGGCTATATTTGTAGCTTATCAGAGGCCCGAGTTCATCCGCATATCCTGCATCACGCGTTCCCATTTGGACTGCACTCCGGTTCTTAATATTCTCCAGCCTTCTCCTGATGGCGTCAGCCTGGTGCCTCAATATCCCGTGTCCCAGTGTTCTTGGTGGGATGTTGGGTGACGTGTTCTCTCCTTTCCGCAGAGTTTAGCAGAAGCAGGAGATCTGTAAGACAGGTATGAGTTTTTTTCCTTCTGTGCCAAGTAATCGGAGGTTTTCTGCCTCACGTCCTCCCAGCTGGTAGGACCGGAAAAAACTGTGGAGAAAGGGGTGGAGTCGCCTTATGTAAAATTTGACCGGTACTACCAGCTGGAGGAGGGGAATCAAGCCCATATGTTTCAGTGTGCCGTGGAGTACTGTCACGGACACCCAGGAATGCTCAGAACTCAGTACGATAATAGAACGCTAAATATTTATTAGAATAAATCACAGAAATAAATAAGTAGACAACAAGCAAATGGTTACTAGCTGGCGACACTATTACCAGAAACAGTAGGCCTCTCGCTAGACCACAATGCTAGAGACTGGGCTGAAGCCCCTGTTAGTCTCAGCAGGAAACAGGAACGCCAACTCTTGATCCGTCGACTGGAACAGGCAACCACTGTGAACACTGGCTCAGCAATCTTGATCTGATGAACAGGAACACAGGGACTGCTGGACTGGAGAACTGACCCACGCCTGCAATCAGTCAAACCAGCAACACCACACCTTTACAGCAACCCAGTGACCCACGCCTGCAGTCACCGCTAAGAGACCCTGTGACTCTGTCTGTAGTCACTACATCGGACCCCTGTGACTCATGCCTGCAGTCACATATCAAGACCTAGTGGCTCACGCCTGGAGCCACTACACGAGACCCTGTGACTCATGCCTGCAGTCACGACACCAGACCCTGTGACTTTGCCTGCAGTCACTATATCGAGCTCCTGTGACTCACGCCTGCAGTCACCAATCAGACCCTCTGTCCACAACAGTGGTCTGTCTTAAGCCAATCGCACAAATTGATCACAGTAAGGGGCACGCGTGATCACTGGGTCATACACAGAGAGGATTCTCTTACTTAGCTGGGTCATACACAAAGAGGGTTCTCGTACTTATCTGGGTCATACACAGAAAGGGTTCTCTTACTTAGCCGGGTCATACACTGTGCGGGTTCTCACAAATAGCCAGGTCATACACAGAGTGTGTTTTCGTAGATAGCCAGGTCACACACAGAGCCCAAGTAACTCCACCTAATAACAACAACGCAAGGGCAACTGAGTCAGGACTCAGTCTTCCTTTTAAACCCCTCCACAGGAAGTAGGAGGAGCAGCTCAGAGGGAGGAAGTGGGAAGTAGGTAGGGGGAGACTACAGGAAGCAAACAGATAAAACAGAGGCCTGCTCCATGCTTGAAGCCTCGCGCCTCTAGATGATGCTGCAAACAAGGTAAGCTGCAAACTGTAACAAGTACACAGAGGAAAGAAGCATTTTCTCTTTATGACCGATAGGATTGGGACACAAGGAGGGGTGAAATATCTCCTGATCGATGTGGAATGCAGAAATCGTTTTAGGTTGAGACTCTGGAACAGTCTGTAAAACCACCTTGTCTTGGTGGAAGACTAGGTGAGGAGAAAAGCAGACTAGAACACAAAGTTCTGAAAATCTTCTCACTGAAGATACTGCAAACAAGCAGATGAAAGAAAAAAAAAAACTGAATCACTTCCAAGACTAGATTCACGTCCCAGGAATAGGTTGGCTCCATGTAAGGGGAATAATATAATTTATTCCCTGAAGAAACATTTGAATATCAGGGATGTTAGCGATTTTCCTCTAGAACAGAACAGAGACTGCTGAAATTTGAAACGTAAAGGGATAGTAATACTTCGTTTTAAGTTTATTTTATTTTGTAGGCATTAAAAAAACATGAAGAACGATATTAGTCTTATCTCTCAAACCTTTATGGTTTATGAGATATTCACAAGCAAAGTTTCCACCTCCCGCCCCTTTTTCCTAGTGTAAGACATCTCTTCTCAAATGTGAATCTGGTTGTAAGACAGACAGATAACAGAAGGGGACAATCTTCTTCCTATGAGAACAATGAAAGCCCTTCCCCCCCCTTGACAAGTTTTTCAGCTTTTTCCATTATCTTAATTGAAGATTGTCCCTCTCTGCAGTCTACCTGGACACCTCCCTTCTGATCTGGTTGAACGGGGGGGGGGATACTTTGTTTGTGAATATCTCATAAACCATAAATGTTTGAGAGATAAGACTTATATCATTCTTCATGTTTTTTAAGTTAAAACGAAGTATTACTATCCCTTTAAGTGCTGACACAAAGTTCTTTCCAAGGCTGGCTTGCAAAAAGTCCAGAATAGAAAGACATTTGAGCCAGAGAGGCTGAAGGTCATGTTTATGCCCCAAATGAGATGGCAAATTGTAGCGGAGACAGGCTTGTGGGCATGCAACATCATCTGTATTGCCAAGTTGCGCAGACACTTGTGCTTCAAAGTTTCAGTGTCAACTTCCACATTAAAGATGAGATTTCTCAAACTGGGATGATGTACTGAACCGTGTGAGATCAGGTCCGACACCAGAGTGAGACGCCAATGATCTTCAACTGACATGTCGAGCAGGTGATGAAGCCAGTCTCTTCCTGGCCAGAGTGATAGAGCAGAGCCTGAACTCTTTATATCTTGGCGATAACCCTGTAAATGACAGCTAGTGAAGGAAATACGTACACTAGGTTGTACATACAGGGAACTGTTAAGCCATTCACAGCTATAGGAATTCTTACTCTTGCACAAAATGTTAGTACCTTGGTGTTGAGACATGAGGCCATCAGGTCCATCTCCGGCATTCCCCAACGATCCGATGGGCTGCCTGCTGAGATAGTCCACCTCCTGTTTTCTACTACGGATATACAAACGTCTGAGAGGGCTGGAAAGTGGACTTTCGCCCAAAGTAGAATTCTACCTCTGTCCAATCAGCCTTGCTTTTGGTGCTTTCCTAATGTTTAATGTATGCCACTGCATTGTCTGACCGAACCAAAACTGTTAGGCTCTTTAAGAGCAATATACAGGCAGAGAGTACTCTGACGATGGGTCGTAGCTACATGATGCTGATTGGAAGAAGAGTGGCCCCTGGGGGAACATATTGCTCCCCAGCCAAACAAGCATCATCACCACCTTCAAGTCTGGAATAGTGAGGGGGATGCCTCACAGATATAACCTGGCTTGTCAGGCACTACTGAAGGGACTCTCTGGTGGACATGGATATCATCATCTTGTGGTGAAGATTATGTGGATTATTAGACCAGGATCTGAGTAGATTCAACTGTAGGGCTCAGGATGGAATTCAACAAAGGGTACTCTCTCTATTGTAAGGACCATGGTTCCCACACAAAGCACACAATCTCTGACTGACGGCACTGTCTACTCCAGCACCTGTCATACTCTGGCTTTCAACCATGCTTTCTTGTCTGGTGGCAAAAAGATAGTCTGCAGAGTTGTGTTTAATATTAGTGCCGGAAAGAGTATCTGTGTCAGAACGGAGATGTTTATATTGATAATCCACCTTTGTTGTGGAGTCTTCAATTTGAGAAGTGGCTGCTCTTTAAGATGGAAAAGCCAGGAAGCCTTCAACAACCGATCTTCCAGATAAGGAGTTACATTTCACTCCCAGAGAGATCAAAGAATGGCCACCAAAGGGTCCATTATGTTTGTGAAAAACGATGGGGCCATGTACAGGTTAAAGGGAAGAGCTAAAGACTGGTAGAGTTCGATTTTGTAATACAAACCAGAGGAACCTGTAATGGCCTGGCCATACGGGAATACACAAGTAAGCATATTTGATATCAAGTGAAGCCATGTATTCCTGTGGTTCCATGAAAGCTATCACCAATCTGATCGACTCCATTTTGGACCTGGCATATACGAATACTTGTTCAAAGCTTTTAGGTCCAGAAAAGGACAAAATCCTCGATCTTATATTGCAAAAACAAAAATATTGGAATAGAAGCTCTGGAAATATTGGTCCTTTAGTACCGGGGTTCTTAGTCCCACAGCTAACATGCTG